>JAJVDI010000015.1:0-600000 GCA_022701445.1 Hortaea sp. C3G1500-4
CTAAATTTATAGAAAGATATTGAAATATGAAAAATCTTCTAAACTAGCTACTTCATAATATAGTCTTTCTAACTGGATCTTCTTTAATATACTTCTTAGCTTGTCCTAATTGGATTATATTATAGCTCTAATACTACTACTCTAATAAAAGATTTATTAAAAAACATCAAAAATTAAATATCTTCTATAGTAGCTGGTCTATAATATAGCCCTTCTATTTAAGTCTTTCTTACCTGATTTCTAGGCTAGTCCTAACTCGATTATATTATAACCCTAACCCTTCTACTTAAATAAAAGTTTTATTAAAAAACATTGAAAATTAAATATCTTCGATAGTAGCTACTCTATAATATAGCTATTTAGACCAAGTCTTCTTGTGTCTATACCTAAGCTTGTCCTTACTCGGTTATATTATAACCCTAAGATTCCTACTCTAAGAAAACCTTTCTAGAAAAGTATTTAATATTTGCTAGCTCTAAATCTATTAGGTCTATAATATCCTCTTTTAAATCTCTATTTGTTTATTGTGTTTCTAAGCGTTTTCTAGCTCGGCTATATTATAACCCTATTATTCTATCTAATTATTTACTCTCTAGTAGACCTTAAAGTATTATTCTATCTCTCTAAATTAACCTATTATAAAAATACTATTAAGACTATTGCGTCTCTTACTCTTCTGCTCTCTTGTCTCTAAATTATATAATTATAGTACTATTCTAAAAACTATAACTCTAATTTTAAATTTTACCCTAAACCGGACCCCGATCGCTCTCCTAAAACGAGACCTCTACTCTCGAAAGCCGTAACCCCCTATGCCCTACGAAACCTGCTCCGTTAACCACATGAAAGCATGTACGAGCTCTGTCGTACCCGATCGACTTTCGGCCTCGGATCCCAAAAATCGGACGAGCTCCTCCATCGAACGGACGACGACCCCTCCTCGATCTATCTGCTGTAGCCACCGCTCCCATACGGGGGGGTATGCGTGCTTGATCCCAACGACGACCCCGATCAATACCCCGAAAAATTGACAGCGATCAAACTCGGTCGCCGGCACTCGTCCGTCGGCGGTCCACCGCTGACAGATGACCTTTGACACGCCACAGCGGTAACACACCATGTTCCCGGGGTACTTGATCGATCGCTGCAACACTCGCCGCTCCTCCTCTGCCGTCCGACTATGCCCCTGCGGACATTTCGTGATGCTATGCATGCTACCATACCCGCGACTACGACACGGCACACACATCCCCTTCCAAGCATCGAGCCGCTGCGTGAGCATCTCTTCCCCCTCGGCTTCACGACGGACCTCCATCGTTCGTCGGCTCTGCGGCACCGATCGCTGCCGGGTCTGCGATGCGACGACCGCCCGCTCCTCCCTCGCTTCCTCCTTGATCTTGACCGCGGTCATCTTCGCCGCCTCGCTCTGCTGTTGACACCAATCGCATTGTAGTTCGTCGGTTTGACAGCGCTCGCGGGCGTCGTCGCCGTCGAGATATCGATCGATGTCGATCCGACGACATTGCGAACGATGCCGGTCCATATACTGCTTGACCCGTTCGTCTCCGAACCCCAACCCTCCCCGGATGATGATCGCCCGACTCGCGGACCCGTCTCGCCCAGCGCGACCGCTACCCTGCCCGTAGTCGAGCAGACTTCGCGGCTCATCTATGTGTACAACGAGCCGGATGTCGGCGATGTCGATGCCCATGTTGAACGAGCTGCTCGCGACGACCGTCCGGATCCGACCCGCTCGAAACTCCTGCAACACCTCGTCCTTCCGCTCGTCGGTCATGTCGGCGTGAAACGGCTCGCACGGGAACAGACCCGACTCAGCAATCGCCCGGATCCCGGGCTTGCTCTCGCACATCACGACGACTTTCCCCTCTAGCTGCTCCGGGTCTCGCAAGACGCTCTCGACGAGCGCGGCGAGCAGTGCGATGCGCGGCCGGCTCTCCTCCGGCCCATCGATCACGCTGTATGCGATGTTCGACCGCACCGTCGAAGCGCGGATCAAGCGGACCCCGTCACGCCGCCAGTACATCCGCTCGAACAGTTTCTGCTCCTCGCTCGGGGGGAGCGTTGCCGTCAAGAGCAACATCTGCGTCTCGGCATATGCCAAGAGCCCGAGCTGCTGTAGCCGTTGCCGGAAATCCCATCGATCGTTGAGAATAACGTGACACTCGTCGATGACAATGCGATCCAAGCGTTGCGTCTGTCGGAGCCGTCCAACAAACGAGCCGAATTCCGGCGACAGCGCCTTTTCCGGCGTGACGAGAACGATCGACGCCCCGTCGACGGCATGCCTAGCGCTCCAGACGGCACAGTCGATGTTGAACGCACGACATCGCTCCATCATGTCCGCGCGCAACGATTTCAACGGCACGACGACGATCGTGGCCCCTCCGCTCTGTTCGAACGCCGGCAGCATGAACAGAATGCTCTTGCCTGACCCCGTCGGCATGACGACGACCACGGGGCTTTCGCCCTGCTGCACCGCCTGCATCGCCTCCGCCTGCGCGCTCCGCATCACGACCGGCTTGCGCATCATCCATTGCAACTGAGCGGGACCGTCCATGTGTCGCAGCGCGAGCTGCCGCTGCGTCCGGGCATCCTCCGCCTCCGTCTCGAACGGGCAGCGCTTCCGCTTCAGATCGGATTTGATCGACGGCGCCGGGAATCCGAGAAAGCGGTGCCACTTGCTACTGATCAAGTGAAACTGCTGCCGCCGGCCGGCCATCCACCCCGGCAGCTCCTGCGTCTCGCGGGCATAGACTGCCCCGGCGACGGACGACGAATGCGCCGCTTGCTCGTCGGCTATGTTAGCGAGCGGGTCGGCCGACACCCCGTCTTCCTCTTCCTCGTCTGCACCGTCCGCCGCACCGCCGACGGGCTTACAGATCCACCGGCGGTTGATTGCAATCGCCATCTGACGATAGTCGGCGACGTTGAACGACTGGCCCAGTCCGGCCCGGCTTGCCCGCTGCATCTCGTGCTTCATCCGGTCCGTCGTCCACTTCCGTCCGTCGGGGTCCGTCGGCCACAGATGATCGGAGAGCGTCGACTGCTGCCAGAGCATCGCCTGCATCCGCTGCGCGAACGGTAAGACGAGCCACAGATACCACACGACGAGCTCGCCCACCTCCCGCGGTAGATACCGATGGATGATCTTGACGTCGCCGGTCACCTCGTATCCCTTGTGATAGCGGGTCACGAACACGACCATACCGTCTTCGATGAACAGATTGCGGTGTCCGCCTTGCACGGTGTTCCGGTGCCGGATGCTTAAGATCTCGGGGCCACGCGCGGGCTGGCCGCCGGTGATATGCATCAGTGCCAGAAGCTTGCCCCGGAATGCGATGACCTGCCGGAACCAGTCCCGCATCCGTTCCTGATCGATGCCACTCGACGTCTCGGGGCGGACGAAGCGCTCGGCGAGATGCGGGCGGGTGCCGATGCGGTCGAACAGCCAGTCGTGCCCGTCGACGGGCAGCTTGGACCGGCGGTCGTCGAGAAAGCTCCAATTCGGCTCGCTGTTGCTCGGATCGTCGTAGAGATGCTGCCACGGGATAGCGGGGATGTCGTCGGCGGCGGGGGTTAACATGACATCCTCGACGAGCGCCCGCCGGGTTGCCTGGTGCAGCTGGGCGACCATGCCTCGGAAGTCGGCCATCGAGAACTTGAGCGACTTATACTGCAGTGTATCGCCGTTGCTCCAGTCGACGTGCCCGGGAGACGTAGTGTTCATCCCGATCTTCATCCCGTACGCCCGCAGATCTAGCATCCACTGCATCGGGCTCGCACACCCTCGGACCATGAACGAATCCATCATCCGTCGCACCCAGTCGAAACTGCTTAAGCCCCGCCGCCGGGGAGACTGACGGCTCCCGCTACTCTCATACCCGCTGTCCTCGAACTCACACGGGCTCTCGCCCGGGCTATATTCTTCGTCGTCCCACTGTCCAAGCTGGTCCGCCTGTTGCACGACGATGAAATGGGCGACTTTGATCACGGCCGACAAGATGGACGGGTATGTGTCGGGACCGCGAAACCCTTTGCCTTTCGGACTAACCCCAAGCGCGGCGAGTGCGCAGATCATCGCCATGTCGTACTCGCGGTTGTGGATCCGTTGATTAAGCAGCTCGATACAGAACGACAGACACGCCGACTGCAGCTCGGTGAGTGTCTGCCGCAGCGGGGGCGGAGCGCTACGGATGCTGGCATGTTCGGCATCGCTGTCGTCGGCGGGAGACGCATCCGAATCGTCGGACAGATCGCTCTCGTCGCCCTGGGTCACGACCGCCTCCGCGGCAGCCATTAAGCGTTGATATGCCCGATCCTGTCGGCGGTTGAACTTGAATGGCGGAGCCTGCCGGCCGTGCTCCTGCCGGGCGCGGACGAGAAAGATGACAATCTGTTGCCAGTATCGGCCTTGTCGGGCGATGCTGTCGCGGGTCTGATACGAGTCTAGCGGGTGGTACAGGTTCTGATGCACCTCGGTGCGGATGGCTTCGAATCGCAGCATCACGCCGCTCTGGGACACCGTCTCCTGGCTAATGCGGGCGACATCGGCGACGGCGTGCCAGATGACGGCGGCAACTCGCTCGCGGAAGACATCGGTGTCGCTCTCGTCGACCTGACTTAACAAGACGGCCTCGTCGTCGGCTGGCTCCTCGATCAATCGCAAGATGTCGCGGCTACTAAACCCTTCCAGATACGGCAGCCACCCTGCACGCTTTAACCACGGGTTGACCTCGTCTGCCTCGCCTGGTCGGATGATGTCGCTAGCACGGATCTCGTCGTAGTGCGAGCACGCCCTTTCCCGCACCTGCGACCACGTCTCCTGCGCCTGGTTACGGCTAATCCCTCGCCGGTCGGTGTCGGGAGTCGACTGCACTTCGAAATACTGCGAATGGTCTTTCTGTACAAAGAATCGCTGGCAGCGCACATGGCGACAGGACTGGGAAACCTGACGTTCGATGTCCTCCTTTCTTAATCGCCCGGAGCCGCCTCGTTTCTGTCCGGGTGAGAATCCGTGAACCTCTCGCCAATGTTTCTTTACAGTGTTCCAATCGCGGCAGACGTATCTGCACGTTCTAGCGCCTAATTCACATTTAATTCCGCCTTCATAGAGAGCTAACCCATCGATGGCTACCGTGACAGAGTCGGGTACCCTAAACTCACTCGGGAACAGAGCAATGCCGGGCCACTGTTCGATTTCATCCGATATTGATAGCGCGATTTTCCGAGGCAGAGCGTGTTGCTTGTTTGTTAGGTGTCCGACGATCTGATTCGGCCATACTGCGTATTGACACTCCTTGCAGATGACGACGTGCCACTCGCTCGAATGATGAAAATGCTCCGTCGCATCGGTCGCCATTACGTCTCGAATTTCTCCAGGTACGACGACGAGGATGCCTATGGACTACACCTTTTTTTCGACTTTTTGTTGCTCTTTTCTAACGGCTCTGCACCTTCTGTCTTGCGATATTAGCGTTGCCTTTACCTGCCTTGCGCTTCCTGTCTCGTGTAGGGGAACCCTTGCAACTTCGCCGACCCTAGCTTCGGGACTCCTCGACCTTACCTTAAGGGACGGCAGCAATATCTCGGCAACGGTACGACTCTAAGCAAAACTTCCAATACAAACATTTGTCGCAAAGATGCTCTCGACAACATATCCAAATTTGGGCGACATCGGACCAAGTTTTTGCTTACCCTAAGTGAATCAACCGGGCCTGAATCAACCGGGCCCTCTTACCCCAGTCTTGGCAAAAATTTTGTGTGGGCGCTGAATCAACTCTGTACGCAGTTGATTCGACTTTCTTGGATAGATATATTACGAGACTTACTCGATATTATAGTTATAGTATATGTCGATAACATCCTAATCTTTACCTAAAGAAGCCGAGAACAACATACTAAAGACGTATAAGCAGTACTAGAACGACTTAGTATAGTAGACTTTAAGACTATACCCGAGAAATATAAATTCTATAAGAAGGAAATTAAGTTCCTAGGATTTATTATTAATACTACTAGAATTAAAATAAACCTAAAGAAAATCTAATCTATTAAGGAATAGCTAATACCGAAAAATGTTACGGAAATCTAAGCCTTCTTAGGACTCGCAAACTATAATAAAAAGTTTGTTAAAGGATATTCTAACCTTACAATCCTACTTATAAGTCTTACAAAAAAGGATACTAAGTTCGTATAGACAGAGAAACAAGAGAAAGCATTCTAACAACTTAAATAAGTATGTACGAAATTACTAACACTTATGCTATTTAATACGAAGAAACTAGTATAAGTTAAAACTAATATATCTAACTTAGTAATAAGTGCTTGCCTTACTTAAGAATATAATAGCAAAAGACACCTAGTAGCGTATTACTTAAAAAAGATAACGCTAGCGGAATAGAATTATAAGATTTACGACAAAGAACTATTAGCGATTGTTGTAGTATTACAATACTAGAGAGTCTACTATAAAGGAGCTATAGGGCTAACGATATATACCGACTATAAGAACCTTTAATACTTTATAACTACTAAGGATCTATCGCGTTAATAGTATAGATAGTTAGAGCTACTTAGACAATATAAGTTCGATATCTAGTATATACTAGGCTAAGACAATAGGCGCGTAGATACGCTAAGTAGAAGAAGCGACTATATAGAAGGCAAAGAGCAAAACTCGAAAGCTATACTTAAAGTTAATAAAGATAGTAGCCTTACTACGAATATATAAGAATTTAATTACATTCTCTATATTCTATAAGACAAATAAGAAGAATTCCCTATTAAATATAGGAAGTACTAAGTTCTATAGAAAAAGGAACACGAATGTATTAAAGACTACTATAATAGTTAAACTATAGGACACCTAAGAATTACGAGGACAATTAACTTAATTAGACGCAACTTTGCTTTCCTATAGATGCGGAAAAAGGTTACCGACTATATTAAATAATACGATAGTTGCTAAAAGAATAAGGTATTACAATATACGAAATATAGTAATCTCTAATTCTAAGAACCTTCGGATACGCTATAGAGAGAGGTTATAATAGACTTTATTACTAAACTACTACTATCTAAGGACCTAGCTACTAGAGTTATTTATAATTTAATACTTGTTATAGTAGATACCTTAACTAAGTATATACATTTTATACTATATAAAGAATTAATAATAGCTATAGAACTCGTATACCTCGTATTAGATAAGCTTATTAGACATTATAGCATTCTAGAAAGCTTTATTACTAATAAGGATAAGCTATTTACGTTAAATTTCTAGAAGACACTTATAGGACAAATCGGAATTAAGTACAAGCTATTAATAGCATTCTACCTAGAGATAGATAGTTAGACTAAGAGAATAAATTAGTTACTCGAAGCATATTTATAGTACTATATTAACTATGCATAAAACAATTAGGTCTCGCTACTACTAATAGCATAACTAATATTAAACAATAATGTATTAGAAACAATAAAGGAATCGCTATTTTTCCTTAATTATAGGAAAACACCTAATTTGTTTATAGAACTAAGGACATTAGTAAAAGCTAATAAAGCTATAGTTATAGTAGGAGAATTATAAAAGGCATACGCAACTGCCTAGGATATAATCTAACATTTGTAGTAGCAAATTTAAAAGTAGCGATTTAAGGAATTAAAAACGGCACCTTAGCTTAAGAAGGGGGATAAGGTATATCTTCTAACAAAGAACCTAAAGACAAAGCGGAAAACAAAAAAACTAGATTATATTAAAGTTAGACTATTTTTAATTGCTAAATAGGAAGGAGTAGTTAGCTACCGACTCGAACTTCTACTAGACGCTAAAATCTACCTAGTATTCTATATATCCTTATTAGAACCTATATATCCTAATACTACGCTACAAACTACGTTTTATTACTAAGAATAGGAAGACGATAAATATAAGGTTAAAAAGATTAAAGGCTACGACAAAAGGAGTTAGCGATACCTTATTAAATAGAAAGGATATTCTAGCGACGAAAACATATAGGAACTACTTACTAATCTTAACTACCTAAAGTTGCTATGCTAGTACTACCGGAGAAGCTAATAGACTAATCTATATTTCTAAGAGTCTCTATTATTAAAGGAGTAAGACTTATAGTAGTAGCTACTATAGGATAGTTTCTATTATTCTCGAAAGCACCCTTAGCCTCTATCTCTAACGTAAGACACTTAGCTTTCTAAGCTATACGACCCTTAGCCTAATAAAGGATCTTTTTATTTCGTATTAACTAAGCTATTATAGTTACTAGCAACTCCTTGTCCCTATTTACTTTTCGTTAGTACTCTTTACGAGTCTTATCTAAGGATTCCTAAGACATGTTTATACATTTCTTGCCCTAGCGTATACACTTAGAGTACCGAAGGTTAGTCGAGTTAGACATAATAATATAAAGGTAGTTATACGTCGAGTAACATTTATAAGAAAAGAAAACTAGACAGCTATTCCTTTCGATTTCGGTAGCGAGGCGCAAACGTCTTTTCTTAGAAGAAGAAGTTTCTAGTTAAAAAGACATCGCGGAAAGGAGAAGAAGTATTATAAACTAATATAAAGTACGTAGGGACGGCAACATTATAAGCTTTAGGGACAAAGCTAGGCTAAAAGGGGGATAGTATTACAAATATAGTTATAAGATAGTTAGATCTAAAGCGATTAGCTAGTAAGGGCTAGAGAAGAAAAGGGTTACGTAATCTATATATAGGTAAGTGCCGCCTTAGTAGGCGACTAACTATATATATATAAGTAGGCGACTAGTCGACAAGCGACTAGGCAATTACTAAGCGACTAACCGACGAGCGACTAGGCGATTACTAAGCGACTAATTGCTAAGCGACTAGGCGATTAAGTGTATAAAGATACGAATCTCTTATATATATAACTAGGTACGTTTCTCGCTAGGAGTTCGTATATTTAACTTATATTACAATCTAACTATTAGGTAGAGAACTAATAGCCTTATTATAATTAGTTATCCTATAACCTAGTTGTCTTAATACATTTGTTCTAAAGAGCTCTAAACCCGTAATACTACTTCGTAGGGTCGTAATAATACTAAGTCGTCCTAGTTAGGTAGCGGAAAGCTTACTAATAGGGTAGAGAATAAGTTTTCTAGCTAACCTAGGTAGTTAAGCGAAGCTTACTAACTAGATACAAAAGTGTTTTTATTTCGACCTAGGTAATAAGCAGATCTTACTAATAGGATACAAAAGTGTTTTTATTTCGACCTAGGTAATAGTAAAATCTTACCGACGAGATAAAAAAGTGTTTTTAGTTCGACTTAGGCGACAAGCGAAGCTTACTACTTAGATAGAAAAGTGTTTTTAGTCCTACCTAGGTAGCTAATAAGGCTTACTAGCTAGGGAGGGAAGGGCTTTTTAGCTTAACTTAGGTAGATCCTATAGCGCTCTAAACTAGTTAGGAACCTCCTAGGATATAGATAGTTGTATACTAGGCTATACAATAGAAAGTAACTACAATCTATATAGTCGAATAGCTTAGGTTAATACTATAATAGAAGGCAAGTAAGCAAGCTATAACTAACTGCTACCTAAGTCGAATACCCTTAGTACGCGGTCGCCTAGAGCAATTCTAAACCCTACAATCCCTTAAGGTAGCTAGGCGTACTAATAGTACTCCCTAGACCTATAGATTCTATACGAGTAGTAGCGGGTTATTCTTTGTACTTTTAATAAGGCTGTCTCTAGATAGACCTCCTAGGCGGATTCCCGAATAGCGCATCTTCTAAGCCTACTAAGGTAGCGAGGAGCTAGTATATGCCTTGTAGCCTAAACTGTCTTCTACCTACTCGTAGGTAGGAAGGTCCTTAGATAGGCTACGGCGTCCTATAATGTCGTCTAAGTTAGCCTCTATATGTCCTTATTAGTAAAGCGGCCGACGTCCTACATGTCTTCGGGTCGTAAATTCCGATGCTATAACGGAATGAGTCTACTTCCTAAGACATCATGGACAAGATCCCTAACCCTACGCAATCTCGGGGCAAGGTCTTGGGCGGAACTTCGGCCATCAATCTAATGATATGGGACCGTAGCTCCGCGCCAGAGTATGACGGATGGGATCAGCTTGGGAACCCTGGGTGGGGCTGGGAAAACATGATTGCGGCGATGAACCATGCAGAGAACTTCTCCTCGTACGACCGCGCAGACTATACAGGCACAACAGGCTTCGGAACCGAAGGCCCGATAAACGCCGTCGTAAACAAATACATACCTGTGCATCAAGATACTTGGCTGCCTACCTTCGCCAACCTGGGTGTTGAACAAAACACAGCCTGGCTCGGTGGTAACAACATAGGCGCTGCCTACCATTCCAGCACCATCGACCCCTCGAATTATACGCGCTCCTACAGCGCCGTCGAGTACCTCCCACGGGCTGGTCAAAATTTGAAAGTCATGACCAACACCGAGGTTGCCAAGGTCAATCTCCAAAAGAGAGACGACAAGTTTGTTGCCACGGGTGTCACTCTAGTCGCAGGTGGCAAGATCAATGCCCGCAAAGAAGTCATCCTCTCGGCTGGTACGTTGAAGAGCCCACCGATTCTTGAGCAGTCGGGCATTGGCGGCTGTTCAATCCTGGAGGACGCTGGAATCGCGCAGCTGATTGATCTCCCGGGTGTTGGAGACAATCTCCAAGATCACCCTCGTATTCAGGCCGCGTACCAACTGAAGGACAATTATACCTCTTTCGACAGGTTGAAGTACGACAGCGACTATGCCGCGGCGCAGAGGAAGCTTTGGGAGGCTGGAGAGCTTTCGGCTTACGATTACGCTGCCAGCGCTTACTCCTACCAGCCCTGGCAATCCATCCTTGGGGAGAGAGAGGGCGAACTTGTCGAGGCTGCGAAGCGTGTCGTGGCAGACTTGGACAACGTGGTCGACAACAAGAAGCTCGAGTGGCTCACGGATCCTGTACTCAGTAGCAGCGTCGCCGAAGCAGAGCTACTGCTGTCTGACGGTTACAGTGGCCTCAAAGGCTATCCGAAAGTAGGCGATTCTCTGTACGGAAAGGGATTCACGACCATCTTCGCGGCGCTCATGCATCCGCTGGCTCGTGGATACGTGCACGTCAACAGCACAGATCCTGCAGGCAAACCCATCTACAACCCGGCTTATGCAAGCAACGAATACGACCTCAAAGCGCTTGTCGAGTTGTCGAAATACATCCGCAGAATTGCTACCACGCCACCATTCTCTGACGTCTGGGTTGATGAATATGAACCTGGACTCGACGTCAACACAGACGAAGAGTGGGAGGCTTTCGTCAAAAACAATGTCAACACGTTCTACCATCCTGTTGGGACGTGCGAGATGCTGCCGAGAGAAGACGGGGGCGTGGTAGACTCGAATCTGACTGTATATGGTACGACGAACTTAAGGGTCGTGGATGCAAGTGTGATTCCTGTACTGGTAAGCGCACACCCGCAAACCGGTATCTATGGGATCGCGGAACGAGCAGCCGAGATTATTTCTGGCCGCTGGTGTTCATTGTCGAAGAAGACCTGTGTTCCTTTTTAGAAACGCTGAGCGACTAGAGATGACCCTCTGTCCTTTATGTAGTCTGTCCCTCGCGATGTCCCTGCGCAGGAAAGATCAGATTGGCATCAATCGTCTCCGCGGCGTTTCCGAATACTTACTACATGTACTTCCAAATCCGCTTAGTTGTGCGAAAAGAGTGATCTTGAAGAAGTAGCTTTCGACTTGTCTTTACCGTTGCATGCGCCAATAAATCTTAAGCAGACACGCCGAGTCGGCAAACCGCGGGACGACAGAGCGCAATCGACAGCAGATGGTGCCGTTCTACGATCATCCTTCGCACGCCTCCATAGTCTTCTAACTATTAGGATCATTAACTAAGGCAGTATAGAACACGAGACAACTAGTCACTTAGTATTTAGTTACTTAGTAATTATCTAGTTGCTTATCAACTAAACCCTAAAACCCTTGGCCGAAGCGATGCTTCCGTAGCCTACGTTTTTCAATTGCCGATGCGGGATTTATGTGTACGAGCTCCGACTACATCCATTACATATAATACCTACCTAGGTAGGGAGACGCCTTGTTGTCCGACACGTACCATGCCCAAGCCCTAAATCGTGGAAGCCCTCCTGGTATTGGTCCTACGATGGCATCTAGGAACGTCGCAATGCTTTCGCCAGAAGCGGCAAGGGTAGGATCAGACGCTGCGCAAGACAAGGCACAGCAACTTGGAATTGGTTCGACACGCCTAGTCACACCCTTGTCCATTCGAGACGATTTCATGTTAATTTGCTAACGCAGAGCGCAGATGTCAACATCGCCTTCGTCGATAGTGCTCTACATCTGCTGCATTTCGTCCGCATGGGCAACGCAAAACTGTCATCCATTTCTACCGCAATCGACAAAGCTTTTACCGCAGCGGGGCATCACAACCCAACGTCCGAATACGCCGGCAATCCTAATTTCCTGCCTGGAGGAAAAGCCTATGGCATACACAACACGAACGGCGGGAGATTTGTGTTGCTCAGTGGCGGAATTCCAATTGTGATTGACGGAGCTACCGTGGGAGCCATAGGCATTGGCAGTGGGACTCCAGAACAGGACATTGAGTGCGCCACCGCAGGTATCAAAGCTATCGAGGCATTAGCCAGACGTTCATAAGCCAACCTGTGGAGGGCGCGGTTCTCTCGGTCATAAAACGTTGGGCCGCTCGGCAAGAACTGGAACGCTTGTGACGGTATCGCCTGGGTCTAGAATGCCCAGGGCTCCAATGGCTTAATCTACCAAGAAGAGCATCGATGGAAATCTACAAGACAGAATCGTTTAGGGTGCTGTACGCTAGCGAGATTGCGAAAAGCAATGCGTCAAAAATCATTACCCTGATGCGAACTCATAGATGAGTGATATTGACGGTCTAACAATAATGTTAAGCTCCGCAGAGGACTTGAGGTCATAAATGCGATCAACAAGCCGTTTGAATGTTGAGATACGTATTTGCCTACAAGGCGTCTGTAGTCTAGACTCATGAGCGAAGGAGCACAAGTTATGGCTTGGAAGCGGCGCGCAATCCGATCGCCTCTTTCAGCATGTTGAAAAAGCGGCCACCACATGACCCAAACGGCGCGGGGTGACCTTGAACCCACCATTTTCTGCCCATTGCAATAATATGCAAGCCGCTGTAGAAGCCGGGCGACAGAACGTTCGCGAGCATTTGACCATCAAGTGACCCTCGGTTCTCTGGCAGCACAGAAACGGGCATTACGACCGCTCGGCTGTTGCTTTTGACTGGTTGGACCCTTTTTCGGCGATCGCATTGACATAGACACATCCAATAGCCGCGAGCGATGAATCAATGCGTCATGGAGTCCTGTAAGATCTGTGAGAGTGCGAGCGACATTCGATAGAAACATCATCGGTCTCTTTGTCTGCTCGGTGTGCTTAATCGATACAAGGCGGTCGGCGTTTGGTCACATCAACCGCGCGGGGTTAAATATCCATGTAGGTTAACCGCGCACCTGTGACGATGGGACAGGCGGTACTCGTTTCCTCAAACACTCCATCGATTCGGAGGTAGTGCCACGCCTGACTCGCATTCAACATCGTGCTCGAGACCACGTATCGCTCTGTCTTGTTGTTTGCATTCGGCAATCGAAGGTAGAGATGTCGTCATGCTCATTGGTGCTGGAGTTCGTCTCGAGCATGACGGTGGTCGTAGAAAGCCTAACCCTAAACCGAGGGCATAGCAACAAAGCGGTACGTGAGGAGTTGGTATACATGAGGGCAACAACCTACTTAGTCTCCTTCATTTTTCAAGATGAGAAGTCTAGCTCTCCGCCTTTACTTCAAATGATCAGCTAAGATGATCTCTAATTTGCGTGCATTTCTCTTCTCTCTGCCCTATCTGCCTGCGCAACGACTGCACTTCCCTCTGGACATCGCTCTTGTCAGAGACCCAAGAATGGAGACGGATAAAGAGGGCCACCAAGCTTTACACATTTCGGACAGCCGTCTAGAGAGTTGTCTCGAACGACAAGACTAGCCACAAGGTGCTCTGATTAGTTAAAGATCCTCTGCTTCGGAAACCATGCGCCAACGACGAAGCTAAGCAATTCTAGTACAATACCTTCGTCTGTCTTGCAGTATTGTGCGGCATCTTTGGATGAACGACCACCTATACTACAGCCACACTGCCCGGCCTGGAGTCTAATTGGGCAAGTCAGACGGTACTACGCAGTTCTTGAAGAACGACTATGGGACTATACGCGCCTTCATGCTGGGACAATTGGCTTAACGCCCTATCATCCGTGGTCAACACATACCGATCGTGTATTATTGACTGCAGCATATGTACCATTCGATTATTCAAATACGAAGGAGGAGCCAGAAGACTTTCTCAAAGCGCTGCGCCGAGGATACATAAGGGAGACGTTCTTTGTGACCGGAGCAAGGGGCCGTCCCGATTTCCCAGAGAAGATGTTGGTGACATGATTGAGATGCCGCCTGTGAAAAAGGTGAACGAACGCCACGCGACAATGCACTCCATGGGGTTGGTATACCGTAAGAACAGGGAGGGAGCAAATCATCCTAACACTACCATCTCTGGACAAGACAAGTGTCTCGCAATGAGTCCTACGCCGTCGCACATGTCGACGCTGGCCCTAGAGCTCACGCCTGCGTAGCCTATAAGTGGATGTTAAGCCTGCCTTCACTACATAAGGTCAAAAGTATACCGTCCAATCAGCTTTGTGGACCGGGACAGTAGGAGTAGAAATGCAAGGCAGGTCTATCGCATCTTTAGACCGATGGTTAGCTAGGATGATGCGCTCGCGGTTGTCTGTCTATGTGAATCCTTCAAACCACTTAATCAAGTCAAGCAGAAGGGAGCGCTGTACAACAGCTCTAAATACTTTCGCAAGCTCGGAGACTTAGCTTTCTTCGAAATTGATGTTAAGGCGACTGTTTTCAAGACATACAAAAGGACTTCGGTTTGCTCAGGCGGGTGCCTGTCCTGAAAGTCTTAAGCGAGGAGGAAGCGGAACACAGGCTGAAACTGGTAAAGATTCGCTTCCAAGACATCGGTCAACACAGTCTACGACGCTTACGGTCTCGTTGGGGCCTACGCAAAATGCGTAACTTAAGGGAGGGGAATTTCTGCGATGCAAAGACGGGAGTTGTTTCTTCTTCATTCATAGCATACATATTGCTTGCTTGGCCGTCTCGTATGCCTCGAGTCTCCAACAGCGAGTGGTGTTCCTCTTGTTCCACTTTTCCAAATTTCCCCAAAACGCCGGTATACACCTGTAACGAGCGCCACTTATACTCTGTTCCCTCTGGTCAAATAGAATTTCCTGCTCCAAGCTTTTCCTAGGTCGCCCTTGAGAATTTCCGCGTGACGCCAATGTCGCTTTTTCACCTTGAGCTATAGAAAGCCACCCAAATGGGTTTCGTTATGGAAAGGGACGCGGTAACTAGAAGCCCATGTTGTTGCCACCACCCATCCTCTGAAGCACGTTGTCCCAGCTGTCCTGCTCAAACATCAAGTGAGGCACGTCACTAGGCATCGGTCCGTTTGCAGGGACGAACTTCCCCGTGTCATCTTTCTTGCCTAGCTTCCTGAGCGTGGCGTCCACGTGATCTTGGTCGACCATAACACCGCTTTCCGAGCACTTTGCCTTAGCTCGAAGCTCTGAGCAGAGTGAGTCCAGGTCGAAGGTACCATTTTGGAAATCAGGGTTAGATTGCAGTTGGTTCCTAGAGCCATGTTAGTGTGGCCGCAGCATGCCTGTCGATGCGACTTTGCTTACCAGATGTTGTTGCAGGAGATCAATTTGCCACCTGCCCTTTCTGTCTTCGGCTGTGTAGCCGGCAAGCCGAGGTCCTCATCGCCGCCATCGCGCGTCTTCTCAACCTCTGCCATGAGATTCCTGCTCGGCGTTGTTGCATTCGCTCCTTGTTGGCTGGACGGGAGCGTTGCGTGGGTCTGCTGAGGACTCTGCAGAATGCCGAACAGGTTGCTGGGTGAGCCATAGTCATATGGACCGGGATTGAGCGCATCGTCGAAGAAGGCGGTGGAGAAGTCGGTGTTCCCAGCAGCATCCCTGTTGTCTCTATAGTCTCCATAGAGCAAAGGGTCAAAAGAGCCATTGGAAGGCATGCCGAAGTCGAAGTTGTTGCCCGTGAATGTGACACCAGAGTTGCTGTTTGGCTGATATTGCTGGGCAACACTCTGTTGGTCTGAGGCATTCGAACCTTTGTGGGAGTTTGCTCTGTCGTTGATGCCTCCCAGTGCTTGATCCTTGTTCGCTGGACTGCCATGCGATGGTTCTGGCGAAGTGCCACAAGAGCTATTTGGGCCGTTGCCATTCCATTGACTTCCAGAGCTCGTGCTTGGCGAAGCACTGTCACTTGCACTGCTCCCGCTATTGAATTGGAAGACACGATTCAAGCCTGCAGTGCTTTCACCGCCACTATATGAGTCGTAGCTGTTCTGCTGAGGCTTGCGTCCGGCCATCGATGGCTGTGTTTGCTGTCTGTTGTCGAAATAATTGTTGCTGCCCATGTTCGCAGTCTTCAAGAGACCTGGACTGAACAGGTCACCAAATGAGTTATCGCCTCCCATCTGAGGAAGAGTAGAGGCGAAGCCGTGCATGTTATTGGCGCTGCTATAGCCGACGGAAGGCATTGCATTGGCATAACTGGGTGCGCTGGCCTTGCTCTGGATACCGGTGTTTGAGGGTGATCCTGTCGCAGGGCTCATGCCGTGGCTGCTGCCGCCGCTGTTCTCCCGTTTGGGTTGCGAGGGAAGGCCGGCGGGTCCGCCGGTCATAAGCGAGGGAGACTGCCTCATGACGGGGGGCGAGGCGCTCGCGCGGTTGACTACACCATTGGCGTTGCTTTGGCGCGGTTGCTGGTTGCCACCAAAGATAGCGGAGCCTGGCAGTGCACCAAACTTGGGGAAATCGAACTGGAAGCTGTCATTGCCGACTGATGGCCCGTTCATGCTACGATTGTTCTGTCCAGTATATGCATTGAGAGGTGGAGAGCTGCGAGCACCGCCGGTGCCTGCGTTGAGCGAAAGCTGCTTCCTATACTCGCGCAGCTCGACTTGCAACCGCTCGACTTGCGCCTTTAAAAGGCCGTTCTCGTGCTTGTCTGCTTCCGATGACTTGGTCAATTCCGACACCTTGGTCTCAAGGTCCTTCAGGTGCTTTTCTTTCCGCTCGCGGAAGGCGCGCTGGGCTGCTCGGTTCTGAGCTTTCCGTTTCTAATTGTTCCACAGTCAGCTGCTCTTCATCACTCACACCAGACCTGCGCGCATTCGCATCTTCGGTGGAGGGCTTACCGTAGTTGGCTCGCTCGTTAAAGGCTTCCTGCCCGGCTTCTTCGAGCCCTTCTCCCCGTCCAATGTTTCCTGCCTCTTGGGCTCCGTTTCATCAAACTCGTCACGCTCATCGGGGCTTTTCCGTTTCTCATTCCCTTCGCCGCCGGGCAACGCGCCGATCATCTCACCGCCTAGATCTGCATTGTCGAAGTCGAAATTGTCGCCATCGAAGTAGTCCAGGTCGGGAGTAAAGTCGCCGTTCAGATTGTCGAGTGCAGCATCTTGCGGGCTGATGTACAGCCCATTCGTGTTGTCGCCGTTCATGGTCGGTTGCAACGGCTGCGCCGAGGCAAAGCTGGGATGATGTGCGGCCGTAGCGTCCGAGACTTCGTAGTGTGCGTGATGTATCGGTTGTTGTTTGGTCTTATCCAGCTGCGAGTTCAGTGCCGCCAAAAGAAGATCCTGCTGCTTGTGTGAAAGATGAGGCGTTGCTTGTGACAATTGCTGACCGCCCGTGCGCCGCCTCGAGGTCGAACCGGCCGTAGGACCTGCGCGCTCAGGCTGTCGCATGTTGTCAGCTAGTTGTTGCGAATCCATGGTCGCAAGCTTCACACCGAAGGATGGTGTCAAAGGCGAAGTGAAAGAGAGGCAGAAAAGAGCAGGCACTAGCTTAGCATGGGCTGACCATGCTGTACTCTCGAAGCGGAGCGGGGTCTAGCGGCATACCGTAGAGACTGGAGTGGCTCACCTTCACGCCGTCCTATCACGTGCGGACTCTTGCCGGCTTTTGCTTGGTCGGAAGAGGCGGTCCAATGCAATGAGGCCAATGTTCGGGCAGGAAAGCGAGAGGTGAGGGATGTCAAGATGAGTCCAAGTCGGAAAGGAAACAGAGGCCAAGGTATGAACAGCCGCAGCAGTAGCGTGATCCGACTTTCCAGGGTCTTCTTGCTGCCTCACAGCTGCTGTGCAGGACTGCAGGTGACGAATTCGGCGGGTAGCACGGTGGGTAGGATGAATGGGGATCTGCGAGGCGGGACCGGAGAGCCTCGATCGGGTTGGTTGTCGAGCGTCTGGCAGCGGTACTGGTTTGCGAAAGAGAGGTGCTGCACGCGGTCCAGACGATGATTCTTGCCCGCGATTATAAATCAGGTCGAAGCTTCAAGTCACTGTAGTACACTAGTACTACCTAGGTAGTATGTACGGCAGAAGCCAATCCGGGACCGGCGTCGGAAGGCAACCAGCTCGCGGGGGAATCCTTCCAGAAGAATTCTAGGCGGGGACTGACGGAAGAGCAGTGTGCAATCTACTACAGTCTGAACTTGCTACAGTATAAGAATCGCAAAAATCGAACGCATCTCATTGCTATAGAGGCAGTATCGTTAAGTAAAGGCACAATACAGTAGGATTAAGAGCGAAAAAGCTAACGGGGATTTATAAGTAAGGTATAGAGCGATATTGCTAGTCGAAGGATCCATACATCGAGTTCGAACTGTACAGTACTACTACGTATGTATGGATCATGCCCGACCGACCAACACTACCTAGTGTAGATAGATTAACAGATATGAGTCCTTCTACTGAATATACGGCAATCACCGCTACGTTGTGCGTTCATACCTACATAGTACCTAGGTAGTAGCATCAAGGCCCATGACGAAAGACAGCCCTAAGTGGCGAGCGAAGACCGAGGGATTCACGTGACTGATCACCCCCATATCGCCGCTTAAGCCCGGCCGGGAGCTCCCCGCCGTTTCAGCCGCACTTTGGATCCCGGTGCGCGAATGCAGCCTCCAGGCAAGTGCAACGGCCCCCCCATGCTTGACTTTCATTCGACAGTCAGACTGACCACCAACTCTCGCCCTACTCGATCTCTCTTCCCTGGCATTGTAACTCACCATGGGTAACTCTACCCTCGACAAGCTCCAGGAGGAGCTGGCGGAGTGTGAGGGCAACATCAAAACCTGTGACGAAATGCTTGCGCTTGAGCCTGAGGACGAGTCGGCCAAGGAGACCAAGTTGATGATGAAGGACATGGTGCAAGACCTACAGCAGCAGATCAACGCTGAGAAGGCTAAGCAGAGCTCTGCAGCTCCTCCGCCGCCTCCCCCTTCAGAAGACGCGCCTTCGCCAAAGATCGACATGAGCAAGCACCCCAAGTTCCGCAAGCTGTCGCCTGAGGCACCTCCACCACCGCCGGATGAGCCGCAGCAGCCCACCATCTTCAACGTGAAGGATACGGTCATGGCTAAGTACTCCGAAGACAAGCAGTGGTACCAGGCAACCATTGTGACGCGCACAGGGAGCCAGGCCGATCCGGTCTACACCGTGACATTCAAGGGATACGGCAACACCGAGACGAAGCGCAAATACGAGATCAGACCTGTACACGTCGAAAGCAAGAAGCGTAAGGCTGACGCGTCACCAGCTGTATCGGCTCCTCAGACGCCAGCACCACCAGTGCCTTTCGCCGGAGGTGGACACATCATCTCAGCAGCTCCGGCAGTTGACACAAGCCTGGTGCGCGAGAAGCGAGAGCCGAGTAAGGTGAGCGACGGTCCGACCAGGATGGCGCCTGAGCCGAAGAAGTTGAAGGGAAACAAAGCACTGGAGAAGGGCAAGGCGAGCTGGAATGATTGGCAGAAGAGCGGACCAAAGAAACCGGCTACAGGCGCTGTCAAGAAGAAGGAGAGCATGTTCAAGACACCCGACAATCCCAACGCGAGAGTCGGCTTCACCGGCTCCGGCAAAGCGATGACCAAAGATCAGACCAGAAGCAAGTGGAATTACGGCCCTGCCCCAGAGGAGGATTGAGCGGGTTCTGTCGCATGGGGGAAGGAATCGACACATCAAGGTAAGCCCCTCTGCGTTTCAGAACAGGTAATGACGAGCGGTCTTGGGAACGGCATTAGCCATCACCAGATATAAGTATACATGAGCGAGGCGGCGAGCAAGCAACGGAGCAGCGAGCAATGAGCAGCGAGCAGTGAGGCAGTAAGCACAATGATACCCAAGAGTCTGGCGTGCGGTTTGAATGAACGCGTCGGAAGTGAAAGCATTGGATGGAAACCATGGACATGAGAAGTATCCCTCAACCAAGAGAAGATCAGAGATGCAGGTACTAAGTTGCTTCGTAGATGCAGAAGCATGACGCGAGCCGCAAGCGTCCCTATTCAAACTTCACTCATTCTCATCCTGTATTTTCATGCGTCGATCTTTGGACTCGGCATTTGCCGATCCAAGTGCTTGCATGTTTCCAGCGCCAGCGCCTGTCTGAATTAGCTCCGATCTATGGCCTTCTCGGCTGTGCTTCGAGCTACTTGCCTTTGATGTGTGCCTGTTCGTCCTTGTGCTCGACTGAGCTGCCATCGGGCTGTTCTTCCTTCTTGCTCTTGCTTGAGAACAAGCCTGTGACAGCCCCAACAAGATTGAGGTTAAGACCAGCCTAAGCAACCGTGGTCAGTCATATTGCTTTGCACGTCGTAAGCAAGAGAGAAGATGCGTACGCTGGCGCTCGCGCTGGCAGATTGCTCTGAGGCCTGCATTGACTGTCCGGCAGCGGGTTGCGCGACCTGCTCTTCCGGCTTTTGGGTGACGGCTGAGGAAGACATGACAGCTTATGGTAGCTTATGGTAGGTGATGTAAATGTTGAGATGAATCCCTCGTGCTACGACGTGATTGCAAAGACCGTCTTTATGATCTGTTCTTGCGTTCAACCCAGGTATGTGTGGTAGTTCGAGCAGTCTGCTCACAGAAACCTGGCAGATAATGGCTACTGGGTTGCCCACACCGGGCCATGGATAGTAGGAGGTACGCTTGCGTCATCGGCTTCCTCGCCTAGCCCTATGCGGCATGAAACTCTCTTGCTTCTCACGAGACTCCATCTTCGCATTGAAAATGGGCCAACATTAGCTGACCAGATTGTACTGGTGAGGCGGCCGTGAAATATCTAGGCGTACGAGGGTATGATTTCGCTGAGGTGCTTGACGTGTTTGCCATGATGGAGGGTGTTGGGAGGATCTCTGTTGGATATTGTGCTCTCTACGCTGCTGGAGTGTACCTTCGGCTAGTAGCGTGGGCGTGGAGGGCGTGGAGGGCGTGGAGGTATTGGGGGAGGATCTCAATGTAAGATGAAATTCCGTCGTCTTTACAAGGGCAGAATTGGCGTAATGACCTGATTGGACAGGTAAGCCAACGCACCACAGTTGCAAGCCACCATTGCCAGACTGCGCCTTTTGCTTTAGGTTTCCAATTCTGTGCATTCGGGGGTGTCAAATGCAATGCTTGTACAACAGTAAAATCTATCAAGCAGTGCCGGTCTCGCTCTCCGCCTCCCGCCACTTCCAAATCATGCACCCGGCGAAACAGCTGCGGCTTGCTGACAGGGTGTGCTGACAATGTGCATATGAGCTTTGACGGTTGATTGGCGAACGTCTTCGCCACATCAATGTCTCGACTGCTTCCCGGGTGCTGAGCCGGGGCTATGGGGCGATCTCGCCAACCCGGCGGTGTGGGACTGTCATATCGGATTGTCGGACGATATTTTGAAGTCTTGTCTCCTCTACCCCAATCCTGGCCGTATTCCACCCTGGTATCGAGGCACAATTGAGAAGCAGCCCGCGATCACGGTATGGACGCAGAAGCATCGCCGTGATGACGTTCAACGAGGCACTCGTCAAAGATCTTCACGACACGACGACCTTCTTCAACGGCACTTTCGATGGCACCACGGTCGTCGTTGTGGTGTGTTGCACATTGGCGCTCAATAGTGCCGTGATGCTCATGCTCCTTATATTCACCACGTTCCGGAAGTTTCACGGGCTGTACTTCTGGGCGCTGGTGACGGCAAGCTCGGCGATCATACCCTACCAGATTGGATTTATGATCGAGTACTTCCAGTTGACTTCTCAGCTGGCGGGGCTGATCATCACGACCTGGGGATGGCCGGCGATGGTTACGGGGCAGAGTCTTGTGCTATACTCCCGGCTCGGTATCGTTCTTGGGAAAGGACAGGCACGTCTGCTGAGAGCCGTGAAGTGGATGGTGATAGTAGATGGAGTGGTGTTCCATGTTAGTACTACAGGTGAGCGGCCTTGATGACAAACAAGCGGACAAGCATTGATGGACCGCTAGTCGTCGTATTCGGTGCCTACTACGTGCCACCAGGCAATCACTGGATGGACGCATATCGATACATCGAGAAGATACAGATGACCGGCTTCACGCTGCAAGAGTTCATCATCTCTGGGCTCTATGTGTGGCGGACAGTAGAAATACTCCGAACCACCAACTACAGCCGAAGAC
This sequence comes from Hortaea sp. C3G1500-4, assembly GCA_022701445.1. NCBI lineage: Eukaryota > Fungi > Ascomycota > Dothideomycetes > Mycosphaerellales > Teratosphaeriaceae > Hortaea > Hortaea sp. C3G1500-4. The sequence continues at coordinate 22,667 of JAJVDI010000015.1, forward strand.
GGACCCGCCGAACAATGTGGCAGCTATGCATGATCAATGCGATGATAATCGTCGCGGACATCGCACTCTTGGTGGTAGAGTACCAAGATCGACACGTTGTCGAACAGGCACTAAAGGGTGCTGTGTACGGCATGAAGCTGAAGCTCGAGTTCGCCATACTCAGCAAATTAGTCGGCATGACCAAACGTAACGACATGACATATCTGGGTGCGTTTGAGGACTTTGACGAGTCGCTCGATCAGGAGCGGTCAGGGGCGTCTGGCCGAAGTCATTCTACGGAGGGGATGAAGACGGTAGGAGGGCCCAGCTGCGAGGTCATGGCGACTTGTGAAAGGAAAACGACAGCGCAGGCGGAGTGCAGCCAAATTTCTCATTCAGTGAGCTTCCCCGTGATGCACTGTGCCCATGAACCCCATTTCGAGGACGCTGGAACTCTGTACACTGCCGACGAGAGGCGGAGAAGGAAGACACTGGAAGAGGATGCTTACGCGGAAGTGTGCCGAGACCTGGCTTCGTAAACATGCAGTGTTGGTTTATTGCCTGCAGTCTTCCTGTATAGACAGCCTATGAGTTTCAAAGTATGCAGAATGCAGCTTGCATGGCCATGCTCTCATGCGAGTGTGAATGTTGCGCTTCGCCACCTAAGACTTTCTCGTCATTCGATGTATCGCGATTGCTACCAGGTCCTGCTCTCCGCCATAATCTTGCGCAATCATAGGAATGTGTTGCCGACTTCGTTACTAGGTTCATCATTCCATCCGAGGGACGCCGCGAGGCGGCTTTCCGTCTCCAGCCCTCTTCGTTCTGCCGCCTAGCAACCTCGTTTCGCCTCCTCAGAGACTTCTTCTCTCCACTTGCTCCTCCACTACTATCGGTGCGGTCGTTGCAACAAGGTACATAGTTGCCCTCTCAGGTTGGCCGGCTTCCCGCTTCGTAGGGCCCTGGCGGGCTCACTAGATGCCTTGGATACTCAGTCTGCCCATGTCACCTTCGCAGGTTCTTATTGGCCGTCTTCCATCTCCAAATTGATATCAGACGCTGCGAGAGACAGCCCAGCCCAAACAGCCGGCTCGGGCATAGCTCGCATCGTCGAGTAGTTATCTTGCGAAAATGCATTTTCACCAAGAACTTTGTCTGGATTGCAGTTTCTAGCAAAGGCAGTGAGTGATATCCGCCCAAGCAAAGGACAAGAGCGAACGACAGCTATTTCGACCAGTAGAGCACCAGCACCGCAGGACCAACAGAGAAGAAGAGATGTAACCAAGGCTCCAGTCCCTTTTCTCCGGCCAGCCACTGATAGGCTGCAATTGAAGGCAATCCACACGCCGCGTGCAGAGGCAACAAAAGCGTCATGGAGGTGATGTTCAGGTGTGAACATAAGAGAACCACAACGACGTGCAGGAGGATGCTGAGCTCGGTGCACACGAAGATGCTGAGCCAGCGTTGGGTCTGGGATACTGGCATGGTCTGTGTCCTAATGATATGGATCTGGTTGGTTCTATGGCAGGGCAGAAGGAAACGAAGGTCAATGACCCAGAGCTATCGATCTAAGGAATGAGGCACAGTACTAACTAAGTAGTTAGGTTTGGAGTGTCCGCGGAGGCACGATCTGGTTTAAGCGCAACGGGTTACACTAGCTATTGGCTCCTTCCGAAGTGTTTGCTACAGTCTAAACTTTCTATAAGGATCGTGGAAATTAGTTATATCTTATTGCTAAAGAGGATGTATTGCTAATCGGAGGTAGTATATAGTAGCGTAGAGGGCAAAAAAGCTAACGGAGATCATAGTTATAGAGCGGAATTGCTATTCGAAAGATTTCTATATCGAGTTCGGACTGTAGCGTCGTGGAGGTGACGCTGATCCACAATGTCTGTCAGATTTCATTGTCCATTTAATCAAGCCTGTTAGGCAGACAGCCATGACTGCGATTTACAGAGAAGTTGGCTAGGAGAGGAGAAAAGCTCCTTGAAACAACTTGAAGCCATCAAATATTCCCACTAAGCTGACCAGAAGTACGAGTGATAAGAGCCACCTCATGGGCATCAGCCCAAGAAGACATTACGAGATACAAAATTTGACTGGAAGGGTGACAGACTACCTAGGTATTTTATCCAGCTCGATTCATAAAGCCCCAACGCCAATCTACACCCGATTCCAGAGTCCATAGTCATCACTTGCACCATGCCAAATTCATAGCCGTCAGGCTTCCCCCCCTACCACCTCCGTCCATAGACATCATGCTCCACATACCTCGCCTTGCCCGGCTTCAACCCACGATCCCTCCTCTCCGACGTCGTCCCACCACCACTTCCACTACCACCTTCACCCCCAGCACCACCGGTACTAGTCCTAGGCGAATCGGCCGACCCGTCCAGAACCCTCTGCTCGCCACCAAACTTCCGCCACATCTCGCGATCGTCCTCATCGTGCCCGCCGGCACTGTGCTCAGCATCGTGCTTGAACAAGCCCAGGATCTCCTGCATGGAGAGTTTGCCGACCTTGTTGCCCGCGCCCTCGATAGCGGCCTTGGCTAATTCGCGCTTGCGCTCTTGCAGAGCCAGAATCCGCTCTTCGACGGTGTTGCGGACGGTGAGACGGAAGACTTTGACGTCGACGGTTTGGTTTAGACGGTGGACGCGGTCGATGGCTTGTTCTTCGACGAAAGGGTTCCAGAAGGGTTCGAGGATGACGACGCGGCTGGCGGCAGTGAGGTTGAGACCGAGGGAGCCGCATTTGAGAGAGCAGAGGAGGACGCGGGTTTTGGGGTCGTTGCGGAGGGCGTGCAGAGCGGCTTCGCGGGCGTCGTTGCGCATAGAGCCGTCGTAGCGGACGTAGCGGACGCCTTGTTGGTGGAGGTGTGGTTGGATGAGATCCAGCATGGTGGTGAATTGGGAGAAAACGATGGTTTTGTGCTCGGGGGTTTCGGTGTGGAGGATGCGGAGGAGATGGCGGACTTTGGTGGAAGGCTTTTGCTTGCCTCCAGGCGATGGGCCCATGAAGCTGCCTTCGTCGTCGCTTTCAGCTTCAGAGACGTGGTCTTCTTGGTCGGAGGCTTCGATTTCTGAAGAGTCGGGAACTGCTGTGGGTTTGGGCGGGTGCGTTCGAGCTCGTGACGGTGTATCGTCCGGCTCATCATCACTCAGACTCCTCTCGGAATCAATGGTGTTGAGCGTCTCGCCACCACCTTCGGCATCCTCATCATCAGTGCCACCGGCTTTGCCCAGATCAATCTTCTGCTCCGGGCCATCTGCAATCCACTCGCCTTCTTCCTCCTCATCACTATCCTCCGGCAGCTGATGCGCCTTGCGCTTCGGCTTGACTTCCTTCTTTGCTTTCTTCTGCGTCGCTTTCTTGCCACCCTTCTTCGCCCCAATCTCTTTGCACATTTCTTCGCACTCTCCGCACCTCTTCTCCTCGCCAGGGGCCAGTTTCGCTTGACACACCTCACAGTCGGCCTGTACGCTCACACCGCCCATTAAAGCAGCCAAATCGTCCATCCCGTCACCTCCGCTCTTCTGCTGGCTTTGAGTATTTCCGCCTGTCGTCATGGCATCCTTGTCCTTGTTCATAGCGAGTTCGATCAAATGCGGATGATTGCACGCTTGTCTCAGCCTCAACAGTAGTACTAAGGCTCCGATGTAGTCAGTCTTCTGACCCTCCTTCATCATTTCGTTCAAGCGCTTGTCGGCGCGATCTTGGAGCTTTGTGTAGAACGCCTGTTCTTCTGGGCCGAACTCGCAATCTACGGTCAATACTTCGCGCTTGACGATCTGCATGCCACCAGTCTTCTTCTCTGGCCCCTCGCCACCTTTCGACTTGCCACCGAAGTTGAGAGCGCCGTCCTTCTTCAAGATATCCTTAGTCCTACGCTTCATGAATGCACGTAGGAAGAACTGCAGCCGCTTCATCGCTAGGCCACCTCTGCCAGCTTTCATCGGCTGCGTGATCTGAGCCTTCCAGTTGCCAAGCTCGCAGTACGGCTTGATCCTCAAAAACTTGATCAAACTTTGCAGCTCGTCGAGGTTGTTCTGCATTGGCGTACCAGTCAAACACCATCGATACCAGCTTTCCAACCCACAGCAGGCAAGCGTCGACTTGGCATTTCTGTTCTTGATGCTATGTGCTTCATCCAACATAATACGGTACCAGTGTACGCCAAAGCAACCAACACGGGGACCATTAGCGACAGCCATATTCGACCCAGCGAACTCGGAGGTTAGGGTTTGGTAAGTGGTGACGACCACATCGTACTTTTTCAACTCGTTGCTGGACTTCGTTCGGGAAGGACCATGGTGGACAAGAACCTTCAAAGCATGACTGCGTAGGACCTTGGTCTTGACTTCGTCTTCCCACTGCTTGATCAGAGCCAGAGGGGCAACGACAAGCGTCCCCTTGCCTACCTCTTTTCCTGGTAGCTTCTGCTTGGGATGCTCGGGCTTCGCATCGGGTGGCGGTCGTGAATTCGTTAACATGAGAGCGACGGACTGCACAGTCTTCCCGAGACCCATGTCATCCGCCAGAATACCGCCGTGGGGAAGGACACCATTCTTCTTGCGCTGACCAATTTCTTTGTCAATCATCCAGCTGACACCATCCACCTGATGCGGTAGTAGCTTTACAGAAAGACCCTCGACTGTGCCATCTTCCTCTTCCTCTTCCTCCTCTGCTGCTGGCTCTTCCGACTTTGAGGGTTCGTCTTTCTTGTCTTCCTTCACCGAGAGCCCAGCCAGCTTATCGGCTAAGCTCTTTGCCTCCTTCTCCTTGCCGTCCTGTGCCGCCTTCTTAGCGCGTCGCCTCAGACGTGTGCTGCCCTTGTCTTCCTCGTCGTCGAAAGCACCTTCAAGCAAATTCTTGATGTTGTCGTTAGCTTGTCCGGCATCGACGTACATGTACGGGTCAGGAGCACCGAATTTCCCACTGTCCTGGCGTAGAGCAGCATCGGGATCGAAGCCGTCTTCGTCTCCATCGTTGTTCTTGGTGAGATCAATGACTGGTTTCGGCGGTTGGTAGGGCTGATAATAGGTATTGGCGCCTAGCGAGGAGAACTGAGGTCGTGAAGGAGGGTAGGATGTGACTGGAGCGGCATTCGTTGGCTTCGCGACCGGCTGAGCGGAGTTGGCAGGATGCTGGAACGGCCGCTGGTAGGAAGGGTTCGGAGCGTGCGGCAGCTGGACATTACCGCCATAGGTCTGTTGTCTGGAGGCCTGCACGGGAGCTTGTCCTGGTACTGGTACCGGAATAGGCTGCGGCTTCTGGCCAGGGAGATAGAACGGCCTACGATCTACAGGTGCTGGCAGACTACCGAACGCATCTGCTCCTCCTGCTGCGCCTGCTTGGGCCTGTCTCGCGGCAGAAGACATGAAAGCTTGTTGCTGTCGCTGTCGCTGCTGTGGCGACGGCTTCTTTTTTGGGACGAACAGACTCGGTTGAGGACGTTGCTGGGGGCGTGGCGGCTGTTGCTGCTGCTGCTGCTGCTTGAGCGGGTTGCGCATCGGACTGGCCTGGCCGAATTCCGGGTGCGGCAGAGGGGTTGCCTTGAGAGGTTCGACAGCATCGTCAGAGCGAGCAGGATGACTCTGCTGCTGCTGGTGGTTTGGCGACGGTGACTGCATTCTGGGGCTGATGTTCGCGAGGGGTTCGCGGTTGTGCTTAGTGGGCGACGTATTCTGGGCGCAAGAGGTCTGATTCGGGTCGCGTTCTCTGACCATATCGATGTCGGGAGAAGACCAGAGCCCGCTGGGAGAAGAAAGCGAAAGTTCGGATGGGTGGTCAGAATGAATCTCTACCGAATGCGCCGACAGACGAGCATTCACACCGTCCTGCGATGCGAAAGTCGGCTTGGTGGGCGAAGCGAGAGTGTTGACTGGACGGAAACGTCTTCGCGGTTGACTGCTGGTCATATCATCTCCCAGACCTGGACAAGAGAGTACCTAGGTACCTAGGTAGGTAGCCGGTAGTAGTTTCGTGTGGAGCCAACTGTAACGCCGAGCACACATGTGGCTGATTAACCTTGGAAGCTGAAGGTAAACAATTTCTAGCGTCATAGCAACCGCCGCATCGGTCAATCCCCGGCTAAGTTCCAAGATGTACTGTACTATACTATGTATGTATGACAGCCGGCAGTCTACTGCACAGCTGCATCCATCGCGCTTACAACCGCTTAGGTCAGAGGCGAGTGAATCCGTCTGGGGAGCGTGCATACCCACACTCGGTAGACGAATCCAGATGCAGCCCTTTTTCGGTAGAAACGGTACAGCACAGTAGGTCGTTACTCTCAGCCACCCCATGGCGCCAATTGCTGGAGCGTACAGGATGTACCATCCTCTTGGAGAAAGAAATTAATAAACCATGAATCTCACCCGCTGGAAGAGTCCCTCCTACCGCTATCAGGACATCTCCACCTTCCATTACCCATCCCTCAAGAGCTCAAAGACAGGCATCCGTCTCGCCGTCATCCAACCAGGCACTGGTTCCAAAGCCCTTAGTATCAAGTTAATCGACTCCTTCGTCACGGGGCCCAAAGACAACTTAGCCCCCTATGATGCTCTCTCCTATACATGGGGCATAGGCCCGCGCAGCAAGCATATTCTCTGCAATGGCAAGCGTATGCAGGTCACCGAGACTCTTTTAGCTGCACTGCATCGTTTCCGTCACCCGCACCATGAAGTCACCTTGTGGATCGATCAGATCTGCATCTGCCAGGAGCGAGTGAAAGAACGCAACCAGCAGGTGCAGATGATGGGAGAAATTTTCAGAGGTGAGAGATCACAACACGTAGAACACGCATTGCCGACTGCTCATTGGTCGCAGGCGCACGCAAAGTCATCGTTTGGCTTGGTGAGGACTACGAAGACAGTCGTGCTGGCATGCAACTAGCCCGACAGCTGTGTGCAGTGGCAAAGAAGCCTCATGTCTACAGTCTCGACGTAGGTGACCTCGAGACTCATGGTCTACCGAAACAAGGCCACAAGAGGTGGAAAGCGCTGGCAGCCATCCTGCAAAGACCCTGGTTCTGGCGCACTTGGGTGGTTCAGGAAGTAGTCCTCAATCCGAATGTTGAGCTTGTACTAGGGGCGGCTGCCATGACTTGGGACGAGTTGGAATCGGTCGTGGCCCTGTTAGAAGGCCCAGCACCAAGTATCTGGCAGCTAGATCAAGTCATCTCCGCCTCAGAATTGCCTTTTGCCCGTATAAATCGGATTCGAATACGACACCGACGATTGCTCGACGCAAGGAGAGACAGTGCATCCACGAGTCCCGCTCAAACCTCCAGAATTCAAATAGGACCTTCCCAATTGGACGAGGATATAGATCACCCCGACATCCTAGAACTCCTGCTCATGTCAAGAGGTCTAGGAGCCACCGATCCACGGGATAAGATCTACGCCTTACTCGGCTTGAGCAAGCACGACATCGAGCCCGACTACTCACAGTCCCCAGAAAGCATCTTCATCGATTTCGCTCTGCAGACGCTCGGCGTAGCCACGAACAAAGTCGCGAAACTCGAAGCCATCGACGGCGAACCCCCGCTCGCCTCAGACCGCGACTTCCGCCGGGCAATCCTCCTACTCTCCTGCGCAGGTCGGCAGAACCAAAACCTGAGCCTCCCATCATGGGTTCCAGACTGGACGACCACTCTAGCCTCGCGACCGCTGATCTTCGGGCTAAATGACACCCGATACAGCGCCGGAGGCGAGAGGTTAGGGGTGTTCGACTGGAAATACGAGACCGGCTTGCACCTGAGTGGGATCCTCCTCGACACGGTCCAAGTCGCTGGAAGCGTCCGACTTGACTTTGACGCGCAGCAGTCAACCGCCAGTAACAACGCCACCGACTATCACGCACTCATCGCCCACTGGTGGCAAGAAGCACACCAGCTATCCCGCGAACGCATCGACGTCTCGCCGGGCAGCACACCCTACACGGACGCCTTCGAACGGATGCGACGACGACTCTACCTCTGCAGACACGGGTACTACGTTGGGGAGTCCTCACAGCACATGCAGCATCGACGGGGGAGTCTACTGGACGACAGTGAGGGTAATCCCTCAACTCCGAACGCTACGCATAGCGCGATGCGGACACTGACCCTTGGACCGACGAGGGGGAGGGTGATGTTCGTGACGTCTACGGGGTTTCTCGGACTGGCGCCGTTTGGGACGAGGGAGGGGGATGTAGTGTTCGTCGTTCGCGGGATAGATGTACCGTTGGTCTTGAGAGCGGAAGGTGATGATAAAGCTTCTTATGAGCTGATCGGCGAGTGTTACGTACAGGGGATTATGGAGGGGGAAGCCTTGGAGATGCGGGAACTAGTGGCGTTGGAAATCATTGTACGCTGAGCACTGATGCTATAGGTATCAAGGTATGAGGGCACATGCTCTATTTTCTGGACTTCCTCTATGCTGCTTAGAGTTCCAATTAGACTCAGATGGCGTCAAGTGTGTGAGATGTAGTGATATTAAAGTTGGCTAAGTGAGAGCTTGTCTCGTATGAAAATGCACAATAGTCTGACGGTGACGTACCTGCTTGTGTCATTATTGATGTGAGTTCTCTGCTCGTTCTCTGTGACCGGTTGTCTGCATGTATCTAGCTCGGATAGGTCATCACATACGCCGGATACGTTGGCGTCCTGATTTATCCACGTTTATGGGAGACTCTTGAGACCCAAACATCATGTACCAATTCACAAGTATGTTGACCGTTCGCTACTACTGCGCTAGGTGCATCCCTTCCAATGTATCTACATGAACTCATGACGCACACTTAGCCGACTGGAGCAATAAAAACAGTGCAGTAAAACCCTCGCTCGCGGTACCAAAGGTTAGCCGATGAAAATGTTCTGTTGACCAAAAATTCACCTCTAAAATCAGTGCTCCCGCACATTCATCTCCACCAACCTCCGCATGCCTTCGACAGACCAGTTGAGACGGGACTTGTCAGCTTCGGACAAGGCCTGATCGACCGCCTCAACCAGAATGTCCGCCCAATTGCCAATCCATCGCCGACGTCTGTATGCTTGCATGACAATCGCGTAGTGCGCTAGAATGACCAGCGCTTCGGGTTGGTGGGCTTTGAGACGGTCCATAAAGGCTTCTTCCATCATGGAGGGCCAACGTCCGATGGCTTTCGAGTCGAAGAATTTACCGCTAGATACGTGCACCGTTTCTGTAAGCAAAGTCACAGCATCTTTCAGCGTGTCGTCGGGCTGGGCGTCTTTGAATTCTTCGAGGTAGCTTGCGAGCTTCGGATCGAGTTTGTAACTAGATATGATATTAGCACAGGCACGGTCCATTTGACACGGTGTGTACAAGGCAAACATACTCCTGCTGCTCAGCTCCCGGGTCGATCAGGGCCAGAATGTGGCTAGCCCTGATGGCCTCCCAATTCATCTGAGCCAGTGTCCGGTTCTGTGTCATCATTAGCATCGATTGATCATGAGCCGTGATGTAGACTCTGGTGACACTTACACCACGAAACAAGCCGAAGAGTTCTAAAATGCCATCGACTGATGGGAACGTGGGCTCTGCCTGCGCAGAAGCAAAAGCGAGAATGACGAGCATGATCGAAAAGGCGAAAGTGGCGTAGATATCGGCTTTCGCTGGGTCTTGCAAAGAAGCCTTTCTGATGTCAGTCCTTCCTTCCTGGGCATGATGACCACACATTGCTGGCGTGCCATTTTGGAGGATCATACCTGAAACAAAGCGAGTCCTCTCTGCTGATGGTGAAGCGCCCGAGTTCTAGCCTGTGAGGCCGTGGTTGAAGCTGCATCGCCGCAGGCCATGTCCAGACCCGAGAGAGCCAAAATGCCGTGCATTAGAAGCGGACTCCGACTGGCTTCCTGAGGCAAGATATGCTGCCAAACATGACGGGCGCCTTCGCTTGGGAACAATTCGAGGGCAGTGGTGGAAGAGAAATGGTTCATCAAGAGCAAGTCGAAACCATCGTATTGGTTCTGGACTCCTCCACCATTGAGAGGCTGGTATGGAGTCTCGGGTTTGTCGGTTGCTGAAGCGGTGGGAGAGGCGTTGCTGTACACGCATTCGGCCCCCTGGCGAACACAGTTGCTACATGTTGGTTTCTTCTCGTCGCACTATGGTAGAAGAGTCAATGAATGAAAGTGAGCAGTTCTAGGCCGAATAGCGAGCAGGAGCAAAGGTGGTAAGGATTGTGGACGCTAGCGAGGCTGCTGCATGCAGTGTGCCAATAGTGACTCCTGCGCGTGGCTGACGCGAACACAAGCGACGTGATATGCCTGCGCGTAGATCATCTCCAGCTCGCGTCCGTCCAGCAGAGCGTGGTGATATGAGCAGCGAGCAGGCACCAGTAATGAGTGGTATAGACTCATGGGCAAGAATGAGGTGTGTGTAGAAAGCAAGGCGTGCAAAGGGTAGTAGCATCACATCGTATCATACCTTGACTCGCCGGGTCTTACATCGCGCACACCCTGTCCGGCTCTTGCTGTGGAATCTTCTACTACTGGCGGGCATTCGTCGTAGCTCGTATCTCGTTCAAGCATAGCGTGACCACGACAAAATTGGGGGGTGGAGGGGCACAGCCGGGGATAGTAAATGGACGGGAGGTTTCATCGCCCAGACGCCACGCGTCTTATGTCATCGGGAAGAAAATGCGAACACGTGCACGGGCGGGGCAAATTCCATTTGTTCCATTCTTATGCGAGGCACGCGAGAGCGAAGCGATGGAAAAGCGGCGCGTACAGTCCGAACTCGATATAGAAATGTTTCGAATAGCAATTCCGATCTATAACTATGATCTCCGTTAGCTTTTTTGCCCTTTACGCTACTATATACTCCCTCCGATTAGCAATACCTCCTCTTCAGCGATGAGATGTGACTGGTTTTCACGATCCTTATAGAAAGTTTAGACTGTACGAGGAACGACGGCGCTAGTGTCTTGGCGAGATCTCGTTGATTGCAGCGGCAACCAGACATCCGAGAGCGATGGATCTGGATAATAATAAGGGCGCCATGTCGCCCTTCGCGGAGGATGTGCGCCAGTTCTGCACCTGTCACTCTCTCCCAAGCGACTACGCTCCGCCGATATCTCGAACTGTACCCCTTCCGTCTGAGGGAGAGCGAACTCATCAGCGCCGATATCGCATCCGTCCAGTCGTCGGAGAACCATGTCACAGCGATGTACAGAGGTGACGCCGCAATGTCCCGTTGAAGCGACCACCTACGGCTACCGACCCGTCCTGTCCGGTAACATCGTCTTCATTGTCATCTTCGGCCTATGTACGATCGCACAAACATATCTCGGACTGCGCCACAAGCTCCGAGCGTTCACATTCGCCGTCAGTTTAGGATGTTTGGGAGAAACGATAGGATATGGCGGGCGAGTGATGATGAACGATAATCCGTGGAGCGGGACAGGCTTCAAGATTCAGATCGTCTGCATTATTCTCGCACCTTCTTTCCTGGCCGCCGGTTTCTACCTGACGCTGAAGCATCTCATCCTCTACATTGGCCCCGAATACTCCCGTCTGAAGCCGAAACTCTACACCTGGATCTTCATCGTCGCCGACGCCATTTCCATTATCACACAGGCTGCAGGCGGTGGTATCGCATCCGCAGAGACGAGGGAGCTTGTAGATGTCGGGAACGGCATCATCATTGCCGGTATTGCGATCCAAGTAGCGACGCAATTCATCTGTATCTGCCTGGGAGTCGACTTTGCCATCCGAGTATGGAAACGCGGTGGTCCCGGAATCAAGACGTGGTCTGCCGGATTCAAATTCTACGTCTTCTCCTCATGCTTTGCATTCCTCACCATCTTCATCCGATGTGTATACAGGTAAGCAGCGGTGAGATGGTGAAATACTTCGACATGACTCTAATAGATTCGCAGAATTCCTGAGATGTCTGGTGGCTGGGGCAATGATCTCATGCGCAAAGAGACTGAATTCTTGATCTTGGATGGGATGATGTGAGTCGCCAAACATGCCTTTGGATTCATCTAGCGGTCGCTAACCTTTCCACAGGATTGCCATCGCTTGTATCCTGATGACTATCGCCCACCCTGGCATCTTCTTCCCTAACATCAGCTCGAGCCGGACCAAGGCTATGGAAAAGCAGCAACAACAGAACGACCAAGAGTCGTCGAACGACTCTGACGGCAAGGAGCAGTCCGTTTGAATTTCATCCAGTTAGCGGGAGCATTTGTCGTAGCGTTATTTCATACGAGTTTCATATAGAGTTAGAAAGTGTTGGGAGGAGCGGTTTCTACACAGAACATTTCGATGCGCGCGGTGATACCCAGAGTCAGCGCGAGATGAGACCCTCAGAGCAATGGTAGCACCAGGAAAATCCGATTTTTAGCGACCCTTCAGCACTTCCATCAAGTTTTGCCATCCTCCCAGATCATACAGATTGTCCACCTCCCTGAGACTCCTGACCCGCCTCCACAGCGCTTCCTGGCCCTTGGGCGGATGTCCATCACTGGTCCTCACAAGCACCTGATCGCTACTAATCGGCCAACTGACATCCAGCTCGTCCTCGGTCAAGCCAAGGTCACGAGCAAGCCCCTTGGGAGAACCACCTTCGCGACTTCCCACGCCGCCATTCTGGCGGAGCCCGTGAAATGACAACAGCGTATCCCGCTCCGAGCGGAAGACATGCCCACTGTAGATATCGTCGCGCCAGTCGGCCCACTTGGAAGATTCATTGGTAGTCATCCCCGCCCAGATCAGGTAGGCATGGTAAGCCAGCAGCGCGAAAGGGAGAAGAGCCGTACTCCCTGCCAGCAAACCCACACCCGCGATAGAAAGACCCCCGGCATTGACCGCAATGACAGCTCGGTGGCCGAATTCCGTCATATACTCCCTCGAAAAAAGTGACGCCGTAGAGTTGGTGTAAAGGTAAGGCCGCAAGATGTAGAAAGCCAGATACGCACCGTAGATTTCCAGCGTCCCTAGGGAAAGAAGCAAGCCGAGAAAGAAACGATAGTTGTCCCGACCTAGACAGCTGTTCGTCCAGGGACAATGATGGTCGGCTTTTGCCACACAGTAGCCGCAGAGACTACAGTGTTTCGACCTCGCGGGCTTGCGGAACTTGCAGGTACCACAGACTTTATTAGGGCGGAAGAGGGCATGGTCGAAGGGATAATCGCGGAGGCGTTGGGAGTGGTTGGCGTCGGTGATATAGTGTGATTTGTTAACCGCCGCGCGATACGTGAAATAGTAAGGCGGCAGGATGAACACGGGTATGGGGATGATCAGGCTCAAGGGGAGTTTGGGGAGTCCGGATGAGATGAAGCAGCCGATACTGGCTGTCATGAGTGCAATGAACAGGATCTGAGAACGGAGAATACTTAGCCTAGTCCCTTCTGTGTAATAAAAAAGAAAGGAGAAAAGAGTGACCTACAAGTACGATAGGATGTTTATGGTAGAAGAGGTAATGGAAGAGGGACTTGCTCCGCGAAGTCACCCGGCCGCCCGTCGCACGTCTATCGATGGCTTTCAGCGCATTCGGGCCATGGAGACAGAGCACGCGATAGAGCCATCCGATCGGGGTCCGCCGCAGAGCAGGCAGTCGGCCGAAGAGGGCAAGGAACGTGACGAGGGAGATGAGCAGGATGCCCACGAGCACCTTCTTGTACGGCTCCATCGTCAACTGCGGCTCATATCGCTTGGACTTTGCAGCGGAGGAGCGTTGATGCGATGTTCCAAAGTCACCACTGTTGTGGTTGATGAGGCGGTAGGAGAATGGAGTTGCTTGTTACTACCTAAGGTTGGTATGTCTGTGTTCGAGAATTAACGCCGATTAGCGCCAGCTTAAACCCGACTACCGGGTACGTAGCCCTTCGCTCCATAAACATGAGAAGATCGCCCTCCAATATCACCTACCACGCCACTTGCCATTTTTAGAAAATATAGACAGCATGGGCATCCAAAGGTTCGGCTTTGGCATACATAGCACCTTCCTCGCACAAGGGTAGTAGCTGCTAGCGGTTTGCAAACATCGTTCTTTTAGATTGGTGACTCTAATTAAATAAAATGGAAGACACTAATCGACACTTTCAACAACTTGAAGTGGAAGAATCCTAGACCCGTCGCTACCTAATTTGGGTAATCTTTTGGAGAACAGAGGGAATCGGTACGACTCTCTATAATATTTTATTTACATGGCTTCTCCGTAAGCAAGCCAGTAGAAAATAAAAAAAAAAAAAAGGCGTGTGGACAAACGAAAAACAAAAAGTTGCATGTTCTCATAACCACGACGACCAGCGCCAAGGCATAAATGGTATCATAGAACCCCGAATCCACATCTTTACTAACGACGCATAGTCCCCAAACACTCCACCCATTCACCTCAAAATCAACCCCTCTCATGCCGCCTCCTCCCTCGACCATGATTATCCTCATAATAATCCCTGTCATTCGAATACGAGCGCCGCTGCTTCCCATACTCGTGGCCCCCCACACCACCTAGGATCGCGCCTCCGAGGGTCCCAAGACCGGGGAAGATGATATCACCTAACACGGCACCGCCACCGGCGCCTAGGAAGGTGGAGACGCCGTTACTCTTCTTTCTCTGCTGCTGCTCCTGCGACGGCCGCTCGTAGTACTGTGGCCGGGCGTCGTGGTGCGGGCGGTGTTTCCTCCTGCTGGGCTTTTCGCGGGAGCGGCTTCGGCTTCGTGAGGAGTCGTTGCGGTATGGGGATGGAGAGGGCCGGTGGTGGGGTTTGCTGGGCTGTCTGCTAGAGGATGGGGCGTAAGGCGGCTGCACAGGCGGTGGGGCGCCGTTCGGGAAAGGGTAGCCCTGGCGGCTGGGGGGTTGCTGATATGAAGATGACCGGCCGGGTGGTGCGTAGTTGCCGGGCGGTATGAAGCCGTTTTGCTGCGCGTTGTTGAAGTGCGCTTGCTTCTCAGGTGGGTACATGTGGGTGTCGCCTTGTTGCGGACGGTACTGGTAGTCGCTCTGATGTGGCGTTTGGAGGGGTGGCCGGGTCATAGGTGGTGGTTGAGAGTGGGAATGCGGACGACCATCTGGAAGGAGCGAGGAGTATGGTGGCGGGTCGTCTGAGATCGGGTATGGGAGGGGCTGTAGATTCTGCTGGCTTTGTGCCTGAGGTGGGTATTGGGGTCGAGATGGCTGCTGAGGCGGTGCTTGGGGCGGCATGCCGCCGCTGCCGGCGTAGTATTCTGCGGCTGCCATTCGGTTCTGTCTGTAAGGTCTGGTACGGCTGTACGGTTGTCGGATGACGTGTTAATAGGCCCTGTCTCACGCGTCTATAGATTGGTGTCTGATAGTCACAAGCGGATGGACGAAGATGTTGGATGTGGTACGGGATGAGAGGCTGAGAAAGAGTGACTCCTACCGGCCGGTGAATCGAGGTCAAGGGTGTGTATGTAAGTGGCCAAGACCTCATGTACGCTCTGCTGCGGAAAGGAATAGAAGAGTGAAGGTGACTGGTCAGCCGATGATGCACGAAGGCGACAGTCAGCAGACTACGCAGTAATAATACAGTACCGTGACCGGTGACACGAGCACTAGCCGGAACTCAGTCGGCATTAGTACCGGCGGCGGAAGCAACGAGGTTACCGTTCCGGTCGCGGGAGTCAGCGGAACGCACACATGAGAGGTGGTTCGTGGCTGTCGAGGCGTCTCGTGACCATGGATCGTGGGTGTTGGATCCGTCGGATGCGCAAAGAATCCTGTCCACTACTGGGATGGATTATTGCATACATCATGCCCAGGCCATATGGCGTCATTCCTTCGGCTCTCGCGCCGAAAACCTACTGTACCTGATGTACCCGTCCGGCTACTGCCGTCTCTCGCCGCCAATCGTTCAACCTGAACCTTTCCTCTTCGTGCCGATGAATACATACCAACTCCTTCATGCCAGCACACCCGAGGTCGAGCAGCTATCTTTTCCGCCGTGTGCTGATATGGCAATATGTAGGCCTGATCGTCCAAACTGGTCCTCGTCGCCTTGCATCTTGATTCGCCACCTCTTCCAAGCGCGCGCCAAACATCCCGGACGTCTCAAAGCACGTCAAGGCGGAGTCATGTCTTGCCTTACTCCGAGGCTGTGCAATCGGTCTCACGGTAGTCCGAAATGCATGTGCAATGTCGCTCCTAGAACAAAGTGAACAAAGTAAGACAAGGTACTCTAAGCGCCGGAGCATCGTCTCTCACCGGCCGTTCAGCGAGGATATAACCAACCTGATGGGGCACCCCCAAGCAAGCCTCCTTTAGCTGCCATCACACATACAAACATCATATTCCACACGAACCCCGGTTCGACAACATGGAACCCGTTTCATTGTCCTTGACTATTTTGCCTCTCCTTTTCGAATCCGCTCTCAACGCCTTCCGTTTCTTCCAATTGGGCAAGGCGTACAGCACACATGTGCAGTCGGCCTGCATAACGCTCGATGTCGCCCGATGCAAACTTTCGGACTGGGGTGAAGCTGTTGGTCTTGGACCTGCCCCCGATGGCTCTGTAGAACTCCAGAAAACAGCCTACCCGCCAGCAAAATTACAGCTTGCGGAATTGTTGCTTAAGCATATCGTGGTCCTCTTCGAAGAAGCTGAGGTCAAATCGGCGAAAATGCAGGCATCGCAGAGTCCATCCGAGGAAGCTACGGACCTTGAATCCACCCTTCCACCAGAACCTCCTGCGCATCGCGGACGAATGAATGAATGGTGGCGTCGTCGACAGCAACCCGCCGGCCTTCTCATGAACAAGGCGAAGTGGGCCTTGTATCGTAAAGAAGACTTTGAGGCCCTGGTCGCTAATGTCAACCAGAAAGTAGATATGCTGGTCGCACTATTCCCATTGACGCGGCAAACGCAGCATATTGGCCATGGAGATGTGCAATCTGCCTCGTAAGTTGAATACTCCATGGTTGAGTACTTTAACTCCGACCAAAGGACACATTGGCTGACACACCACCAAGAGGCGCATCAGCAGCTTTCAGTCCCTTGTCCGAACGATGTAAGTCATCCTACGTGGTATCTCAAAGCGGCGTAATCAGCTAAAGTGATCCCAGCGTTCGACTCGTCAGAACGAGCATATTTGAGATCGTTACTATCTACCCATCATGAAGGTCGCCGCCGTCATATTGATTGGCCGCATCCTGGGACACTACGCTGGGTGTTCCAAAGTCTCGAATATAATCAGTGGAAAGATTCACCAGACGAACAGCTCTTGATGATCACTGGGTATGCAGGATGCGGCAAATCCGTCTTGACATCTGCGATTTGTCGATCACTTGATGAGAACCCTCAGCCCAATACAATGCTTTGTTCCTACTTTTGTGGTACCAACAACGAGCATCGCCCGGACATCAGTCAGATACTGAAAGGCCTGATCTATCAACTACTAGATGACCGGCGGAAGCTTTCCGAGTTGACACGCAAGTCGATCGACTCGTTATTTTCAGAACCGGATCCTAGCTTTGGTGAGCTTTGGGCGGTGTTCGAGCGCTTGGCCTCCCATCCACAGATCGGCTCCATTTGTCTTATCGTCGATGCAATCGACGAGTGCAAGCAGAACGATGTCGAGAGATTCCTCGAGAGCTTATTCGTGCTAATGAGAGCTATGAAGGGTAGGCTTAAGGTGCTACTTGCTTGCCAACCCGGAGCGTCAGTAGTACATATCGTCGAGGGCGATATACAAGATGCAAGACGTTTGCGCATGGAACAGATGAACCAAACGATAGCAAAAGACATTGATGAGCTGATCTCGCAACGCGTTGATCAGATGATAAGCCGAAATCAATGCGATCAGAGCGTCGGACAAGATTTGAAGACACTTCTTCGAGCGAAAGCTGATGGATCGTTCCTGTGGGTGACCGTAATATTGTCACTCCTGACACGGCACAGAGCAAAGAGAATCAAGAAATGCGACGTCGATGCGGCAATGGCAAAAGGAAATCTACCGGACGCCTTTTCAAATTTGTACGAGCGATGCATACACGCCATCCCCGAGGAAGAGTGGGAAGATGCACGTAGAATACTGCACATGCTCTTGGCTAATGCCAGGCCGCTTTCTACCCCCGAGCTCAGCGTAATAATTAATATGTCCTCGACGAATCCGCATGTAAGTGACATTTTGGATGCGGACGAGACCACTGAAGTGCCTCACTTTGAGGCGATGCTAGGCCCGCTTGTGAAAACGTCCGACGACGTGGTAATGCTCGCCCATCAGACTCTTGCGAATTTTCTGCAAGCTCAGCAATTGGCGTCCATGAGCAATGCAACCCGCTTTTTCACATCACCCGAGCAAAGCATCCACTTCGAGATAGCGCACAATTGTATGCGCTACCTCTTGCTAGACGACTGGGCCCCGGCCTCGCCTTCTGAAAGCTCGCTCTCTTCTGACATCGAGGACTCTTCTCCACAAGAGCACGTCGCTTCACCTGTTTCGCCAGACTTCGGTCTATGTGACCCGGAAAACTTTGATCTGAGCTCCCTGTTCAAGGAAAACGACAACCCCATCGCAAACGAGTTACTGGCACTGGCAGACCGACAGAAGCTTTTCAAGTATGCTGCAAGATATTGGACCTTTCACTTCTCCCGGTGCAGGGAAGCGGAACAGGAACAACTCCTAGACTTGGCAATGAGGCTTAGCAGACCAGAACCCTGCTCGCAATGGTTCGCATATCTCACCATGGCCAGTCAAGACGCCACGAAGTTCCCGGAGTCTCCAGATCCTCTGATGCTCGCCAGCTATTTCGACCTCTCAGTCGTTGTGAGACGGCTGTCAATAGATTATCCAGACGACTTCAATTTGGGTCTAGCAATATACTGGGCTGCTTGCCGGGGCAGTCGGTCTTGTTTGGAAATCCTACTCGCAGGCGGCTCCATCGACGCGGCGTCTGCTCATTACAACGGCGTATCGCCGCTTGCTATCGCGGCTTATAACGGTCATCATGACAGTCTCGAAATACTCTTAGAGTCTCGCTTGTTCGATGTCAACGAGCAGAATCGACAAGGCCGTACCCCACTTTCACTAGCAGCGGGAGCAGGTCATGAGCAGGTAGTGGCTCGACTGCTCAAAGAAGATGGCATCGACGTAAATCTTCTAGACAACCACCAAGCTTGTCCTGCGATGTGGGCGGCTGCTAGCGCCGAGAGCTCTACGATGGCCTTACTGCTACAGCATTCTCACATTGACCTGTCGATGCAAGACTCCGTAGGCCAGAATACGATTTCTTGGGCATGCAGCGCAGGACGTGCGCAGACGACAAGACTACTCATCAAAGACGGCCGATGCGATCCAAATCTCCAGGACAACAAGGGGAAGACGCCTCTCATGTTGGCCGTCTCATCGGAGAGCTTGCCAACGGTACAAGTAATGACGAGATTCCGGGACGTGAACCTGGCACTGCAAGACCAAAACGGCCGGAACGCGATCTCTTGGGCGGCTCAAAGCCCCGACCCACGGATACTGGATTACTTGCTCTTGCATGGCGGTGCAGCGTTCGCTGATACGAGAGATCACGACGGCTGGGGCGCACTGGCATGGACGCTTGACCCTCCTCCCAAGCCGGAAAACGCTCGGTTGCTGCTTAAACATGCTTCAGCAGAGATCAACGTGCCGGATGCAAATGGCCGACCGATCTTGTCGACTGCGATCGAGTGGGGTAGTATGAAGATTGCTCAACTTCTGATTTCAAGCGGTGTGATTGATGTCGACCAGGCCGATAGACACGGTAGGAGCGCGCTGTCGTATGCCGTCCGTCGAGGGTATACGCCCTTGATAGTACAGCTCTTGACTCAAGACCCTTCACGCGCAGACGTACCAGATGATTCTGGGGTCACGCCGCGTGCCCTGGCGTTGGCGAATGGATCGAGTGAGATTCGCGAAGCCTTCGCGACAGCTTCCGGTGCTGGTCTTTGAGCGCTCATTTCTGTACTTGGCAAATGGTCGATCTCTCCTTTGCGTCGGCTTCAGGAAGCTCATCCAGATGTGGAAAGACTCTTCATAGGAATCGACAATGTACGCCAGGTGCACACCACCTCAAAGAACGAATGGGCAGGTCTGGTCGCGGAAACCGATCGTCGTGATCTAGTGCTTGTAGGATGCAAAGAGTGCGCAATTGGGATATGTGCGCTCTGCAAGTTCGGTCAACGCTGCATTCACGATGTTGGAATAGAAAAGTGAGGCGTTTCTGGCATGAGGTCTAGAACCCGCCTTTCCCAGCCTGAAGCGAGCATGAGAGACGCCTCAGCCGGACCCTTCCTTCCCCATGAGCAAGCCACATTACCCGACACGCTGGCGCTTGACAGCTCGTCCGATCTGGCGGATAAGGTTTGTCGGTAACTTCATCAAGATATAGATCATGGCGTTACTTTCTACCGTCGCGATTGGTCAACTGCTTCACTATCCGCTTTCGTGGCCTGCACGGCAAGCGAGCGGGCGTCAAATGAGTAGGGTTGCCACAACGAGGACAGAGAGATCCATAACAGGACGAAAAGTGATGCGCCATTTGGCTTTCTTCGCAAGATCGATACAGCGAAGCAGTTCCTCTCGCATGATCAAGACGCGGTCCAAGGAGAAGATCGGCGTTTGTCACGATCGAGCTCTGCATCCAATTTCATTGGACCTTGCGAGTCTGGCGATCTGAAGATGAGGCGTGCGGCAGAAGACGGTCAAAGATATGGTGTTGCGACAGCCCAACATGGCCTCTAATATAAGAACGCTCAAAGACAGCAAGTTCTCGCCCACGGCTTCCACGTGGTTTGGCGAGCCCGAGTGATTTGTGTTGTGGCAATGGAGATGGAGTGGTCCAGGACCGGAGAAGAAGGGGCAAGAAGGGAGAAATAGAGGAGAGGGCCGGAGCTGGAGAGATATAAACCCCTCTCGGCGAAGTGGCGATTGCAACGAAATGTTTTCTTCCGGGTCCTAGGCAAAGTCAAAGATTGCAGTTGAATTCATACGCTGATAAATGGCACGGAAGAAATGGTGAGTGACAGAAGTCAGCTGTGCGTTACCGATATCTAATGTAATCATGCTCATGGATACATAGAAACATATACAGACGACCCGCATGTGCTGTCGGAAGATTCCTCGACACCCTATATGTCACCATGCCGCGCAAGGGACGGCCAGCGAGAACGCCGCGTTCGCTCGCTGTGGAGAGGTCAAGCAGGAAGGCGAGGCATGTCCGACAATTTCCTGGGGCTACTACGATGTCGAGCGGGGGTTCTGCGATCGATGCATAATCAACGGCGAGCTATTGGCGCAGCAACAAGGTCTCGATCCAGGAGTCTACTGTCAGCGAATGGGCGTCAGCTACACCGCTCTACGAGAGGCAAACCCAGGAGCCTTACCGTGAGCCCGCGTGGGAAAGATATTCACTATCGATCGGCAGCTGAACGGCACGACGATGTATGACCATCGCTTTGGCCATATCAATCACCCATGGCATAAGACCCCCGCCGAGTGACCGGACTCTCGCTCCGCAGTGAATCGTTCTCATCCCCTTCGGAAGTGACGGCGAACGCGGACATCATGGCCTCATGATCATCCGCAATATGGAGCTTTGCCAACCCACGTCCATTGACCTGACTCGTTTCAGGAGCAGCAGAATGGTTTGCTTTGTGAACGAGCCACTGGGGGTTGGCGGCGAACCAAGCGTCTACTGTTTCCAGGCTCCGGCCTTGCGTTTCAACGACCAGGTAGTATACTAGAGGGACAAAGGCGGCGTTAAGGAGGGCGTATATGAGATAGTAGCCCCACTTCAAGTGTTCGATGCCTGGCGGAGTAGCTTGAACGACAATGTAGTTGAAGAGCCAATCTATGAATGATCAGCACCGTATCAAAGCTTCATGGTCCACGTAGGTGCAGTGATTCCCTTACCGCATGCCGTTGCAAGGGCGGCACCTTTGGTCCTGAATTTCAAAGAATTGACCTCAGCTGGGGACAAGTCAGTATTGGCCCAGACGAATCTAGATAGGGGCATGCAGTTGTGATGCCTTACCGGGATACAACCACGGGACTGAGATCCATCCGGAGGAGAAAAGACTAAAGTACAGCCAAATGAACACGACGGCTGCGATGCCGGGCCCGAGGTTTTCAGGCGTGGCAAGACCAACACCAACTCCAATGGAAACCCCCAAGAAGGCGATAGCCATCCCACCGGCAAGGTACATCAGCAGCGGACGCCTTCCGACCCGGTCGACAAACAGCAAGGATGCGGAAGTGGTGAGAAAGAAGCTCACACTATTGGCGGCAGCAACAATGCGTGCAATATACTGCGTCAGACCAACACTCCTGTGCAGCACGACCGGAAGATAATAGGCGAGGACGTTGATCCCACTCAGCTGCTGAGCTGTCTGCAAAGCCATGCCGAGGAGCACACGTCTTGCCGGCAAGCCTCCTCTCAACAGTTGCGACCACGAGCCAGCAGCGGCTTGTTCAGCCTTGACAGACGCACGGATTTCATCGAATTCGTCTTCGATATTGTGATCGTTGAGCAAAGATAAGACCCGGCGAGCCTCGTCGTCCCGCTTTCGAGCCAACAGCCACCTGGGTGATTCCGGCAAGAGTGGGACCATCGTTAGTATGATAGCGACAAAGATCATCTGAATACCGAGAGGGAATCGCCATTGGGCTTCGGTGCTGAGACCACTGAAAGCCAAGGTGACGAAGTTGGAGATCACGAAGCCCAGAACATTCACCGCCATCTCCTGGACAACGGCCTTGCCTTTGACAGAAGCATGCGACGTCTCGACCTGAAGTGAAGATTCTCAGCATTCGTAAGATCATCCATACTGCACAAGGCAAAACTTACATGCCAGACGGGAGCTGTCGCCGTGTTTCCACCATTCCCAATACCCGCGATAAGACGGCCCCAGACCATGGTAGTCATATTATGACAAGCGGTCTGGACAAGGATGCCCGCCCCCATAATGACGGTGAAAAGGAGCAACATGCGTTTCCTGCCCAGCTTCTCGCCGACAAACAGCGCAATAACCGCACCCGCAAAGCAGCCCAAGTCATAGACGCTCGTGACGAAGCCCTGCATAGCCGGGCTCGGGTTGTGGAAGTACTCGAGGAAGTCGTCTCCGACTATGATGCCGCCACTTTTCGGAGTAAAGAGTCAGTATGCATCTGGCAGTGAAACGTGGGAATACACCGAGATGGGAGAAACGCACAATACCCCCTGTTCATATCCGAACAAAGTCATGACAGTTCCAGCCGCGACCGAGATAGCCAGATGAAGGGCGCGCGAGGACTTGAAGAACCGACGCTTCACTTCCGCAGGATCGTGCTTCTCCGAAGTGCTGGCATGCTCCAGCGTGGCGTTCTCATGATGGAGACCGGAATCGAGATGTTCCGTATCCTGGATAGGTTTGTAGGACATTGTGTGATTTCAAGAAAAATAAGCCAATCGACGTTCAATACCAGTGGCCAGCACGTCGGGAAAAACGCGTGGAATGCTAGTTGGCCTTGTCCTAAAGAAAGAAGACCCTTACGTGACAGCGCCAACAATGGAGCACATGTCGAGGATGAGTACGGGAATGATTGGGGGAAAGTAAGGCTGATGCTGAATCCCGCCCAGTATACCGCCAGAAATCCGATGGAACCGATGCCGCTAGACAAGAGGAAGAAGACGGACGGATAAGAAGACAGGTATAGTCGGGAAGAGAGAGGAAGAGAGAAAGGAAAGGTAGGTTGATGATAGGGAAGGGTGAGCACAGACCCTGGCCCAGGATTCCCTATTCCAGCGACGCAAGCGAAACCTAAGACGGCGAATCCTTCGTGTGGCGAGGTTTCCCGCCATCTTGGAGTCCCTCTCCCCACGGGGACAACCGGGGACGTGCCATGATTATAAGACTCCTTCAGTCATATGTGGCACAGGAAAGCATAACGGTAGCCCGACCGCGCAGACACGAGCGCATACTCGAGTGGCTAAGGGGCAAGTTGTCCGGGCGTATCAATTGGCGGCTCTGTTCGCAGCAGGCAGTGAGGATAAAAAGCCGCGGACATCTCCTCGGAGCCTCCGCATTTTCCCGCGTCGCGTCACGGGAGGCAGGACGGCGAAGTGGAGTAGAAATGTTCCCTATGAAAGAGCTATGTAGATGCTGTCGAAGGTGGAGGAAGGTAATTAAATCTCAGCGTGCAGGTCATGCACATAAAAGAGAGAAGTACGTAGTTCGAGCACTAAACAAAAGCCCCAAAACTAGCGTATAAACAGCATTTCGATCCACTTTCTCCACGTGGAGTAGAAGAGCTCGATACAGGTGGTACCGTCAAGTTCAAAGCGAGACGATGGAGAAAGCTGAAAACGAAATAATCCTTTTTCGTATGTACTTTGCACTGTACTTCATTGCCGATCTCTGCAGCTGCCTTTTCTACAACAAGGGTAAAGAAAATTGGTATAGACTCCAAGGAACGCCACGCAAAAAAAAAAAAAAAGAAAAAAAGAAAAAAAGACCCCTATGACCATTTGCTGCTGCCCTCAAAGTCGCGCTGTCGGATGTAAATGAAGCTTTACTGCCTGGAGGAATCCCTCTCTTCATAACCAGAAGGCTGTCATCGTCAAAAGACCCCAGAAGACCGGGCGAGGCGCATACTGCCCGCTAGTAGTTCCGGTTCCTCATCGCATGTCTCTGTATGTGACCGGATACTACCTGCCTTGGGATGCTGGGCGAAACCAGCCGGAAGAAGGAAAAAAGCACATTGCCCGTTCAAGAGCTCTCCGCTGTTGTTTTCTCGCTGACTCTCTCGCGACCGATCATACCAACTCGACATAATTCGACGGGAAAATGCCTTCCCGCCCTCCTATCCGACCAGTCCACCAATCCGTCTCGTTATCCGTGCGCTTCACAATCGTGATGACCTCTCCCTTCTTGAACCCGAGATCACCGGGCTGATCGGCGTCGAAGGTGAACTTGGCGACAGCCTGGCCCGGCTGGGCCGGCGAGCCCGTCTTCGCGCCGAACATGGGTTTCGGGGCGCTGGGCCGGCCGGGCGCGGGACCTTTGCGATCGCTGTAGCTGTAGTCGTTGGAATCGCCGAAGGTCGATGAGCGGCCGCGGGAGGATTCGAGGCGGTCGAAGGTTTCGCTTGGGTTCGCTCGGCCGTATGAAGGCTGCCGGTCGTACGAGTTGTCCTGCCAGGTGCTAGATCGCTGGGGCCGGCCAAAGCCATCCTGGGCGTTGGAGCCTGTCCGGTCCGATCGTACGCCTTCTCCGAATGCGCTGCCCGTGCGGCCTTGCCAGACTACATCCTCGTGCGAGTCGTCGTAGATGGGGACATCGTTGTACATGCTGTTGTCGTTAAATCTCCCACCCACACCGGCGAAAACGCGTGAGTTTAGCACGCGCATGAGTGGCTCTGCTTGAGGCGGGACGGGGACACTGCCGCCAAGAAGTTGCCGCGCTGTGAGTTTCTGGCCGTACATCTTCTCATTCGCATCTCTCCGCTCGATCAAGACGGACCCCTCCAACGACACACCAGCAAACAGACCCTTCGTTTTGCTGTAGGCAAAGATACCAGAGACAGACTTCAGTGACGCCGCGCCTGCCGCTTCCGCATTTCGTCCTGTGGGTCCCGCCGCAATCGACACGTTACCACCTAGCGTTATACTGCCCACCTGCGCGAAGGTCTTGACCGCCATACTGTCGTTGAGGATGAAGACGAAGTCGGTCAATTCGAAGCCGATCTGGCCACCAAACCCACCTCCTAGGGTGCCAATCGCACTGGGAGCCGACCATGACCCATCGCTTAACCGCGCGACCACGACGCCGCTGCCGAATCGCCCACTACCGAGGAAACCGGCCTTGAAGACGGTCATGACCGCGAGGCCTTTTGCATTTGCGAGGATGGAGGGGGGGATGATCTTCTCGGGGCCGAGGAAGGAGATACGCGGGTCGATGAAGGAAGTCAGGATGCGGGCGCTCTTTTTGCATTCGCCTGTTAACTTGTGCGTGAGTATCCCCTACAAAAATGGGGGTATGGGTATTTGTGAGTAAACGTACTGTGCATAGAAGCAGGCAGCGGGTTGTTAATGAAGGGCGGCATTTTGGGCGGCCTTGTCTCGCTCGCTGCGCCAACGTGAGAAGTTTTGTGGGCGGTCGCAGGTGGTATATGTTGTGAGCGTGAGGCCCTGTTGTATAGACCGCGGTAGGAGTGTAGTGGTGGTGGTTGTAGTGGGGTCAAGTGTGGTGTGAAAGTCAGCCCGTCTGGAGGTCACTGCGCCTCGAATGACGACGTTGGCTTCAGCTTTCGTGTTCGGTTCAACAACTGCCAGGTCCCAGGTCCGCCGAAGCCGGGCGGGCGGGCGTGGCGGATTGCGGATGCGGATCTGGGGTTTGGCCAAACGGCCAAGTCAGCCGCCTCACACTACCTAGGTACATTAGGTAGTATATACATAGACTACTGTATGCTCCCCGTACGGAGGTAGAACACAAACTGCAAAATTGCCAATCACTCCTGCAACACACTCGTGCCGCATCAGAACACATCATACGACTGAGACAAAGCACCTTGACCCAACCCGCCAAAAGACTAGCCGAAAGACCCCCCTAGTGAACCCCGTTGCACCCTCCCTTCCAGCCCTCCTGAAACCCACGAAAACCAGAACCACCTCAGCCGCAGCAACCATGTCTGAAGCATTCGAGCGAGAACGGTAAGCCCATCCGCCACCCTTCCTCCCCCCAAATTCCGGCAGGACTAACCATCAAAACCAGCCAAAACAACGACTCCCTCGCGGCGCTGCAATCCAAAGTCTCGCAGCTCCGGCATGTGACGGTGGACATCTACGACCAGGCACGGGACCAAGGCGTCCTCGACAGCACGTCCGAGACCTTCTCGACCATGACGACGAGCCTGAAGGGCAGCGCGCGGAGGCTGGGCACGATGGCGAGTCAGGGGAATAAAGTGGCTATACTTAAGCTGGCGGGGATGGTGGTAGGGGTCTGCGTGGTGGTTTATTGGATTGGGCGGTGGTTGTTCTTTTGATTGAGAGTAAGGGGGATGAAAGTCGTGATTTGGTTGCGTTGGGGTTTGATGATAAGGAAGAGGTATTATGAGGGGTGAGAGGATGCGGTTTGGGAGTTTGGTCTTTTCCTGGGAGCGAGGCGCTGTGGAGTGTTTTTGTTATGGGCGAGTGGGGATTCGTCGCAGCAGCAGCGACTCACTGGGATAGGTCTCGGGCCGAGTTGGAAAGACTGCCTCACGTTAAGGTACTACAATGTGGGATGGTGCGAAGGAAATCTCCATCACTATCCGCGGATTTTAGGTCTTGGGGGGCGACATGGGACTAAATATGGGACATCTGCTGCTGCTGCTGCTGTCATTTACAGCCCTATTCGACTTCAGACTTTGATCGCAAGAGAAACTCAAGCAGAGCGCAACGACGATCTAGTCTTTTGATACCATCTATCTACCCCACCCCGAACCCGAACCTCGTAGCATCGTCACACCCATCGCATCATCAGCAAACCTCGAATCCCCCGGAGGGAGTGGAAATCACCACATAAGCACCTAACAACGACCATTCATCCCTCACGCCGCCAGAAGATGCGGGAACTCCGTAATCGGCCTCGCAGGCTTAGAGCCCCTCCCCCTAAACCCCCAACGGATCTGATTCGGCATCTGGACCTGCTGGCCCAGCTCATCGGCCCAGGCAAAGACGAGCCCAGGGTTCTTCTGGAAACCGCGCCCGACGATAACCAGATCCAGTCCATCCTGCTCCAGCAGCGAGTTAGCGAGCGCGGCATTCTCGATCCCGCCTACGGAACCAACAGCCATCGTATCGCCGACGGCTTGCTTGACTTGGATGGCGAAGGGGGATTGGTAGGCGGGTTTGACGTGGGGGTGCTGGAGCGGGTGATTGCCTCCCGATGAGACGTCCAGGAGATCGACGCCCTTCTCCGCCAGCTGCGGCGCGAGGCGGACGGTGTCGGCTGGGGTCCAGGATTCGGGGATTTGGTCTTTCGGGGCGTCTTCGAGCCAGTCGGTTGCGCTGATGCGGAGGAAAAGCGGCATCGAGTTGGGGATCATGTTGCGGGTTTGCTCGACCTGGATATTAGGTTTCGTTAGTATGAAGTAGGGCAGATTATCCAGATTGTGTGTTAGATTGAGTCTTGCTACGTACCACTTCCAATGTGAGTCTCGTGCGGTTTTCAAAGCTGCCGCCGTATTGGTCGGTGCGCTGGTTCGATATTGGCGACAGGAACTCGTGCAGGAGATACCCATGTGCTATCGACCGGAGTCAGTCGAAACTCCCAAGGGTCGTCAATCGAAAAATGAAACCTCTACGCACCATTGTGAATCTCAATCGCATCGAATCCGCACTGTACCGCCCTCCTAACCGCCTCCGCATAAGCCGTCTTGAACTCCTGAATATCCTGCAAACTCATCTCCCTAGGGTTGGCATGGTTCTCGTTCCAGGGGATGGCCGAAGGCGCAAAGACGTCGTCAGGCCAGCCATTCAACTCCGGACCAGCGACAGCCCCAGCGGAGAGCCAGGGGGCGACCGTGGAAGCCTTCCTGCCAGCATGGCCAAGCTGAATCATGATCTTCTGGCCCTGGGAATGGGCAAACTCGACGATCTTCTTCAGCGGTTCCATCTGCGAGTCCTTCCACAGTCCCGAGTCCTCGGGCGTGATGCGGCCTTGCGGAGTCACGGCCGTGGCTTCGACACAAGCGATGCCTGGTCCGCGCTGGATGATGCCGCCCATGTGCGTCCAGTGCCACATGGTGTAGTGGCCGTCCTGGGCGGAGTACTGGCAGAGGGGCGACAGCATGATGCGGTTTGGGAGGGTCAGGCCGCGGAGCTTGAGAGGTTTGAAGAGTTTTGGGACGCTCTTTTGGCCTTCTTCGATCAGAGCCGTGCCAGCTGGGGGTTCCTGGGCTGGGGTGAAGAAGGAGATGCCCGGTGCGGCTCGGTTGACATTGTGGAGTTCTTCCTGGGTCTGATGGTGGATGTTGTGATGGGAAGTCATGTTGATGTTGGTATCACTCTATTGTTTCGATTGAAGGACGACACGAGTCTTGGTGAGCAACATGGAAGTAGTGAAAGCAAACCAATTTATGTCCACTGCAGTCGAAAAGCATTAGTCAGCGACCCCGACTCTGCAGTAGCACCCGTGCATGCCACATGTGGAAGGTGGGAAACATGTGAAGAAGAGAAGTGGCGTCATAGCAAGCTCTATGCACAACTACGGGTCCGGGTGGAAGGAGAGTCTGGTCCGCAACTCGCCGACTGCGGTGACGTTGAAATCTATCACTGTCCAGAGATCGATATCGGCGACGAATGATCTTGCCAGTGAAACGGACAATGTACCACCGATTGCATCCAACAAGTCGTATCCGTAAATTCCCATCTACATAGTGGGCTGACCAAAGCATGACAAAGCCAATAGCAACCCGAAAGAGCATTAGATTCGCCCATCCCTACCCATCCAATCGAGGCATTCCGCAGCATTTCCCAAGACACGCAGGAACGCAACCTATGTAGTAGTCTTTCTCAAGCAGGGTACCGTGGCAGGGCTAATTCTTGGGACAACAAACCTCATCACTCCCTGCAAGACAGGTTAGACATAAGGGAACCGTCAAGGCTTGTTCAGTGCGAAGCAGGCAGTAAAAGACCCTCTACCACGCAGATGCTACAAACGAGAGGAAAGTGTCGCCGCACCTGCGGAAAGAAGCCGCCGCGGTAAGGACAATAGCTCATTCGACGCATCGCCCGTCAAGACCGAATCCCCAATGGAGGGAAGCCATAACACAAGCAAACAACAGAGCGTACATCGTTAGAATTCCCTATATTCCCCGCCAGCAGGAAAAAAACAATACCGTCATCCGTTTTCTTTCTTTTTCTTTTTTCGAATGAATCAAACACGCCCATAAGCCCTCTCAGCATGCCCGCCATGATATCCCGTATCATACTCGAACTGGGCCGCGGGCAATCCATACCCACCCCGCTGCGCGAAGCCGCTTTCGTCGACGTGCGCAGAATCATACGGACCCATCGAAGGTCTCGGTTCCTCCCAAGCTTCACTTTCGCGGGGCTCGGCGAGCCCGCCGTGGCCGTACCCAGCAGCTCCAGCATTCCCATCGGCGGAGGCGAAAGGCGCACGAGAAGCTTCGGGACGCTGCTTCGCGTCTAAGTCGTGCAGGCGGTAGATGCCGCGACGGGTCTGCTGGCGTCGGACGTAGATGTCTAGGGCGAAGGCGGCGATGGTTGAGAGTCTAGGAATGAATTCCATATTAGCTCGCCGTCACCGGAATGCATGGGAGTGGGGAGGGAAAGAAGGACACATACAGCCCGAACAGCGTAAACGTAAACAGCGCCTTATAAATCCGACACACCATTACTCCAATCTCCTCATGCCAATGCTGGACGTCGCACATGTTGCGCAGGGTGTCGCTCATATACCAGGTGAGGAGACACCAGCTCAGGCCCCAGAGGAGGGTCAGGAAGGCGTTGACGAGGACGTTGAGGCGGGGGTTGAGGCCGATGCAGCAGTGCAGGAGGATGGTGAAGGAGAGAGCGGCGATGGAGAAGAGGGAGGCGGCTGTGAGCTAGAAAAGATGATGGAGGAAGAAAGTCTGTCAGCTTCGATGTTCTGGTTTCCTTTTCCTTGAGTTGTTCCTCCTACGTACCCAGATAAAAGTCCAAGGTGTTGCCCAGTGATCGTGCGTTAGGTGCCAGATGAAATAGCACATGATGCCGCCGACGACAATGCTGGAGAGGAGCTGGATAGAGCGGATGGCGTGGAAGGGAAGGCGGGGGTAGTGCGAAGGGGCCGTTTTGGCACTACGGTCGAAAGGGTTGAACATGGTGTGTCCGATTATATGTGTGTGTGTGCGGTTCTTAGGCAGGTTCCAAGCTGCGTGGCGTCCGGGCCGGGAGGTGTACGGATAGAGGGTGGGCAGAGCAGGACAAAAGGCTTGTCCTTCGTAGATAGATCGTGAAGCGAGTGAGAAGAACGAATGACTGAGTACCTAGTAGGTAGACGGGTGAGCGACACGAGGGTCTCAGCCAATGGTGAAAAAGAGGGAACACAGCCGCGAGGGATGGGATGGGGAAGTATATCACGAGAGACGTTGCTGCGACTGGAGTGGTAAGTGTATCAGCCAAAAGCGAGCGACTCCCCCAAGTTTCTATCTTCAGCGTCTGAGGGAGAGAGTTGGTGGTGGTGAGGCATCCCGCGTCGCACGTCCAGCTTCCAGCTTCGTCCCTGGGGCGGGAAGGAATTTAGCGTGAACGGGGGAGGGCGATTCAAGGGTTCGAGACGAGAGACGGAAACGCTCAGGTACCCGAAACTTCCAACCGTTCAGCGGTCGAGTATGTACTCCACTTGCTTCGTTTCAGATATCCAGAAATACATCCATACCGATGCCCATGACGAAGCAAAGAACGGGAACCCGTAGTTCGTCTGGAATTTGCAAGAGCCTCATGTTGCTCAGGGCACTGCGCTTCAAGCTTTCTATAACGAAACAATGTCGGTAGGCGAAGAACCAGACGATTAGGTGCAAGAGAGTTGTTCTATCACAGCTCGGCTGACGACAAAGAGGTAAGGGGCAAGAAAGAAAAAGAAATTAAAAAAAAAATAAATGGCGGAATCAGCGGAATGTGGAGGGAACGGATCGGCATATCTTCCACAAAACATCACATGGGCAGAGCACAAGCACTCAAGACATCCGCCTGATTCCACCTGCCCAATCGAAATTGAACTATAAAAACCACACAGTCCAACCCCCTTCCCAATCCGCCCAACCCCATCTAACCCCCACCACCACCCTCCCTCATCCCCTCCACCTCCCCCTCACCGCCCAACATAGCCCTCAACCCCCTCCGACTCCCCTTCCCGACATCCGCTTGCCTCAACTCCCTCTCCTCCTCCGCGAGTCCCATCCTCGCAAACCGCTCCTCCTTCTCCACCTTTTTCCTCTCCTCCTCAACCTTCCTCTGTCGTTCCCTTAGCGCAGCCTCTCTCCTCCCCTTCTCCCGCCTCAACCTCTCGCGCTCCTCGCCATCCTTCTCGTCCGCCGACTCCCCTGCGTCAGGCGGAGGCGGCAGGGAGGAGATATACTGTCCTACGACCTCATCCCTCGTTCGCGCGGGAAGGGAGATAGAATGTAGATGCGCGAGGAAAGGTTGGGGGAGTGACTCCAACGTGGTCGAATGATTCAAGGTCCGAAGAGGCAAGGATTTCAATAGCGCGATCAAATCCGCTTTCCGCGAGGACTCAGGCAGTTTGAGCCTTGCGACATGGTCACGGTAGAGTTTCTCTTTGTCCTTGTCGCTCAGTTTCCGGTCGAGCAGGGCGGGTTCCTTTTTGAACTTGCGCTTGAATTCCGGCCAGTAGAGTTTCGGGGAGGCTTTGGCGGCGAGGAGGGCGAGGTAGGGGATCCGGGGATCCTGTTTCTCCATCTGGGCGCGCGCGGTTTGGATCTGTGCCGCTTTGGATCGGGCCCAGTCGTCGAAGACGTGGCGGCGGGCTTTCATGTTAGGGAGGACCGTGTAGCGGTCGTCGTTGAGGATGCTGGTTGGGGAGTCTTCGTCCTGGAGGAGTTTTTCCCACGGCTTGTAGGGGGAGATGTGGTGGTCGTCTAGTAGGTCTTTGAACAGGTTCGCGGCGTCTTCGTCTGATAAGGGGAGGCCTTCGGCGCCTTCGGACCAGCCTTCCGGGGGTGGTGAGCCGTATCCGCCTTCGTCGAGGCCGTAGTCGGCGCCCATTGCTGCGAGCTGGTAGGCAATGTCGTCTTCGCCGAACTCGACTGGGCCTGAATCTTCTAGCTCACCGGGTTCGTGAGCCTCGTCGTCCATTTGGGCCGGTTCTGCATGATCCCCTGATCCGGCTTCAGACCCATCATCATCCCCGTCCTCGTCATCCGTGACTTCCACGTATTCAAAGCTCCCCTCACTATCATACCCCGTCTCACCAACCTGAGGTTCCACCGTCTTCGCCGCATTCTTCGCATCCTGCTCCTCAGCATGTTCCGCCTGGGCCGCCAACTCAGCCATCATTGCCTCCTCGTCCTCGCGCTGAAGACTCTCACTCCTCCGTCTTCTATTCCTCCCTTCCTCCGCATCAGCCCGCTCATTCTTCTCCTCAGCCTTACTCTGTTGACGCATCGCCTGTAGTTCCTGTTCCGCCCATTTCGCATTCTCTTCCCGCTCCTTCTGCTGCTTCTCCCACGCGTCAAAGTCTCGTACTGCGGGCCATACATCATCCGGGATCCGCCATAGGGATTCGCGGGTTTGGGTGTTGTGTACGAATCGTCGGCCGAATTTCGTCTTCACCAGCACCCAGGGTTCATGCCCCGGGAGCGCGTGTTTGGATCGGGGGCGATCTTGCGCATTGCGCCGGTCGAAGCGTGCGTCTCGCTGGTATTGCGCTTTCGGGCCACGAGGCGCCTTGGTAGGGGGGTTCTGGTCTTCTGCCTCATCTTCTTCGTTGCCGTATCCGTATTTGTCGTCGGCCCCATCGCCAACATCAAGGCTCATGAAATCGTCGCCCTCGTTCGACGGCCTCAGGCGTTTGTTCGGCGATTCCATATTGTGTCTACGTGGTGCAATGCTTCAATTAAACCACTGACGCAATCTAAATAGACTGCCTTCTCTGCAATCTGGAAGATACAGTGCTTTACAGTCCCGGTCGGATGAGCTTCCCATGCGGAACGCGACCCGCGTCAACTTTCACCATCTGCAGCTCCGAGCACGTTCCACATGCATGACGCAAAATCTCTGCGCCCCACCAAAAAGTGTAGTGAGCTTGAGATGGGAATTACTTGACTGCTCTATTGCTGCTGTATGCTCCGTACGTCTGCTTTCCGCTCCACCACTCTCACCCGGAACACTCACATTGGCTACCGCAAAATGGCCAACATCCCCTCTCACTACAATGGTAAGTCTCCATTTCCTCATCGAAACCAATCCCCCACATTAACTAACACCCTCACCCCAGACCCAATCCCCATCGCAGTCATAGGAGGAACCGGTCTGCAACACCTACCCGGCTTCTCCCACGTCGCCACCCTCGAGCCCACCACACCCTGGGGCAAACCCTCCTCGCCCATCTCCGTGCTGCACCACCCGTCCCCGCAATCCCACCAACCGGTGCCCATCGCCTTCCTCAGCCGGCATGGCCTGCACCACGAACTCGCGCCCCACGAGGTGCCCGCCCGCGCCAACATCGCCGCCCTCCGCAGCCTCGGCGTGCGCACCATCATCGCCTTCTCCGCCGTCGGCAGTCTCCAAGAAGCCATCAAACCCCGGGACTTTGTAATCCCGGACCAGATCATCGACCGCACCAAGGGGATCCGACCCTTCACTTTCTTCGAGGGGGGTATGGTGGGGCACATCGGGTTCGCGGACCCATTCGACACGGCCCTGGCGCAGATCGTGCGGAAATGCGGACACAGCCTCGAAGGCGAGGGCGTCGTGCTGCACGACCAAGGCACGATCGTGTGCATGGAGGGCCCGCAGTTCAGCACGCGCGCGGAGAGCAATCTGTACCGCGCGTGGGGCGGCAGCGTGATCAATATGTCGGCGTTACCGGAGGCGAAGCTGGCTAAGGAGGCCGAGGTGGCGTACCAGATGATCTGCATGTCGACGGACTACGACTGCTGGCACACGAGCGCGGGGGACGTGACGGTGGAGATGGTGATGGGGAATATGAAGGCGAATTCGGAGAATGCGCGGAGGTTTGTCGGGGCGGTTTTGAACGAGTTGAGTAAGGAGGAACATCAGCAGCAGGTGTTGGCGAAGCATTTGGAAGGGCAGACGAAGTTCGCGGGGTCGATTACGGGAGTGGCGGGGAGGAGTCAGGAGGCCAAGGAGAAGTTGGGGTGGTTGTTCCCGGGGTATTTTGAGTAGAAGTGTGCTTCTTTGCGAGAGTAAGCAAAGAGTGATGTTCAAAAGGATGGGAACGAATTACAGATAGATTCTCTTTTATGATACCCTTTCCCCAAGGAGTACGAAGTGAGCCATACCTTTTCATAAACACAGCTTTGACATGGTAATCACAGGCCAGGGGTAACGGGAGATCTTAAAAGGGAAGAATCACGAATTCAACGACTGACGAACATGTCCAAAATCGCTCTGCTACCATCTCAATCGTGCTTCAAGCCCATTTTGGGGCCATATTTCCTTCCCAAAAGATGAAAAGACAAGGACATCCCGAAGAGGGGGAGAAAAAAAGGAAGAAAAAAAAAGAGGTCATCAGAAAAGTAACAGGAAAGAAACAAACGACATGTCATGATTTCAAACCCTGCATCAACTTCCTCTCCCCAACAGGCGACCAAGCCCAAGCAATCAACCTCAAATGCCGATCCGAGACCTTCTTCTTTCCCTTCTTCCCCCCACCGTCCCCCTCACCCTCCCCAACCCGATCCTCCCCTCCTCCATCCGCATCCTCCCACAACTCCCCCTCCCCCCACCCAACTTCGTTCTCTTTCCCCTCAGGAACAAGCTCACAAAGCGCCCTATACCTCCTCCCCTCCCAATCCCACCCCGTCGGGTCGCTGTCGTCGAGTAACACGTTCCCGAGCCGTTTGCCCTTGGGCAGGTGGACGTAGCGTTGTGCGAAAGCTTTAGCGTCTGCGTCTGTGTCGTCGGCGGGAGCCACGGCTTCTGGCGATGATGATGATGATGATGAAGAAGAAGGGGATGACAGGATGCGCGGGAGGAACTTCTCCACAAGAGATTTAGAAAGTAAAGGTTTAAACCCGCCTCCAGCTCGAAGGGAGGACTTAGCAGCTGGATACGTCTCATCGAGCCAGTGGCGGAAAATCGCCATCGCGTCTTTCATGCCTTTCTGGCTGTTGCTGTTGTTGCCTGAGGAAGTAGCGGTTTTCTTCATGGCCGGATGGTGCGAGGCGCGGTGGAACATGGTGTTGACTGTTTGGAACTGGTAGGTGAGGCTGCGGGATCGGATGAGGTCGAGGGTGTGGTGGGCGGTGGTGGCGTCTTTGAAGCCTGTGCCGTGGATGGTGGTTGAGGGGTTGTCGTCGGTGTAGAGGTGGGATTTCTTGGGGTCCTTGGGTTGGTGGGGTGATTTTCCTTTTTGGGGGGTGGATTTGGAGGATGAGAGAGGGGTGGTGCGTGAGGTTTGGGTGCGGGAGGTTTGGGTGGCTGCTTTGGGCATGATGGGTGGCGAGGGTTTGGTTAAGTGGTGAGTTCCTAGGCGATTAGATTGGAAGATGGCAGGTAGGGCTTTACGATGGTGATTGGTGTTATGATGCGAATAAGGCGGTTTGAGCATCAGTGATGTTGTGATTGAATCAGTAAATTCTCGCTTCAATGGCATCTTTATACGAATGTGGATGAGTTCAGGTTTATCTTAATGGATGACGTTGTCGCGTCGTCCAAGCGCGTCGTCCAAGTTGCAGTCCAATTCAGCCATTGAAGGCGTAGTCCTACTATATAGAACGTCATACCTGATCTACTCATAGATTTGATAGATTCGAAGAGCCATGATCAATTTGATGCATCACGTTCAACTGCAGAAGCGAAGACTGCATGTCACCATTGACGAACGATCATTCAGGTCTGATGTGAGCGCTTAGCCAGACGCCTGCCCCACCATGCTGCTTGGATCTGCAGGGACGAGCTGGAGACACCACCGTGGACCCCACTAAACTACATCGTACTAGTACTGTCCGGCTCACGTAACGCGGGACAACAGAGATTCAAGTTGAAACTTTCGCCCCGTCCATGGTCAGGTGGAATCATTCATTGACTTCTTCTGCACTCCTCCTCTCACTCTTCATCCTGGCTGCAAGCTTCCTGCCCACCATCTTCCCTCGTCTGCGCCTATTGACCACTCACCTCACCCCACCTGTCCTCTCCCGCACCAGACATATCACCACCATGTCTTCCAACTACGATCAGGAGCTGAACGTCGCCCTCCTAGCCGTCCAGAGAGCCACTCAGCTGACCAAGTCCGTCTTCCACCAAAACGCCAAAGGCACCTTGAACAAGAGCGACGCATCCCCCGTCACCATCGGCGACTTCGGCGCCCAAGCCCTGATCATCTCCGCCCTGCAGGCCAACTTCCCCAATGATGAGATCGTGGCCGAAGAAGAAGCCAAGGATTTGCGGGAGAACAGCCAATTAAAAGATCTAGTCTACGGGTTGACGCAGGAGGCCAAGCTCTCAGACGCCACGGCGGAGCAGACCCTCGGTGGCCCTATCGCCAGTGCAGACAAGATGCTCGACATCATCGACAAGGGCGACAGCAAGGGCGGCAACAGCGGCAGGATCTGGGCCATCGACCCCATCGACGGCACCAAGGGCTTCCTGCGCGGCGGCCAGTACGCCGTCTGTCTCGCGCTCATGGTCGACGGCGACGTCAAGGTAGGCGTACTCGGCTGCCCGAACCTGCCAGTCTCAGACTCCGAGCCCCTACGCGAAGGCATCGGGGCCGACGCCAGCGACGAGGAAGGCAAATTCGGGGTTCTCTTCTCCGCCGTGCAAAACCAAGGGGCTCAGAGCCGGCCTCTCAGCAAAGCCGGCCTCACCCAACCCCACCCCATCAGCATGAAACCCATCTCCAACGTCTCGGACGCCACTTTCTGCGAATCCGTCGAAGCGGGCCACTCCTCCCAAGGCGACGCGGCCAACATCGCCCAAAAACTCGGCATCACCAAGCCCTCGGTGCGCATGGACAGCCAAGCGAAATACGCCTCGATCGCGCGCGGGGCGGGCGACCTGTACCTCCGCCTGCCCGTACGGAAGGACTACGTGGAGAAGATCTGGGACCATGCGGCGGGTGATCTGATCGTGAGGGAGGCAGGTGGCCAGGTCACGGATGTGGAGGGGAAACGGCTGGATTTCAGTCTGGGCAGGACGTTGAGGGAGAACAAGGGGGTGATTGCTGCGCCGAGGGAGGTGCATGGACGGGTGATTCAGGCGGTGGGGGAGGTGTTGGGTGCGAAGCAGTAAAAGGAGATGGGGAGGATGTTTGGATGGGGGTTAGATTTAGGATGTAGGGGTTTTTTTGTTGCTTAGAGGGATGTTTTGTTCCTCTTTGCTCTTATCCCCATTTTCTTCCTCTTTTCATACTTACTTTTCCTTTTTGGTTTCGCTCTTACTATTGCACGTCCCTTTTCTTCTTTTTTTTCAAAAGAAAAAATCTTAGCCGACTTTGAGAACAGAGTGCAGCATGAGGCTGTCTACTGTATAAGGTCATATTAGAGTGCATGCTTTGATGGTTGGGTAATGGTGAATTGAGTAAAGCGACAGCTATTCGCCATTAAAGCTTAAGCAGCTCGGAGATGGCAGCCGAGCGGAGGTTTTCCGTGCTGGCTTTCCAAACGGACCAGTCCAAGACAGCTTCCGTAACCCGATACCGATTTGATGGCAGATCCGGCGGGGGAGTCGTAGCAGCAATAACAGCAGCAGCAGCCACCATGGCGCGAGACCCGGACCACGATGAACGGGTCAGGCGGGCGCACGCTGTCCTGGTGCGTCTCGTCCTGCCGCCGTATGCGATCCACTTCAAAAGCCCGAGCTACATGCGCCCTCACACCCTCGACCTGCTCGATCGCAAAGTCTGCAAGGAGACGCTCAAGAGCACTGCGCAGGAGGCGGCGGTACGGTTGGCCATCGGCACCGATGTCAAGTTCTGGACGGAGCTGGTCGTCCTGTTCAAGGCCGCCATCCCGAGTCTGGAGCGGAGGAGCTTCACAATCTGGGATCCGAGTAGTGTCGACTACGAGAGCACGAGCGGAGCGCTTATCGCGAGTCACTACCCCGGTCTGTGGAAGGATCTCGAGCGGCTTAACGACCTGGTCAGTATAAGCCGGAACGTCTTGACGTTGGGTCCCGCTGCGCAGTCCCTAGCCGCCGAGCATCAGGTAGACTCGGAGATCTTCCGGCTAATCAACTGCTGCGTCCGGGTGACTGCGCGGGGATACGATGGGGAGGCAGGAACAGGCGAGGAGGAGAAATGGCAATGGATCGTGAACGCGTACAAGAAACTGCTCATCACGAGCTTGCAATTCCTCAACAACCTGGTGGCGCAGAATGAAAGGAGGAAATTGATGCTGTGGATTGCCCTCTTCGACCAGCACATCAACGACCCCGGTGCCTTGATCACCGCCGATGATATCCCCGAGACAAGTCGGACGAGCCTCGCAGACCTGCCTTCGAATCCCTCTGAGCGGCCGCAACATCCTTATTCCTCTGAGGACATTCTGATTGCGTACGGGACCAACGGGATGCGGACAATTAGCGAGATTGAGCCCGACCATGTCGCCTGGGACGAGATCGCCGACCTCCGCGCATATCCGCCCCCGGCGTACATCCAAAATGCAGTCTCGACCTGGGAAAAGGAGCCAGAAAGAGCGTCGGAATTATTAGAAGGCAACGGTTACGTATTCTTTGCGAAACGTACGCGGTTCCGGGTTATCGATGCGTACAGGAACCAGCTGAAACGTGATCCGAGATGGATCGAGCTTCATCATGAAGTGGCAAAATGCTGGGCTACAGAATTGAACGAGCAGGATAAGGAGTACTGGCAGGGTCTCTACGAGGATGCGTTGGCGAGATATAAAGCAGACATGGCCGTGTTTGAAGCGAAGCTTGTGGCGCTCCGGTCGCGGAAGAAGGAGGGCATTTCTTACGATATGCGACAGGATTACGACGATGATGCGGGCGAGTTGCCTACGGAGAGCAGGATTCAGGAGCTGGAAGATGAGATTACGGAGCAGTTAAGGGAACGAGAGGATCGGGAGAATGAGCTGCCGACGGATGACTACGATCTTGATGGATCGCTGCGCTTCACCGATCAGAGCTTACAGAGCCGACCAGTGGTACCGGACGATCTCAAAATGCTTTTTACGGCCTCCGCTGGCACGAGGATTCTGGAGTCGGGGAAAACGGAACTTCTGAAAAGGTTGGAGGGCTATGCACCGCCTGATCCGAATCTACCGCCTTCTCGAAACCCGGATGGCGTGACGACTCGGCCTGTACATCGCGATCCGGGAGGGAACGAATTAGAGAGGACTAGGAGTATGTCTCGCTCGCCTGTGTTCGGTCTGCATCGGAATGGGCCGCGGAGCAGAGATGAAGTGGGGCCTTGGGTGCGGATGAACGAGGGTCGGCGGAGGGAAGACATGCGACCTCTTCCTCCTCCACCTTCTCCTACTGAATATCCGGA
Source organism: Hortaea sp. C3G1500-4 (assembly GCA_022701445.1). Classification (NCBI taxonomy): domain Eukaryota; kingdom Fungi; phylum Ascomycota; class Dothideomycetes; order Mycosphaerellales; family Teratosphaeriaceae; genus Hortaea; species Hortaea sp. C3G1500-4. The sequence goes on from JAJVDI010000015.1 coordinate 62,764, forward strand.
TCAGGACTATGAATTACATGCTGGTCGTCCAGGTGTCGCTACGGTTGAAGACGACGATGGAGAGGATAGGCATGTGGCCGAGGACGAGATTGATGAGGAAGGGGAGGGCGAAGAGGAGGAAGAAGATGAAGAGGAGGAAGAGGAGGAGGAGGAAGAAGAAGAAGAAGAGGATGAGGAAGAGGAAGACTATCCTGGCTCCACAGAAGATGGACGAGGATTGCTGACTGACGTACCCCTTATCCTTGGTCCCTCAGAGATTGAAGTCTTACCCATGCTTATAATGTCCGGCATTGTGCCTCCTCTGCCCAACTCATCCGGTGCATCGTCAACTCTCACCGAGGGGGAGCGCACCGCGATCGAGAATATGCACGCCGTCCGGACTCACCTCCTGCTCTCTCAGTCCAATGGGCGTAACCTGCTCAGAGAGCTGCTCATATTCGTTGCAGCCTGGGATCTCAGAGAGGAGGAACTGTATTTCAAATTCATGGTCAAGATCATGGAAGCGATCTTAAAGAACGGCTTAATGCCATACGCGTACCATGCTTTCCGCGATCGGTCACGGAGCAAGGACATCATATCGCCCGCCCAAGCCGTCATAATGAAGCTGCTAACTTGCATCTTCCGAAGCCGCGGCGAGGCAAGTAAAGCAGCCGGTAGGGACCCGATCCACCAGCAGAACGGTAAGATCTCTGGCTCCGACGTCGAAGACATCAATGAACGCAGGAGAGCCCTTGCCGCTCATGTGCCGAGTCGAGTCGACCTGCACATCCTGAACTTCATCTTTACCGAGTTCCGGCAGCATATCATCCCGCAGACTTGCGCGTTGATTTTCCTCCAAGGCCAGATTCACGCGGGACGGGCGAGCCCGGAGGACTTCCCGCTGAATCTGTGGGACATGGAGAGGATGTACGAAGGCGTGTATCAGTATTTGGAGTTCTTTGCTGTCTTGACCGAAGAGGGCGTGTGGAAAGGTATTCTGGCCGAGTGGGAGATGGCTTCCGAATTGGTCACTTTACTGAGAGAGCTGGAAGGTGGCGGTGAAAGGGGATACGGGGAGGTTCAGCTGCGGTATACCAAGGGTGGCGCCATCGGCATTCCCAAGCGACTTCCTAGCAGTCAACAGCTCGCTCACCACGCAGCGATGGGCGGTGGCGGTGTGCAGCTGCCGCAGCGGAGTCTTAGTGCGGATGCTGCGTTGCCGACAGGACAGATGATGGGTCAGCAACAGGCTCAGCAGGCGCCTGCGGTAGCCGTCGAAAGGCCGTTTGATATGGAAGCCCCAAGCGCCTCGGCTGCTGACGTGCCGACTACACTTCCGCCCCTCCCGCTTCATCCTCCACCGATGTCCGGACAGCAGCCTATCTTCGAAGCCGAGACCCCTCTCGCATACCCTGAGGATCCGATCGTGGCGCCTTTGGGCGGAGAAAGTCTGCACCCGGTCACTCCACTCCATGCCGCGGACCAAGATGAACCATCCGACTTCGAATGGCGGAACTTGAAGAAACTTGCCGTCCTTGTTCTGTCCTCCCTCATCTGGAAGAATAAGAAGGTTCAAGACCAAGTCCGATCATATGGCGGCCTGGAAGCGCTAGTGAGCTGCTGTCGACACGACGAGAACAACCCCTACATCCGCGAGCACGCCATCATGTGTCTCCGCTTCGCCGTCGAAGGCTGCGAAGAAAACGCCAAAGTGATTCGCGAGATGGCTTCCGAACAGCGAAACCGCCAGCAAGAACGCGGAAGACAGCAAGCCCGTCTCATGGGCGGCACTGTCACCCTCGATCCCGAAATGACCGGCGTCCCCCAGGAAGTCCTCGAGACGAGCGGGTACGAAACCTTCATGGACACGAAGGGCCAAGTAGGACTTCGCCGGAAAGAAGGACAGGGCTCTTCACAACAACACCCTGGCGCCTCCTCATCAAGTGGTACAGCTACTGCAGCGGGTCCTTCAACAGCTTCACCTCTCCCCTCTTCCAACTCCGCTGCAAGCGGTGTCACAAAACCCCCTCACCATCCTCCGCCCCCACCCCGCCTGTCCGCAACCAAACTCACAGCGGAAAAAGCCGCCGAACTCATGCAGAACGCCCTCCGCGATTTGCCGCTAGGCGACAAACTCGTGACGGACAAGCAGAAAGCGGAAGCGCTGGCGAAACTCGATCGTGCGTTTGAGAGCACGGAGAATGCTTTGGGGCGACGCCGGGGAGGCGGAAGCGGAGGGAGCGGGGGCAGCGGCCTCCCCCAGTCCCACGCTCCCCAGCAGTGACTAGATGGGTCGGAGCTGCGGCAGTGGGATGCTGCGCGGGATCGGCTGAGGATGTTGCTGGATGAGGCGTTGAGGATGCATTGGTCTGTTGCTGCTTCTTCGTCGTCGTCGACTGTGGGGACGGCGGGGAGGAGGTTGGGATAAGGGAAGGAAGGGAAGTGGGGAGGGGAAAACCCTGTTTTGGGGGAAGAGAGGGGATCGTGTGCGGTTTATCAAGTGTTGGTCTTGGTGTTGGGGAATGTATATGAATAAGATACCCTGTACGTTTTTTACTACTGATGTAAAAGGCGTTTCCAGAATATTTGCTTTGGGTCAATATCAAGTTTGCTGGAAAGGGGGAATTCGAGAGGGACTTTCGAGTGCTAGAACTTTTACAGGAACGATGACTTGGGGTTCAAGGATGGCACGAGGGACGGAAGATGATTGAATTTTTTGGAACTAGTGCACTGCATCATCAAAACATTACAGGTCCACAGCGAGCCCCCTTTAACGATCGTGAGTCCCTCCTCGCTTTCCTCGAAAGAAAGCAAACCCCTCAAAGCCGACCCTTGAACATCTCCTCAAAGAACTCATTCAAGAACATGCCCTCGGGATCAAACTCCTTCCGCACGCCCAAGAACTCCTTCAGCGCATCCTGATCGCACGACTCAGCATAGTAAGTCTGCGCAGCGTCGACCGTCTTATTAACATGCGGGATCCCGCCATGCTGGATCGCCAGCTCGCCAAACGCTTTCCGGAACTCCTTCCATTTCGGGTCCCGGGGGTCGTGGTGTTCCGGGTCGACGACGACCATATTCGAGTTCCTGCTGCGGGAGAGCAGCGAGTTGCTATCCTGCTTAATGAAGTAGACGATCGTTGGCAGGATGATGAGGAAGTCGTGTTCGGTGCGGAAGCGGTGGAGGAGGTCCCGATATGCGCGTACCATCCCTGGCCAGTTCGCTTCGGGGAAAGCCCAGTCGTGGAATTCGAAGTTGGGGTCGTCTTCCGCGTAGAGGATGCCGCGGTCGTTGGGGTTGATGACGAATTCGCTGCCGCGGAGGGCCTCGAGGGGGCCTTGAAGGAGGAAGTTGCTCAAGGCCTCGGCGTTGTGAGGGTGAAGGTGTAAGCCCGCTAGGGCCTGGGTGGCTGGCAAGACAAGGCTGGTAAAAAGATTGACGGCCTTGCTCTCCAGTGAGTTGGTCAGAGGGTGAGGCGGGCAGATGTTCACGTCCTGGAACTTGCGGTGTTGGATCAGGATCGTATCCACGTTCTGGAAAATGAGGGCGAAGGCTTGATCAGAGGAAGCGCGCAGCTTTTCCATTTCGCCGTCAAAGTCGTTCAAGAAGTGACCAATCTCTTGAGTCTCATAGGTGAAGAGCAAAGACCGAACCGGCCAAATCCGAAGGGTGACCTCGCACACCACACCGAACAAGCCAAAGTGGGATCGGATAGCAGAAAGGTACTGCTGATTTTGTTGCTCTGAGATCTCAAGCAGCTCGCCGGTGCTAGTGACCAGCTTGATGCCTACGACAAAGGACGAGACCTGAGCCGAATCGACCAGAGAGGAGTCATTGGCATGGGTACCGCTGACAGCGCCAAAGTGGAAATTGCCATATTCGAGAACAACCGGGGGTTGGTAGCCCAGAGGTTTGAGGTAGTCACAGAGCTTGTTCAACGGCACTCCAGCTTGGACCGTCACGGTAAGGTTATCCTTGTCGATCGAGAGGATGTCCTTCATATTCTCATTGGAGAGAACAATGTCGTTCCCCACGAAACAGGGGGTGATGGAGTGCATAGCTCCAACAACTCTGACTTTTGCATTGTCGGCATTCGCCTGCTTGACGATGGCTTGGACCTCTTCGATGCTCTTGGGCTTCTTGAACTTGGAGTCCTGGACATCAAACTTGATTTCGTCGTTCCAATTGACAAGAGTAGGCATTTTGGATTGGTGTGAAAATTCAATAAATGGTCCGCAAGACTAGTGACCAAAGATGTGGCTTGAAAGATGGCGAAGGCCAGTTCTGTTGGAATAGGCATTTATATCAGCCCCAGCGGACCACTGCAATCATGTGAATAGGTTGCTCCAGCTGAAATCTACGCATCCTGAGTGAAAATCATGAAGCACGTTTACAGGACCTTGAACCAATTGAAACGGTCTGCAGAGTGCAGTCTTACATCCTGACTACTTCTGCATGCTTCTCGTTGAGACGGTGCGTATTGCAGGGTGAGAGCACACCGGAAGTGCCTACTGGCCAGTATGCATTACGAAAATGAAGCTGAAACGCAATATGCTGCAGTACCAAAGTTGGAAAGCTGCTGATGAGTGTGCTGATGCGAAGTGGAGTGATTCATATCCATGCCACTCTTTCACATGGGATACGAGGTGGTGAGATAGGCGAGGTTGCTGCCTTCTGCGTCTGTGTTCGTATATGGTACCATTCTCAGCTCGTGCATTTCTGAGATGCATCGAGGCGTTGACCTGCAAGAGCAAAGGGGCTGGCTAAGCAGCTGAAGTGCAGACTCTGAACCATGGGCTCAGGAGCTGCAGGCTGATGTGGTTGTTACGTCCGCGGATATCCAGGATCCCGTTCGACTGGCTGGTTGTAATCATTTTCAAAGTACCATTGGTGTCGAGCTCCACTTTGGCTGGACTGTTACAGAGCCCTGCGGATTGTGCAGCCAATGCGCCAAAACCTCTATGACTGCCTTAAGTAGTGCTACTATGCAGACTCATGGGGTGGTGACAAGCAAATTGAGCGATTCGCAGTAAGCTGGGCACATTTCTCCACAGTCTGACGCGGCAGCAAGCCTGTCACGCTCCAAGTCGATCCTCTGATGAAACAAAGTCACACTGAACGGACCAGCAATTGTAGAATGGAACGCGAGTACTAACTCCCAGCAAAACCCATGATTCTCTAGCTTCGCTAAACCGCTATAACTCCACAAAGCCATGTGACAGCCAAGTTCAAGTTCGATCTACAAGGTGCATAATCTGACGTCCTTGAGCCTTCTCTTCGGAGACCGAAAGTGCCCATTGAAAACAACAGACCAGAAATGATCTTGCTGCACATTCAAGCTATGTAACTCAACCGAGAACGATAAAGATCATAAGCTTTGCAGCATAGACCAGCAAACCCACCAAAGTCCGCGTGTTGTTGTTGTTCAAAATCCTCTCAGGAATCCTCTCTTCCTCATAGAAAGGGACCAAGACATCTTGCGTCAACCGGCCGCCAGTGTCAGCCGTATTGAGGAAGGACACTGTCTGCACGATATTGACGAACCAGAGATTCCAAGGCAAGGCGACACCACCATCTGCTTTGCGTTCCCGTTTCCGTCGGTTGTAAGAGCGAGCAAGCGATCGCACCGTTACGGGTCCGCCGCGAGCGTCCTTCAGCATTGCCTGAAGCATGGCGGGCTGAAAGGTGTAATTGTCGCCCTGGCGTGCGTCGAGCCGAGTCAAAGAGGCATCGTGCTCAATGTAGTTATGACGACGCATGTCGACCAGGTCGAAAGTGCCATCCGGACGGAGAATCTGATTCAGAGGTCTTGAGATGGCAGAAGCCAAGGCTTTGTCTTGATGCAAGCTGGTCATCAATGCCTCTTCGACTTGATGGATGGTCATGTTTTTCCCATCGCGAGGTCTCCGTGCTGTCAGACAAGTTTGGTCATTAGACTGATCACCTTACTTACAGATAGCCATGATTAGCCAAAGCGTTCAAAGCTGGACATGGGCCACGGTCTTGAATGTCCCCTCGGATATATTGATGATGAGATGAGCTGTTGGTGACGTGTGAATTCTGATTGTTCGTGTCCTTGACGAAGCAGCTTTTGCAAAGATCAACGAATCCAAGATACATTTCTGACCAAAGTAAGTATGAGAATGAAGCAGAGTGAGGAAAGACGCCGGTTGCAAGCGGTTGTAAATGAGTCTTCCCACAACCAAAAGGCCAAGGAATCGACATCACACTGGCCTGACTGATGGTCCCATACAATACATGTGACCCGATCAATTTAGTAAAAAGGCTTTCCGATGTACAAGGTACGGCTGAGAAAGCGTGGTACCGCACGCGCGCCTCAGCCTGGGCCTGCACCCCGCTTCGCCCATCCCGCAGCAATTCAGCTATCTGCAGTCAGCTGGAGATTGAGGAGCTGGCTGAAAGTGTACCTACCTAGTAGACGTCCATCGATTCGGGAAATTGATATTGCTGCTGACCGCAGCCACGCTGAGAGGCGTATGCGCCTCCTGCGCCCAGGAAATTCGCTGTTCCATCGAGTGATGTTGATAGGTGCCCTCAAAAAGAGCTCGATGCGTGACCTTTTGTGGATCATCCTATCACTGGACTGAGCTGAGAGGAACCCTACAAGACATATATGTTCCTCTAGGGTGGTATTGGCATTTGCAGACCGTCATCGTAGAGACTGAGTTCCAGCCTGGATAGCAATGGAATCCCCAAACTTCAAGCCCACGTTCTTCCAGAGCATTTTCATTAAAGCGTTCAAAATCATCAACGCAGCGATCCCATGGTACAATCTACCCGGGTTCATTGGAGCGATCAACCTTGATTTTCTGCGGATCGATCTGCGGAACTACAACCTCCATGATGGATACGCATCCGCAGACGTTCAAGGCAAGGTTGGGGAGCAACCGCCAGTGGAAGAGCGATTCATCGGGACTCGTAATTCTGATGGGAAAGACAACTCACTTGAGATGCGTCGAATGGGTTGCGCTGGCATGCGCTTCGGACGCAACTTCAATCGCAAGTACTGTCAAAAGCCGACCGATGAGGAGCTTTTGAACCCCAATCCCAGGCTCGTCAGCCAGGCGTTCATGGCAAGGGAGACTCATGAGTTCAAACCGGCGACGACACTCAATCTTCTCGCAGCTGCCTGGATCCAGTTCCAAGTCCATGACTGGTTCAACCACGAAGATGTGAGCTCCCTCGCCAAATGCAGTTGTAAAGTTCGAAGCTGACGTTTCCAGGATGATACAACACTCGATATTCCACTTTCACCGGAAGACGATTGGCAAGGAAAGCGTATGAGCCTTTTCAAGACCAAGACTGACACAGAACTGCATCCTTCCGATAAGCTCTGCCCCGGCTATCGCAACGTCAACACCGCGTGGTGGGACGGCTCGCAAATCTACGGTTCCAATGAAGCCGTCACACGACAGCTGAGAAGCAAAAGCCAGGATGGAAAACTTCAGTTGGATCGAGTCGGTGACCAACCTTTCTTCATACCTCGTAATGAGGATGGGACACCAAAGACGGGCTTCAGTGATAATTGGTGGCTCGGCGTTGAGCTGTTGCACACTCTCTTCGCTCTCGAGCACAATGCTATTTGCGATAGTATCCGTCAGGGACATCCAGATTGGACAGGGTGAGTGATATGGTCATCGATTTTGTTTCAAACTGACACACCGTAGCGACCAGATCTTTGATAAAGCTCGTATCGTCAACTGCGCTCTGATGGCTAAGATCCATACGGTCGAGTGGACTCCAGCCATCTTGGCACATCCGGCTCTTCAGATAGGAATGAGTGCGAATTGGTGGGGTATCGTTGGCGAGAAGCTCACCAAAGCTGTTGGACGTATCTCGAAGACCAGCGAGGCCATCAGCGGCATTCCGGGCTCAGGTGTCGACCATCAAGGAATACCATACTCGTTGACTGAGGAATTTGTTTCTGTTTATCGCATGCACTCTTTGGTGCCAGGTCAGTTCGCCTTTTCTCCCACAAGTTGCCTGCAAAAACCACTGCTGACTAGAAACAAGACACCATCGACCTATATCGCTGTACGAGTGGCAGCTTCACGAAAACCGTAGACACAGAGGATGTACTCTTCACTCACTCCCTTGACCCGATAAAGGCCGGCAACGCCTTTGCCGACGTATTTTACTCGTTCGGGGTGAACTACCCTGGCGCCATCACTAACAATAACTACCCTCGCTTTATGCAGCAACTCAAGACTCCTGATGGCCAAGTCCGAGACATGGGAACGGTGGACATAGTCCGCGACCGTGAGCGAGGCGTCCCTCGTTATACCACCTTTCGAAGGCTTCTCCGCATGGACGTCCCGAAGACGTTTGAAGAGCTCACGGGAGGCAATAAAGAGCTTGCACAGAAGCTCAGCGAGGTCTATGATGGAGACGTCGACAAGGTAGATACCTTGGTTGGATCTCACAGCGAGCCAGTTCCGCCGGGATTCGGTTTCAGCGACACAGCGTTTCGAATCTTCATATTGATGGCTAGTAGACGCCTGAAGAGCGACCGGTTCATTGCCGGGGCGTGGAATGCCGAGATGTATACCAAGGAAGGATTCCAGTGGGTGCAAAATACCAGCATGAGCGATGTGCTATGCCGTCACTTTCCAGAGCTGAGGCAAGTCATCCCCAAGGAGACCAACGTCTTCGCACCATGGGCGGAGATGCAGCGGTCAAAAGCGGACGGCTTGTGATATACGGAGCTCTTCCTCAATTGGGAATGGCTAGGGTTGAAAGAGATCAGGTCCTTGTAGCGGGCATCTGTAGTCTTAGGCAAGCCGGGGTACGTTCTAGGAAGCTTCCTGGTGTTTCGCGAGCACTGCTGCGCGGCGTATACGTTGTCGATCTGACAGTCCTTCCATCTCATACTCTGCGAAAATTCCCGACTTCTTTTTTCAGCCGCTTTCCAGTATGGACAGCAAGGCTCGTGGCCCGACAGGTCGCCACTGGCGTGCCCCAGATGTGTGATCGTATGACAAGTCAGTCTCTCGATGCCGCTGGGACCGCCCGCGGAAGGGACAGCCAAGGCAACTTGGCAAAGGAAGATGTAACCAATCCATAGCGGTTATCCTCACTGCCAAGCACTGTAGCAACTGTAGGTTGAGACTGGTGTGCGGATTCAGAGCTTGCTGTTCCTTAACGTGCTGAGTCACCCATGCACAGAGCCCCCGTGGCACATAGTACTGAGCCATGATGCAATACAGCGAAGTCATGTGTTGATTGCACGGCAACGAGACACCGCAGTAGTGAAGAGTCTATGCTATTCTGGGCCATTTCACTTCAAGCGTAGAACATGCTCCGTGGAGGTATTAGTCCGCAAGCAAATAAAGGTATCAAGTCCAAGTGCTGTCCTCAAGGTCTACTTCCGCTCTCGTTCCTCGCGCAGTGTTCGTTAACATCTTCCGCATCGGCTGTACCTTATCATGCAGAACCTCATTATCGCAATCCTAGCCGTCCTTAGTGCACCATTTGCAAGACAGGTGCAAGCACAGCTCTTGTCGTATTCCCCTCCGTACTGGTGCCGAGGCTTCAATCAGACTGGGAATTACACCCAAGGCTATCAAGACGATTATAGCCACCGTATCTCAGAGGCCGTCATATGCAACTCGACAAACGTGATCACCGATAGCGGCGACAAGAATGGTACTTGCGCCATCCAGGCCGGCGGCTTCTTCGAAGTGGAATACCATACCAATGCCTCGGCCTACATTTACCAATGGGATGGGGTATACAATACCAGCAACCGTACATACTCTGCCGACACGAGCGTAGCATACAGCATCGCCAACCTCACCAACTCCCCCGAGTATTTCTATCCTACCTTTGGGGGCGTTAGGGAAGCCGTGTACCATATCGAGGAGGGTACAAACGCGTACATCGCTTTCACACCTTTATTCCGTTGCCTAAGTGGTTGGCTTAGCGAGTGTCCAATGGAGTTAGAGCTAAACGAGACTTATGTCGAAGTTTGCAGACCTCTATTCTCAGACGATGTGATCGATACGAACGGAGGCATAGCGGTGTATGAAGGCAACTCATACATTGAGATGGTGAACAGGACGGAAGCTGCGAACTTAACAGGAAATCCTAACGAGCGACCGCCAGAGGGGCTGTCAACAAGCAACGCGGACATAGTCAAGGTCGGGGGTGTCGCAGGCTTAGCTAGTATCGTCGTGCTTTTGGTATTAGTGTAGAAAATGATGAAATGATTTGCGCAATAACTGCACTCCCCAACAACTAGCCCGTGAGAGCTCTCGTAGTCCAATGTCAGTACGATGTACAAGTATGTATATCGTGCACCCGACCGAGGACCCCGTCTCGGGCTGCCTTGGCGAGCTCAAGTCACACCCCTCAAGGTACACCTATGATGTAGTCCAACCAATCGAATGGCTCCGTTTCACTACTGCTGCAGCACAGTGTTCCAAGACCGAGGGCTGCTCTAATACCAGCCGTTTCCATTTATTAGATTTTAACGCACGGTCCGTGGAAGGATTCGTTTTGCAACAGATAAAGTGAACTGCCAATTGAAAGCGACAGTAAGCATTCCCTTCGACATTCCTTTCTATCTCCCTTTCCTTAAGCCATCTGCAATATTTTGCTTCGACAGAAGGGTATCATGCAAACCTCTTTCGGCCTCCTAGCAGTATTTGGTGCACTGTTCGTAGAGCATGTGCAAGCCCAGGATCTGGACCCGGATTTGGCCCCGGAATTCTGGTGTCGAGGTTTCAATCAGACTGGGTACTACAATCAAGCCCACAATCAAGCCTGGCAGACGACTCCAGCCTTCTTTACAGCCAACTCACCCGCCGCATTTCAAACGCCGTCATTTGCAATTCGACGAATGTGATCACCACCGGTGACAAGAACGGCACTTGCGCCATTCAAGCCGGCGGCTTTTTTACGAATCCCGCCTATGCTAATGTCTCAGCGGGGTCAGGGCTACCCGGTAATCCGAACGGTACATATTTCTACACCCCGTCCTCCGTCCAATGGACAGTAGCTACGACAATAGACATCGAAAATGCAGATCTTTTCTTTTCCGGCGGCCAGGAGGGTGCCGTCCGCGAAGCTAGGTACTATATTGACGAAGCCACGAACGCGTATGTCGCCTTTACACCACTGTTCCGTTGCGTTAGTGGATGGCTAAGCGATTGCCCGAGGAAGGTCCCTTTGAACGACACCTATGTCGAGGTATGCAGACCTACTTATACGGAAGACACGATTGATGTGAACGACCGGAAGATCCCTGTGTACGAGGGGAATTCCTATATCAGGATGGTGAACCAGACGGAAGCTGCGAACTTGAACTCGATGGGATTTCTGAACGAGGAGCCGCGACAAACAAGCGAGGCGGTGATAGTGAAAATCGGAAGCCTTGTCACTTTGGCTGGCGGTATGGTCTTGTTCTTTGCGTTAGCATAGAAGAAATAGGAAGGATCCTCGCAATGGTCATACTTCCTGACTCTCTCCGTGAGAACTCTCGTTTCCATGAGGTTTCGCATCGCTCCCATTTCTCCTGTTTTCAAGTATGCCTGCATCAGGATCTTCTACAACGCAATCAAAGCAATGGGAATGTTGTGTGCCGTGGCCATAGACTAGACGGTGATTTAGAACCGAGGAAGGGAAGATGGAGAGGAAAGAAGAAGTCAAACCAGAAACCCACGGTAGACTTCGCCATTGTTTGCATACTGTAGCTTCAAGCGATAGATACCCGGAATGCCAATTCAGGCTGTTCATCGAGCTAGTGATTGATGGGATGGTTGGCGTGCTGGAAGGGTCGCGTTCATGAGCAAATTGCCTACAGCTGTTACTCAGCACCGATAAGAGAATCTGAAGTCATAATGGGAGGGTGATAAGAAAGAGAGCAAGCTGAGTAAGCCTATAGCTGTCAACTTTCATGTGATTGCTGCCGTCCGGTGTAGTGAACATCATGATGAAAGTAGAGGAGGGTCAGATGGGAAAAGGCATTCGCGCATGTAAAATTGAGTATCGATCAAAAAGACGACCACATCAGGATATGCAACCTGTCCTGGCATAGGAGATGGAGGATGTAGCTGGCAGCGAGGTACCAGCTCACAGGGCCTGCGCACACTGCCGTTCGCAGAAAGTGAGATGTCTACCTTCCGATACGAATCCCAACATCTGCCAGCGATGCGTCCGTACCGGCCGGCCATGTACCTTCACTCCCTTGCAGAAGCGCAAGCAGAGGAAAAGGACCGATACCAGAGTAGCGGAGCTGGAAAGGGAGATGAGGAATATGCGTCAGATGCTCAAGGATAAGCAAGATGGTGCCAGTTCATCCTCAGGAAAAGCCTCTACAGTCCATTCTCAGCGCCAGCAAGGTCAAGATAATACGTTTGCAGCATCTAAAAGGCATGATCTGCACTTCGGCGAGCCATCGAATTCGTTAGCACCGACCACGCAGCCGGCTGCTCAGGCACCACAGAATGCTCGCCCTGCTAGACCAGCAATCGTTACAGAGCGGACGGACAGCGACATTGTAGACAGAGGCATCTTGTCCATGGCCACAGCAAGACATCTGTTCGAGACCTATCGTAAGGACCTCTTTCCACATTACCCTTTCATTCCCATTCCCGAGTCCATAGTGGCGGAGGAAATGCGAGAAACCCAGCCGACTCTCTTCTTGGCCATTGTTGCGGCCGCCGCTGCCAAGGAGCACTCGGATCTCTCTGCTATGCTAGATAAAGAAGTCTTACAGCAGTATGCGACGAAAGTCGTGGTCCAGAGCGAGAAGTCGCTCGAACTGGTCCAGGCATTGCATATAAGCGCTATCTGGTACCATCCGCCTAGCAAGTTCGGCCAGCTCAAATACTACGAGTACATCCACATGGCCGCTACAATGGCCATGGATATCGGCATTGGAACGCGAGCAGCAGAGCAGCGCAACCGCTTTCCCAGCGCGGGACGTGGCGGTGCTGACAGCTTGTATTCGTCAACTTTACATCCTATTGAAGATATTGCGGATCCAGACCTCAGCATGGCGCCGAGATCGCGAGTTCAAAGCGACAACACTGCAGAAACCACCAACCGGCGGGCGTTCCTGGCATGCTATGCTATCTGTGCCGCCGTCTCCCTTGCTCTACGCAGACCCAATATGCTGAGAGCCAACAGTTATGTGCGAGAATGCGCTGAATACTTAGAGCAGTCCAAAGATTCGCTGCCGACCGACGCGACCCTGGTGGTGTGGTCACGATTGATCATGATTGCCGAAGAGATCAGCGTATCCTTTGCATATGACGATCCGGGGGGCATCGCTTCGATCGCCGAGCTCAGGACGCAGCTTATGCACAAGGACTTTCAAAAACGGCTCATGACCTGGTACGACAACGTTCCTGCCAAAGCCATGAACCCATCGTTGAAAATGATGTACTATACTGTCCGACTTTACCTCCACGAGATCGCGCTACACGTCGACTACTCACCCAACGACTTCCGAGCGCCATACCAGATGGGCACTGTACATCCCTACGAAGGCGAAGAAATACCGACCGGTGTCCTAGCTGAGACGGTCGCGGAATGTATACAATGCTCTCACGCCCTCCTCGACACATTCTTAGCAATGGATCACGACAGCTGCCGCGCCCTCCCCGTCTTCAGCTTCGTCCGAATTTCCTACGCCGCCTTCATCCTCGCCAAATTCTGTCTCTCAGCCTCCCACGCTGGAAGTCGATTGGGTGCAGTGCTGGACCGCAGCAGTCTGAAAGCCGAAAGCTACCTTGATCGAGCGATCTTGCACGTCCGCGAAGTAGTCGGACCACTTCGATGCCGCGTACCAGCTATCTTTCTCGCGTTATTGTTCAAGCTGCGACAATGGTGTATGCACCCGCAGATGATCGAGGGGCCGCAGGAAACGCAAAGTCCATTTTTGAATGGTGACACGATCGATTTCGCCAACGACCAACCTTCACGCAGGGACGTTCCTCCCGGAGATCGGCGGATCGTCGAACAGAGTAGTACCAGCAGCGACTCATCACCGCAGACGCTGGCCGAAGGCCAACAAGTGGCGTTTGAGAGCGTGACGGGTCTTGCGGCGCAGGAAGCAGCGTATCAGGCCACGCCGGGAAGTGTACCCGCGTCTCACGTTACGAGCAACACGCCTGGTGATGCTAATGCGATTGACAATGCTACGCAACAGGGATTCGACTTTAGTTTCGGCCCAGATATGATGAATATGGATGAGAACTTCTTCGCCTCCCTCGGGGACTTCCCGGAAGGTGGTTTGACTGGTTTGGATGACTGGATACCGCAGGAACTGTCTTCTAACGGCTTGCCGCAGTCTGGCTCCTACTGGCAGCCGGGTTTTAGCACGGGTGGTAGTCACGACGCTTTCGGATGAAAACGTATTACTTCATTGGGAACTTTTTAATACGGTATCGCCGCCAACAACAAGTTCGCTTTCTCTTTCACATCTGGTGTACTAATTCTTCGGCCCAGAGATCGCAGGGGTGGCAGAAGACCCATTGGTCTACAGAACAGTCGCTCTGCACTGCTGGAAGCCTGATTATTCGCATCCCAAGAGCACCGACGTCGCGTATGCAAGTGCACTCCTCCAGCCTGGCAGATTATGCCAAAGAGGCCACCAAACCTGGTCATTACTATGATACCGTGCATGGCTGTTTTGCCTTACCTCTCACCTACCCTATCTCATCCGCGGAAGGTCTAGCACACCTCGCTTCGGCCCTCTTGAACGGACCTCTACCTGACCCTGTCTGGTCAAATCGAACTTTCATGCCGACTAAAGGGGAACATCTGGAAGCGTACTGAGGTGCCTGACTTCCTTGGAACCGTAAAAATGTCTATAGGGCTATCTGAGGAGGGCTAGCCGTCTTGTCCTTCTGAAGAAATGGACGGGGCCTCGTGCAGATTGAGAACGAATCACAGAGCGGGAGAGAAAGATCCCTTTCGGTGGCTTAAGCTCCTTGTCTTTTCAGAAGCCGAATGAAGCAGAAACCTTTTTGCTAATCCAGAAGATTATTCTTGTACCACTATTCGCAATAACCCAATATCGAAATTTGGAGACATCCATCGAGGGCTCTCGGCCGAGTAGGCGGATGTGGGACTGGGTGGCAACGTCGAAGGTGTGCTCTTTTTGGGCGGGGAAAAGAAGGCATTGGACCCATTGAGCATGCGTTACATTCTCGACTCCGACGATTTTCGGTAAAGATGGCTCAAGTTAAGGGGTGCGATCTACGCACCGCAGAACAAGGCCAGATGACGCAGTGACAGGGCGAGTGTGGCGATGAAGGAAGGATTGTGGAACGTTATGTAGCATAGTTTTTTACATTGACCTTGCGACCTCATCACATATCCTCGCCCTCAGGGGTGCTTCTGGGTGAGTGATTGGAGTGAAAAGGAAAAAGAGGAAACAGAACCTTTATCAAGGAGAGAGAGAGAGAGAGAGAGAGCTTCCCAGACGACACCGGCAGAAACCTTTGCGGATGAGGGCACGAAATGAATGAAAGGGTGAAGAAAACTGTAATAGAGGACGATCTTTTTCCCATACGGATGCAACCGCAGGCTTCCACCAACTCGACATGACGTGGAGACGTTCCACTGTGAAAGCTTACTGACTTCTGCAAAAGTAGGCGAAGACCAGTGTTTGGGGGGAAAGAGAAAGAAAAAAAAAAAAAGAAAAGAAAAAGAAGCCCCATCTTCGCTGATCAACTTTTTTCTTCTTCTTATCTTCAAACACAACTATTCTACACTCCACTACGTTCCGCAAGAAACCTTACTATCCGTTGACTATTCCACCTTTCCTTCTTCACTCTCCTCGTTCCTTTCGCGAACATTCCCACGCCTGTGGACCGGCCCTGCAAATTTTGGTCGGTTCCTTTCACGCTCAGCTCCTCTTCAAAACAATCCGTCGGCAAAAGTCGCTTCCAACTCTCAGCCTACGACAAAAACGTGCCCATCTCGTGCACCCAATCTCTTGATCCGTTTTCATCCTCTCTTCCTCTCATTTTCTCCACCCACGAGGCTGCTCATCAAAGAAAAAGAAAGAAAAAGAAAGAAAAAGAAAGAAAAAGAAAGAAAAAGAAAGAAAAAGAAAGAAAAAGAAAAAAGAACATCCCACTTCCAATCTCCCTCCCATCATCCGCCAATCCTACTACACCCTTCACCATAAACTCCATCCTCTACCCCTTTCCTCGACCCACCCTTTCAGCGTCCACCCCTTCATTCCGCATCCACACCATCTCTTTCCCTCCCCCTCCCTCTCTCCCCCATCCTCTCTCCATCTGAAATCAACCCCCCATCAACTTCCTCCCCAACGCCTCAATATCCGTGCGACAAACCTCACTCTCCTCGAGAATCCTCTTCAGATTCTCCAGCTTCTCGCGACCAATCTGCGGCTCCGCATTCAAAATCGCCAGAGCCGTGGGAGCGGTGGCGAACTGCGGGCCCAGAATCTCCGTGAAGAGGGGGTTGTTATGCGGCGCGGTGGCGGGGGGATGAGGGGGTTGCATGGGAGGCGTGGCGTAGGCGGTAGGCGGAAAGGGAGGGTGGGAGCCAGGGGGGAAAGGCTGGTGGGGGTCTGCGGAGGGGATGTAGGGGTTCGGCGGGAGGGGGCTGGATTGCTGTTGCTGGTGTTGGTGGGGGGAGAAGGTCGGGGCGTTGGCGGCGAGGGGACTACCGGACGGGCCTTGGACGCCGAGACGCAAGTGCTGGGGGAGGTGCTGGGCGGTGGAGCCGTTGACGGGGGTGGGCGGCTGGTGGTGGGGTTGCGGCGGGACGGCGCCGGGTTCGTATTCGGGCTGTTGGGCGTTGCGGTGGACGACGAGGGTGGCGAGTAAGAGGCGCTCGTCGGTGGGTAGGGTGAGGGTGCAGTGCTCCAGCTTCTCGATGTGCTCGGGCATGGTCTGGGTTTTGGCTTCGATGGGGATGATGTAGAGGTCTTTGATCATGTTGGGTTTGTCCTTGTTGACGACGGCGTAGCGTTGGCGCGATTGGAAGTATTCGAACACCTTCTTGAACGACTCGCTGTCGTCCCATGGCGTGAGGGCCAGGACTGAAACGTCAGATGACTGGCTCCACTGGAGACCGCAGAGGTATTCTTCTGCCTTGCCGATTTGCAGCCTCCCATCAATGCTCAAGGCTTGGGGCAGGATGTCTTTCCAGGGTGCTGTCGCGGGTCTCTCGTTCGCCAGATCTCTTCCAGCAACGAAACGCGCGTTAACGACCGGCTCACCCTCGCCTGCATGGATCAATTTGCCACGCCAAACAATACTTGGATCGCCATGCGACAGATCAGCAGAGGGCTCGTAGTCATCACCGTCGCCTTCATCATCCTGGAGCATACGGTCAACATCCGCGTCTTCCTTGGCGCCGTCTTGCTGGGTGACTGAAGAACGGCGGCGAGGCGGCATCTGCATTGGTCTCGGTGCAACGCTGCCACCGGTTGGTGATTGGCCCGATCCTGGACCCCAGACCCTGGATGCGTCAAACTGCTGGCTGCTCTGTCTCCTCGAATTACCTTGGCCGGCGGCGATCGATGGCCTCTTAGTATCGACGGGTGTTTGACTGGGCTGCGGAGGCGAACCGGCCGCACCGTTCACTGGGCTACCAGCGCCTCCCTCATCGACGCTTGCTCTCTCCCTCACCGGCGCCGGGTTCGCAGCCTCTGCAGAGGCGTGGAAAGTCTCATCTTCGATGATCTCGTCGCCCTTGTGCGTGCGGCGCATGCGAGGACCCTCATCTTGGACCATGACCGCCTGGCGATCCAGATCTTCTTTCATCTTCGCGCGTTCACGCTGCAGCTCCTCAGATGCCATGTCCTTGGACTCCATGGTGGCAAGGTCGTCAGGAGTCAGACTCTGGTCGAGTAGGCGTTCGATCAGTAGCTTGTTGCGCTTCAAGTTGGCATTCAAAGAGCGAAATTGCGACTTGTATTTGTCGGTAGTCGGTTGATCATAGTTCATGAAGAGTGAATACTCAATCAATCCGGCGTAGCGATCCCCAAGTGAACGCGCTGTATCGCCGTCTGGGATACGGAAGCCGCCTCTCGCGCGCTCCGAGATGTCGTCCATGATAATCTTACTCAGTGCCTGAGCAACCTTTTTGCGGTCTGACGGGAGATGCTCAATCTCAACGACTGCTGTATTGGTGTCAGGTGATGCGCCGGGCTTTGCAGCAGCTTGAGAAGACTTCCTCCGCTTATCGGGTCTTGCTGCAGGGGGCTCCTCACTCTCGGTCGGCTGGCTCTGGCGAGGCTCGGGTTCAGGCTTCACAGACTCCCTCTTGCGCTTGTTGTTGTTGGTCTCTTGCGCTTCTTCTTGCTGCTCGACATCTTCCAATGCTTCAGCTTCTTCATCTGGCATGTTGGCAGCCTCTTTCTTCAGCCATGGGGCGCGCTCCTCGCC
Organism: Hortaea sp. C3G1500-4; assembly: GCA_022701445.1. Taxonomy (NCBI): domain Eukaryota; kingdom Fungi; phylum Ascomycota; class Dothideomycetes; order Mycosphaerellales; family Teratosphaeriaceae; genus Hortaea; species Hortaea sp. C3G1500-4. Next base: position 81,141 of record JAJVDI010000015.1, read on the forward strand.
GCCCTTGCCCTTGCTCTTCCGCCTGCTGGAGCTCATCTTCTTCCACTGCTTGTACAGACTGGTCCGTTCTTCCCATATCTTCTTGCCTTCAGCCAACGCGGCCAGTGTCTCTTTGTGCTCCTCGGGCCTACATTCCTCACAGAAGTAATGGTCTGGCACATCATCGTCATCCTCGGGCATACCCATGCAGACATTGTGTTGCCACACAGTGCACGCGTCGCAGCCGATGAAGGCGCGTTTATCCTTGGGGTTATCGTCGCCGCAGATGCAGCGAATCGCTTCTTCTTCTTCGCCTTCATCATCGTCCTCGGGCTGATCTGTCTTCCCGCCTTTCTTGCCCTTCTTGACTACTTTAGCCGATGGCTTCTGCGGGTTCGGAGCGGGCGAAGAGGAAGCTTTGGACTTGTGAACGCCCTTAGAGGCGCGGCCGGAGCGGCGGGGTTCGTCTACAATCACATGCTGTTAGTATATGGCTGTGAATGCATTGGGTCACATGCATGCCGCCTGACTCAGGCACAGTATCCGTTTCTGTGCCTGAGCAGGACGGTGCCAAGGCTACCGGACCCGGGTTGTGGCATTGGGAGTCGATTTCAGCTTACCTGACATGCTGCCGGTTGGTCTTGGGGCTCACGCAATGCTGTCGCTGCTGCTGCTGCTCTTGCTTGCTGGCTAGCTGGCTAGCTGGCTGACAGAAACGGTGTGGCGGTTGAAAAAGGTGCGAAACAGATGCGTTCAACACTTCACGATGGTCTATAGCTAACAGTATACTCTCATGCGACACGCGGAGGATTGCGCCTCTGCGTGACACGACTAGAGATGCGGCGACTCCTCCTCACGTCCGTCGCTTGCCCAACCAACACGATATGGTCCGCTGCTCCGCTGTGAATGCCGCTGCTCGCTGCTCGGCTGGTCGCGCCTCCTCCACGGAGCTTCTTCAGCGCGCTGTGCTGCACGCCGAAACGCTCTCAATGTACAGCTTGGGCTATGTTACGCTCCGGTGAGCGAGTAAACGAACTTACAGCTTGTGTAGACTGTAGACTAGTGGGAGCTGGTGCGCTTGACGCCAGGAAATTCCAGGGTGGTGACGCGTGGTGGTAAAGGTAAACAATATGAGCGACGCGGTGGGCGAGTCGCGATCGAGTGCGATAACGGTCGGCACGATCACTGAACCTACAACCGGCGTGTCGTGGGTATCACGGAGCGTGAGATGAGTCTGTCGGATAAATGCGCGACGATGCGCGTCGAGGTGGTGATGTTGTCGTGGTGGTGGCGGAGGAGGAGGTGGTGGTAGTGGTGGTTAAGGTGACGAAAGGTGGTACACAAAGGAGGGGAGGTTTGCGATTGCGAAAGGTGGAGAGCATCAGAAACAACAAGGGCCGATTGGCCGACCTTGCGCTGCAGTGGTCCGAGCTGGAGCTTGATGTGGCTTACCTCATCAGATCTTTATGCCTGAGGCAGAAGTTTCGCCCGCCGTCCCGACCTCGGGATCCTAAGGTTCTCCCGCTTGCGTCTCCCTGGCATCAAGTACACCTCCAGCGCAGGCCATACATGCTATACTGTAGTATGCTTCTGCGATATCGCGAAACTAAATCCAGAGACAGTGAAACATACTGTCAACAAAGTCATGAGGGTCAGGTGCGTTCAAGCGCCGATACGTGCAGAAAATGTTTAAGACCATCAATCAAGTCGAGCTTCTCCCACAGCCATCCCATTACCGAGATACACCATAGCCTAGGGCTCCCTACAAGCCGGCGACTATCTCTGTACCAGGCCGCAACGAAAAGACAGTATCGGTTCGTTTGTCCCAGGACACGGTCTATCTTGATCTCCTCATGACGCATGACGGTCGAGATCTCATCATGTCCCCCTCGGCTTCCGTCTATTCGCGGTTCATACCCAGGCATATAACGGGCTGCAGGTACCCAGCTAGCCACCTTCAGTGAGTGCATGCGCCAAATTGGGTGTCATGAAGAAGCTTCAGATTGGCTGCATGCTCGCTATCTTGATGCAGCTTCGCTTAATGTCCCCCATCAAGCTTTGAAGCCCAACATTCCAGCCTCTCCATACGCTGCAGAATGTTCTGTGAAAGTCACCTTATTATTTGCCCTTGCTTGGCTGGCTATTCTTGCGATGGAGGCATTGTAGCTATCTGACTTAGTACGTGTGGCAGAACGTTTCAAGCATGGTCGAAGATACCAGCCCGATGCACCGGCTGCGTGCTGCACAGCCTTGCAGAGGCTACTAGGCATTTGGTCTGTTGGTTTCCAAGCTATCAATCGTATGATGATGGCGGCATACAGCTATAAGAGATGGGGATGCACAGTTATCTCCCGCTCTGATACGCATGCCAAAAGATCATCAACGACCGTAATCCCCCGTCACACCAACAGAGGCCAAATTTCAAAGTATCTGAGAAGCTCAATATGGCCGGTCTAAGCTGGCTGAACAGCGACAATAGCATGGCCAAAGGTGAATGGAAATCCAACCCCACGTATCGGAGTACCTGGCAAATCTATCAAAGCTGCGTTATCACCATCGGCCTTTGCGTCTGGCAAGCCGTGCACTTGAACATCCCACCTCCGTACAAACAGACACTTCGGCGAGTCGGGTTCGTCATATTGGCTTTGATTGCGCCGGAGGTGGTTGCGCTCAACGCATGGTGAAGTCAATCGATTGCCTTTATTCATTCCCTTTTCTGATCCATCCAGGGCGCAACTGCGAGAGGCAAAGCGTTTCTGCAAAATGGTCAACAGCAAACTAGCCTCTGACGACGCCCGACCTTCAAATGAGGAGCAGTCCACAATCAAAGGCCACAGAAAGCAGCTCTCGCACTATACGGTACTGACAAAATTAGTCTTGGGTCCAGTTCTTATGCTCGACAAGCTACGTATGCTTCTATGGCATAAACCAAGTTTACAAAGCGCCAAAAGAACTCGGTAAGGCAATCTAGCAGGGCAGACTAATGCAGCTGAGGCATTATCTCAACTATGAACGCTTACGACCGCCTTCTATGCACTGAGCGGTGGCTTGACCATCTCACATCGGGACTCAGGATTAGCTCACCTGACTCTCTCGCCAAAGATGATATACCGGCTGTGCGACCAGGATCCTGAGTGTCTCCGGCACATACGTGAGCCAGAAATTGTTGATTGGTCCAAAGTAAGCTGGATTGCCAAAGCCATAGTATGTGTCCAGTCCCTCTGGTTCTGCAGCCAATGCATCTCACGCGTCTCGATGGACTTAGCCATAACGCTCCTAGAGCTTAACACGTTCATCCATTGCATCAGTGCCTGCTACATTTACCTCTTTTGGTAGTACAACCATACGACGTCGCCTCCCACACGATCATCAACAACAGCATCTGCGAATACGAAGCGAGGATGAGTTTCCAGCGCAGACGCGAATGGTTTCCTTGGCTTCCACTCGAGTTCAATGTTTTCTCTCGGAAGGCCACCATTGCGCTTCGCGATCCCGAGACGAGTACCCACCAACGCTTCATGGCACATGACCTGATTCCGTGCGAAGATCGAGATGTCCGAACTTTATCGCAGGATACCTTCGACGAGGCGCGGAAGGCTCAGACATTCAACACATGGGGACTTCCTCTCATCTCAAGACGCTCCTTCAAACAGATGCACGACAACAGCCGCAAAGTCTTTGTCGGTGAGAGCATCCCGGACACCGGGTTTTCAGTCCAGTCGGATGCTTCCACAGACGAACATGGCTACATCCTTCTCTCCCCCCGCAGCCCCGAAGACTGGAAATGGGAACAGCATCAACAATCAGATGACCTTAGACGGTACGCGGAAGTCACGTTCGACACAAGGCTAGGCCTCCTGCTCCAGAAACGTCGGCAAAATTTCAACCTCATCGCTTTCCAGCCTCAGGACTTGCTCCACACTCTCGCAACTTTCACGACATACGGAGCGGTGCACTTGAGGGCTTGGGATCACAGATTCACCACCGGGCAGAAAGGGCAAGTCTGGAGAGCCTGTGCTGTATACACAACTGCTTTTATGCCGGTTCTGCTGGGGGTTTTTGGAGTTCTGGTAATATTCGTCCTGGGCCGCATTGCGATCACTGCATGGAGGAAGAGGACACAAGAGCGAAATCCCCACCACACTGGCGCCGCCACGTCGGGAAGCACGACACTGCCTGTCTCGACGTTCAAAGACGCAGACTCTAACCCTTGCGATACCTCATCGGTATATCCCAGCGAAGCCCTACAGGACGAGAAGCCAACATCCCCACTACCCCATGAGTCTCCTAAGCCCTTCCCCTTCTCCTCCGTTCGCAGTGCTCTCACTCACAGAGCTACACTAACACTCTGCTTCCTGTTCGTTTATCCTCTCGTGCTGGCCGAGATCCTCAGCCGAGCGTTTTTCGTCGTGGAGAGTTTCATCGCCGTACCGAATTCTCCAGAGGAAGTTTATGCAGTGGTTTCGTGGTCGTTGTATCTTCCGCACCTCTCGTGATGGGGGATGGCGGGCTTGTTGGACGTTGTTCATGGGCGGGTGTTGAATTATGTGTTGAAATTTAAGCCGGTGTGAATTCCAAAGGATTGGACCAGTGTGGTGTAGGTCATCACCTCCCCAAATCCGCCCACGCCTCCCCATCCCCCCAATACGGCAAATCAAACCCCAACCTCTCCGCGTCCAACTCCGGCCACGTCCTATTGACCAACGCCACCAACTCGGTAAAAAGCACCCGATTACCCTCCCCAGTCAAATGCACCCCATCCTTTAGCAACCCCTCCAGCCCTCCCTTCCCGGGATCAACCTGCTCGACGTCCTTGGAACCGACTAAAGGCTCCCCTGGCACCCATCCCGCTACGCGCATGAAATGGTCCCAGAGATCTAGAACCGCTACATCGCTTCCGTTGCCGGCGGTGGCGACTAATTCAGTGCCCACATCGCGCACAGCCTGCGCATACATGGCCGTCGTCTCGGCCGTGCGGCGCGGGCGGAAGATCCCTTTCCCTGCGTCGTCTTGCTCGCATAATTTCTCATCGACCGGGGGAGGGGTGATGAGGAGGATTTTGGTCCCGGGGTGGTGGGCTCGGAGTTGAGGTAATGTAGCCATGGCACGGAGGTTCGCCTTGAAAGATTCGAGGGGCACGTGTTGTTCCGGTTTCCCTGTTGAGGGGAGCCGGGCATCGTTTGCGCCGAAGAATAACACGAATAATTTGATTTGGGGTGTTCCTGGACTGGTTGTTGATGATGAGGATGAGGAGGATGAGGGGACAGGGAGGATTCGGGGAAGGATAGAAAGCGCTTTATCAGTGCTGTGCCCGCTGAGTCCGGCGTTGATGACGGCCAGTTTGCGGGAGTAGTGGTGCGCGAGGGCGGCGACCCAGGCGAAGGACTGGGATTGGTCGTAGCCGTATTGGGTGAGGGAGTCGCCGAAGAGGTAGATGGAGGAGGTTGCTGTGCCTAGCATTTTTATTTTCTTCTTCGCTTTTGTTTTTGATTCAGCTATTTGGGGGAAGGGGGCCACTTTCTCTATTAACTCTAGATCTGGATTTTGGTCTTTTCTTTGCCTCTCTCCCTCCCTTTAGCCCAATCTGAACGGGTTTCTCTCTTTCTTGTTCTTCTGTGATCTTCTTTAACTTTATTTAATCTCCGGTCTTACAGTTCTTTTGGTCTCTGGGGGTCGGATTGGCTTCCCAATGCTATTTAGTGGCTGGTCTCTTGGGAGGCTTCCTGCCAATGTCTTGATACCGCTCGACAAATGAGCCGCCTGACACACTAGTCTTCAAAATGACGCCCAGCAGTATGGGAAGATCTTGGTTGACGTGGCGTGCACGAAAGCGGGCGATGATTGCGCGGTTGATTGACGTCTCGGCGTCTCGGCCCCTGTTGCTCCGGACAACCAGCCCAGACGCAAACACATCGGGCACCTACCAGCCTGCCATCCTGCCAAGCTTCACATGCGCTCTATGGACAGACTGTCCTAAGTAGTAGGACTCGAGTCCTAAACAGTAGTATATTCTCTATCTCTTATTAGTGCTATTCCTACCCCAACGCTCCCCCATACCCTCCTCCACTTTTACGGTTGTCTTCAGGTCTGCCGTACATGTATCTTGCCCCATCATGCCCCAGTCGTCTCGAGAACCTCGTGATTCTCCCGCTCGCCGCCAACGCCGTAGACGCGCCCATCACCGTGTAGACTCCAATGGCGATTTTCCCGAACGCTCTCCACGACACGCGGAAGGATACGAGAGATATCCGGATTCGCCGAGTCCGACCAAGGCGAGACCGAGAAGACATCCCGAGGAGAGAAGACGGAGCTCGCGACGAGGGGGGCCCGAGACAGAGTATAGTCGGAGTACAGCCACAGCGCCCCTTTCGGCAGGCCAGCTCGCGCAGTTGGATAAGCTCAATCGCAAGCTAGGTTGGGAGGAACATGTGGCGGGGCCAGAGAGAGGGCAAGCACGGCATGATGACCAAGACACGCGGGCTGAGTACGACGCCGATCGGGAGCGTGAGCGGGCGGAGCGACGTTTACACAGAGAGCGGAGACGGCAGGAACATCTCGAGCGGAAACGACGGCGGCGAGAGGAAGACCGGGGCGGAGCTGCGGGATACGATTCTTCCGAGTTGGTATACGACCGGCCCAAATCGAAGAGCAGACGGAGAAGTCGAGATCGAAGGGTCGCAAGCGGACAGCAGCTTGAGCGAGGCGCACATGGTTATTACAGCGAGAAGGAGGAGTGGCGGGACAATGTGCGCATGCGAGGCGGAGGTGGTAGCAGTGAAAGCGACTACGAGGAAGCAGCCAGGAAGAAGAAGCGGAAACGGAAGATTCTCATCGGTATTGGCGCTGTGTTACTCATTCTAGCAATTGCTATACCCGTGGGAGTAGTGGTAGGAGGGAATGGGTCTGGAGATGACGATAATAGCGACTCGACTCCGAACCCTGTCTCCTCACAACCTGCAAACAGCAACCTGGACGGCGTGTCGGAGAAGGACATCCCCGAGGCGTATCAGGATACTTCGTTCGACCCATTTTCATGGTACGATACGAAGGATTTCAACGTCACTTTTACCCCGGAGCTTGTGGGAGGGCTTTCAATTATGGGGTTGAATGATACGTGGGATGATGATACGAGAGCAAACGATAACGTTAAGCCTCTGAACGAGAAATGGAACTACGGTACAGACAAGATCCGCGGGGTCAATCTGGGTGGATGGCTGAGCATCGAGCCACTGATTACGCCTTCGCTGTTCGATGGCTATACGACATCCGACAACGTAATCGACGAATGGACACTAAGCGACAGGCTTGGGCCGTCCAGAGCGAAGAGGACTATCGAGCAGCACTATTCCGAATGGGTCTCCGAATCGACTTTCGCTGAGATTCAGGCCGCTGGTTTTGACCATGTGCGGATTCCGTTCTCATATTGGGCGGTGATAACATATGACGGTGACCCTTATGTCCCCAACGCTTCGTGGCGATATCTACTTCGAGGCATCGAGTGGGCGCGGAAGTATGGTCTGCGGATAAACCTGGACCTCCATGGAGCTCCTGGCTCACAGAACGGGTGGAACCATTCCGGCCGTCAAGGAAACATAGGCTGGTTGAATGGCACGGATGGTGATTTGAACGGAGACCGTACGATCGCCATCCACCAACAACTCTCCACCTTCTTCGCACAACCGCGATACAAGAACATCGTAACGATGTACGGCCTCGTCAACGAGCCCCGCATGGTAGAACTCGATGTCCCACGCGTCCTAACCTGGACCCGCAACGCGATCGACACAATCCGCTCCAACAACTACCCCGGCATCATCATCTTCGGCGACGGCTTCCGAGGCCTAGACAACTGGCAAGGCGAACTCCAAAACTACGATAACCTCCTCCTCGACGTCCACCAATACGTCATCTTCAACACGCAGCAAATCCAGCTCAACCACCACGATAAGATCCAATTCGCCTGCTCGGGCTGGACATCCCAAGCCCTACGCTCCCAAGACAAGTCCACAGGCTTCGGTCCCACGCTCTGCGGCGAATGGTCCCAGGCCGACACCGACTGCGCCAAGTACCTGAACAACGTAGGCGTCGGGTCGCGGTGGGAAGGGACGCTGAACATGGCATCCACGCCCGGGGGATCGTCCGACGGCTCGGTATTGACACCTACCTGTCCGACGCAGAACTCCCCCCGCTGTTCGTGCGAGGAAGCCAACGCCGACCCGTCATCCTACTCCGATCAGTATAAGCAATGGTTAAAGATGTTCGCCGAAGCGCAGATGCACTCGTTCGAGCAAGGATGGGGGTGGTTTTACTGGACGTGGAAGACGGAGGGGGCGGTGCAGTGGAATTACCAGGCGGGGATGTCGGCGGGGATTCTGCCGCAGAAGGCGTTTGAGAGGGATTTTAATTGTGGGAGTGGAGAGATTCCGATGTTTAATGAGACGGGTTTGCCGGAGTATTATTGAAAAGGGGAAAAGGTTCGGGAGAGGTGGGGAGCGGGATTGATGGTGGTCGTGAGCGGGACCAACGGAGGGAGATTGAGACAGCGTAGCTAGGGAGACGGGGTGGTTAGTGCTTGCCATGAGGGGGCTTTTCTGGGTGGGAACATGGTTATCACGGGATGGGACTGTTGTGGTGTTCCCTTGGCGGACACAAAGAATGAGACAAGATCAGAGAATGTTGGATACTGCTTGAGGTTGGCGCCTTTCTTTTTCTTTCCTATTTCTTTTTTCTTTTTTTTTCTTTTTTGGTGAGTGAGGGGGTGTCTTCCTTTTGCTCATGTGTACCTAGATAATGGAAGCGAATTATGTAGCGAACAATAACCCCCGTTCTTTCTCCCAACGATCCCGATGTCCACACGAGGTCATCTGTCATATTTTCTACCCAATCTGCAAGAATGCCTCGAACTACCTATGTCGGACTCTTTCTCAAGTTCAGCAACAAGACAAGCAAGCTCAACGAAGACTTTGTCAGAAAAACACTCAACAGGCCCATCACAAAATCTTTCCTGCCTCTTTCAACATCTCCTACTATGTAGGCCAGATCGGTCCTCGTGACAACATCAAGCTTTCTCTCCGCATCGCGGGGTTGGGGTTCCCCGGGGAAGAAAAAGCAAAAGGGTGATCTGCCGGATTCAAAAGCTTGGAGGAGGCAGCCAATGCCATCCCAAATCCTTATCTCGAGACCCTTGCCCGATTTGCATGCTTATTGCGCAAATCCGTTGCAACGCTTCATTTTTGCTTCGGTTGCTTATGTGATTGGTATAGTCAATCGATTAGATGATGCGAGTTGATCACACGGCAGCAGTGGGGGGGGAAGAAAAGGAAAGAGTTGATCTGGTGAGCTCATGGAAGAAGACGAAGAGGAAATGAGATGTAGAGACTTCTCTTACACCTGCTCGATCTTTTGATCCAATCTCTCGAAGAACCTTCTTTTCCCCATATGGTTTTTCAGATTGTCTCTCGGGTCGCAAATGCAAAAAAGCCTATTCTAAGTCTACCGAAGCAGAACGACCTCGGTGACGTGATTCGGGGCAAAGGTTAAGTCCACGCTACAGCGACCATCGACGAGATTGACCTTTTACGTCTCCCGGCTTTTCGCGACAGCAGGCGAACAATACGACGGAATAGGGTTGAAGAGAGGAGGTTTTAAAAAAAAAAAAACAAATAAGAAATTTCACCAGCCCCGGGCTACAAGGAGTAAAAGATGTCCACCAACGATGAAGCAACTGTGATCCAACCAGACGACCACAAAAGATCCTACGGCCGCGGCGGAGCAGGAAATATGAGACTCCCATCCGTCGTCGCCGCCGCACAGGACGAGCCCGAGCTGGCTAAAGAGGCAGGTACGTATCCACCTTCGGAATCTCCATTTAAATCACACAAAAATCGCAAAACTGACCCAGACGCAAAAGTCAACGGACGAAGGCGAACAAGCAGTATCCGCTCGACCAAGTCGAACTCGAGTAGCTCTTCCGCTCGGCGGAAAAGCTCGATCGTGGATAAATTGCTACGGCGAGGGTCGAAGGACGAGGAAGTTGTGGAGAAGGAGAAAGTCGATACTGGGAAGGGTAAGCAAGCGTCTGACTGAGGGGTTGCTTTGTTAGTCTGGTATAGCAGCGCGAAAAGATGGTGGACTCATCTCGTAGTCGGAAATGGGCATTTTGGTAACATCTTTGTTTCTCCCATTTCGTCAGAAAGTGGAAGAATGCTGCATGCCTTTGGATTGTCTGGTACTGCAGCTTGGCGGCAGGATCTTGGCCAGGAGAGGACGATCTAGAATTAGGATTCAAGTGTGGTGACTTCGCCATTGGTTGCTCTGTTGTATGGCACTTGCACAAATGATGGCTCAAGGGGGGTTTTGATCGTGAAGGGAAGATTTGAAAAGAAAACCGTAAATTGCGTGAACTGCGTCTAAACCTCATAACGATGCATCTCGACCACCCCTCCTTGCATGCCCACCATACGCCTGTGAATGCTTTTATGTATTCAAACCCCCATCTAGAATACCATTCTCTGCAGAAGAAATCATCAACACCTAGATTCCCTCCTTTTCCGCGGAGATGATCTAGTGATGCCCAACCTCCTGCACAGGCGCAGGCTCAACACCCACCTCCTCAGCAGCGGTGACCTTACGTGGCGCCTGAACCTCGTCCTTCATGAATGGGAAAGTGAGCACTTCCTTGATACTGTAGTTGTTGGTAAGGAACATGACCATGCGGTCAATACCCATACCCCAGCCGCCGGTGGGCGGGAGGCCGTACTCAAGGGCAGTCAGGAAACCCTCGTCGAGGACTTGGGCTTCGTCGTCGCCCTGTGCCTTCTGACGAGCCTGCTCTTCGAAACGGAGACGCTGGTCGAAGGGGTCGTTCAACTCGGTGTAGGCGTTGACGATTTCCTTCTTGCAGACGAAGGCCTCGAAACGCTCGCACAGACCCGGGTTGGAGCGGTGGTACTTGGCGAGTGGGGACATCATCTGCGGGTGACCGGTGATGAAGGTGGGGTTGATGCACTTCTCCTCGATGAACTCGCCGACGAGCTTGTCGAGCATGCGGGCGTTGGTCATGGGTGGGGTGCACTCGACGCCAGTCTTCTCGAGCATGCGCTTGAGGAAGTCGTTGGTCTCTTGCGTGTGCATCTCATCACCAGGCGGGAATTTCTCGCCGCAAGCCTCCTCGAGAGCAGGGATCATCTCGACACGCTTCCAGGGCTTGGCCCAGTTGACGTTGTAGGTCTCGCCAGTCTGAGTGGTGAAAGTAGTCTCGAGCGAGCCGCAAACTTCCTTGACGAGACCCTCGACGAGATCTTCGGTGCGGTTCATGACGTCGTACACATCGGCGAAAGCCTCGTAGTACTCACACGTGCTGAACTCTGGGTTGTGCGTAAGGTCGATACCCTCGTTACGGAACTGTCGTCCGAGCTCGTAGACCTTGTGAATACCACCAACAACCAGCTGCTTCAATGGAAGCTCGGTGGCGATACGCAGAGCAAGAGTCATCTTCAGCTCGTTGTGTTCGGTCCAGAATGGCCTGGCGGTGGCACCACCTGCGGACTTCAGCAACATGGGTGTCTCAAGCTCGTAGAAGCCGTTGTTGTCGAAGTAGTTGCGGATGTATCGTGTGATCTTGGCGCGCGCCTTGAAGGTCTCAACGGTGGACTTGTTCATGATGAGGTCCAGATGCCTGTTGCGGTATCGCTCCTCCTGATCCTTGAACCCGTAGTGCTCAGATGGGATCTGGTGCAGGCAAGGCGCCAGAAGCTTGACCTCCTGAGCAAAGATCGAAAGCTCACCCGGGTTGTCTTCCCTCTTCGGGCTGGTCTTGCCTGGGAAGCCAACAACACCGATGATGTCGCCTCTGCGGAGGTGGTCATGCTGGTCGCCGAAGGATACGGAGCTGGTGTTCTCCAGGTTGGTCGCCATAATCTGGGTCTCAGCTCCGTCCACAGCAACCTCATAAAAGCGCAAGTTCTCGCCCGCAGTTCGGATGTTGTAGATACGGCAGCCAATAGAGATCTGCTTGTCGCGCACCAAGTCGCCCTTCTTGAGGTGACCATACTCCTTCTCCAGGTTGCGAAGGTCGTAGTTGACGTGGAACTTGTGCGGGTACGGGTTGGGGTTCTGGGTCTCTTTCATACGCTTGATGGCACGCGAACGGATCTCGAAGTACTGGTTCGGGTTGAGCTGGCTCTCATCCTCCTGCTCGCCGCCGGCCTTACGCTTCGGCGGAGGCGGTGGCTTGCGGGTGGCCTCCTTCTCGGCCTTGATCTTCTCCTTCTCACGCTGCTTCTGTCTCTTCTTCAACTCGGTCTTGGAGATGTACTCGCCCGTGACCTCGTCCAGTAGCTTGCCGGCCTCGGGGGCATTGGCGCTGTTGTCGCCTGTTGTCAAGCTCTGAACACCGTCGGCAACAGCTTGAACGCCGTCCTTGACCGCGTCTGCGGCTTGTTGGGCGGCCATGATGTGTAGTGTGGTTGAGCAGGTAGGAAGAAGACAAGAGCACCTGCAATATCAATATAAGGTATGAGTCGGGCCGCGTCCAGTCATAGGAAATTTGTTCCGCGAAACTCATCGTGGGGTTCAATGGAGGGGCAAGCTGAATGGCTGCCTTAGGCATCTTCACATGAAGCTGGAGCTCACATTCAACGAGTCATGGACGACTATACGCATTGCAACAATACTTGTACGTTGTCACCGGAGCGACGTAGATGAAACAGTAATGAGCAAGAGAGCGTCGTCATCGGACTAAGCGAGAAAGTGTAATAGCACATCCAAGACTATCCCCAAAGCCCTCGTTACCCTCTAAAACTATCCACGCGCAACCACAGCTCTCGACTCTTAGGCGCCATCCTATCCGCTATCATATAAAGACTTCTAACATCGGCGCCAGCATGGAACTCACAATGCTCTCTCCTGCGAGGACACTGTGGTCGAGCCGGGATCGGCCATTCCATCCCATCAGTCGCTTCCAGCTTCTCCCTGACCAACACCTTCTTGCCCCTTTTGCGGAAGTAATCCCCCAGCTTCGTCAGAACTCCCAGCTTGTGCGCTAGCTCAACGGACGTGGACTCGTTGAACGCAAAGTGGAAAGCTTGACTCGGAGCTGTGAGCTCTTCAGGGGGCTCAATCCAATTGTACTGCCTTGCTTCCTCCTCGTCCATCTGGCCATAGTGGTCGCGGTGCGTGCACATGATCACCTCCGTTGCCGTGAGATTGTAGCGCCGCTCGCCCGTATGGACGTATCTGGTGAGATTGGGAATCTTGCCTACGAGGTTCGCCACGTGGATTTCCGCGCTGATCTTCATCTGTGCGTCCTTCGAAATGTCGTATCCTCGCCATGCCGAGCGCAGGGCTTCGAGGTTGAGATGGGCTTTTTCCCATCGGTCTCCATCGAGCTCTTGTTCTGGAAGGGTAAGGAGGGGTGGGATCTTCAGCATGATGGTGGAGTATCTCGCGAGGCAGTCGAGTGCGCGGATGGACTTCGCAAGACTCTTGATCTTGCCATCGGCATGGTTGTCGTACGAGACCTGAGTGCCGTCTTCATGTATCGACAAGCAGATGTTCTCGGTCAAGTCAATCTCCAGAAGTCCCCTCTGTCCCAGAATGGGGACTCCCGTATGATAGCCAATCGGGCTCGAGTACAGGAATGACTTGATGTCTCGCCATCGCATGAGATCATGAAGCTTATGCGGTCCGTCCGCGACACAATGCTCTACGACGATTCTGTATATGTCAGCGGGGAGCTCGTTGATGGGCATGAAACTCTGGAGGCCTTGGGCAACAAGACGCTCGTGCAACCATTGAAAGTGCGAGCGGGCTTTTGCAATCGTACTCGAGGTATCGCTCACCACCTCAAGTCCACTCAAGTCCGCCACAGTGGTCGAAGTGGCCACAGAGAGTTGGGAGCATCCTTGTCGCATAGGACACAGCTCTGACGGGCAGAGTGAGTCTGTCGGTGGGATCGATGGGTGGGGTCCGAAGCTGAAATGGTGACACAGGCGCTCGATCAGAGATAGTAGCTCAGGCTCAGTAGCGCCAGCACGGGCATATCGGGATAGGTAAATCCAGTACTCTGCCAGTGCGTAGAATTTCCAACCAGAAGTCATTCGACTCGGTTGGACGCCGAGAGAGTTGGCCCAGTCGCAGGCCTCTTCAAAGCAACGAATACACCGGTGCAAGTGCTGCATGAGAATAGAAGGGTAAATGTTATTGCCCACATGATGTCTGAAGAGGATGTACATGGCTTGCATCAGGGTGCCGTGCTTGGCTGCTTGAGTTTCCATGATCCGGTTTTGGTGCGATAAGAGCGGAATGATGACTTAGAATATTCTTGTGACAATCTTTGATTCGGAAAGGCCTGATTGCGATTTTCTGTTAAAAGAGTCGTCATGTCAAAATAGGAAGTCATGGCGATGCAGCCGACTGATCTTTATACCCTTGGGCCAGGTCTAGCACCAAGTACTTGGGCGGGTGGTTTTGATCTGTCCATTTCAGCTGCAAGTCGCGCAAGGTGCGTTTAAAGGTTATCCATGGGGGAAAAAAAAATGTGAGCGTGAGCTGACACACACGGCGTATACTCAATCACTGCGGACGCACAAAAGACCAGCCGAGGGTGGCAACCTCAACGTGGCATGTCTGCTTTGCCTGTCCAAATAATATTTGTGAACTTTCCTGGGATTCCGAAAACAAAGATTAGTCATTTGCCGCAGCACTTTTGGGTCATGTGCCCAGTCGACTCCATGGGCATATCTCGAGAAGGCCAACATGTCACCTCGGCGGTGGAAAGCCGATAATGTGCGGTGTCGGTTCAACATTCCGGACCTTTTGCTAGTCGACGATGCGAGCCCGAAGCCAGGGATGCGGTACGATCGCCAGCAACACTTGATCGTACCTGCAAGCATGAGCTCATCTTAAGCCTGAGAAGGTGCTATATTCCTGTGAGTGCGGGCGTGTAGCATTCCGGGAGCCAGGATTTCCATGATAAACGTGGCAAGAAACCAGCGAGGTCGCTCATAAAACCTTCATTGGTCCTTAAAGGGGCAAGAAAATCTGAGCCGGGCTTGAAGAGGCAACATCGCGCGAGCACATCTGGAACTTCCAGCCAGGTAAGGAAAAGCTTCCCTTTCATGGAAGAAGTTTCGTACGTGGGTATACTCACGCGGGGTTGCAGAAAGTGTTTCAAGGTGAGCCTCACTAGAGCTCCATACGATTACCGGGTGCACGGCTCGCCTCTGCTTGGAACTCAACATCGCAACTGCATATCAGAACTTGGCCTCCCCGATATTTTGCGGCCAGTGGCGTCGACTACATCCTAGATTCTCCAGGTAATAGCATTCCATGTCGATGCCGGTGTCCTGCAGATCTGGATTGTATATCTTGCGCGTAGTCAATTTTCGCCCATTTCCATGTACGGGCTCGGTGAGCTTTCCGCGTTGTGCTAGATCGCTGACATGGCAGACGATGGGATGTAGAGAGCATTCTTTCAGCCTGCCTGTGTCGTAGATCATGGAATGAGTGGAAAGAGACAGCAGTGGTCATGTGGATCTACAGAGGTTGCGTCAGGCATCTACCACAAAGTGTGCTCTGAATGGTCATGGAAGCCTCTTCGGGTCCGGATCGTATTATCGTCTGGAGGATGAGCATCGGTGGATCACCGTTCGTAGTTGATGCTCTCCTCGAGAGCTGAGTGTGCGAGTATTGAGAAGCGTAGAAGAAATGTCGATGAGATCTCACCTTATTTCTACTAATAACTTGACAGCCGCCGGAACACCGGATGGACCAGAATGAGAAGCTTGTCTGTCCTCCGTTGTGATTCGTGTGAAGTCGAAACAGGATGTCGGTGCACCCGCCTCGTAACAGGTGCATGATTAGTCATGTAGGCAGCAGATAGGCCCCATCAATATTTGTTGGGGTTGGCGCAGATTCCCATCAAATTGTAAGCAATGTTTCTTGACCTCAAAGCCCGTGGCTTCGCCGGCAACACCCGAAGCAGGCGGGAGCTCTGGTAGCTTGACGCGCCGACTCTCTGCCTGGAGCTCGAACGTCAAGTGGTCAACGAAACAACCAACGACATCACCATCTGCACGTCACTCTGCGAATCGCCATCTGCTTCAAGACCTCCGATCCACGCAAAGTCGACTCTGTAGCTAGTTCGCGCCCATCATGTCACGACGCTACGACTCGCGCACCACCATCTTCTCGCCAGAAGGACGTCTCTACCAGGTCGAATATGCGTTAGAAGCCATCTCTCACGCCGGTACCGCGCTGGGCATATTAGCGAACGATGGAATCGTATTGGCGGCAGAGCGGAAAGTAACGAGCAAGCTGTTGGAGCAGGACACGAGCGCCGAGAAGCTGTACACGTTGAATGAGTGCGTACCAACATAAACGCCTCGAGAGTGGTTCGGCGGTGAATACTGACCCTTTGCGACAGCAACATGATCTGCGCTGTAGCAGGTATGACAGCCGATGCCAACATCCTCATCAACTACGCCCGTCAAGCCGCTCAAAAGTACCTCCTCACCTACAACGCCGACATCCCCTGCGAGCAGCTCGTGCGCCGTCTGTGCGACCTGAAGCAAGGATACACTCAACACGGTGGCTTGCGTCCGTTCGGTGTCTCTTTCATCTACGCAGGTTGGGACCCTCAGAGACAGTTCCAGCTCTACCAGTCGAACCCATCAGGTAACTACGGCGGATGGAAGGCAACGTCAGTAGGTGCCAACAATGCTTCGGCACAGAGCTTGTTGAAGCAGGACTACGATGAGAACTGCAATTTGAAGCAGGCATGCGAGCTGGCGGTCAGGACACTGAGCAAGACCATGGACAGCACAAAGCTGAGCAGCGAGAAGATTGAGTTCGCGACGGTAGGAAAGACGCCGAACGGGACTATCTACCATCATCTGTGGGGCGCAGAAGAGATTGAGGCGCTGCTCAAGGAGCACGGACTGGCGAAGGAGAACACGGAAGAATCGACGGAGCAGGCAATGGGAAGCGCTGGCTATGCTGAGAACAGGCCGGAAAGCTAGAGTAGGCAATGACTGGACGAGGAGGCAATGAATGTGTAAGATACGTTAGCATAAATTTGCATGAGCGCGTGGTCGGTAACTCAGGCCGAATACCGTGAATTGAGGTCGAATTCGAGAGACTGAAGCAGTGGTGGCGAGTCACGCGACTGCATGCTGGGCTTCATATCAGCGAGGTCAGCGAGGCAGAGCTTTCACGTCCTGACACGTACACGAACACATACGAGAATCAACCAACAGATCACAAAAACCTTTTGCAGGTAGGGCAGTGTCTTTTCTTCACGCGGTTTGCCACATCGACTGTTTCCTTCACTCATTGTGCGTTCTCGCACACAAAATGGCCCCGCGCTACCGAGCACACCCTCCGCCAGCAGCACCCATGCATCCGATGCATTTTCAGCAGGCTCAGCAGAGTGGTTCACCCCTACCAAACCTAAGACAAACTCCAGATCGACGACGCACTCGGCGGACCTCATCCCCTGATCCGCTACAGACCGAGCCGTCCAGCGAGCAGCCTCTGAACAAAGCAAGCAGCCCTACTGGTCAGCATGAATTTTTTTCGAATTCGACTGCTGCACGCCACGACGGACCACCGACGGCGACTACAAATTGGTCGCCACCGCGGACATCCCTTGACACACCTCAGCCAGGTGGCCGAGCCGGTGGGTCGAGCTCAGTCGCAGCAGCTGGTGGCTCAGCTTTACCAACGACTACTGCAGACACGCCTGCTCCCCCCGCCGCTCTTTTAGAGCCGGGCGGGCCCTTTCACTACACTACGTTCACCTACACCGGCAGTAATACCGACCTCAACTCTGTGACGTCGACACAAACTTCTGGCTTTAGTGTCGTAAATCACAAAGCGTACGAAAAGCCGCTTTATATCATTCCAACGGCAAATGCGGTTGCGCTCTGTCTACATACGAAGCACTGGCTTCTGGATCAGTTCCGGAATCCAGAGCTTTCGGCACCGAACATCCTGAGAGTGGACAGCCAGAACTTGCATGAACTTCGCTGGATGAGCAGAGGACATCTAGTGGTCGTAGAAGATTCGATATATCTGGAGCGCCACCCGGAAATTCTGGGAAGCATACTCGCAATCTCAGTCCCGAAAGATCCAAACCTACGTCTCTTCTACACCATCCTCCCTATCGCGCCCCTTCTCCGCCATCTCAGGCAGAACAACTGCCTCAAAGAAACAGCCAAGAGCATCCCACCCCGCTCCAAGCACCACGCCCGCCTCTTCCATTTCCTAACCCAAACCTTCCTCACCTCCACCACGCCACCGCACCATCCGGACTACACCGCCGCGCAGCAAATCACCGACTACTGCCCCAGCATCCTCGACCCAAGCACAGCCTTCTCCCGCCTCGAAAGCAACGAGACCCTCTACTTCGCCACCTCCGGCATCTCGGAGCCCCTGGATCTAAGTCAAGACCGGTACACCCACACCCTGCACCCCGCGGAATCGTCACTAGCCGCGGACTTGAAACTCGCATGTTCGGCTTACTTGCTGCTGAAAAGGAAGTTCTTCCAGGCGTTCTGGAAGGAGTGTGTGGCGCACAAGGGGCGGATTAGCGGGACAGCGGAAGGGGTTTCGCGGGTGCGTTCGGAGCATGCGCATGAGGTTTGGTTGGTGGAGGAGACGAAGTGGAAGGTGAGTCGGGCGAGGCGGTTGGTGGTGGGGTGGCGGGTTCTGGGGTTTTTGGATGAGAGGAGGTTTTTGCCGTGGTTGAGGGAAGGGGGGATGTTGGAGGGGGTTGGGGGGAGGGAGGGTGAGGATGGGTGAGGGGGTTGGGGTTGAGAGGTGTCGTTGGGACGAGAGAGGGGGGAGAGGTGAACGTAGGGGGTGAAGAGCTTTGGGCGAATAAGAGTTACTGGTCGTTTTGCATAAGTATGGCGATCTTTGAGATTCTTTTTCTTTATTTCTGGTCCATCCCCGCTGCGTCTATTGCAAACATGCTCAACACACCTCAGAAACTTGCGTTGCCACAGCTGAGCCGTAAGTTCCTACTTCCACGGGGGTCCAAACTTTTTGGCCCGGGGTAGGTCGTACAAAGCATGATTTCTCGGCTTCGTACACGCCGACGGCATTTCATTTAGCATCACAATCACTTGATCTTGGGGTTAGGTGGCCTCGTATAGTTCATAGCGGTCTTGGGTCTAGGCTGCAGTCTTTCATACCAACTTGGACCTGCATGAACGGGCTAAAAAAAAAAAAAAAAATAGAAAGAGAGAACAAAAAGAAAAAGATAAAGATAAAGAAAGAGAAAAGGCTCGAAAGACAAATTCTATTATCTCGGAGATCCTTTCTGCACCAATTTCAAACGAACAAATAAACATACAGTTTTCTTTCGGACGCTGTCAGCCTTACTTAACATTTTGCAAACTATCTTGACTCGCAATGTCAGACAGAGGTGCCTAGTCTTGTTGCCTCGCACATGGACCGCCATTTGTCTATCCTCCTCCGATCTGAACCTTCGGCGACCATGCTTCCACTCTCAGAAATCGCAACAGATCGGCAATCCCAGTCGTCGAGATCAACATCTGTCATGCCTTCGAAGTCATCTTCTGGTACCTCAGTCATCCATTTTGCAATGGACTCCCTGTCAACACTTGCCGCCTCTCTGGCCTCGGAACTGATGCGATATCCATCGTCCACGTCATCCACAAAGCCCGACTCGATGTCAGAAGCCGGAATCTGAACGCCCATGGCCACAGCATGTGTCTTTGCCGCTTCAACCAGATGTTCGGCCTCAGTAAGTCGATTTGCTAGTTCGCGAGTCTTTTGAATCTGTCGATGATCGAATGCAAGGTCCGACTCGACTTCTTCGCCCGCAGCTTGTCTCTCCATTCGCTCAAAGGCCTCTCGCTCAAATCGTTCTTCTCGATCATCGAAATCCTGCTGCATTACCCTAAGACGTGTCATTGCGGATTCATAACTCCAGATGACGGCTTCAGCCTCGGTGGTAGCGTTCTTAGGGGCCGGCTCATATAAGTCGTAAGCCGGATCCTCCCAGATGGGGATGCCGCTTGATCGGCTCTGCATCGATCTTTCATCGAGAGCCTCGGAGTTCCCTTGAGGAGTCTCGTCCAGCCCAAAGGCCTCGCGATAGGACGCAGTGTCTGAAAATGCGATCTCGCCTTTGGCTTGGTTGACTGGTGCTGCAGGAGGTAGAGGATCGACCAGTTTACTGTCGACGAAAGCGTCCTCGATGTAAGCGAGCATATAAAGCACATTCGATCTTTGGGTCGTCTGCTTGTTCTTAAGAAGGCGTTCGTAATCATTCTTCTTTTTGTCCGCCCACTCTTTCTTTCTCTCGAGCTTGGTTGCTCTCTGGTGGAGCTTTTCAACCCTCACTTCAACATCGGTGTGCCTAGAGAATTTTTGGAATCTCGCAATGGCCGATCTGATGTCCGTGATTTCCTCTTGGAAGCTCTCACACATGTCGCGAAGCTTAGCAATCTTGGGCAGATAAGCGTCTTCAGCATCGCTGACCTTGCGGCTTTCCTTTATGGTCTCTTGGAGCCGAATGGTGAGATCCGTGTCCGGAATTATAGCCATACAAGGCTTGCTCCCATCGCTGGTCAAAACAAGCTTCGTTGGACCATCGGTCAGACATTTTGCCCCCTCTCCATTGTACATCCAGCGGTCGCCAGGCAACGTAGTTGGATTTACCTCACTTGTAACCTCTTGAGTCTTGGAGCGGGACTTCGAAGGTGGAGTATCGACATGATGAACACCCTCATTCCGTGGCAGTGGGCTATTCAGAAAAGATGTTTCAGATGACCCGTGCAGCTTGGAAGGGTCAACGCAGCCTTGTCGATGACAGGTGTCTATTTCCTGTTCCAACTTTGACTTGTCTCGTTTGATGTTAAAGAGCGACTTTAACCGGTTACCTGCGACGTGAGTGCAATTCCGGAGACGATGAATTCGTTGCTTGACAGCTACAGTAATCTTCATGATGCGTTGTGTTGGGTTTAGGATACGCCGGAGAATAATTGGTCCCGGTTTCGTAAGGTAGAGTCGGAACACAAATGCTCAAGGGCAAGATTCAGTAGTTTTTGTGACAGGACTGAACCGAGCACGGGGGTCGATGTGCAAGCACATCATATGTACCAAGCGCTTCAAGGAAGCGCTTGTATCTGCCATATAAGTCAATGTCATTGTTTGTTTGTGTTTGGTACAGCCGACCAAACGTGCTTTCTTTGTCTTCGGTGGCATTAGCCGTGCTAGCCCGAGCCAACTCGAAGGGGTAAAGAAGTGAATGCCGATGTCTGACTCGAGTCATTTTGAAGTCAAGCGCATTGTTTTATAGACATGACACAAATCACTGTCGGTCTCGAGGGTCAGCGGGTGATAAATATGCGGCTTGAGGGTCAACGTGATTCCGTGCATCCACTCACAGAGCCCAAGCCTGCTCGACACACCCAAACAAGACCAAGGTAAAGGTACAATGTTTGAGAAAGCGATTAAGAATGTGACCACGGCATCCTTGCTCGGAAAGGCCAAGTCTAGGCAGAAGCAGAAATCCCGCAACCAACTCTTGCCGTTTAGCGTCTTGCAAGGTTGCAACGGGGAGAATGACGAGGAAGAACTGGCGAGGAGCGTCCAAAAGATGATGCTGGACCAGGAACAAGGCACTGGATCAGAGCTTAAGTCGAAGCCAAAGCCTCGAGCCTTGGAGGTGGCAAAAGATTTGTTGACCACAGCCGAGTGCTTGCAGGCCGCTGCAGAGCCAACTCTCTCGCATCAGCCTATCGCGGCCAGCAAGAGCTTTGCGCCTTGGATGAGCGATTGGCGCAAGCCTGACAGTCGTACCATCCGTGAACGCATTGCAGGTGCCACTACCATCCGCACGTCGACCAAGAAATGGACCTGGAAGCCTGGTCCGCGTACAAAGGGCGGCATTCTCCACGCCGACCTCAAGGAAGGCACGATAGTCTGGCACTGGGATATCCGCCCCTGTGAAAGCGACTTCATTTCAGACAGTGATAAGCGGGTTTTCTTCAAGAACGACGGTTCAAAGTGGTTGAAGAAGGGTCGGTATTGGCTGATCGTTGGCCGCACAGACGAGAAGCTGTGGGAAATACCAATCTATACCAATAGTAATACTGGCCTGGCAAGGGTCGCCGGTCGAAACAAGAGAGAGTACTTCAGCATCCGTCCAAAGCACGTCCAATCAGGAAGCTTCGTCAACCAGAGTCCTACAAACCAGGTTGTCAGCGTCGACTGGATGGCTGACGGCGAAGACCAAGTCCGAGGTCAACAGTTAAGAGAGACGATGGTAGCGCATTTCCATGAAGTCTTCATAAGAGACATCAACGAGGAGCCGATCCGCGTCGTGGGTGCCATTAGGAAAGAAGACACTTCGGCTGCCTGTGAAAAGGCCAAGCCCCATATGCCACAATAGCAATACCAATCGAGGATGTGAATGCCACATTGCTTGATGGAGTAGATCGCAATTCCAGCGTTACGGCCCAGACAGAGGATTGGAGGCGTTCTTGATTTGTTGAATGATGAATAGTGCACGCATGAGAAGACTTTTAGCTTCCGTTTAATATTTCCGTAGTGATCAAACTTAGTCTGGAAGCTCCTCAAATCTCCCTTCATCTTTCGCTTGCTGCACCGGGTTCTGAATGTCCACTACACCCGTAGCTTTGAGTCTCTCGAAAAGGACAAAGAGCCTCTCCGCTTCTCTCTCCTTCTCCTCTTCGGTCATTTCCGCGCTAGGTGACGGCTCACTATCCTCAGCATTCAGTCTCTGACCAGTGACAGGGTTGATGTCCGCTCTCGCTCCGATATTTCCATTTCCAGATGTGCTAGTCCCCTCGGTAGCGCTCGCTGGTACAGGAATACCCTCGCTCATCAGGAAACCGGAAGCAAAGCCGTACCCAATGTTCTGAACAAATTTGTTTGCGTCCTGGTCGCTAAGCTCGAAAAGGAGTCCGGAGACATTCTTACTAAGATTTGGCAAGTGAGGAGCACATGTTGCACGTAGCAACCGAGCTGACAGAGTCTCGCCCTTCCCAAGCGGCTGATCACGGTCTTGTTCCTGCGGAAGTAGGAGCCCGCGCATCCATGTTTTCATTTGCTCGCTTGCCAACTGATAGGCACGGCGGATGAGCGTACAGAGAGGCATTGCAGCGAGGTCGAGGTCCTTCTCAGGTGTGTTGCGAAGAGCATTGTCGAAGATGGAAACAAGACGATCCATCACCTCTTCAGGATTGTCGGATGGAAAAAGAGGACTAGATTCGGCCTCGTGTTCGGCCGATGCAAAATCCATGCCCATTAACGCATTCAGGATTGTACTTATCGGCGGCTGCAGGGGTGGTGATGGCAGCGGGTGGTAGAGGATCAGATTTAGCAAAGGCCCAATCGAGGGTGTAAAGCGAGACCTTAGGTCCGGATAATGGGCCATAATGTTGAATATGAGCTTGGCCGTTTCTACCATAGACATTTCTTCCATCGGAGACGTTGCTGACTTCCGACGCCCCGTCTTCGAGTATGTCTTGCCGTGATGTTCGACATGGCGATTGATACTGTCGGCCAGCTTGTGGTGCTCAACCAAGTAGTCGAACTGGAGGTTAGTCTTGTAAGTCAACAGGAACAGGATCCTTGAAATCACGAACTCGTCATCGCGGTCGTCGACTTTAAGTCTGTCCGCGGCCTTGGGGGCGTAGCCAAGATCGACAAATGTCTGTCGAGAAGCTTCATTGAGTAGGAAAGCGTTGGCCAGGGTCCGTAACGCTTCTCTTGATGCGTTCGAGGGGTCGCCATCAAGTGCGTATCGGGAAAGAGTTGAGATACCCTGTGGGCGTCAGCTTCTGCGGTCTCGGCCTGATTTCAAGTGGCGTACCTTTTTTGAAAAGATGGGAGTGGCAGTAGTCGGATTCCGGCCAAGAACCTTCACTCGTTCTAACAAGGCTTCCTGTTCTGCTGAGTGTCAGCGTTGTCTTCTTATTCTTTGATCTTCGGCTGCTTCGGCTTACGCTTCAGGGAGATTTTGGCACTTTCCAAGTTACGTTCTAGATCCAATAAGAGTCGGTCCACTTCTTCGGTACCTGTGAAATTGCATTAGGTCTGCTTTGATGAACAAGAAGCACATAGAGCTACCTTGAGACATGCTGACGGCGGACACGGCTGGCTGGAGGTGTGTTCGTGTGGATTTGGGCGGCGAGACTGGAGAAAAACGAATAGAGACGCAGACACTACGGCCAGAGTTAATTCTGAACGCGAGTCTCGGATTTGATACTCTGAACTCGTGATCCCAGGCAGTAATGGATTCTCATACCCGTGAACGAGCGTATTGATGAGGTGAGGTGAGATGTGAACTTGAATCTTTGAAGACGATAGTTAGTCACGTGAAAGGACAACCAACGCACGGACATGTCCTGACTCGCGATAGTTCGAGAGGCTGGGGAGCGCGTAAAGTACGTGGCTCGTGCGCGACGCGAGAAGCGCGTCACCTCCGAACTTCAGTCCTTCGGTCCTGCACTTCACTCCATCTACC
Source organism: Hortaea sp. C3G1500-4 (assembly GCA_022701445.1). Taxonomy (NCBI): domain Eukaryota; kingdom Fungi; phylum Ascomycota; class Dothideomycetes; order Mycosphaerellales; family Teratosphaeriaceae; genus Hortaea; species Hortaea sp. C3G1500-4. The sequence goes on from JAJVDI010000015.1 coordinate 105,649, forward strand.
ACGCTCGGAATGTTTACATGAAAGCTGTTTGTGCATCTGGTTCAGGCGTTCCGGGAAAGCAATGTTGTCTTCATCGTCTTCTGCATTTGACAGTCTTCCCACTCGCCCTCCGACACCACCGAAAGATATCTCGAGAGCTGTAGACGACGCCATAAGCTTCCTAGACGACAGCAACGAAGTCGACAGAGCTCTGCAGAACACAAGATCCGCTTCACGGCCAGATTCGACACCTCGCCATCAGTCAATTCCATCCTCGCAAGAGCCACTGGGTGGCTCGCGGGGCACGAAAAAGGTTGGCTTCACGCCATGCCCAACATACCTTCAAGCCGGCAGCTCAGCATATAGCGCTTCTCCGACCCTGCAGGCCCGGGAAGCCTTGCCTTCGAGAAAAGATGCAAAGCCTCTGAAGTCAATCTTGAAACAGTCAAGCAACCCGCCGCCTTTAACCCCGGACGACCTAGACAGTAAAATCAGCTACTTCTCACCGCAGGTACCTGGAAGCTTCTCCAAGATGCTGCAGTCCGTGGTCCAGCAGCTGGCTGGTCAAATTGTCAGCAATAGATTGGATGCCTATCTGGCTTTGAATGGCGCTCTCAAAGCTTACGAAGGCGTGCCCGAGCCAGACGCCATGGCTGCGAACATGGATTTGCTAATGCAATTCATTTCCCGGGATGTAGCTTGGAAGAACAGCAATGGCAGCTTAGATGTCAATATCGTCACCCAAGCATTGAAGCTTGTGGTCACGATTTTGTTCAACCAAAAGCTCGCCGCAGCATTGGACGACGATTTCCGGACTTTCTTGGTTGACCGCTCGATATCCGTAATCGAACAACCCGATATGCCGAAAGCTGTGGTAAAAACGCATCTGTTCTTGCTCGCACAGCAGCGATTTCGTTCCGCGATTGTAACGCCTGGCCGTGCAGAGAAAATCATCCATGCTCTCCAAACCATTGAGGAGAGATGTAGTGGTAACAGCATCGTAGCCACGCGGCTTGTCATTTACCAGCGACTTCTCGAGCAAGCCACTGGCACAATGCTCAGTAAGATGCGCGATTGGCTAGAGCCGGTCATCCACTGCATGCTGAGCAGCGTAAAGGACGTGAGAATCCGGGCAATCGAGATGTGCACGCAAGCTGGCCTCCAACTGGGAACCCAACCGCATGCCTCAAAGGCACTGTTAGACGTGTTTCAGGCAGAAGTCGAAGATAGCCAAAGCTACTGTGACTTCATAAGCCTACGTCTCATGCAGATGATTGCCGAGAAGGAGTTAGGGCCGTACGTACCGCAAATTTGGTCAGCTGTCATTCTTTTCTTCCGGAACAAGCGCAGTCCTCTGGAGAAATGGCCTAATTTCAAGACATGGCTCCTCATCATCCAGAAGTGTCTGAACTCGAGCAACCTGACTGTAAGGTACCAAGGCCATTTGGCGTGGAATAAGCTAGTATTTACCATCCAGCCTGATGCATCGGTCGGCCGCGTCATGTTTGGCATGCTCAAAGTACCTCCGACCATGGGCATGGACAAAAAGGGCGCCGACCAGCAATCCAAGCAAATACGCCAGTACGCTCTGGAGAGCTACTACAACTTGCTACATTATGCTCTACGACCAGGTCTCTCCTACGAGGAGATCGATAGTGCCTGGGATTCCTTCGTGGATCCCGTCTTGTCCGGCATGATCAAGGCCAACAACAAAGGGCGCTATATAGCGTGCAAAGTACTTCACGGACTATTTACCGTGAGCTCTGGGCTATGGAACATGGATGCAGCTTTAGACACTCTTCCTGTGAAGCCGGAAGAACTGCCAAGACTCGAGCCTCGTTGGGTTCGGTCTCGATTGACAAAGGTCATGAAGCTGGTAGAGCCGATCCTAGCTTCAGCGATGTGGATGCCACCAGAAGCCACCGCTGCCCCTATCGCAACTTGGCATTCTCTTATGCAGTCTTTAGCGGACGCTGGCAGCCAGGAAGTGAGAACTTCGAACGAGCTGAAAGAGGCCGTGGCCCTGCTAGCCGATCTCTTTCGCAGACTCTGGGTTGGTTGCGCCGAGCCATCTGCAGATGCAGATCCGTTCATCTTCCTAGATCGCTTCTCTACCCTACTCTCGACTGCTGTGCACTGCGTCGGCAACGGCCCTTTCAACGAAGACATCCTGGTAAGGACGAAGGACAAGGGCATTCAACCTGCGCTCACACCATCGCACCGCGCTTCAAAGCACCATAGCCCGCCTCGATCGCTCCTCGTTCTCACTTTTGGCTTGTACTATGAGGCGCCAGAATGTATCAAAAAGCTCCCTGGTCTGTCACATACGGCCTCAAAGACGTTACGCCTTCTTACGGCTGGAAGAGCAACTCCTGCGACTCGGATGGAGCTGCTCCATCGCTCGGCTCAAACATGGTTCACGGTACACGTACCTGAAGCGCCAGTTGACATCTCGTCTACACTTTGGAGCTGTACTGCAGATTGCGCTTCCGACCTCCTTCAAGCAGGTCACCCCTCTGAAAGCGACCAGAGCTCGCAGACTTTGGGGCAAGAACTCCGCAACGCATGTTCTATATTGCTGAATGGCCTCAAGTACACCGATGATTCCGTACAAAGCTCTGTGGCACTCAATAAACTCCTTCACGACATGATTTGCTTAGCGAGTTCTGAGTCTGGCAATAACGGAGTTGTCCTGGGGGTCTTTGAACCACTGGCGAAGACGGTCGTCGAAGCGGGCTCTAGCCTTCCGTACGAAGCTAAGCTGCATCTAGGTACAGCTATTGTCAGCAAAGCGAGCTGGCCTGGGAGAAGGCAAGATATCGACCAAGCCAGGCGAGCTCTGTGGGGCGTGGGACTTGCGCCTCACAAATCCGCCACCTTTGATGCATTTGACTTTACCTACAAGCTCATAGTGGACATACTCATTCAATCTTACAATAGTGTCCAACACTTGACTGAAGGCACTGGAACAGGAGTTGCAACCTTCGTGCGATTACTGATGTCTTTTCTCGGAAGCTGCCCAGCTCAACTAGTGGCAAATGCTCTGCAGAAAACGCAGGACGGTTTATCGGTCTGGATCCTCGACGAGACGAGAAAAACCTCGGCCGGTGACGACATGCGCGACCTTGTATGTTCGAGCTGGAACGAAATCATCCTTCTGCTTCATAATATGCCGGATAAAAATACAACCACTTTACGTGCTCTGGAAACCTTGTTGGTCGCTGGATTCTCCAGCCCACACAAATGCATCGTCAACCAGTCTATTGGCTTCTGGAACGATACTTTTGGCATCGACGAGAGCTTAGAATGTCCCAAGACGCTGGCCAAAGTGCTGCGTATTCGCGCAGCTGAAGCGGACATCTCTCTACCTGGGCTTTCCGTCGATGATGAGGTCTACGATGACAGCCTGCAGCTCCCAGCTTTCTTCGAAAGCCAGATGACTTCGGCTCCTCTGCCAAAGCGACCCATCGAAGCTGTGCCTCAAGCTGCAGCTTCGAAACCCGACGACTTTAGGGAGTTCGCTACGTCAGGACAGCTAGAAGATCTTGACTCGACTTCGGGCAGCGCGATTGCTCTCAATCGCCGCAAAGAGCCGTTTGGAAAAGCTCGGCTACGGCACGACGATTCGCAACTTCATTTTGCTCCAATTGAATCTTCGCCTGTACACTTCGAAGACTCTCAAATGTTGACAGAACGTCAAAAAGAGATCAAAGCACGACAGCATGAAAATGCACAGATGTTTCCAGAACTCTCATCCAGCCCAGTCGTCAAACAAAATACGACTGTAAGAAAGCTAGAGAAGCGCCTCGATTTCAGCTCGGAAAATACGGGAGCAGAGCACACCGGAACCCCTACAGGCCCAACGGACGGTAATGCTCCAATGAGCGACGACAACATTCCGTCTTCTCCAACACCATCCTCCGCCAAGGATCCAGGATCAGCCCAGATTGAGATGCATGAATCCGATAGCGAGCTGGCACAAGATCCGCCATCCTCGCCACCCCGGGAAGATGATGAGAATTTTGATGATGGCGGTGCAGTATTTGAGACAGCGCCAGCTCGGGTCGACTCAGACCTTCCATCAGACACACCATTGCCAAACGAACAACTACGGCGCGAACAGGAGCAAGCTGTAGAAGGTCATCAGGCGAAGTTTGATCCTGATGCAACCGAAGGCACGACGTTCATTCCGCCGAGCTCAACGAGGCAACGACAGCGACGATCCTCGGAGAAGACAAGTGAGAAAGAAATCACCTCCAAGAGTGAGTCAGTCGATGTCGATATTAGCAGGATTGAGGATTCTTTTGTAGAGCTTCCATCACCTGAGAACGCCGAATCGCCCGAAGCAAGCCAGCAGAGTCAACCGAACAGCAAGAAGCGTAAGCGCTCTTCTACCAAATTCTCGTCTACTAAAAAGCGAAAGTCACAGTCACCGTTTAAGACTGTAACGAGCTTTTTCAGCAGCTGGGTCGGACGCACCCAGTCTCAGGACAACGACGAGAACATGGAGGAAGAAATTGTGGTGGCTAGTAGTCAGCCTTCGGAATCGCCTGAGAGTAAGAATAAGGCTCAAAAGACGAGAAGCCCAATTGTGGAAGTCCCCTCTAGGAAAGAGGATCAAAACATGCCCAAGACGTTGGAAGCCGCATCGGAAGAGGTCGAAGGCGTACAAGAGAGCCAACTATCGAAGCGCGGACGTAGAAGAGCCCGCAGGTCGCAGGCGTCCCAGAGAAACTCACAAGCCAGCAGTCAGCAATCCGAAGCAATCGACGCCCGTGGTCTGAAGAGGAAGGCGACAGACCAGACCGAAACCAGCAATGACGAGCAAGCTTCACCTTCCGATTCTCAACAGCAGGCCCCTGCTGCTTCGAAGACTAGGAAGCAACGACAAGGTCAGGATGCGAAGCTGGTCCAGAGGGCGCAACAAAATGCAGAGGAAGCAGGACCGTCTCGTTCGACAAGACGAAAGAACAGAAACGTCTCGAGAGAGGCAGCGGCGGCCGCGTCAACTCCGCACCCTTCGACCAGTGAACCAGTTCCGGAGGAACAACCTACTGAGCACGAAGCAGAGGCGGAGCCAGAACAGACGGGAGATGACCCGTCTACTGCGGAAAAAGGGCCAATAGCTACGCCGTCCAGCATCATGGGCAAACTTCGCGACATCTTAGGCGACCTGTCCAAGTCTTTTTTAGGCGGGCAGGAGGAGAGGGAGATGGACGATGTTCTGTTCGAGATTAGGCAGGAAGTGCACGAAGCGGCACGGCGTGGGAGAGAACGGAATGGCAAGGAATAGAGGGAAGTTGGACTTTAGTTTAGCAGGGACAGATTAGCTTGTCAATCCGTAGCTATGTGTACAGGCATAGGGCATCTACGATCTCTTCGATAGAAATCATCAAGTGCCAGCGACGATAACTCAACAAATAGACTATCCATATCTGCGAGACGTTGGAACGATGATGGTAAGGTGTGCTTACTCTAAATGCGGGAATCGCATGCACCGGGCGCCATTGCCGAATGCCGAAGTGAACGCGTTCCAACGTCAGAGGCGCGTGCGTCGTGCCTGATTACCGTCCAGGATGTTTTCCCTCTTCCGAACGGAAGCAACATTGGACGTAGGAAGAACAGACTCGACTCCGGAATCATTCAGGAGGGGCTCCAGGCTGCGAATCGTGTTGCAATGACTCCACAACCATCCTGAGCGTTATTGACTGTGTCTAGCAACGACTATGGACAAGCGCGCATCTACCGGGTCGAGGGCACCAGCCACAAGCTCCGCGAAGCCTACCAGCGGCGAGGACGCGAAGAAAGCCAACACTGCAGCTTCGCGTACTAACACCAAGACGCCTGGAGCTTCAACTGCATCGAGCCGCCCGAGTGCCATTTCGCAACGGACGACTGGCAGCAACATCAACAAGCCACCTACGCGACCCGTCACAGCATCAGCTCGGAAGCCTCCAAGCAGCAGTCAAGATGGGCCCAACCCCAGTGAAGAGAACAAGCGGCCAATGCGCACTTCCACAAGTGCTGTCTCCAGCTCGAGGGCGACAAGACCAGATTCGGCTCAAGACAGTAAGACGAGGAGGACTACACTAGGCGGCACGACGACCTCTGTCCCTCCGAAGCGACCATCCACTTCGACAAGGACCTCTACGGCAACTCCGTCAGGTACGCGGCCTTCGGCGACGAGTACGCGACCAGGCGCTTCTGCAAGTAACACAAAAGGGGTGACATCCCCCAAGTCCGTGCAGAGCTCCAGCAGCACGACCAAGTCAGCTTCCACCGCTGCCAGCATAGCTGAAGAGCCGGACGCCACGACCGAAGCACAAGATGAAGTCCCTCCTTTGGCGGCCTCGAAGCCGGCAGAGGCTGCGGCTCCAGCGTCGCCGAGGAAGCTCCAAATCCGGTCTCATCAGCAATCCATGTCAGACACAGAGGCTGTCCGGCCAAAGCTTGCAAGAGGAAACTCACGATCCCAATCCGTCTCGATCCCCCACAGGCCTTCCACAGCACCATATTACCAGGGCATGAGCGAGGAAGAACAGAACAAGCGCGACATGGAAGTCATGCAGAACCTGTTCCGCGAGTCGACAAGACGGGAGGCATTGGCAGCCGAGATCACTGAGCTCAAGAGGGAGGTTGCGGTGCTCGAGAAGCGGAATGAGAAGCTTTCCGAAGCTGCGAAGACGGCACCAAAGGCAGACCCGGCTGAAGATCAGGCGAAAGAGATGGCATTACGGGAAGAGCTGCGTCGCGAGCAACAATCGAGCGAGGAAGCATTGCGGGAGGAACTTCGCCGAGAACACCAGAAGGAAATAGAGTCTATCCAGGCCCTTCACAAGGACCAGCTGTCAAAGGTTGAGACAGATCGCGAAACAGAGCTTTCTAGTCTTCGTTTCGAGCTTGAGGAGCAGCGACGCAAGTCAAGCCGTCTTACTGGCGTTGAAGGCAAGATCGAAGCCGTTGAAGAAGCTTTGCGATTAAGCAAAACAAGTGCCAGCAAGAATGAGGAGGAACTACAAGAACGTCTGCAGCAGAAAGAGGGCGACAGTGACAGGCTTGGTCAAGTGATTGAGGACTTGAGGATGGAGATCGACAGATGTCAGGTTAAGCTGAACGAGGATGTCGCGAAGCAAGCCAAGGAGAAGAAGGAGATACAGAAGACGGTCGACCAGTTGAGGAAGGATTTGGAAGAGGAGAGGAAGCGGAGTCAGGAGAGGCAAGTTGCCAATGATCGGGAGAGAAGCGCGGAGAGCAGCAAGTTCGAGGCGCAGCTCAGTGAGGCCAGGGCGGGCTTCGAGGACGAGATTGAGAAGTTGCGCAACGCTGCTCGCGACGCAGAAGAAGCCGGCAAGAAGCTTCAGGGGGAGTTGGACAGTGTTCGCACGCAGGATAATGCGGAGTTCGAGAAGCATCAGAAGGCCTTTGAGGATTCTACGAGCACGATTCAAAGCCTGCGCGACGAAATGCAGAAGCTTAGAGACAGTCACGCCGAAAGCTTGAGGAATGTTCAGGAGCAGGCGAAGCAGAGTGAGACTGTCGCGAACGAATTGCGAGCGCAACTTGAGCAGGCGAAAGATCTCAACACAAACGAGAAGTCCAGCGCTGCGAAAGAGCTTGAAGCAATGCAAAACACTGCCAACGAGCTCAGGCAGCAGCTCGAGCAGGTACGAGACGAAGGCAAGAGCGGCAGCGAAGTTGTCGAGGAGCTTCAAAACCAGCTTAAGGAATTCCAGCAGGTTAAGGCGGACCTGGAAGATAAGCATCGCACTGAGCTTTCCGAGTTGCAGAGTGTAGTAGAAAACTTGCAGACCGAGAGTGGGAAGATGCAGCAGACACATGCGGATACGCTCGGGAGCAAAAATGAAGAAGCCAAGGTTCTGAACGCTACCGTCGAAGAGCTACAGAGCAATGCATCGAATTTGCAGCAAAAGCTCGAAGATGCGGCACGAGCGAAGGACGAGCAAGAGAAGCAGCTTCAGGAAACGATAGAGTCGCTCCGACAAGAAACTTCGGCGCTGCAAGAACGAGCCGAAGAGCAAGCTGCTGCGAAGGAAAAAGAGAGTGCGGATCTGACCAAGGTTGTAGAGGAACTACAAGCGAAGGTTCACGAACATCAGCAAGTTGCGGAAGAGGCGCAGCGGAAGGCGGAAGAGGCTACAAGTGGGAATACGACAGTGATTGAAGACCTCCAGAACCAGGTCCAGGCTGCTCAGCAGGAAGTGCATGATGTTCAGTCAGCTCGTGAAGAAGCTGAGAGTAAGCTGAAATCAGTCGATGAAGCTCATGAGAAGCTCCTGGGACAAATCGAGGATCTACGCTCGGCACACGAAGAGTCTTCCAAGGAGTCTCAGCAGAAACAAGCGCAAGTGGCGGAAATGCGAGAGAAGCTCGATGAAGCCGAAACGGCTAAGCGTGGCGCCGAGTCTGCTCTACAAGGCGTCCAAGAGGAATTAGGCGGTCTGCAGAAGGTCTTGGGCACGTTTGAGCAGGATGGTCAAGAAAAAGCAGACGCTCATGCGAAGGCGTTGGAGAGGCAACGTGAAGAGCTTGCCGAGAAACATGCTCTCGAGCTTGGGAAGATGAGGGATGAGTATCAGAGTCTCGAGAAGCAGAAGGCTGAACTTGAAGATGGGCAGAGACGTGAGTTGGAGAATCTCAGAAAGGAGCGTGATGTCCTGGATGCGGAGCGACAGGCGTTGGAAGACGCGCAACGGGAAGACCGCGAGCACTTGAAAATCGTCCAAGACTCTTTTGAGGGCCGCATACGTGAGCTAGAAGATCGGCACAAGGCTGAGTTGGATCAGATGCGCGATGATCACGGTCGGGAATTGGAGAGTCTTCGACAGGCATCTGCAGACAAAGGCAATTCCAGTGCGGAGCTGGAGTCCAGGTATGCAGACTTGCTGCAAGAGAAGCGTGCGCTGGAGAGGATACTCGAAGACATTGAAATGCAGCATGACAGGAAGCTCCGGGACAGGGTCCGTCGGGCTGATGAGGCCTATTGTGAGCTCAAGGGACAGCTTGACCAGGCCAATGAGGAACGGACGAAGCAGCTGGATGATCAGAGCCGGAAGCATGAAGAGGCGATTCGGGAGCTCCACGATTCGATTGCCAAGTTACGGGAAGAGCATACGAAGGCGATTGAGGAGATGGCTTCGGGCCACGAGCGGGATGTCCGCACAGTAATGGATCAACACGCACTGCAGATCGGAGAGATTGAGGAAGAAGCGACCAGGCGCGCAGAAGCTGCCGGCAGGGAGCGGGACTATATTCACGAGAGACGGCTTGCTGCCCTTGAGGCAGAGCATGCTGAGGCTTTACAGAAAGCTACTGCTCCCTCGCAGCACCGAGCGCCATCTTTCGAAGATGGGACACCCATCGCGGCCGAAACTCCTTCTGGAGGTCTCTCGCACATCTTCGTCAATCGGGAAGCGGATGGCGATGAAACGCCCGGTATGATCGAAACGCCTCTGGCCTACGCATCGGAAGACGAACGTGGTTACTCGCCTACGCCGGCCTACCCGAAAGACGGTCGACGAGCGGGGGCTGCATCGCTGACGACTGACGCCATGCAATCGCCTCGCGTGAAGCAGCTCGAGAACCAGAACAAGGACTTATTCACCGCCCTGCAAGCCGCGCAGCGGGAAGTCGCAGCGATGAAATCTTCCCCTTTCCCCCCTCAACGCCGGACGCCGCACCTCGGGAAATCCCTCCCCTACCCAGAAGCAGAAGACGACGAAGGAGCGGCCGAAGACCCCTTCGCGTCCCCATCCATCCGTCCCCATCGTTCCCCCATCACTACCACCGCCGCTGCTGCCGCCGGTCCTCCTGCTGCCCACTACAGCAGCTCTCGCAATATCGAGGACAACGACACCGGCATGTCCCTCGAAGGCACCCTGGAAAGTATCCGCGTGCAGACGGAGCAGCTCCTAGAAATCAACGAGGATTTCGCCGCCGAGCAGCGCAGGTGGAGTCAGCGGTTGAGTCTTTCGCGGTCTTCGCAGCAGCAGCAGCAGCAGCGGAGTGCGGGGTCCACGACGCCTTTTAGGAGTTCGCCGTTGAGGGGCGCTGCGGAGGATGGGCGGAGGGGGTTTGAGAGTGTTCCTGCTTCGTGAGATGTAGGTCTGAGGATGGGTGTGCTGGTCTATCGGGCGGTAGGCGTGTAAAAGTGCGGGTGAGGTGGAGAAGGAGGGGGAAAACATTTGTACGAAAGGGGTTGCATCTGCTGACGGTTGGAGCAAGGCGATGCTGACCCGTTGTTTTCAAGGAATGTATAGTTTCAGCATGGTATATTTGTCGTTCAAGAAGAGACGGACATTCAAAGAGTTCGCTTGCGATTATGGACTGTACAAATTCTGTTCTCTCAGAACCGTAATCCAAGGGAATGCTATTTCCTTCGTATCTTTCCCTTCCGAAATCCAGAACGCTGAAGTCATGTTTTTTTCCAAAACTCGGCTTGTTTGATCCTCCATCTTTCCACGTCTTGCGAGACGCAGATCGTATCCAGGTCCAAGCCAAACAAAAATCCAAAGTCCTACCGAATGCCCAATTGGCCAGAAATCCCCTGTACAATACTGTGCCAAAAGGCAACCCCGCCAAGAACGCCGTGGTATCATATCCCCCTATCATCCAAAATCATTCTTTTCTCCTCCTTCCCGTTTGATAATGAAGCTGTTCCCGATCCCTTTTACATGACCGTGCAAGGGATAATACAGCACTGACAGTCGTCGCCGCACCAGCAGGGGAGTTTGACGCCGGGTTTCGCGATCGGACTTTTGGCCACCGAGGAAGAGGATGAGGTCGTGGAGGTTGCGGATGTGGTGGTGGTTGAGGGAGGCATGATCGTCTGTCTTTTTTTCTAAGAGTGTTTTTGGCGGAGTCTGGGGGGAGATGGCTTGGTATTTGTTGTAGTGTAGCGGCAGTGATTGCGGGATAGATCTGGTGGCGTTATGTTATGGGCTTGAGTCGGGGATTTGGATTAGGTTCGAGAGGGTGGTCTTACGAGGTGTAACAACGGGTTTATGTAGGTGTGTTAGGGTCGCTCAGATATTGTTGGATGGGGGTTCCGTCTTAAGCGCTTCGCATGTGAAGTTGGATGGGCGCAGCAGTGGTATACTTGGCACGGGCCAGCACTTCCATGTTTCTAGCGCATGCCCCATGACGCATGCAAGCTGCGAACGACGACTTGGACGCGCGCCATTTACGCCAAGAACAGCTTCACTGCAATACCTTGCCTGAAATCCCTTTTCAATCAAGGAAAACGTCCTCTCACTGACAAAAGAGACCTTGGAAGACGTTCACGTTGAATTAACATCCTTCTCCATTTGCTACGAGACTGAAAAGTATCAAGACCGACATCCGTTCCCATCCGCCAAGAACCGTACTTGCCAAAAACAGAAGCGCCATCGAAAGACTTCGTTGGCATTCAACAAACCTCCACCAGATCCGGAAGACTAAAAACCCCAATTCCGTCCGAAAGAGGCAACGGCAGAATGTGCCAACGTAGCCAGGTCGCAACAGAACCAATCCTAGCTTCCAAGCCTATAAAGATCCCCAAGGGCGTGGCGAAGCCTCGACCATGTATTGATATCCCGTGCGGTCCTAACTGCGACTGCGAGTTCTGCTGTAAGTAATCATTCTCCCTTGGAACGTCAGGAGATCGATCAGCTGATAATTGGGGGTCTCTTCTATGGGAAAGGTATACCGATCCCATGTACGATAATGTGACACCAAAGCCGAGAGGGCTATAATGATGGAAGGGGGAACATAATGCTGCTAGCTGGGCGCTGATGAGGAGTTCTGCGGCATGCTTTGGGATGAACAAAATTGCAGAAGCGAATCGGAATGGCTGGCGTACGGAACTTTGAGGGATAGGTACAATGAATGAAATTTGCCAAAACAAATGACCTAGCCAAGAAGGATGTCCTGAGAACCTTTTCTTCAATTCCGCCCGTAGCCACCCTCTGTTTCCAATGAAAATCTGACCGTGAAGTCGCCTAGATCGGAAAGCTCGAGTTGCGGTGCACCGGTGTTCGATTGGCTGCTGGTGTTGGTATCAAGAAGGGGTTCTCTCGCCGACGGTGCCTCGTCCAACGATGTGGAATTCCGCGGGATATTGACCCCCGAGTTCTGAGAGGAGTCAGGAGCGGGCCCTTGCTGGACCGTGGGAGAACCGCCAGTAATGTGCATACGTCGCGGAGACGGACTCGCAGCATTGGATGCAGACTGCCCGACCTCGATTTCTCGGAGCTCGCCAAATGAGTCTGCATTTGTCGGCCGTCGGCTGGGGAGACGTTCAAGCGGAATTGGCTTGCTCGGTTGAGTCACGTAGTCATTGAGGATCTTTCCAAGTCTCTTCAACAGACCCGACGAGCCACGTCGCGATGCAGGAGTCTCCTCAGGCTCCGCCAAAGTGATCCCCTGCCCAAGCGCGAGGTTTCTTGCCGTCAGTGGTCGACGTTCGGGTTCTCTGCCCAAGCTGGAAGGACAGCGAAGCGCGTGACATAAAGTGAAGAGCACAGGGCTGCTGCCCGAATGGCGAAGATGATGATCTGAATTTGGTATCGAACTAGCAGAGGCCGAGCCATGTCCATCGTAAGCTGTATCTCGTTGCCAGCTGACAATACGATCTTCGAATTCCAGCTGCGAGCTACTCCTGGCCAAAGCGCGTTGGAGGTCTAGAGTGCTTGGGTCTACTACCCCGACCGTCAAATTAGCCTGAGTATCACTATACGCATGCATCCAGCCAAGGTCTCGTAATTGCTGGACATTCGATGCGACGTGGACCGTCGCTCAGCTCAAACCTCTCTCCAGGTCATACCGGGACGTTCTTGATGTGGGGTCGGCGCAGCGTTGGAGTCACCGAAGGGATCATCATCATCGTCATCTTCCTCACCTGCATCATCGTGTCTGGACGACCTTTCAGGAAAAGAAGGCGGCGGTGGCATCGGTACGCTTGCTGGAGCAGGCCTAGCCGGCTTTGACGGAGGGTTCTCCTCAGCTAAAGAAAGACCTGCGAGTTGCGCGGCGGTGTCGGCGCTCACATGTCGAGAGTGAGTTCCCTGGGTAGGTCGTGCCTGAGCTTCCGGCGGAGGTTGCTCCCATTCGCTATCGCTGTCATCTTCGATACTGCGATCCATGATTTCATAGGCAGTCAAGGCCTTCACGAGCTCGTCGTTGGCGTTCACCAGACTCCCAATCCAATCATCAGATTCAACTTGTTGGATGTAAAGCAGAATCTGTCGCCTAAGACTCTTGGCGGTTTCGAAACGACTAACAATTTCTCGATTCTGTGATACACGCTCAGTCTCTCGGTTGGCGAGCTGGAGACCGTTGAGAAGATTTGTTGAGGCAATTGATGCTCGTGCAATGCAGTTCGTCATGTTGTCCTTTTCCTTGGCAAGGTTGAATGGCTTGCCGTAGCTGTATTTGCTCTTGCTCTTCGAGTGCTTGGAAGGCAAGGCGGAGGAAGCTGGTGTCAAGGTGACAGGCTGATTTTTGGCAGATGCGACCAAGGGTGGCTGAGCACTGGAAGTGGCCCTGCTGCGACTGCCCGAGGGCGTAGGCGCAGGCGAGGGTGAGTGCCGTGCCTCTGATTCTGACTCTGCATGATCATCTTGGACGACTTTCTGTCGCGCAGCCATGGGTCGTTGAGATCGCGGAAGCTCCTTGTAAAGATTGGCGATGCGCTCCAAACCAGGCGTGTTTTTGTACGCATTAGCCCATTGGATGAAGAGAACTTGACACTTCTTCTTGACGGAAGGGTCTACCATGTCCTCACGAGCCATAATACGTAGACGCTCCAAGAGTGGCTCGTCCAGAAAGGCCCTTTGGAACCGGGAGTCCCCATTCTCCATAAGGCCATCTAGAATGACCAGGGCCCGAATTTGCCGATGCGTGGTACCATATTTCCTAATGCCGGTCAGTGAAAGCTCAGCAGGACCGCTCTGCTAGAAATACATAGTACTTACAGCTTCTTCCGAAGTGCTCTTGCTGCTTCTGTTGGCCCAGATGCTTGAATGCGGATCACTTCCACCAGGTCAATCAGCCCTCCAAAGTCTTCCTCTTCGTACTGCTCGCTTGTTAAACGGTCTATCTGCACAGTGACAGCCGAATACGGCTTTCTCGGTCCTCCAAACATGTTGCCGGTGTCTTGAGATTCTTAGTTCCCCTTCACTTTTGATAATGATGTAGAAGTGGACAGGCGTTCCAATTGAGAGGTAAGCGGGGCGTATCTTATCTTGAGCCGGTGTTCTTCCGTTATGATGTCTTCAAGGTTTACTCCGCGGCCGGGGCCCGCCTTGCTCTTCTGATACCTGACACCGCCTCACTCCCACTTCAAGTACTTGTCATAAGCCACACCAGGTCAGGTTCAACAGTGTACCAGAAGCGAGGTGTGACGCTTGTTCTCAGGCAGTTACTTAGGTGGAGCTACGTAGACGCCTCCAAGATATTTACTGCCGTCCTCGAGTGGCGGCAGTGCAGCTAACAAATGACAGAGGTGACAGTTTCTTATTGCCGAACATCGTCGCTTCCAGCTACATGTAGCTCTTCACTAGGTATCTTGAAGTTTTCGCGTGGTCGTCAAGTCCACACTTGCATGATTGGACCGGCACTTGCCGGGCGGCCAATGGAACCTCACCTCATGCTCTCCCTTGACACAAGCACGCAAAGATACTAACATCCTGTGCAACGTAAGACGGGCTTGTCGAGTTTCAGTGAAAAGTGACATGTCTGCGTGGAAAGGCTGGAACGAGCTCGAAGTACGCGGAAACAAAGGAATGGCTGGCTTCACCCCAATAAATGCACCTGCAGCCGCCAATAACGAACAAAGTGGACTCAGAGCTACTGAATCACCGTCTTGCTCTAATTCTGCAGCCGCTGCTCCATTCAAATGCGTCAAAACAGGTCAAACGAGTCCGGCAGCCACTCAGACACCGTGTCATCCAACGACCAAAAAGGCGAGCGGCAAAGGTCGCAAACGAGGAAGCACTGCCAAATCAGGTTCAAAATCTAAGCGCCGTAAGAGCAACACGAAACGTGATATCACCAGCAGTAGTCCCAGTGAAAGTCATATCACCGATGCATGGCCAGCACTCAAGACTTCCAACGCCGTAGTAAAGCAGGGCGAGGGCTCTGTAAGCCTTGCATCCAGCCATGTCTCAGAGCCAACGATCAACTCAATGGTCTCTGTGTACGCCCAGCCTACTTCTATGGACGCTGTTCATTCAACAGAGCAGCCAACGTCAATGAGTGCACTCATAAGCCAACAGCTGACTAGCAGAACCGCACATGGTAACCTCGACTCCTCGGCGACAAAGAATAGCAGGAATAAGCAATCCCAGCCTTTGCTTGATCGACGTGATGGGACTGGAGCTCCGCGCCAGTCTCAGCATCTTCCGTCCATTGTAGACCAACCATCAACATTGCCCTATTCTGAAGAAGAGGATGAATTCGGCCCTCCTCTCGAGTTAGAGCCTGAGCAACCCTCGCCGGATGAAGGCATTATTCGACGGCAGGGGAATGCCATACAAGTGCCTATCTCGCACTCTGGAGGAGCGCTCAAAAGTGTAAGAAAGCGGACTCATGAACAAATTGGTATATCATCTGTACCAACGAACATTCTTACGGAAGAAGAAGCAATCGCGCTGGACGATTCGGATGAGGATCTTCTTGCAGGCGTAACCAACGAAGCCGAGAAGGCTTTCGTTAGAGGAGAGCGTACATCCAAACAAAATGTCAAAGAAGTCGATGAACACGACGACTATGGTGGAGCGCTACTTACAGATGCCGAGAGACAACTACTAAGCTCTTTTCGAGCTACTTGTCGGGACGATGAAGCAAAACCAGTGGTGCGAACACCCTTTCCAAGCGCAATAGGAGATCGCTCGCCAATTTGGGGAGCGTCAAACACGACAGTGCTTCGGACATGCTTTCGCATCGGTGAAGCGCTGAATGTTGGCTGTCAAGCCGTACGAAACAACCGACCGGTTCTCCTCGAACTTTATGCGCGCGTCATGGATTCCTGGCATGAAGATGCAGAAAGAGGCAAAGGGAGAAAGCAGAGTTTCGTTCTTCACGACCTTTATCACGACAAGCCGCCTTACATCGATTCGTCGTTTCTGCTATGTGGTCAGAGCAAGGTCTGGGATGCCGATACGACGACTTTTCTGACCAGAAGGGACGGTGGTATCATGTGCCGTGCTATCGGGCAAATGAGGAAGGAAAGGTGCGGTGGTGGGAAGTGGTATATCAATCTCCTAAGTATCTGGGAAGCAACATGGGATGATGTTGATGCTGTTACCGGTATTTATGCGAAAAACATATCTGGGCATGCGAGCGACGACGACGGACAAGGATAAGAAAATCGCGTTATGACACCACGATGCTCGCAAGACTTTGTCATAAGATTTAAAGGATTGCTGGACTCAGATGGCACATTGCTGACACTCAATCTTGCGAATGGGGTTTCGCTTACATAGTATTTGCTATTCACTGCCATGTAGCCATGTAGCCATGTAGGCAAAGTGTATAATTCTGTTTTAGCTGGTCCGTTTCTTGATGAGAAAAAACATGATTCCAGTCATTAGTAGCATTCACCTCAGACCCATGAAATGTTTCGCTTGTGACCTCGGAAGTGCCATTTGTGGGTCAAGCTGTCTAGTGGGGGAGCTCGGACGCGACCATCGTGAAACCACAGGACAATGCCACCGCAATTCGATATATCGCTTGACGATCCAATGTGATTATTATCCCGCGCCAGATCGAGACCATCAAGCGCATAGCAACGACACTCGCACGATGCTTCACCATTGTGGTGCACAATAGCTCAACGCCGTCTTGAAGCCACAACCGCTCCGGCTTACCGTGCACCATGGAAAGCGCCATAGAACCGGCCGTTTCGCCTCGTGAGGTAGTCACGCCCTCCAAGGCTGGCAGCAAGAACCGCTCCCTATCCGATCCGCCCTCCGCCCAGGCCATCACAGCTCTGCAGCCCTCGCCGACGTTCCGGGAGAGCGTGCGGCAGGGTAGCAAAGACGACCATGACCCCGCCATCACCGGCATTTACACTCCCACCCAGCAGAAGACCCCCTTCTCGCGCAGGCCAGACTTTGCGAGAGGGCTCTCATTGCAGATGCCCGCACCTGCTTCACCCTCAGCAGCCTCGGGAAGCGCGAATGGCAGTGGATGGTCACGGGAACAGCCAGCTCCGCTGAGCCCCAAGCTGGACGAGAAGGAGATATACATGCAAACGGCCGCCAACGATCTTTCTGCTTCCCCTGCAACGTCGCTGCCGAGACACTCCCGAGGTTTGGACTTTTCTCGCGCGTGCACGAATCTCCATCATTCGACTCTGGCGGAGAGACAACCGGGCATGGGAAGTCCGGGTAGTAGCCCGGTTATGACGACGAAGGGGATGAATATTCCGGGGAGGAAGGGCAGCGTTGGGAGTATGGTGCTGGACTCGCCAGCGATGGGAGGTATTGGGACAGGATGGGGCGGTTTGGCTCCCGAGAGGAGTACAGTGAGTAGCTCGGTGGGCAGTGTGAATATGATGGGAAGCGACAGCGAGAGCAGTGAGAGCGATGAAGACGCAAGCATGGGCGGAGATGTAAGTGACAGCAGCCTGTGAACGAAAAGTGAAAGGAGAATGGACAATGCTGATGCGTGAATGCTTTTAGGACCAAGATGACGCCATCTTCACCACACCGCAAGTGCACAAGCTTCAGAACCCGAGTGCTCCAACGCCTTTCGCTGGACACAATCCGCCGAGCTGGGCGAATGCCAGCAGTTTCAGTCCGGCACAAGCGTCTCTCATGAAGACGATTCGGCGGAACAAGCTACACAAAGGGGCTAGGAAGACAAGGACAAGCTCAAGCAGTGCAAGTGGGAGCGGCTATAGTGGCATGGCTTCTCCCCGTGGAACCTCTCCGCCGCCACTAAGGAGCATAGAGTCTGCTGCCACTGGGCATGGCTCCGCTGGTTATTTCCAATGGGCGACGAACGCTGCTAGAAGCAGGCGTGAAAGTCTCGCCCTAGGTACAGAAGGGTTGAATATGAGTAGCGGGAATGACAGTGGAGATGAGGCGTCTTCACACACAGGACCAAGTACACCGGGCGTTGTGAGGAGACCAGTGGTCAGGAGAGGGAACTTGCTTCCAAAGACTAAAGGCTTTGCTCGAATACGTGCTGCTCTACTGGAAGAGGCAGCTCCAGTGGACACAGATATGCGGCGAGAGTCTGAGACGATTAAGCAAGTCCGCGAGCGGGATGGAAGTGTGTCTGAGTTTGACCTCACTCAAGACCCCAATCGCCCTGGCACCGCCACAGCAGCTTCCTCACCCAACCTCTTACCTGCCGTACCAGAATCAGCACAGGAGGACTTCGGCCGTGATCTGGACAGTGAAACACCAAGCAACAACGGCAAAGCGAACGGTCTCGGAATGATGAACTTCGCCCTTCAAGCTTCTCGCAATGGCGGCGGAATGGAATACTGGAACCGATTCGACCCTTCTATGCGAACACCACCTCCTCCACCGGCCTTCCCACGACAAGGCAGCAGCGCCATGTCCTCCGACATCAACATGGAGTCGCCCGCACCAGGACAGGGCGGTGGCTCAACCAGCGATGTCTTTTGGCGCAGACCACGAGCCAGGAGCTCCGCATCTGACGCTAGCGACGCCTTTGGCTCGACGGCTCCTCCTGCACCGGTGAACGACGATGTCGCGCTGAAGAAGTTCAAGCGCAGAAGGGAGGACGACTTTGATATCGCAACTATCAAGCGCCGGGCCGTCTCCCCGGGTATGAGTTCCCAGAATAGTCCGGTGCTGACACAGTCGCCGTCGCAGAGGGATGACAATAAGGGGAATTGGGGACAGCCTCCTGACCGGGCATCCGCATCAACGAAGAAGGAGGCTGGTGGACAGCAGACGCAGGGTCCACCGAGCGAGTCCTCCCAGCCTACTTCTTCGCAGCCGCAGGCTTTACACAGCGTGCGATCGAATAGCGGGAGCAATGTGGCCGGGAATGGTCTGGCGAGTCAGGGGAAGAAGCTGGGGTTGCAAGGTATGACGGATACGAATGATGGGTTGATGAAGATGAGTATTGAATGAGGGGCCCGATCAATTGGGGTGGATTTCTCACGGCTGCGGGTCCGTTTCGGGACTTTGATGGCCTGCTTTGCTTTTTAGTCTGGTTGGTTTTTTGAGAGCGAGGCGTTGGTGGGAGTTAGTATGATACCATCGCTGGAGATCCCGGCTGGCGTGTATTTGATAGTTTGACCTTTTCGGAGTCATGAGGATATGGGATTCGCTTATTACGAGTTTGATGAATGCCAGGTCTACCATGCAACTCGGTACTATTGTTTGATCCGTCCTGTCTTTCCACTTCACCATCGTACTCGCTTTCTTTGAGGTGGACAGCTGCCTCTTCATCTGCTTTTGCGGGATGGATGGAGCTGGAGTTGGAAGTCACTGGAGACAGACGTGGGTCCATGAGTCCATAAGCTATTATCAGGAATGTAGTCTTCGAGTAGGAAGGTAAGTACCTAGGTAAGATTATACTGTTGATCCTCGTGAGGGCAAGGGGACCTCGGGGGAATCTCGGTGGATATACAGGACTTTAGACGAGACAAAGAGCGGATGGGTCAAGGCGCTAAGCTCAGACCCTGCCGAAGGGCTAATGGGGCTAGCAAGAAAAGTTGGAGCGCGTTTTGCTTCGGTACATATCGCGCCCACATCTCTTCACATTCTTTCGGTCCTGCACCACCTTTCCTTTCTTCTTCCTTTCCTCGCTGTCTATCATTCACGATGGATGAGCAGGAATTCGTCTCGCTTTTGCGAGCTCTGCTGGAGCCGGACACCAACAAGGTGAAGCAGGCTACCGGCCAGCTGAACAAGTCCTACTACACTTCGCCTCAGTCGGTAGTGGCTTTGATTCACATCATCACCTCCAACCAGTCTCCCGAGCTTCGCCAGCTCGCCGCTGTGGAAGTGCGCAAGCTGGTCTCGAAGCACTGGCTGAACGTCCCGCAGGATGCGAAGCCGCAGCTGAGACAGCAGCTGCTGCAGTCGACGATTGACGATACCGACGCGAAGCCAAGGCACAGCAAGGCGAGAGTCATTGCTGCGATCGCCAAGGTCGACCTCGAAGATGGCCAGTGGGAGGAGCTTCCCGGAATGTTGCAGCAGGCTGCTACCAGCCAGCAGGTACGGCACCGGGAAGTGGGCATCTACATCATCTTCACCCTCCTGGAGGCCATGCCAGACATCTTCCAGGAGAACATGACCCAGATGCTCACCCTGTTCAACCGCACCGTGCAGGACCCCGAGTCGGTCGAGGTCAGAATCAACACCATGCTGGCCCTCTCCGAGTTGGCTATGGTGCTTGACACCGACGAGGACATGAAGAGTCTCAAGAGCTTCCAGGACACAATCCCCCATATGGTGAAGATCCTGCAGCACTGCATTGAGACCGATGACGAGGAGCATGCCATGCAGGCATTCGATGTCTTCAACAAGTTGCTGTCTTACGAATCTGCATTCCTCAACACTCACTTCGGCGACCTGTTGCACTTCTTCATGCAAGTGTCAGCGAACACCGAAGTCGACGAAGATGTCCGTAGCCAGGCACTCAGCTTCTTGATGCAGGCTGCGCGGTACCGGAAACTGAAGGTGCAGAGCCTTAAGGCTGGCGAGCAAATGACTACGATGTGTATCCAGATCGCAACGGAGCTTGAAGAACTCCCATCTGAAGAAGACGAAGTGTCGCCGGCCAGATCAGCACTAGGCTTGCTCGACATCTTGTCCGAGTCTCTGCCTCCCAGCCAGGTCGCAGTGCCCTTGTTGAAGGCCATTGGACCTTATGTCCAGAACCCAGATCCCTCCCACCGTCGTGCGGGTATCTTGGCTCTCGGCATGTGTGTTGAGGGCGCACCCGACTTCATTGCTACCCAGCTCAAAGAGATTCTGCCAGTGGTACTACACCTGCTTGAAGATCAGAACAGCGGCGTGCGATCTGCTGCACTGAACGGCGTCGCCCGTCTTGCAGACGATCTAGCTGAGGACATGAGCAAGGAGCATGCCCGTTTGATCCCTGCTCTGATCAAGAACTTTGACCTTGCCCTCCAGGCGATGCGATCGGCTCAGCCAAGCTCTAAGGAGTACGAGCTCAACTCTCACATTCTCAAGGCCTCTTGCATGGCAGTCGACTCTCTCATTGAAGGCTTCGACCAGGAAGACGCATCGAAGTACGTCAACGAGCTTGTGCCGCGCTTCGCTATGCTCGTCGAGCATCAGGACCATCGAGTCCAGATGGCTGCCGTATCTGCCATTGGCTCGATTGCTGCCGGTGCAGAAGAGGCCTTCAAGCCATACTTCGAGAAGTCCATGCAGACCCTCGGCAAGTTCATCTCCATCAAGGATGACGAGGATGAGCTCGAGCTCCGATCCATCGCTATAGACGCCTTGGGCAAGGTTGCAGGTGCAGTCGGTGCCGAGGCGTTCCAGCAATTCGTTCAGCCCCTCATGCACTCTTCTGAGGAGGGTCTTCACCTCGACAACCAGCGGTTGAAGGAGACTAGCTACATTCTCTGGTCTACTCTCGCAAGAGTGTACGAAGAGAACTTCGATGCCTTCCTGCCTGGTGTCGTCAAAGCACTGCTTGACTGCTTGGAGCAGGAGGAGACCGACTCAGAGGTCCAGCTTGGCGCTGAGGCTTCAGACCTCGTTGGCCAGGAGGTCACCATCGCCGGCAAGAAGATTAAGGTTGCAGGCGCTGGTGGTGTCGTCGAAGGCGCCGAAGGTGGTGACGATGAAGAGGATGACTTGGTCCAAGAACTCATGGAGGGCGATGAGGATGACGACGACTGGGACGACCTTGGTGCCGTCACCGGTGTGGCAATGGAGAAGGAAATTGCCGTCGAAGTATTGGGTGATGTGCTCACCCACACGAAGGCGAAGTACTTGCCATACATGCAGAAGACTGTCGAAGTTGTTCTGCCACTTCTTGACCACAGCTACGAAGGCGTGCGCAAGTCCGCTGTCGGAACCATGTGGCGAGCATATGCCTGCCTCTGGGGCCTAGCTGAGGACGGTGGCATGCAGAAATGGCAACCCGGCCTCCCACTCAAGGTCAAGCCCTCTGCTGACCTTGAGAAGCTCGGTGACCTTGTCATGAAGGGATCACTCGCGCTTTGGGAGGAGGAGATGGACAGGTATGTGATGCTTTCTTTGCTTTTCAATACCCTTTTTACACTGATGACAACACTACGTATACCCAGCTCACTCAGATGTCTACGGACAAGTGCTGCGAAAACGATAGAGGCTGTTTCTGAATTGTTTGCCTTTTACTGCGTCTTTTGGAGTTACGAACGTCATGGACATTTGCTAATTGCGAAAAAGGGCTACTGTCACCGAGATCAACCGCAACATGGCTGCTACCCTCAAGCTGTGCGGCCCTGCCATCCTTGCCCCTGGCCCAACCCCCGGCAACTCCACGCCGCTTGAGCAGATCACTGCTCTGCTCATGATGCTGTTGCAGAAGCAGCACCCTTGCCAGAAGCTTGAGGAAGATCTGGATGAGGCGGATGCTTTGGAGGCTGA
Source organism: Hortaea sp. C3G1500-4 (assembly GCA_022701445.1). Taxonomy (NCBI): domain Eukaryota; kingdom Fungi; phylum Ascomycota; class Dothideomycetes; order Mycosphaerellales; family Teratosphaeriaceae; genus Hortaea; species Hortaea sp. C3G1500-4. The sequence continues at coordinate 128,229 of JAJVDI010000015.1, forward strand.
GAGCTCCGAGTACGATTGGCTCGCCATTGAAACTGCGATGGAGGTCATCACTGCCCTGTCTACTGCTCTTGGACCCCAGTTCTCCGAGCTGTGGAAGATCTTCGAGTCCCCAGTCGTCAAGTACACTTCGAGCCAAGAGCGTTTCGAGCGCTCTGCCTCCGTTGGTACCATCGGTGAGTGTGTTGAGGGCATGCAAGATGGATGCACAGCGTACACTGGACGCTTGATGCGTGTGCTGCAGAAGCGCCTCGGTGATGAGGACCCAGAGGTGAAGAGCAATGCGGCTTTTGCGATTGGTCTGCTCTGCTTGAACAGCAATGACGCAAAGGAGGTCCTGGGCAACTACAACACCATCCTCCAGACCCTGGAGCCGCTGTTGGCGAAGCAGAGCGCATCGCCATCAGAGCACGAGGCTCGCCTGCTTGACAATGCTGCCGGCTGCGTGTCGCGCATGATCAAGAAGGCTCCCCAGAACGTCCCACTCGAGGAGGTGCTGCCAAGATTGGTGGATATTTTGCCCCTTAAGGAGGATTTCAGAGAAAACGAACCGGTCTTCGACATGATTGTTGCTCTGTACCAATCCCAGAACAGTGTGATGCAAAGCCAGACCGAACGCCTGATGCCGGTGTTCGAGAAGGTACTTGGTCCTCCGGAGGAGCAGCTTTCTGACGAGACCAAGGGCAAGGTCCAGCAGCTTGTCCAATATTTGCGCCGCTAGATTTCCCAGCGGTAGTACTGTTGTCGAAAGATGGCTGAATGCGCTGGAGTAAGGTTGTTCTTTTCTGATGGCATTTGGTGTGGCGCGCAAAGGCATGCGTGGTGTGAAACTTGTGATACCCGAGCTTGTTGATACAACAACCCATCATCTCAATGAGCGATGACGATGAAGACATGATATGAGTGCATGAAAAAAGTCCGAGATGAAGATTTAAAAAAGGCATTTGTATCTAGCGAAAAAAAGCATAGCTGGCGCAACCCAGCTTCTTCTTTCTGTTAAGAATGAGTCCACAGCGGCTACCTATTCCGGTACTCGTGAACCAATTCTCTTCCAAAAATCGCATCTCGCTCCTCTCCCGCCCTCCCAAGTATACGCGTTCGTCGCCTGGATGTCGTTCATCAATCCCGGGCCTTCATACTGCGTCACGTTGGCGGCGGAAGAGACAACCTGTGCACTATACGGCATCCCGCCCGTCTCATTCAAATTCAACATCCTATACGCCCCTGGCCCCTCGGTCGTATAGAGTGGCCAATCACTCGCCGCATTCACACCCACCACGACCGACCCCTCATTCTTCCCATTCGCCAGCGCGTTCGAAATCGACGGATCCCCTCCCGTGATGAAGTTCGCCCACATCGTCGTGAAGGCCTCGTAGAACGCGTCCCCGACATTCGCCGCCTGGCCCCGTAGCCCCTCGGCCGCGAGGTCCGCCCCGTGTGGTGCGGAGGGGATTGAGTATTGGTATTTGTATGCCGCTTTGCCTTCGGACGGCTGGTAGGCTTCGGCGAGCCAGTAGCTGGGACATACGAAGGTTGTTTCGGCCTGTAGTAGTGAGGTTGTTTAGCGATTGCCATTTTACCATATTGAGAATGACTTTGGTTTTTGAGTCGGGTTCAACTTACGTAGAGATTGTAGGCTCGTTGTTGGGGTCCGACGATGAAGGAGCCGACGTTCACGGCGGTGTCGTCACTACCGCAGTCTCCGCACGTGGCGTGTGGGACGGCGGAGGAGGTGTTGGGGGCTGGGGCGTAGTATTGGTTGAAAATCTGAGAGTAGTCGCTCGCGGTCAGCATTGGGTACTCCAGCTTCACCCACGCTTCGAAGTCGCCGTCGGTGAGGATGTCCGGGATCACGAATGCGGTGCCTTCGGCGGCGTTGTTCCCGGACATGACGCGCTTCCCGTTGACTTGGCCGTTGGTTAGTTGGCTGCTTGGTCGTTCGCGGATGATTTTGCCGTCGGTGACGGGTAGGAAGGCCCAGGTTCCCCAGGTCCCGGATCCGCTGATTCGAGCGTTCGCTTCTTGAAGAACGTCGGTTGGTGCCTGGCGCAGGCAGTCTAGAATGGTAGTGCTGGTGTTGCCGTATGCTCGTCCTGGAAAGCAGCCAGCGGCTTGAGCGAAAGCGTAGTATGCCTGAGAAGGCTGCCAGCCGTTATACGGATATTGCATTGGGAGGTAGGGCGAGGATGCAATGGCGTTTTCGAACAGGCTGTCCCCAAGCATCCCCCCATACGCCATGGCTTGTAGCATCACGCTCCCTCCGCCTGCCGATTCACCCGCGATAGTGACATGTCGTGGGTCACCGCCGAATTTGTGGATATGCTGCTGAACCCACTGTAAGGCGAAATGCTGGTCGAGAATAGCGCCGTTGGTGTCTCCGAACTGGTGGACTTCGTCTGACGAAAGGAACCCGAAAGCTCCCAGACGATACTGGATCACGACGCTGACAAAGTCGTTGCCACCGATGCGCGTAATGTTGCCGATGTCCTGACTACCGTCACCGGCTCCGTATCCTCCGCCATGGATCCAGAAAAAGACTGGGAGAGGTCGGGTGGCATTTGCCGGGGCGTATACGGAAAGAAAAAGACAGTCTTCGTCTCCAGTGGTGTTGAAGCTAGGATTGGATGGTGCTTGATAGCCCTGTGGACAGCGGGGAGGGAGAGAATCCGCCTGGATGACTGGATCCCGATTGATTTCTGGCGTTTTGGGAGCACGCCATCTGTTCTCACCGAGTGGTGGAGCGGCGTACCTTATTCCTTGCCACGTGTTGAGGTTGAAGGATGCATTGTAATAGCCTTCGTAGACTTCATATCCAAGATCTACTTGGAGCGGGTGATCAGTTGACGAAGTGTCCCGTTTCGCCGCACCTCCAAAAGTATCATGAGGCGCTGCTAATGAGAGGGTAGTGAGTAACGCGATTATCAGTGTCGAGCTGATCATCATTAAGAAGTAGTACTGGTGTGCAGTCTTGGGAAAATTGATGAATACTCAGCTTTGGAGATACTTTCCATGAGCGGACAGAGGAGAAAGATGTCGACACATGGAATACTTATAGCCTAATGCTCTTGAAAGCAGCCTGTGGAAACCTTGAAAATAATTTAGCCAGGCATTGAAGCAACAGAACAGTGCTGCTGCGAATCTGCACGTACCCCGCGAAACCCCTCATGTTACGGCACTGATTGCCGGGTGGAGGCCGGTATTTCAGAGCCAAGAATTTGAAGCTGAGAAATGAGATGCTGAAAAGATTAAGTATTTTATTTCGCTCGTGATGCGATGGTGAAAGGCTCATCAAAGGGTCTTAACTAAGGTCGAGCTTCGATATAAGCTCTTGGGCAATGTTACCGAAGGCCTGGGCTTGAGGGCCTTCCGGATTAGCGACGACAGTGGGCTTCCCTGTATCGGCATCGCTGCAAATCTGAGGATGCAGTGGAATATCGCCGAGCAAGTTGACACCGATTTGCTCGCATTTCTTCTTTGCGCCTGCAACGATGATTGTCAGAATGATGGCTAAGGAGACAGTGAGAGCCCAAAGCTTACCGTCAAGGCCAAAGATATCGTGATTTTGCCCACAACCGGTGCAAGTATATGAACTCATATTCTGCACCATGCCAAAGATGTCAACGTTGGTTTTCTTGAAGAAATCGACACCGCGGACCGCGTCTCGGAGAGCCAGGTCTTGCGGAGTTGAGATGATAATTGCTCCTGTCGCTCAAATCAGCATGGGCGCTTTTGTTACAGATTGAGACGGGACTGACCGGCAAGTACAAGGCTTTGAGCGATAGTCAATTGAACGTCACCTGTTCCGGGAGGCAAGTCTAGGATGAGGAGGTCCAGTTTTGGCCAGGATACCTCAAACATTAGCTGGTTCATGGCCTTCTGCACCATTAAGCCTCGCCATGCTATAGGGCTATCTTGAGGCACCAAAAAGCCCATTGACATGGCGCGTAGGCCATAGGCCGTAAGTGGCATGAGGCGATTGTTTGAGTCCAGCTCTGGCTCAAGTCCTTCCAGCTAAATCTCCAGTCAGCCCATTATTACCAACAATTTGAATGGAAGTAGACTTACGCCGAGCAGAGTGGGAATGCTTGGCCCATAAATATCTGTATCGAGAATACCAGTTGCCACGCCCTGTCGTGCAGCCGCTAGAGCGAGGTTGACGGCAACAGTGCTTTTGCCCACACCACCCTTGGCACTGCTGACTGCAACGATCTTGGTCACATTTGGAATCGGTCGTTTTTCAGGGAGGCCTGGGATGATCATCAGAACCGTCTGTCTCAGTAGAACCCGAGTGTTGCAGAACATACCCCGTTTCATCCGAGCAGCCAAGTTTGGTGGCGTTCCTGATCGAGGGAGACCCTTTGAAGCTGTCAGCCTTTACGCATTTAATTCCTCAACGGCCAGTGAATGCATTTCAAGCTCCATAGCTGATCATGGTCGTAACAGGAAGGAAAGGTATTACCAATGGGTTCTCATGGCCCTGCCTCAAGCACTGGGATGTGGATATCGCACGGCGACCGCACGCGACACCGAATGCATGGCTACGCACTAATGCTGGCAGCCTCAAGCAGCTACGCAATAGGCTGTCCATTGTCTTCAGATGATGAAAGGCAACAGCCTGCAAGGTTGGTGGATGAAGGACGATTCCATCATTCACAACCGTGAGAATTGGTGCACGGATTCAGCTGTATTGATTGTCTCACGCCTCTGGGCCCATGAAAATTTCGTGGGTCTTCTGTCAGGTTTCGCCTGAGGCTTTAATCTGACTGCTCAAAATGAGCTCAAATTGCAGACCCAAATAGGCAGTCCGCAAATGCTCCCCCACCTTTTCGGCTCGCGCTTCTTTCGCGTCAGCCAGCCTTTACACATCCGCGCTTCAAGTACATAGTAAGAAGAGGATTAAAAGGATCGACTTCGACGGCACCGCAGCGGACGATGGCGCAAATAGTCATGTCGCATGCCAACCGCGACTCACCTGCCATCGGTGGTCTCTTCGAAGGACTGAGCTTCTTCCTGGTACAGCGTCTACCATCCCGTAGCAACTTCGTGGACAAGATCAAAGCCAATGGCGGTCGCGTAGTGAAGCTGGAGCAGCAGGCCGACTACGTAATCGCGGACCATGTGCGCAAAGACTGTCCACCTGGCAGCATCTCTTATACTCTAATTGACTCTGCGATTCGTAACGGTGCGGTTCCCGATCCGGAGGACCATCGAGCTGGGCCGCCTGTGGGCTCCATCCGAGATGTAGCGAGTTCAGTACCTGGAAAGCAAACAAGGAGAGCCTTTACCGCAGAGGATGACAAGATCTTGTGGCAGTGGGTGCAAAAGGCTGAAGAGCAAGGCGGGTCAGTCAAAGGCAACGACATCTACAAGCACCTGGAAGCTCATAATCCACGGCACACATTTCAGGCATGGCGCGATCGGTATATTAAGAAGCTCATGGGCAATCCACCTGCTGGTTGCGCTAGATCAAGCGCGTCGCCTGCAGCGTCGAAGGCACAGGATGGACAAAGGTCAGCAAGCGAAGAGCAAGGAAGGGCAGGAGCGACGGAGGAGCAACGAGGGACACCCGATGACTCTCCAGAGAGCGAAAATAATGCTCTAGAGCGCAAGGAGTTCAAGCTACCGCGATCGTCTCGGCAGGCGTCTTCTAAACCTGTGGCGAGCCAGAGCCCTGAAAAGCAAGGAGTACCTGCTCCGGAATTCGACGAGACGGATTTTGAGGCTCTAATGGGAGAGGCAGAGGACATTTACAGACTGCATAAAAGCCAAGTACGTGATGCTTGGAGAGCATGGGCTGACGCGTTTCCGAAGCACTCGGCTAAGCGTTGGCGCAAGTTTTGGGAAGACCAAGTGAAACCCGAATATTTACGGCGATTGGAAGCGGAGGAGGATGGAGAATCGTCTTCTGACGCCGAGCAGGTAACCGAAACGAAAAATCTCAAACGAAAGAGGTCTGAGGAAGAGCAGACTTTAGCCGAACCACCGAAAACGAGAATCAGGCCGCCTGCTTCTCCCAAGAGTGGAGCGGATGATATTTCAAATCGAGAACGCAGAAATTCTTCCAATAGTAGACAAGAGCCAGAAACCCAACAGCCGCCCATGACCTCTCTACGACCTATTTCGATTGCTAGCACTGAAAAGGACCAAGAGGATGCAACGCCCCGCCAGAACGGTGTGTCAGGAGACCAGCCCATGGAGATTGGTGTGGCGCAGCAATCCGACTTGTTGACGTCCGAAGCAAATCGAGCTGCCGAACAACAACTTCGGCTCGAAAACGATCCTGAGTTTGCAGAGGCTAGCGATACTCGTGGAAAAAATGGCAACAAAGACCTGGTTCCTGAGCCATCCCAGCATGACGGAAACGGAATCCAAGTCGATGCTCATAACGCAGAGGCAAATGATGATTTCCGAGCAGTCTCACAGCCACAGCAAGGCAACATGTCAGCGCAAACCCCTTCCATCGACCAGGAAGCGAACGCGGGACTGCACGCCAGAATTTCTATGAAAGGCAATGGTTTTGGTCAGCACGATGACGAAGCGGAAGTCGAAGGCAGCGACAGTGGTTCACAGAGTCTGGATTCGCAAGTCGCTCAAGATGAAGATGTCGTGATATCGAATCACCTTGTAGAAGATGGCGAGGCTGAAGATGGATTGCAAAGCAATGAGATGATCGATCCCGATTTGACTGGCGATCCCTTGACAGAGGCAAACCTTGCAAGTCAACATTCGCTTCAAAAAGGTCAGCAGCTGCGCGGGGTCGATCTACCAGAGGACGAGCAAGATCAAGACCAGACGGACTTCGCAACCTATTTGCAGAACCTTGTTCCCCAGGGTCAGTCTACTCAAGGACAGGCAGATGATGGCGAGGAACCCGGTCTAGCCTCATTGAAAGGGGCACGAGGCAAAGACCAAGGCAATTCTGCAGAATTCCTGCAAAATCTTCTCAAGGAAGGCAAAGCGCCTGGACACTGGGCAAATGGTACAAGTCTGAAGCCGGCAGATCGGTCGTCTTTGCCTCGCGAAGACGAAGAAATGATCGATCAGACGACTTACACGCACAACGACACCGAGCCTGTGGAACTGCCACTCTCCTCACAGCAAGAGATTGATGATGTGATCGAGGCGAACAGTCATTGGCCATCTTCGCCCGATGCATCTCATCGGGAGGAAGTATCGCAAAAGACAAGTCAAGATCAAAGCATGGCTTTTGAGACCCAGATCCAGCGCCCACGAGTTCCTTCTGAAGAGCCTGAGGCGGAAGGGCAGGCCGATGAGGATATGTTCATGACCCAGCCTCCTGTGGCAGAGGGCGCACACGGCTCTCTCCCAAGATCGTCTACGATGCGGGCTCACGACGAGATCAATACTGGGCTTTACTTTTCCTCCCCAGTCAAGGAAAAGGGCCGCTCGGTTGACTTCCGCGATCGGATAGACAGAGGTGAGACGCCCGAGACGCAGGATGAAGATGAACAAGAGGGACAAGGGTCGCGAGAAGGTTACATTGACCTTAGTATTGCTGAGCCTGATGGCGGCTTCGATCTCTCTTCGCCAATCAAATCCACAGCTGCAGAACGCCAAGGAAGCATCAAGGGGCAGCGTGCCCCTGTAGCCAATGCCGACGGCAAACATGCCTCTACAGGTTTCGCCGAAGATGGTACGGCGGGTAATCGATTCAACTCATCGCATCATGCACCGAACATGGAGAATGAGGACGAAGACGGCGATATGAGGATGGAACAAAAAGTGCCTACTGCGCTGGGTCAGGAGACCATAGAAGTACCCTCCACCTCATCCAGCTCCTCCTCTTCACAAGACGCAGAAGAAGAGCGGGCTGTCGACCCTCATGTAGTGAACACGCGAAAAAGTCGTCACGATGCCCCAGACACACAGGAAATCCTCGACGCCGAGACGCAAAAGCCCGATTTTGCCATGCCTCTCCCTCCCGACTCGCAGGAAGACGACGCCGAACCAGACATGGTGGATGATGATCTACCCGAAGATCCCCTCGACTTCCAGCCGAACCAAAGACCATCCCATGCTTCGCAGCAGCAGTTACACCAGTCCGAACGCGAAATCGGGGGAACCACGCCGCGCAGCACACGCCATCTCGGGGAACAACCCCCAAGAGAAGCCAGAGGCCCAGCACTCCCATCATCATCCCAACCTCCGCGACGTCACCCATCCCGACCCGTCCCTCCTTCTTCCTCCTCCTCCTCCGCCCAACCCCTCGCCACAGACGCCGAAATCGAAACCTTCCTAACCACGATGCAAGTCCGCTACTCCTGCGCCGACTCCGCCGCCATCGCGGCCCTAAAAAGCACATCCATGCGCGCGGACCTCGCCGAGCTCGTCGTGCTCGAGGGCAAAGCCGGGCGGGGTCTGCCTGAAGACATCCCCGGCGTGTGGACCGAGGCGGAGGATCGGGCGCTGGAGGGCGGGGATGCAAGGTTGTTGAGGCGGGTGGAAGGGAAGCATGGGTGGGAGGAGGTGGTGGCAAGACTGGAGTTCTTGGGGGAGTGGAGGGCTGTGGGGTGATTGGGGGGGTTGAATGTATGTGTGTGTAGGCGTGGGTGATACGTGCTTCAAGGCGGGCGGGGCTGACGGGCGGGCTGTCGAGCTTTTGTGGAGGGGCCTCAATCCGAGATTTTTGGTGGGGGGGCCTGAATAGCCCCCCTTTCTCTCTTTAGCTTAAGCGGCAATCCCTCACCGATTCTTCTTCGGCTTTGCCATTCGGACGAGGTCATGCTTTCTTTTGTCTTTTTTTTTTTTTCTTTCTTTTCCCCCCTTTCAACCACGCTCCACAGCGTCCCCCAGCCACTCCCGCTTCCGTTTCCGTTTCCGCTTGTCCGTCCCACCGACTTTATCCTCCGCAGCCGCGGATCCCGTAGTTCCCTTGTGCTCCTGACGCTCGGCTGGCCGTGAGAAAGCTTTTGGCCTGGTAGTCGTCGTCGTCGTCGTGGTTCTCGTCTTCCTTTCACCAACCCCACCCGCATCCACCAAACCTTTTCCCCTCCTCCCCTCCTCCCCCGCCTCAGAACCCATCCCCCTCCCCGTACTCCCGCCCCAAATAACCGGGGCCTTCCACCCCTTCTCAAACCGCACACCGGGCAACTTCCGCCCGATCCCAAATTCTCCTTCCCTGACTTCCCGCGCGAACGACCCGGGGTTCTGGGATTCGTTCACGGCTAGCGCGAGCAGGGCTTGCAGGGTGAATCCCGCGTCGTTGCCCGCGTTGTGCAGGTTCAGGGGTTGCAGGTTGAGGCAGAGGCAGAGGCGGTGGAGACTTAGGGGGGATTTTTTCGCGCTGCCGGCGAGGGTTTGGGTGTCGAGGGTTTGGGCTATGGTGGCCCCGCCGGAGGAGGAGGATGAGGAGGAAGAGGGGCTGGAGAGGTCGAAGGAGAGGTGTCGGAGGTAGGCGGTATCGTTTCCTGCGCCGTGGGCGACGAAGATGATGTTCCGGTCGGGGTCGACGGAAGGGTTGTTGGGTGAGATGGTGGTGGTGGTGGTGGTGGGTGGGAGGGTGAAGTCGGCTGCGCGCTCCAGCTGCGTGGGATCCGCGAAGATGTTCTGCAGGATGCGTCGCATGTCGGCTAGATGCACCCAGGTGGTAGGTCCGAAGTTGAATTGTTCCGGACACCCCTGGATGAAGGTTTTGTTCTGCAGGCGGGCATACTCGACCGGTCGGTAGTGGGCGTATTGGATTTTCTGGAACCATGCGGGGAGTGGGTCGGAGGTGGGATGGAGATGGGCAGTTTCGCGCGTGTCGAGGACGGCGACGCCGATTTCGGTGATTTTGGATTGGTTGTGCTCGAAGGCTTCGCAGTCGATGCAGACGAAGATAGGGTCCTTGATTGGGGTGGGGGATCCTTTGGATGAGGTGACGTTGGGTTGTAAGCCGAGCATTTGTTGGACTGCTTCCAGGTCCCGGGTTGAGGCGAGTTTAGGGCCTCGATTCTTTCCCATGATTTTGTCCTGGTCGGTGGAGGCAGGTGCAAGTATCGACTGGTGGGAGATGTCCTGTTTCTGATGCTGGTTTGTCGTAGGGATGGAATAGGTCAATGGCGGCAACCCAATCTGATCCGCATGTCTTGCGGCGACATTGTTGTTATTTGATCGTGCTGAAGAGTGTGTAGAATACCCAAATCTGTGTGAATAACAAGGGTATGAAGCAGGGTTTGGACGTCTAATATGGGGTGGCAATTCAATCGACCGTGGTGAAGTTGGCCATGTCGGCCAACATTTCATGCGTAGAAGGTGGCGGGGTGAAGTTCCATGAATGAATTTCTCGTCGATTATAGTACTATATGGTCGCTGTCCCAATGGAACTACCTCGCAAAGTAATACAGTCGTTAGAATGCACGTCGTTGAGCGGTGATGTTAGCAGACAGTGTGAGATGTAGTTCGCCGTAGTAGTGTAGATAGATGGATAGTGGCGGATGCATGATTCGTGGAGATGGTGGCTGAGAATGACGTTGGCTGGCCTGGGAGCCTGGCTGGCTGGCCACATGCAGGTGCACCTCACGCGAACAGCTGGGGTCGGTCTTCCATGCTTGCAGAGCCGCAGTAGTCCTTCTGTAAGGCAACAACTTTGACTTCAATTGCTTCTACTCCTGATCCACACTCGTTCATTGCGCCTGTCTCGCCCCATCGTCTGCACCACTCCATACCTTCAAGGTAGTGTCGGCCTAGAGCCAGACCACCCACATATACATCATCATGTTCCGAGCCCAGGCCAATCCCATGGACGACGCCGTCGTCAAGGCCACCGACGAGAACCTCACGAGCGAGAACTGGGAGTACATCCTCGACGTCTGTGACCGCGTCCAAGCCTCTTCCTCTGGGCCTCCCCACGCCGTCTCCGCCCTGATCAAGCGCCTCGCCCACCGCAACGCCAATGTCCAGCTCTACACCCTCGAGCTGGCCAACGCCCTGAGCCAGAACTGCGGCCCGCCACTGCATCGCGAGCTTGCCTCCAAAGCTTTCACCGATGCCCTCCTGCGTCTCGCCAACGACCGCAATACCCACGCCCAGGTCAAGCAGAAGGTCCTCGAGCGTATGGGCAGCTGGTCGGACGAGTTCCGCAAGGATCCCGATCTGGGCATCATGGAGCAGGCCTATCAGCGGTTACGCACCACCCAGCCCGGTCTCATGCCGCCGAGTAAACCGGGGAAGCAGCAGATCAGCTCTGACGATCGCCGAAAAGAGGAAGAGGAGCTACAGATGGCGCTGGCGTTGAGCGTGCAGGATAAAGGCGGGAATCAGGCGACGAGTCCGGGGAGAGACGAAGGTCCGGGCGCTGCCTCCGAAAGGGATGATAGTGAGCCCCAGCCTGCTCAGGCCCAGCCGGGTGCTCAGCAAGGCACGACGGCGGCGACGGTGAGTCGGGTGAAGGCACTATACGATTTCACACCTTCGGAGCCCGGTGAGCTGGCATTCAGGAAGGACGACGTGATTGCCGTGCTCGAGTCTGTTTACAAAGACTGGTGGAAGGGAAGTCTACGAGGCCAGACGGGTATCTTTCCCTTGAACTACGTGGAGAAGTTACAGGATCCGACCAAGGAGGATCTTGAGCGGGATGCTAACATGGAGGCTGAAGTCTTTGGCGAGATTAAAAACGTCGAGAAGCTGCTTGCACTGTTGAGCGTGAGGGACGGAGCTGGCAGCGGTAGACGAGGCGAGAGGGAAGAGGAGGAGATTGGTGACCTTTACCAACGGACGTTGAGTATCAGGCCGAAACTGATCGAGTTGATTGGGAGATACTCTCAAAAGAAAGGTCGGTCAAGATTCCAGACCCATTCTCTACTGATGATACTGACAAGATGAACAGATGACTTTACGCAATTAAACGAGAAATTCATCAAAGCGAGACGGGACTACGAAGCCCTCCTCGAATCATCAATGTCACACCCACCACAACTCTACCAACAACAGCAACAACAATTCCCAATCCGAACCCCACAAGCTTCCCACCCAATGTACCCACCCCCACAACAACGACCACCCTACGGCGCACCACCACCCTCAGGCTACCCACCTCAAGGTCCTCCCCCGTCATCCGCACAAGGCTACCCACCGCAACAACCCCCCTTCACACCCGCACAATCCCAACCTCACCTCCCCCACCAAGATCCCCAACGCTTCTACTCCCCCGCCCCGCCTTCTGAGCCCCCTTTATCCGCAGGAGGCCCACCACAACCCCCACAAGGCTTCGCCCCCTCGCCTTACCCTCCCCACGACGGTCCTCCAATCGTCAACGGCGCCGGCGCCCCGTTCCATTTCATCCCGGGGGGTGTGCAGCAACAGCATCAACAACTCCCGCCTCCTCATCATCAACCCCAGCAGCAGCAGGAGGTTCGTCGGAAACCTTCTCCCCAGGATTTTGGCGCACCGCCGCCTGGTGGTGCTGGTCTTGGTGGTGGTGCTGCAGATGGTGGAGCAGGAGGAAGCGGGGGTTTCCAAGGCCAAATCCGCCCAAATAGTATCCACACCCTCAACCGCGGGGATCCGCAGGAACTCGCTACCAGCGTGTATGAGAGTCCTGTTGATCATCAGCGGGGCAGTTATCCCGTAGGAAGTGCGGAGGGGTTTGGAGGTGGGGGGTATGCGCCCCAGCAGCAGCAGCAGCAGCAGCAATTCCCTCAACAGCAGCAAGCGGTAGGTGGACCAGGTGCCCCTCCCTCTCTGGGGGATAATAGAGAGAGTTTCTACCAGTACCCGCCTCCTGCTCATCCTCACACTTCCTCAACTGGCGGCGGCGGGGGTGTGCCTAGTTCCCCTGGTGGAGGAGGAGGGCAGATGATGTCGCCTTCCTCTCCTCCCTCAGCGGGCATGGAACCCGGTAGTGCCGGTGGACCAGCAGCGGGAGCGGGGGGATATCCTCCTTCGGCGGCGCCGGGTTTTCAGTATCAGGCTTATCAACCTCCGCCTCCACAACAGGCGCAGCAGTATTCCCAGCAGTATCCTCAGCAGTATCCCCAGCAGCATGAGCAGCAGAGGTTGCCGAGTGGGAGTAGTGCCGGCGGTAACGGGGGTGGTGAGGGTGGGGATCCCGGGGATTTCTATCGGTAGGATGTCTTTTGTGTTCGGGAAAATGTCACGAGAGAGGAGATGATGAAGGATGGGGAGGGGGCGTGGGGGGAGGAGGGGAAAGAAAGAGAGCAAGGTGGAAGGGGAAATGCTACAGTTCGATGTTCAGGGGTAGAGGATGCTTTGTATACTGTATAGCTTTCCGGAGTTTAGAAAAAACAACCCAAGCCGAGTTTTTTTTTTTTTTTGTTTTTCAAGTTTTGCTCTTTTCGGCCCTGCTCCTCTTTATGGGTTCACTGTCGAGAATACCATCTTCTGTTTTTCTTGTTTGGGCCGGGGGGGGGGGGGGGGGGGGGGGGATGGGGTGAGTTGTAAATGGTCTGTTCTTTCTCATTCTTGTCTTCTGAACCGCTTTCCCACCTTTCTTTCCCCTTCCATTTCTTTCTTTCTTTTATTCGCTTTTCTTTCCTGCTTTCCCCCCAGCCCCCCCCCCTTCTTCCCCCCTTGTCCCTTATTGTTTTTATCCTCCTCTCGTCTGTCCTTTCCCGTTTATATCCCGTGCGTGCCTTCTACGGTATGCATGGGGATATGTACCCGAATCCTAGTTCCCATGCCCCTCTTCCTAAGGGGTGGGTAGTCTAGTCCATGCACTGGCCGGCAATACAATTAGCCTAAAATCGGCTTGCATTGTTACAGGATATATTGCATTTGTTCTGCGGACATGATACGAACGACCATAGGTTGCAGAGAACAGAGGATCCCGTCCGCTCTCCTGTACTTAAGCTGCAAACCGGCAGATTAGTATTATCGTGGGTGACCAGATGAGAATACCTGCTGTTGTTCGTTTTTGGTTTTTTTTTTTTTTGTTAATTACCTTTTTTATTCTTTTTTTAATATGTCTCTCACTCTCCCTTTCCAAACTTGCTTACTTTGGACGACCATCACCTATTATCTTGTGTCTAAGGAGGGGTTAGAAGTATTAGAGAAATTAAGAGAAAATGATAGCGCATGATCAATAGAAATATTCCAATTGAATCGAAAGAAGGGGACGAAGACCAAACCCCGACCTTTAGTATGTTTCCCCCTCTCTCTTATTGCTGGTGTCTGTACGTATTCTAACCCGCTGCCTCCTCCTCGCCTCCAAACCTAAACTCTGCTCTACCATACATCCCACTGACTCGCAGAAAGCTTTCCCGGGCAAAGCCTACCCCGGACTTTCTAATCCTCTCACTCGCCCAATCTGCCTGAAATCCATTTCTCTCTCTCTCTCTTCAACCCGAACTTTGGTTCTTTACCACTACGCCTCAAATATGCTCCAGCCCCGCATCCGCTCCATCAACGAAAAAGCCTTCCTACGACTTCTGCTGCTGGCTCTGCAGGTACTGGTAGGCGAAGAAGGCGACGGCGCCGCCGACGAGGATCAGGGCGTAGACGCCCATACCGAGGCCGCCGGCGTCGGAGGTCTTGGGTGCGTTGGCGGTGGAGGTCGAGGGGGCGGAGGTCTTGGGGGCGGGATCGCCTGGCTGTTTTAGAGAGTTTGGTTAGTGGGGATGGGAGTGGGGTTTTGGGTGCTCTCTCTTGCATGCGATGATGTTGGACGAGGAAGGGGTTTGGATGGGAGAGTGCGGTAGGAAGGGTATGCGTATGTAGAATCATAATCGGGTTTCGGTGTTTCTGAGGAAGTTGTGTGGGTGCAAGTGGGTGAGGGGGAAAAACCAACATACCTGTCTCTTCAGGTTGCCGACCAGCATCCCGTTCAGAATCTCCCGGGCTTCGTCGCTATGGCCCACGTCCTCGAAGGCTTCGGTCGCATCCTGGCCGCCTACGTCAAGGAGGACTTCTTCACCGCCTCTATGAGTGAATTAGCCTTTTACGTTCTTCGTATGATCTTTACTTTATCGTATCGTGGATTTTCTGCGATGGCTGCCTTTGCTAGGCAGGAACTGCGCGGTCCCGTGCAGGATGAAATTGATATCCCCATCCAACCATCCAACCATCTCCGCGCGCTCCTACTGCCGTTTGTAGAAAGCTAGACGGGTATCTTGTTCGCGCAAACAAGCAGAGCAGGAAGAGAGTCGGCAGCGGTAGGGAATTTGGTGGGAATATGCGAAGAAGGGAGAGAGTGTAGACATACGGGTGCTCGTCGACGAAGCTGGAGGCATTGTAGACCTTGTCGTGGATGACCATGTACAGGTCCTTCTTGGAGGTATGCTCGCTCACGTCCGAGTAGGTCAGTTCCTTGGTGTCGGACATTTTTGGCTCTGTTTTCCTTTTTCCCTTCTTCTTTTTCCTCTGCTCTCTTGCTATCAAATGTCCCAAAGACTTCGACGGACGGTTGTATTAGGGGTCGTAAGGTGTATGTATTGTGTTGGCTATTCAGGTGGACTGAGGTGGTAGTGAGAGTTGAATCAGGATATCTGGCTACGCTACGCTATGCTCCGCTCACTAAGTCAGCGACTTCGATTGGCTGGGCATGAAAGCAACTTGAAATCAATTTGCCCCGCTCCGCTCGCTGCCTTTCGGACTCACATGCCTCCCCTCGGGAATTTCTTCGGCTAATGCTCTGATTGACTTGAACGCGCACGTGACCCTCATCGTTCCTTCACCCATTCACTACGGGATCTCATTCCCTAATGAGGCACGTAATGCTGAGACTTATGTCTGACTGCAAGAAGATATAGATAAAGGAATTTGAACTGGAGTGAACTGAATCGGATCAAACAGCATCGAATCGAATTGACTCGAATTCGTTGATCAATCAATTGATTCATTCATGGATTCCCCAAAAGAAACCCCCATTTCCCAATATTTTCCGTTTTCACCTCCCATAAGCGCGGGGGTAGCTACTGCAACAGCTACCGCAAATACTCCCTCTGTATGCGCTACTAATGATGAAGATATATGTATGCCAAAGAGCCCGAGCGCCAAAAAGAAAAAAGCGCAAGCACAAAAAAAAAAAAAGGAGCCGAAAAAAGAAGCAACAAAGCCCGATCTCTCTTTCTTTCTCCCACCCTCGGGATTCCTGCCAAGGGAGGAGAAGGACTCCCCTAGTTACACTTCGCTCGCAATAAGAACGAGCTGCGTTAGAGAAGAAAAAGTGAAAAGAAAGGACTCCCTTCTGCGCCGTCCGCTACTTTGCCTTTCGTAGAACCCGTAAAAAACCCGCTCGTGGATATCTTTTTCCCCCCCCCCTCCGCTAACCCCCTCTTACTATCTGAATCCCGTTTCCCCCCTCCCTGCTCCTTTTCACACTGCAACGATGAACAGCTCTCCATGCTATTTTTTCGCTGCCGCAACGAGCGAGGCGATAAGACGAACATGTGCCCATCGTACCGATTTCGAGCCACGGCATCCGAAATTTCCCATCTGTGCCCGAACGATCGTCCGGCCCCATTCACCTCTGCATTCCTTCCTTTTTCTCTTTTCCGAAGCTATAGCTTGTCTCTCTCCCCCCCCCCCCCCCCCCCCCCCCCTTCTTCGGCTGTTCTCAGGGTTTCTCGGGTCCACAACAGTGGAAAATTCTCCTCAGCAAAGAAAAAGAAAAGAAAGAAAGAAACGAAAACCCTCCCGAGTCAAAGACGGCATCGCGCTGAACGTGCAGTCGTACATTGCCATGTTTGCCAGAAAACGCTCAGTCGCAGTGTCGGATTTTTTGGGGGAAACCTAAAAAAAAGATGGATTTCTGAGGAAGCCTTGCCTCTATAGGGAAGGCAGGAATGTTGTTCAGAGAGTAGAAGAGATGGAAGATTTCTCTCAGCTACCCTTATTCCTCCGCTCTTCTGCTCGCGCGAGTCGTGCAGCCTTGACGAGAGGGGCTAGAGTGGCCAGGGGCTCTGCTGTTTGGATGAAAGCGTGCTGGAAAGGTTCGTGTCAGCACGTGAGAACTTTGATATCTCCCTTAACGTCGGAATGTCTAAGCTTACCTTCAAAAGATCATGCGCACTAGCTCGCTTCTCCGGGTCCACCTTGAGCGCAAAGTGCAAAAAGTCCCTGAAGACCGGCGTGAGGTTGTGCTCTTCCTTGATGGCCGGCGTACCGTTGGTGGCGATCAGATATAACGCCCTCAGTGGACTCTCGGTCAGGTACGGCGGCTCGCCTTCGATCATCTCGATGGCCATGATGCCCAGGGACCAAATGTCAATCTTCCGACCGTATTCCTTCCGAGTAACGACTTCGGGGGCCATCCAGTATGGTGTACCAACCATCGTCGTTCGCTTCATATGGCTCTCGTTGATCTGAGCGCAGAATCCGAAATCGGTGAGTTTGATGCTGCCCTCCATGCTGAGGAGGATATTGTCAGATTTGATATCGCGGTGGATGACGCCCTTGGAGTGTAAGAACTGCAACCCATGCAGCGTCTCTCTGCAAACGGCGGAAATCTGACCTTCGGACATCATGTTGAATGTCACGACGTCTGTCAAGCTGCCGCCTTCCATGTACTCCATAATCACCCAGAGGTCTCCGCGCACGAGAAAGCTGTCTAAAAAGTTGACCACGTTCTTGTGCTTACTGTCCTTCATCACCATAATCTCGTTGACAATCAGGTCTTTCTTGGGCTGCTGCTCCAGGTTCATCTGCTTGATGGCGACGCATTTATTTGTGCCGACTTCATACGCCGTATAAACACCACCGGATGCACCTTGGCCGATTTTGACAAGATTCCTGTACTTCTTCGTTGGGTCGGAAGTATTGCAGATATGTTGAAGTTTGGAGATAATCTCGGCGTTGTTCATCGATTGCCTCGGTCGCTGCCTCGGTCGTGGGGCTGGTCCTATTCTCGGGTCCACAGCGGGTGGATGAGCTCCTGCTCGAGGATCCTGCGGCATAGGTGCGGCCTGCTGTGCTTGCGCCTGGGCATTGTGTCTTTGTGATTGGGATCTGTCGATCGACTGCTGCTTCAGTACCTGTTGGGCGTGCTTCATAGCTTGCTCCTGTTGTTGCTGGTATTGCTGAGGGGAGCTAACGGGGGACTGAGACTGATACTGGTGCGCA
The DNA here is from genome assembly GCA_022701445.1 of Hortaea sp. C3G1500-4. Taxonomy (NCBI): domain Eukaryota; kingdom Fungi; phylum Ascomycota; class Dothideomycetes; order Mycosphaerellales; family Teratosphaeriaceae; genus Hortaea; species Hortaea sp. C3G1500-4. The sequence goes on from JAJVDI010000015.1 coordinate 146,244, forward strand.
TGGCCTGCCTTCGACCGGCTGCGGCTTAATTCCTGCTGGTTTTGATAATCGTACAAAGTTGGGGGAGCACCACTGGCAAGCGGGTACCCGCCTTCGGTACCTGCACGGTCCTGTTGCTGCTGGCCCGGGACTGGTGGCGCTGCTCTTTGAGGCATCAGATTCTGTTGGCCAGGCGCCTTTGGCGCAGGACGTAATGGCAGCATCTGATTGCCATTAAGTTGTGGACTTGTCGGTTGCGATGACGTAGCGAAACCTTGCTGACCCTTTGGTACAGGGGGAGGCGCACGAGGATTTTCGAAGCTCTCGCCCTCGTTCTTGGGGAAACGGGGACTCGCTGGCGGGCTTGCCATCTGCCCGTAAGGTCCAGCGGCGCCACCGCCTGGCGATAAAGCGCCTTGAGGTGCTGTTTGAGATTGTGGGCTCTCTGCGACGTGTGCATTGTCAAACTTATGGTACGCATAATCATCGCTGCCTTGGTCGTTGTTCTCGTTGTAGAAAGTCACGACATCAATGATCGCCTGGGGATGGCGTTTCTGTTCCTGTTCGGTGATGCCATTGGCTTGTAGCGTTCGTTGCCATTCCTTCGGAAGGCCCTGCTTCCTTGTCAGCACCTCATTTCACGCAATTGCCATCCTTACCGAATGAGGAAGGAGCGTCCGGGTGGACGGAGAGAGCACTAGAGAGCCAAGTCTCCAGCCATATAGACTACAGTACGCCTTCCGCTATGAAGCGACCTTCGAAGCCAAGATGCTCGCTGCTCACTGCTCGCTGTTCGCTGCTCTCAACTCGCAGAAAGAGGGGGATGCAACGTACCGTGAATTCGCCCGTTTCTTGATCATACCCTACATGAGTCACGTGAACGGGGTTCTCTGGAGCTGAAATGTTCGGCCTACGCGGCGAAGCCAGGTTGAAGAAGCTCGAGAAGCCGCTCTTCTTCTTCAAGCCTCGCGTGTCCTTGACCTCGTCGCTGTAGCGCTGCCGCGGCCCGCGCACTTCCTCCATCTTTCTGCCGGTGGCGGCCTGGAAGCTCTGTGCGAGCCCCGGCCCTGATGCGTGTCCGGTCGTGTTGGCGTGTGGTAAGTTGGGAGGGCGAGGCGGGTGGGCGGCGCCGGCGAGGGGTTGTTGGTGATGTGCGGGTTGCGAAGCCGCGGGAGGGGGTGGGGGTGCGTCCCGCGCGGAGTAAGGGACTTGGTTGAAGCTCTCCAACACTGCGGCGCTGTCGAAGCGCTCGCCAATGATGTCGGCAGAGGCCTGCGACAGGCGCGACGGGTGCTGCTCGTAGGGTTGGAGGCGGGCGTTGGCGGCGTGCGAGTTGGAGTTTCGGGACCAGTGGCTGTCGACGGTGGGGCTGCGGGTGTGGTGCGCCGCGGAGGCGGAGGCGGGCGCTTGTTGGGAGTATTTCTTGCCGACGGGGGCGGAGGGAGCTCGTCGCAGGGGATGGGCGTTCTGGCTATGGGCGGTGGTGGTCGGAGGAGCTTTGGAGAGACGTCGTCGGCTTCTCTGACCCTCAAGCCAATCAGGGCTCATCACGGCGTATGGACCCGCCTCGCTTGCCTACGACACAAAGCCACTGACTGCAGTCTAATCAAATCGCATCCCAATCGCTCCCCAGTCCAGACCTGGAGACGTGCGCAGGCGAAAAGCAGGAGTCAAGCGGGATGAGCAGTCGTACGCGCTGCTCGCAGACGCGGCAGAGAGCAGCAGCTGGGGTCTGTTGTGAGGAGGGTCTGCCACGGCTCCTTCAAACTTCCCACTGCCCACTTTCTACTCCGGATGAACGCTGCACGATGCTGCCCACCTTATCTCGCCTAGCTCCGCCCGCATCAGCCACTCGGCACCGCTGACGCAGCGTTTTATCTCCACTTGGTTTTATCCGTTTGGACTCGTTTCCACTGTCTACGCTGGAGACCGAACTATAACATGAGTAATGACGGGGATGGATGGGAGAGACTATGTAGAGTAGAGCGCCCTTAGCATTCAAAAGAAACCGACCTCTCCCCCTCCGTGTCTGTCTACACTCGCGGTCATAACAACATCAAGACTACCCTTAAGTTGCGCACAACAAGGATCTTCCTGCCCATCGGCTTCTTTACCCCGACCCGAATATACGCTAACACCTATACTTGCCGATGGAAAAAGGTCTAAGACCGGCAGCGACCACATGGCTCAAGGGCATGGGTTTTTCTTTTCTTCTCTGCACTCAATTCTTTTTCTGATACGCCGGATCCCCGATAGACAGGCACAACACATGCACGGTAGATCGGAAATGGCCGAACTCGATCCTGTCCGACGTCTGTCCATCCCGCCTGGATTGCTACACATTGCGTTCAGATGCGAGGAATGATTGGGAGCGGCTAGCAAGAGCGCGCCAAGCCGGTATCAACGGTTTTCGTTTTCCTTGTCCAACATCACCATCACGTCGTTCTACGTCCATCAAAAGGTAGCTGCCGCTTTTTGCTCCATAGGAACTGTGCGCCGCCCATCTTGCGCAACCGGTCCCACTTGGCTTCTGCTGCAGAAACTTCCAAAAAGGCGTTGAAAGAAAACCGAGCGCGTGGACACGTTATCGATCAATTCTATGCTTTTTGTTGCTTTTATGACCTGTCTAAGCGATAGCGGAAGGAATCCCATCCATGCCTAGCTCGCGGTCCGCCCTGCCGTGCCGCAGTGCCTGTATGCGGAGTCGTTGGAAGTCGGACATGTAACAACGCCAATCGTCCCTACGCTGTCTTCGTCAAACGTTCTTCTATAAATGAACAGTGTACTGTATCAGGATAGATCCCTTACACTTGGTTCAGGATCGCAGAAATCCGCTCAATACCGAGATCGTACATGCCGAAAGCGATCGAGTTGCTGCGCGCTGAGTCGCACCTTCCCCCGATCTAACAGAAACATGTCTTGATCTCATCACAGCTACCTGCGGTAATTCATAACACCATTCTCACGCCTGTTTTTCGTGACCCTCAAATCGCCATCCTCCCAAACCTTTCCTCGATATCCCTAGCATGCTGAACACCCGCAGTGGGGCGATGGTGCTGACCGCCGATGCCTTCACCGCAAGTCGGACAACGTGCCAGCTCCATAGGCATACCGCATTCACCGACAGTGAACGGATGGCCGTTGACGCATCGATACCAGTGACCCGTGCCTCTGAACTCCTTAGCCATCGCGGCAACCACCATGCGCATCTCGCTGCTGGAAATGCCTTCGTCGAGCATACGTCGGACTTCAGCAAGCTCGTCAGATAAGCCGCGGGTGGGATCCGCTTCACTGGCTGTGAAGCGCTTGCACATCGCCTCAGCCGTATCTAAGTGCGTGATGGCTTTGTCTCTCAGTTGCTCCAGGTGCTGGGATTCCGTAGTATCGTCATCCTCCTCCTCAGTCGCCATGGAAGTACCGTATTCCATAGCGGCGAACTTGGCCCAGAAGATATGCGCCTCTACTTCCTGTCTGACATTGACTGTCCTAGCTGCTGACGGCGCCGAGTCTCTACCAGGTCGCGAACACGCTGGTATGGCTGCTCATCGATGACAAGTCTGTCGGCAAAGTTTTTGACCGCAGTGCGAATGCCAAAGGTCTGCCGGTATCTCTTCGAGTACTTCAGTCTCTTGACTTCGTGCAGCTGATTATCGATGGAACCGGTCAACGTGACGTTCTGACTGGGCTTTCTGGCTATTTCCAGTGAATCGAGAAGACGACATTGGTCACTTGCGAGGCGCTCAGCGAGATCGTGGTGAGTACGATTGGCCCATGCTGTCAGCTTCTTCGCGCTCTCATCTAGAAGCGCCCTCCTCACGATGCGGCCGTAGCGATTAATACTCCGGAGGGAGCCACGGCATTCGGGACATGTTTTGAGCTCTTGGGACGAGAATGGCTCTGACGTCGATTTGAGAGCGGTGATGGCACCGGTCAGAGAATCGATCTCGTAATGAGCGGCCATGTCCATAGTGCGGTCCATGCTGGTTGCGGTAAAAACGTGTCCACAGGGAGGAAATATGCACGGGTCCTCATCCAGATCCAGGTCTCGATAAGCGCACAGCATCACCAAATCGGCGTTCAGTGACTTGACATGCTCCGAGCCGTGAACTTGGCAGAAAGCACTCGACGGGCATGCTTCGCCGCATATCGAGGGACAACGGCAGCCGCAGGAAAGGATCCTCTCGCACCTGCAATTTGGGGTCAGCAACTTTGGATCCAGAATATAGACTTCAATGCCCAAGCTTACCTCTTCGAGCATGGGAGCCAATCGCACGGGGCGGCACAGGGCAATCGGCATTGAAGGCCGTGAGGGCAACTGGAGCTACAGTGCTCTTCAGCACAAGGGGCGCCTGGAATGTAAAAGTTAGAACGAGACTATCCAAAGGATGCTAATCTTGCAGACTTACAAGGCTCACTGCATGTCTTGCTACACGCACTGTGAATACAACTCGCTTGGCACTTGGCTGCACAGGGTGGGCAGTCTTCTTCGCCGTGGCAGGTGGCTTCGCACCTATGCTGACAGGTAAAAGGCCGGAGGCACTTCGTCGAACACTCTGGATGATGGGTTTTCATGACGACGCCGTCCACGCGTGTCTTGCATTCCCAACAAGGTCTCTGGCAGACATGTCCACATGGGAGAATTGCGGAGCACATCGCCCTGCATTTGTACTTGTCGCTGTAGACGTCGGTACTACATGGCTCCTTGACCAGGTGCTCGCAACCGGGAACAGTCCAAGTGACGGGAACTTGGCACTGGACTTTGGATGGGTCCTGATACTCGAAGCAGCGAAGACTCTTATGAATGTGGCGGCATTCCAATTGGACGTTGACGTCTTCTATCAGTACCATGCACTGTGGATCGCATGGCAAACCGCATTCTTTTTCGCATATGTGGAAGCATCCTGACCGATTCCTATAGCAGGGTTTGGAACAGAATACGGCGTTGTGAAGCATATCGCTATGGCATTTGCTAGTACCTGCAAGACAAGTTAGATTTCTCTCATAAAGCCCATGATTCGCGGTACCCCTGCACTTACAAGCGTGGCCACAAGATAATTTCTTCGGGCATAGCAAGTCACAGCCTGCTTCAGGCGAGAGCCGTACAAAATCTGAGGGCTGCCGCACGCTCATTGGCGTGTCCTGATGGCGAGGACAACAAAGCTCCAAGGCCGTCCCGAAATTGCTGTTGGTGCGAAAGATGCCCAGCACGTTCTCCCACATCTCAACAGAGCCGGCTTTGCTGCCGGGATCTCCAGTGATCGTATCAGCGTTGCCAATGATGTACATTCCATGCTGAGCACGCGAGAGGAGGACGTTGATGCGGTTTGGCGTCTTCAGGAATCCGGGCTTGCGCTCCTTGTTGCTCCGGACAAGGCTGATAATAACCACTTTGGCCTCCTCGCCTTGGAAATTGTCAACGGTAGCAATGCGGAGAGCGCTCAGCAGAGTACCGCGGGCCACAGAAGTGCGACGCAAGAGCGCGTCAGTGCTTGGTGGGTCACCTTCAATCTCATTCCCAGCATCCTTCAGCAGCTCATCATCATCACGTTCGTTCAGAACAATCTCGAACGAGCTTGCGAGCTTCCTACGAAGCAATCTCAACTGGCCCAAGTACGGCGTAATGACAGCGATTTCGTTCGACTTGTACACCCCTTGATGGACAAGATGCTTGACCAGAGCGGCCGTCATCTCCACTTCATAAGAGTTCGTGTGAGATGTAGTGAGCCCGTCCCCAGCATGATCCTCGGGCTGCTCGTGATGCATCCAGAAGAGACGTTGACGCATGCCGACGACGTCGGGCAAAGAATTGACGGACTCAGCATTCTGCAGATCGGGATAAAGCGTCTCTTGAACCAGCTGAGAAATGCTAGGATGCATGCGACGTTGCACCTGCAGACGGCAAAACGGTAGAGGATGAGCGAGTATGTCCTGGGGCTGCACCAAGCGTTCGAACAGCGACACGTCCAGAGCGTACTGCCCTCCGCCTCGACTCTCGGTCGAAAGATCATAATTCTGAACGTGCGGCCGTAGCTGTTGATGGTCGCCGATGAGAATCGCATGCTCAACCGAGGGTAGAAGAGCGGTTAGGAGATGGGATTCCAGAACTTCGCCAGCTTCCTCGCAAAGCAGGACCTTGGCGTTGACGCGGCGAAGGAGGTCCAAGTTGCGCGCAAGACCGCTGGTAGTGACACCAATGATGTTCGCCTGGCGCAGGACGCGCTGGTCGGTCTCGGTGCGTATGTTATCCAGCTCCTCTTTGGCCTTGTTGTACGCCGCAAGAGCGGTGTGAAACTTGTCACGGACATGGTTGGCCGCTTTTGCGGTCCACTCGCGGTACAGACGACGACGCTCGCGCGCCGTCATTTGATGAAGGTCTGCGTTCTCAAGCTCAGCGACCGGCCGACGTTTCTTTTGATCCCACGGTACAGCGTTAAGCCATTGCTGCAACTCTGAGCCCTGATGCCGATTGACTGTAACAAACCCCTCCTCGTCGATGTTACTAAAGAGTTGGTGATGGTGTTGTGGATGCCATTCGCGCAGATACTCTTCGATAGAGGATTGAATGCCGAGTTCTGACATCGAGCGAAGAATCAGCTTCAGCTCATTGACTTCATCTTCAACCTCCTTCATCAGCCTGAACCTTTCCGATTTCTCCGTCTTCGTGAGATCCAGCCTCTGCACGACTTCACGCAGGTTGACATCGGCCAAGCGGTCGGACTTTGAGCGCCCACCAATGCGGACGATATTGGAGACGCCTTCATCAAGTAAACGTTCCAGACTCTGATCTAAAGCATGGTTTGTGAAACAGACGCAGAGAATTGGCCCAAGATTACAAACTTTCTTGTGTGCGAGGAGGATCTTGATGAGCTGGACGCCAGTGTAGGACTTGCCCGTTCCAGGTGGGCCTTGGATCAAGGCCAGGGAGCGCGACAGGGAGGCGACGACAGCCTTAGCCTGTCCGTGGTCGAGACTCGAGTGCTGTGCCAGCTCTACAGCCACGCCTTCGATATTCCGACCCGGGGTAAAGCGCAGAGCTTCACCACCCGTCGTGACCGCCGAAAGATCAAACTGGAATCCAGGTGTAGTTGCGAAATTCGGAGGTTGAATGTCGATATCGCGAGCCGGGTTGGCTGTTGTGGAGACGGGAGCAAGGACGTCTGCAAATGGCACTTCCAAAGTCTCGCTCAAGCGCTGCATTGCTCGGAGAGTTGGTTGGAAAGCAGGCAAGAGGACGCCAGGAAACTCGACGAGCGACAGGTGGGCATTGTCACCTGAGGACAACTCGCTCAGCATAGGATGTATGCCGTCCTGTTGGGCAGGTTTGACAATAACATGAGCACGCTTTTCATCAGACCACAGGTCGTGTTGCTTGTGAATAGCAATCTGCTGCTCGCCTTTGGTCGCATCCCTTTTCGGGCTTCTAGGCTCCGGAACCACAGTCAAGAATATTGCTGAGCCCAATGAGCTGAGCAGGCATACCAAAGCATCGTCGCTCAGCCTCTTCGAGTTCTGCCACCAGTCTTTGCGCTCATTCTTGTTTTTGCGTTGCACGTTTTTGGGTTGGTCGAAACTGATGGCGAATTCGATGCCGTTCCGAGGAGTGGATGTCACGTCGACGATCGTAGCATTGCCGTAAACGAATGCACGCGAGGTTTCCTGCTTGTTCTGCTGGGATGGATCGCGCACCTCAGGAGTTTGGAGCCTTGCAAGCTCCGTCTTAGCCGTGTCACGAAGTTGGCCGACTGTATCTGCGCGCAACAGGCGAAAGTGGCGATCGAGAAGGCCTTCAAGACCTCCCAGATGCCACTGGGTCGGGTCAGCCAAGGGGAGATATTCGGCCCCGGCGAACTGAATCTCCAGCGTCGTTGGCAAAATAGAGATCTCGCGGATGTCTACATGATCATTGTCGTGCCTAGGCACGCCGTCAATGTTGAGCAATCCCGGACCTGGACGCTCCAAAGTGAAAAAGGCGCGCTCGCCGATGTGTTGCTTGGTGCCTTCGGACTGGGCCGGTATGGCTTGACCGAGCCCCAGGCGCTGTTCTGCGCGTAGCAAATGCCTCTGAGATGGCTTGACGGCGAATCTGACTTGGTCTGTCATTGGCTCCTTGAATAAGATTGCGAACGCTTCGGCGACTGGCTTCAACCCATCGTGTACTTGGGCCTTCGTATTGACCTCGATGAGCTTATCCAAAGCAGTGAGGGCACACTCGATTGCGTGGATCGCGGTCGTATTCGTACTGCTTTCTTCTCCTTGCCCCATGAGACTGAGAGTTTGCAGATGCTTTGCAACAGCTGAGAAGAGCTTGATTGCCTGCTCACCGTCTTGACCCCACACAATGTTGTAGATTGATGTGAGACGATGTTTCAGAATCGCCGAAGCCATCACATTCTTGTGAGTAATGACCTCGAGGAAGTGGATGATCTGGCTGTTGAACAGCCGCGCGAGGATGTCAGGATGGACTTTGTCCAGCGGCTGCTCCAGCAATTCGATGATGCGCTGGACCCCTCCCTCGCTCGCAAGAAGCACAATCACTTCTTGCATCCTGCCCGCATCGCTGTCAATAAGCTCCGCTGCTTGCTTGAAGAACTTGCCCAGGTTTGGTCCAAGTGGTACGGGCGTTCCGATCTCCTGCGGGATGTTGTATCTCCAATTCTTGAACACCGCTTCAGCATTGTCCACATGGCTTGGACCGGCGGCACCGGCCGTGGTAGCTAGGTCGTTGGATGCTCTCCAGAGATCGATATCAGCCTTATCATGCGAGTAAGTGCAGGTCTTGCCCCGGTGGCATTTGCCTTTGGCGAAGTTGATGCAGGCTTTACGCTTGAAGTTTGGATCCTTTACATGGGAATACTTGCAACAGTTGCCATCCTTGCATTGGCCAAGCTGGAAGAGATGGCAGGGTTTTCTGGATTGGTGTTAGTAAAGGCATTCCTTTCCCCGATAATGTAGGTAGACGTACTTTTTTCCTCCTGCCATGTTGCACGTTGGGCTGTGGTCTCCTTCCAAAGCCCAGCCTGGTGCGGCTCGGGCGACAAAGTCCCAGAAGCGTTGATCTCGCTCCTGTCTAATGTCAGCATGACAAGTATCGTAAGGCGAACCGTAATTCCACGCAGAGACTTACCGATTGTCGTTGCGACTTCCGGTTCGAGTGGGATTCAAATCTGATGATAGGCGTGGCGTGGGACGTTGGAGAGCTTTAAGTCGAAATATCAACACGACTTTGTGACTCCGTGCGGGCGAAAATACTTGTCTCCTCGGCGATGAACTTTGGACCGGTGTACGTCACCTGCAAACGCCGCAGCGGCGCATGTGAAAGTGTCGGTCTCCAATTCTAGAAAGAGTGCATTCACTCCTGGAGGGGCACGCAGCAGCAGGCCGTGCGGCAGCGGTATCCGGTCCCTTCCAGAGCTTCGATTCCAAGTCAACGTGTCTCCAGGCTGCCAACGGGCCTGTATGCAGAAGGGCGTGGGTGGCTGCATGCATTGTACCTTCATGTACGTGGGAAACCAAGCAAAGGTTTCGGCCAACCGTATGCACCGTGCAACCTATTTGACCGGCCGTACATACCCACTGCGGCCAGTTGAGTGAGAAGTGGTTCAGCGTTGCAAGCAAGAGAGTTGGTAAGAGGAAGCCATCGCCACTGGGGACAAAGCAATACAGAGCACCCAAAAGACTCATGTCCGAAGATAGCATCCATGCTATGTCCATGATCGAGCAGCGATCCAGCCACCGAGCCAAGATACCTCCAGAAGAAGCACAAAGACAAAAGGAGTAAAAGAAGGTAACCTCAAGATCGCCACCACTGCAAGCCAGGCTACACAATAGAAAAGATCCGTGTCCGAAGACAGCGGGCATGCCTTACCCACAAGAAGCAGCAATCCAGCCATTGAGCCAGAGCACTTCAAGCAAGAAGCACAGATAGAAAAGGGGGATTAAAAAAGGCGACCTTCGGCCACCGCCACTGCGAGCTAGGCTGCACAATGGAAAAAGAACCCGTGTCCGAAGACAGCAGGGATGCTGTACCCACAAGGGAGCAGCAATCCAGCAATCGAGCTGGAGTACTTCAGTAAAGAAGCACGGGAAAAAGAGGTTTGAAAGAAGGCGACCTACGGCCACCGCCACTGTGAGCTAGGCTACACAGTGGAAAAAGGACCCGTGTCCGAAGACAGCAGGCATCGCTGAACCAACAACGGAACAGCAGCCAAAAAGAAGCATTCGCCCTCTTGCGAGGGGTCGTAGGCCACGGTCTTTCGCCCGACCAGCTGCAGTGGACAAGGGAAAACGCGACGGAGAGAGGAAGAAGGAGGTGAGGAGGAGCGCGTCGAGTTTGGTTTTTCGAATTGTGCAGGGTCCGTGCTAGCGCGCCTTCTGAAAGTTGGATGGGTTGTTCTTTCCCAAACCATAGGATCGGCGGGTTGCTGCCGGATTGCCCTATGGTCCGGATAGGGAAAGCATGGGGGACGGGGTTCGTTGAACCCGCCTTCCTCGGTCTAAGTGCAGCTTGCCACTCGGTGGTGCTGCTTTGCTTGACGACCATAGGTCTATACTGCAGCATCAGTATGCTCAATTGGGTCGAGATGCAAGAGCAGTCTGTACCAGGAGTACGTGAAGTGAGGTCGAGATGAAGTACATTGCAGCAAGCCGAGGAGGCCGCAGCGCTGCATGATGGGAGAATTCCCTGAGCATTGGTTTCAATTTTACGGTGGAGTGAGGAGGCCATATAGTTATCATTGAAGACATGAGTGAAATTGGAACATCACGTACTTGTGTGCTTCTACCATGGGTCTAGCTAGCGGGTAAGGTACCTCGATTGGACCAGCGGGAGTCCGAAGCGCTGCTAGTGATCTCTGAATCGTTAGACTACTTAGACCGTCCACCACCAATGTCCTGACCCAGCTGTACCGAATAGTTAGCACATGAATCAAGAAAGAACTCGAAATCAATATGTATGTGTATGAACTTACCCTGTACCCCTGGTGCTTCTCCCACTCCATTCTCTGCCTCGTCACCGGTAACTGTCTCCTAAGGCCCTTAAAGCTACCCTCCGCGAGCGCAGTGAAAGCCCGGTTCAGCTCCTCCTGGAACTTGTTCTCCGCCTTTGCAATCTCCTTGACCACTGCCTCCGCCCCACCACTCACATTGCCAGCTTCGACCTTCTTCGTAGTGTTCATCCTCACGTTGCCATCTTCGTAGTAGTGTACGTCAATCTTAACGTTGCCTGACAGGCTGGAAGAGGAGGGGTCGAAGGTATAGGTGCTACGCCAGCGTCCGTTCCAGAAGTTCTGGGGCGAGTACTTGTTCGCGACGAGGACGAGCGTGATGGTGTTGGAGGTAGGGTAGATGCCGATGGTGGATGAGGGGAAATGTTCGGCTGAGGCAGTCTTGAAGGCTTGCTGAAGGGAGCGGATCAAGTCGGCGTTGGGTGAATCGATAGGCTGGGACTGCGAGTTGGATGTTGTCTGTTGGAGGTTAGCGTTTGAGCTCGACGGACGTAGAGGCGGCTGAGCATACTTGGGCAGCATGATCAACCTCGAAGGACGTCTCGCTGGCGGTGTCGAAGTATCGTCCGTTTCCTAAGGAGTTGTACTGGCTGAGGATCGCCTGCACTGCTTTAGCATTGTAATCAATTCTATGGGGTTCTCCACAATCTTACCGTCTGATCGCCGCTTGGTAGCTTGACAATGATGTATTGGTCTTCGTTGTACTTCTTGTATGCCGGCTCGAGCGATTGCACTTCACTAGGAGCCAGTGCCTTGATGTCTACCACAGGGCTTTAGCGAGGGAACATATCCTACTTGGATGGATAATGCCTACCGGCGACCACATTCGAGAGCTGCAGCAGTCAGCTCAGTTCACTTGTTCCACGGTTGGCTGCTCCTACCAACCTCTCCCGGCGGTGCCGTTTCAACGAAAGAAGCTACGGTCTGCTGTTTCGATGCCATGATCGGATTGTGACCGGGTGAAGACGATTGATGGTTGCAACGATCTGGCCAGTGCGATTATATAGATTGACGACGCGCCGATGTCTAGAAATCGACCTCCTGTAGTCTTGTTTGGTGGGATGAAGTCAAGCGGGCTCGCCGCCCAGTGAGCTGGAGCCGAGATGCTTTGCAACCTTAGGCAGGGATGCAAGCTCCCACCTTCTATGACGGGTTAGCTTTTCCAGGACCCACCCCGCGAAGCCAATGGTCTACACTCCACATCTCACCCAACAGATTGTCCGTGTTTTGACGTCCAACACTACCACACGACCCTAGCAGAGAATAACGGAAGATGGCATTGGTGCAGTGGACATGGTCTGCGTGGTGCACGATATAGTTTTGCGGGTAGGTAGGGTTTCCAGATTTCTCACTTATCCATTTCTATTCATCCATTTCTCCCTTCCATTGCACGGCCAGACCCTCAATTGTACGGTGGATTACAGACCCTCTCACCACCGTCATGTTTGGCATGCAGGCTCTGGCAATCGCGGTACTCTGCACGGTGGCCTCTGCTGCCCCACGAGACAGAGGGCATCCTCAGTCCAAGGCCGTCCTGCTTCAGGACATTGATCAAATCTCGAAGCACTGGGGCCAGCTCTCGCCATATCGTGACAACGACGAACGTTTTTTTGGTGTCCAGGATGTCGGACTCCCTGATGGCTGTCAGATCGAACAGGTGCATAGCCTGCAACGTCATGCACAGCGCTTTCCGACGTCCTATTTCGACGATGGCCTGAACGATGAGCGGTTTGCAGCTAAGATAAGCAACTTCACGGCAGCGAATCCGAATGCAAGTTTTGCGGGCCCATTGCGCTTCCTCAACACCTACAGGTATCCCCTGGGAGAGTCCTATCTTACTGGCAAGGGCGCCGCCACAGAGTTCGAAAGCGGCGTCGCCTTTTGGAATCGGTACGGTCGTGTCCTGTTCGACGCAGAGCCGGAGCAGCTACAGTATGAGCCATTCCTCCGCAACGGCAGCACCCGCCCCAAACCCCTTCTGAGGACCACCAACCAGTCCAGGATCGAGAACTCTGAAATCTCCTGGGCGCTTGGCTTCTTTGGTCCAAGCTTTTACAAAGAAGCGATGCCAGGATTGAACAGCTTTGTCAACGGGAGTCTCTTCGACGTGCTCGTCATCCCAGAGGGCGGCACCGAGAATAATACACTAGCCTCATATGACAGTTGCTACGAAGACCTGTTGCAATCGGCGTATCTGGGCGACTTGGATTTGTTATTCCAGTACGTTCCGTTGTACATTGGCAACGCGACCGCACGAATGAACCAGTATGCACCTGACGGTTTCACCTTCAACAATAACGACACGTACGCTATGCAGAGCATTTGTGCGTATGAGCATGCGTATACCGGCATGAGCGACTTCTGTGGTCTTTTCACAGAAGACGAATGGGCCGGGTTCGAGCAAACTCTTGGTATCGAGTACGCGATTATCTATAAGCCGACACTTTTGTCCAACTGGGCTGACTTGATGTAGATACTACTACGACTACGCATTCGGATCACCGACAGGTCGCGCACAAGGCCTCGGCTATCAACAGGAGCTTCTCGCTCGGCTGACAGACCAATACATCACGAACAGCAACAGCTCCGTGGACTCCACCCTCACGGACAACCCCAAGGACTTCCCCCTGCAGAGGCCTTTCTACGTGGACTTCTCCCACGACGACATCATCGTCTCAGTCCTGACCTCCATGTCAATAGACTACTTCCGCGAACACCCCAATCTGTCTCAATACCCACCGGATCCCGACCGCCACTTCCTCCTCTCCAGCCTAACTCCCTTCGGCGCCAGACTAATCACAGAGGTAATCGGCTGCGCAGCCCCTGAACCCGAACCCATTCACGGGCACAGGACAACCTACTACCCCACCCAATACGGCTACGACTCCACCAACGCACCGCACAAATTCATCCGAATGCGCCTGAACAACGGTATCCTTCCCCTTAACACGATCCGAGGAGGTTTCTGCGCAGGCCGCTCAGATGGCATGTGTGGCAAAGAAGACTTCCTGGCTTCGCAATATGAAGCGATGGAGTTGGCGAATTACGATTTTGCTTGTTTTGCTAACTATACGATTCTGGATCCGACGAATGGTAGGGATTATGATGGCACGGTTAAGAATGGGACCAAGGGGATCGTTGTACATGATGGCCGGATCGATGCTGAGTATATCGAGAGCTTGTGAAGTGAGTTTCCAGGAGGTGAAAGAACCGTAAGCCGGGAGTTCGAGGTGTAGATGGATTTTCTGCAGCCAAGATCTTTTGGTTTTCCCCCCTTTTCTCTTCTTTGGGAACCCAGTTTCACGTCAACGCCTCCTACTGAACAACATGGAAGGGATGTGAAGCGCACACAACTTGACTTTTGACCTCTGTACCAAAGGCCAAAACACAGCTCGCTCAATGGGAATTGCGCCACTTGTACAAAATCAGGTACCCAGTTTGCCCGGAAAAGAAGTACGCGAAGACACTGTGGTCGATAATGGCCAACGTGCGAGCCGAAAATAGAAGGTAAGACTACACAACTACCACCAGACTACTTCCAACGCTCCCTCAAAACCTTCGGCCCACCCGCGCGTCCATTCGTCCCAGTCGCCCCGAGCGGCCTCTTCCCATTCCCATTCAACCCCGTCACCCCATTAACCTTCTCGTTCCTAATCCCGGACCTCGTATGGCGCACGAGCGCTCTATTCCCGTGCTTCGCCGCGTCGTCATCAGCCTCGCCCTCAGCATCCTCGTCTTCGTCCCCCACGGCGTCGACCTCCTCCCCATCCACCATCTCATCGACCACGACGCCCGGGTTGGGCGGGGTCTCGTAGTCCCAGCCGACCGTAGAGCAGTCGCCCGCGGGAGACTCGTGGAGATTGCCGCCGGGCTTAGGTCGCGTCATGGGACCGCCGACGCCGAAGATGGCGCCTTGCATGATCATGTCGCCTTTCATCTGCTCGCTGCTGGGATCCGTCTCGTGGCGCTCGTAGTTGATGATATCGGACCTGGCGTCGGCTTTGGCCGCCGCAGCGCCGGAATGTGTAGGTTTCCCACCGGACGCTGGGGTCGTTTGAGCGGTGGAACGTCGCTGTGTGGCTTTGACTGCTGTGCGCCATTTCTTTAGGAGTGCGTCGGCGTCGTAATCGACGTTGGCGGCCGCTTGGGCGTGCAAATGATTCGAGGCGTGCTGCATTTCTTTCATCAAAGCAGCAGGGGCAGGGACAGTGTTTGGGGGATGTAGTAGATACTCGCGAGGCAGCTGGCAACGACTCAAGCGGTCGTACTCGGCCTCTAAATGCCTGATCCGATTTTGTGCTGCTTCGAGCTCGGTCTTTTTGTGCTCCTTGATCTCGTTTGCACGCGACATAGAACGAAGAGTCTCTAGAGTCCAGGCTTCTTGACGTTGGCTTTCAGAGAGCTGACTCCAATGCTCAAAAGCGGACTGCAGATGGGCGTTGTGTCGAAAAACATCGCTGTCTAGCCAGTTGTTGACGTTATAATTGCGGACAGTGGCAAGACGGTGGGATAGGGCATTGCTAAGGCTTTCCATTTGCGCCGGGCCGGGTGGCTTCAAGGTCCAGGTGTTGGGTCCTGGAAATGGCGTAGAACTGAATAGAGTAGGCGGCGCAGGCAGGAGCGCAAGACAAAGTCCGGGAAAAGAGAGTGAGAAGAAATCCACGTCATCAAAAAGCTGCTTTGGCTCCGTCTTCGCCTTGGCTGCCTCCAGACTCCCCATTATTTCCCTCAGAGCCAGTTCCGCCGCTCGGCCTACTTCGGCAGCTTCTTGCAGCTTCAAAGTAGACATGTCTTCGGTCTCTGGTCTTTGCACGCGGTTCCCGGCGTTATCCTTTCGCATCTGCTGAATGCGCTGTACCTGCCCGAAAGATTCGCTGTGTCGCTGGGATGGGTTGCTCGAGGGCCGACGTGGCGGGAGGTCGTTGATCACACCAGTCGCCTGCCAGTTTGGAGCATTGAAGGAAGTCTGCACTGGTCCTTGATGCTCTTTCATGGGATTTGACGGAGGTTCGTACTCGGGACTGGCATCTGTTACCCTGGCTGCCAGACCATGCCGCGGATGCAATGATGGGGCGCTACTACTATGTGTCTTTCCAGCGCTACCACTAACCCCCCCACCACCGCCGCCACCGCTGCCGCTGCCGCTTGGTTCCGGATCGGGCGTGCCTGCTTCGCTGCCATTCTTTCCCCACCCGCTGGCATTGATGTTCGCGCCTGGCTTCAGATTGGCCTTCGGTTGTCTCCGTGTGATGCCGCCCCGAAGCTTCTTGATCTCTTCCACATCATGAACACCGTCGGCAGGCTTCGGGTTGCGAGGCTTGATGTACAGATCTAGGTGCCTTCCTAGGCTAGAAGAGGTGAAGGCCTGCCCGCAGAACGGGCAGCTGCGGTCTTTCGCCGATCTCAAGTTTTGGCTCGAGCCGTCCGCATGGTGTGACGAGGTCGGCGTTGAAGCGGCAGTCTCGTTCTCGGGACGTCCGTCGTCGCGATTGTTCGGTGAGGTGCCCGTCATGCTGTTGCGAATCGCCACCGGGTCTTCCCTCTGCCCCTCTCCAATGCAGCTTAGAAGCGACGGTTATCCAAGGTTGTTATTTCAGCATGCTTCCTACTACCACGACCTGGCGGATGACAAGCCCAATCTACTGTCAACCCAAGCCGCCGTAGCGCCCGCCCAAAATCATTTGTCGGTTGAAAAGGTGAGAAAGTCTCCTGGAGCGTCCGCATGCGCGGGAACGGACATGACGTACCTTAACCCCGACCGTACTTCGCATTCGTCCCGAGTTGCTCGGGAGGCTGAGAAGCCAGTCGCCGATCAAGCCAACCGAATGAACTGGAATGATTGGCGCCACGTCTGATTAGAAAGCAGCACGTCTTTCCTTGCCTGCCCCATCAACCCTATCAACCCTATGGTGCTTTGTTCAGGGCGCAGTCATCGCGGTCATGTTGATGGGGACTCATCAAACCGTAATCAGTACTTGGCAAGAGAGATACGAAGACTGACAATTAAGACCTACGCACTCTAATAATATGGTACGGCAAATACTTCACCCAAGCTTTACCGCCTACGCGCATGCCTACACCCTATCACTCGCATCGCTGTCATTCCTGTCCCTCTTCGCCTTTCTTTGTTCTCGCCCCTTATCACTCCAAGGGAAGTGAACCACTGGGATCATAAAAAACGAGTTGCTAGGATCTGCAATGCCAGCAATCATATTGTACCAAGCAATGAACGCCGCAGCAATTCCAAATCCACCACCGAGTCGTGTGAGCGTCGGGTCTGGAACTCCGTCGTTGCTGGCTGCATCGAGGTAGGCTGAAGGAAATGTAACCGTCAGCAACTGTGCAAGATTTTTCTTTTTCTTTTTCTTTTTCAGGGTTAGCGGTACTACACATGAGACTCACCGCAACCTAGAAAGATAAATGCGATCCAGACACTACCGAATAGAGTAGTGAAAAATAGCGTAGAGCGAAGCGTGCAAAGCCAGAAGATGATAGTGATGATCATCCAAGCAAAGATATAAAAGGCGAAAGCTGGACGACATATCAGCAAACAGCCCCAATTCCGGACTGACTTCAACAAGACATTCATACCTGTATAAAAGTCGGGTATCCCGTAAGCATGCTCAATCCGAAACCCGCCCGGCGTCAAGATAATGCCCAATGATATCCAAAACCCGCCATACGTACTAAGGGCAGTGCCACCGAAGACTGCAGCAGAGCAAAGCTCATCAGCTCAACAAGTCGATCTGACTAGCACCACATCAAATTACTTCTGACGTACCATTACCCAGGACAATCTCCCACATACCCGCCAGCAGCTGCACAAAGCCGCCATACGCGTAGGCAGGCGCCATCACCATACTGCTCTGCCCGCCCAAGTTCCTCGTATTCAGATTGATCATACTCAAGAGGAACGTAGTCAAAGCGAAGCCACTGAGTCCCAAGGGGACAGGGTTTCCGAACTTGAACGGCGGAGGCTTGTAGAGACCTGGTTGCAGGCCGCCAGCGAAGGCGGGCAGGCGCAAGGACTGCGTGCCATCGGAGTTGTTGCTGTGGATGTGGGCGAGTGGGTTACCGCCGTAGTCGGGGTTCCGGTGCGGATGCTGGGCGATGTTCTCGCGGTGTGAAGTCGGTGGTGAGGGCTTTGGAGGCATTGTGGTATGTAAGGTGTGTTTTCAGGCTCATACGTAGGGGGCGGTGACGACCAGCACTGGTAACAGTGATGAGAGAAGTGCACGAGGAGGTCACTGAAGTCACGCAATGAAGGAGGTCGAATCCAGCAAATTGCACCTATCTTCTACATCCTAGCTGCCGGCTGGACGTCGAGAGTTACGGGATTGGGAGGGACATGACATAGCTCTGTTCAGTGAGCGAATTCCCCTCGCGTCAAGGGAACCCAGGATCCGGGGCACCCACCTGTCCACCTCGCCATTGACGCGTCCCGTAAACAGGTTTAGCTCGTGGGGACAAAGGTGAAAAGGTCGGCCGAGCATCGGGAACCCAAAGACAAGAGGTTTAAGCGCACCCAAGCTCCCAAAGATGAAAGTATGATCAACAAGGTCGAAGGCGGGGTTGTGTGGAGTTACCCCATATTCCGACGCTTGAGTCGTCATCAGCAGCAACCGTCACCACTTTTATGCAAACACCGCAATGAGATGGGGACGGAATTTGGGTTTGCCGAACATGAGTGTCATACGAAGCTCTACTCAAATTTACTGAAAAGCCTCACACGTGAGTAACGAACGTCCTGAGATCCCCCACCTTTACCTCCCCCCCAGGTCTATACCGACCTCGAGAGCACTTCATTAACTAATCGAAACAGAATAAGCGGTAGTGTCAAACTTCGCATTGCTACCAGTAAAGACTTCCGTCCCAGCCTGGAAAGCCTGCAGATAAAGGTTGGAGTTGAAGCCATTACTCGCATAGTTCTGCTGAAGGTACTTGTAGAAGTTCAGGAAGTCCCCGCTGAAGCTGGTCGCAGCCCGACTCCGGGCGACGAAGCTGTAGACTTTGACGTTGCCGTTTAGGCCATAGGCAAGGTCAAATTGGACGCCGTTGATTACGGGGCTGGCGATCGGCGTGAAGGGGTAGCCGTTCGATGATAGGGGCGAGATGTTGCCGTATAGGCCGAGCCAGACCTGTGAGGGCGTGAGTGTTAACGGACATCGGGTTGAGACAGGAAGCGATGTTCTTACCATGACCTCGAAGGCATTTGCACCATTGGGAGAGGTACCGACGAAGGTATCGTAAGCGACTGCAAGCACATCAGATGAACGTCCAAGCCTGTGGGATGAAGGGAGATACTCACCGTTCGCAGCAAGATTGGTGCCAGTGTAGCTCCACTTCCAGGTAGTCGGCATACTGGAATACTGGCCAAGCTGCTTCTTGGGATAGCTTTGCTGTTGGACGTTGGTGTAACTCTTCACGCTCGTCGGTCCACCACTCCAGGACCAAGTCGTGTCCCAAGCAATGGTATTGCCGGACACGCTGTTGATCTCGGAACACTGAGACCTAGTACCTGTGGACCAGCCCCATCCATTCGTCGCAAGACTATAAGGCCCATTGTACTGCGTTTGGTATTGTCCACATTGCTGAGTGGCCCTCTCCTCAAAAAGGCTGTCCGTGGGCGCCGCGAAGGCTGTCGAAGCTAGAACGAAAAGGCTGAGAAATCTCATTGTCGTGGGATTGGGGAAGCAACAAAAAGCAGTTCAACTATTGTATAGGATGCAAATTGTCCCTGAGGATGCCACTGGCATCGGCTTTATAACGACTCATCGCTCAGAAAACATGCGGCATTCCTGCTGATGTCTGATGATCTTCATCGAGCTTCGTACATCGTGTACGCATGGTGTATGTCTCGAGCCAATACAATCAACCACACCACATCGCAGCTTGGGTACAAGTCGATCGATTCCCTCGTTCTTGTATCATTATACAGGTTACTTTCACACTCGCCTTAGGGAATAGCACAGTGTTGACGTCCTTATGACCTCGAGCTGCACCTAAATCGCCAAAATCTTCGGCAAGACGACGACAACCACATCGCCTCGACCATTCTATGGAAAAGCCACCACAAATCATCTTGCCTGGAACGGAGTCCTAGTCTTCAGGATCCTCGACATGAGGCGTCCCAACAGCGGCGTCTCGCAGGTATGTCCTCCTCAATACGGTAAAAGGGGGTCAGCGGGCTCGACTAAGTCGCATGTACACTCGCTTAAATGCAACCAGTAGAACTAGGGAATCCAGATCCCAAGGACCAGTTTTGCTGCATTCGCCACGAAGATAAGTGAAGTAGACGCACCCATTTAGAGTGCTGAGGTCCTCCCTGCATAAGCAGCAAGATGCAGCCTGCAGGACGGGCGTCATACATATTCGGCAAGGCTGGAGTGCGGGATGGAGAGTACGTTCCGATCGCACGGGACGGCCGCCCATGCAGAGTACTATCGAGATCTTACATCTGCTCTTCTCGTCGTGCGCATGCACTGCGGGAAGGGCGCTCCTTGGAGATGCAAACGGTGCATTAGAGAGAAGCCTCGCCTAGAAGCCTCGCCTAGAAGACGTTGGCGGGATCGGGTCGCCTGTGGAGGCTATGGTCCCCTTTCTCAGCTCCCATTTGAACAGATTCGTCGGCAGTGGTTGCTGAATTCGAGGAGCCGACGATAGTAGATGCGCACCTCCATTCGAACCTTGCCTTGACGCATCTCTTAGCACTCCTCGTGGTCATCTCCTTTTGCCTGCACCTCTTAGTGAATCCATGATACTACCAACATCACCATCGTCCTCGCTCAACAGACACACTCAGTATACTTGTCTTCGAGTTTTGCCTTGTTGTGAGTAGTAGCCCACGCTCGAGCTTCCTAAACTGGAGCACACTAATCATTCATAAGCCACTGCACTAGACATTTCAGTTTCGATGGCCACTAGGTCATCAAGACACTGCTGGGCGCAATCATATTTCTGTCTCCAGCATCTCTCGATAGCTTTGTGAGCCGGTAAGAAGTCAGTGATGGGAAAGACGCCCTTCGAAAAAAGACTTTCGATTTCTTCCATATCATCGATACTATCCAGGTTTTCGTAAGGTTCGTGACCTGACATGATTTCGTACAAAGCGCTCCCAACCGCGAAAAGGTCAGAGTATTGGTCAACTTTGGCAGGCTGTCGAGGCAGGCTTGCCTTGCTCCCTTCCCTACTGTATCCCTCGTGGACTGTATTATCAGATGACACGTACATGCCTTGGAAGTCGCCGAGTTGCAAGTCGTATTTGTCGGTGATGAAGCAATTCCGAGGGCTGATATCGCAGTGAAAGACATGTTTGCCGTGGATGTATACCACAGCTTCTACGAGCTGACGCGCCCATTTCAGCTGATCGCGAACGCTGCTGCCTTCAGCCTTTAAGACGTCGCGCAATGTGCCATTGGCAGCCCGTTGAAGGCGCAGACCTGCACCATCCAGTCCATAACACCGCAAGATGCGTGGATGGTCACCCAGAATTTCGTAGATGCAGGCTTCATGTTCGATATACTCGCGCTCACTAGCATCGAGCGGGTACTTTAACACTTGGTCACCGTCGAGATTCCCAACGAAGCTGGTACTTCCAATTGCGAGAACCGAGAGCACCCCCGGTGGCTGGTATGACCATATAACTCGGGGCTCGTCATGCGCTGCTTCCTAATAGGCATTAGCGCAGACAATCTTTAGCTCTTCTAAAGATATTGATACTTCTGATGAGGTCATCGCAGACCAATATCTCTTTACACGGCACGTAAAATGCTCAGCGCACGTTCAGAGGTGTGACTACGTGGACCTGCTGTGGAATGGCAGAGGTCCAAACATCGGTGTGGCTCGTGCGTGAACGAGGCCTTACTAATCAAGAAATGCATGCACGAGCGCCGATGGTATTTTCTTCCCTACCAGGAGTTATCCCATCAAGATACTGTACAAGGTATAAAAGTCTCTGCTTTCCCTGAGAGCTCCTCGGTAGAGCAAACCACCGACGGTCGAATTATTAGATCGCCAGCTTTTACACATTTCCCACCATGACAAATGTTGAATCTCAACAACTGCCTCATAATCCTACATCCGCCTAAACACATTCCCACTAGCGCTCCGCCTCTCCTTGTCCTTCTGTCCTCTGGAAGCCTGCCGTCCACCAGCCCCACCATCCTCCTCACCCGCTCTCTTCTTGCCCTTCTTCTCCGGCGCGAACGTGACTTCCTTCTCGCCAACAACGCCACCCCGCGTAGCCCGATTGCCACCCACATCACGCTGTCTCGTAGGCAGACTCGAAGCCAAGTCACCAAAGGACTTGCTTTGCCGGTTCTTCTGCTTCTTGAAATCGTTCGTGGAAGACGAAACGCGCATCTGCGGCTCGTTGCTACGGCCTTGCTGCTGGCGGAACTTGTTGCCTTTCCCGCTGCCGGTGTTCTTCTGGTACGAAGCGTTGCCGATGCGTTTGCGGGGGTCTTCCTCGTCGTCACGTTCGCTTCTTTGCCGTTGGCGGGCCTTGAGTGCTGTGGCCTCTGCTTCTGCGTCTTCATCGCCGCTCTCGTCATCGTCATCGTCATCTGAACCTCGCCGCTCGTCGAGCTCATCCTCCTCGACGGCAGTGAGACCGCGCTTTCTACTCTCGCCCCCTGAGGCAGGTGCAGTTGACGGGTTGAGCATGGCGAACTCGCGACTCGTCTCGTCGATTTCAAAGTCTTCGTTTTCGAACATCGCCTTGAAACGGTCGTCCATAAGGGGCTTCTCGGCCTTGTCCGCTGCCTCATCGGCTTCAGCGTCTTCTGCAGCAGCCTTGGGCGCGTCGCCGCCCTGCTTGAGGACTCTGGCGGCCTTTCTTCGCTCGTTCGCCTCTTCTCTGGCTTGCAGTTTCTCGGCGAACCGTCTATTGACCTTGACAGCGACCTTCTTGTTACCACGGATACGACTCTCACGCTCCTTATTGATGCGCTCTTGGATACTCTTCTGGCGTTGCTGCTGTGCCAGATCCGGGTTCGTCAGTAAGCGAGCTTGCTCATACAGCTGCTGGCCGACGAAGTATCCGTGCATGTAAGGTCGTAGGAGATTCGTCTGCCCAATAAGGTGATCCAGGGACAGTTCCCGGAGCTGCTTCATATCCAGAAACTTGTAATTATCGTACACATCGCCAGCACCTGCGTTTCCAGTAGCGGAGTTGAAAGCGTTTGGGTCCTCAGCATCCTCAGCCATCTCTTCAACGAGATTGTCTAGGAAAGCGCACCACTTTGGAGCCGGGCCGAGTTGGGGAATGAAAAAAGAGTGCTGTTGCCTGCCTTCGTTGGCGGTCAAGAACATGCCAGTGTCACGCACCCATTCGACGTGATTTAAGTCAACAGCAGGCTCAACAGAGGTCCAGTGATTGCCATTCTGAGCATCCCAAATCTTGATCGCGCGCTTGTCGGCACTCATTATAAGATTCTCAGAGCCACCCGCAGAAGAGTTCCGTGAGGATGATTCGAGGTATTTCAGGTTTTGGATCGGATAGTCGTAGCCTTGATCCTTGCGCAACAGTGGTACGGGTGATCGGAGATCATAGGTGTGCACAATTCCAGTACTGCTTCCAGTTGCGAGGTTCAATCCAGAGCGATGGAACTCTAAAGCGGTGATCTCGGGTCTCGTATCCTGATCGTCCACCGACAATAGAGATGTCGGCGGGCCTAAAGCGCTGACTCGATTCCGCGAACGGGTGTCCCAGAGCTCCACCGTTCCAATAGAGGTTCCGAAAGCTAGAAGACCATGCGATTCTTCTGCAACCGCGGCGCAGTTAACAGCTCCTGTTCGAATGCCGCCTTGCAGGGCTCCGCCACCAAAAGATTCCAGATCATCGCCACCCACATCTACCTCGAAGCCCTTCATGAACCGTCCGATCTCCAGGTTGAGACGGAAGACTTCGCCATTGCCGTCGGGATTCACACCTACAGACGGTACAAGTGCTTCTGCCGTCCTCCGATTGTATTTCAAATCTCTGCCATATCTTGGTATCCGCGTTGTGTAGTGCAGGCCGCCAGGCGTGTGGAATTCGAGGAAACGATCGGTCTGTAAATGTAAGCTCTTGCTATAGTCTGAGGACAGCAGCAAGAACGTCTCGTTCAAGGCGTTGGTATGCCGTGAATATGAGAGCGATAGATGTGGTAGGTAGTGCACATGCATCTGTGGCTTGTATGTTCCTGTTGGCTCATCCTGTCAGCGATCAGCCACTTCTGTTTCACCAGCGCGCCTCATGCTATCGTGGAGTACTCACCCGTACTCATCACCCATTCGCCATCCTCGCTTATCCGGATGCAAGAGCTTGCCTCTTCAAACTCGAAATCCTGCAGCAGCTCTATCCGATTCGCGTATTCCGGGTCTTTCTTTAGACTGCGCTTCCTCTTGCGCGCGAGCCATTCTGGTAACGGCCTCGCGGTCGACGCACCGGCGATAGTATATACCGGCACGGCGCTAGGGTTGGAAAGCTTCATGTCGCTGATGTGTGTATATGAGGTGAGAAGGCCCAACGCTGCAATCGCTAAATCAAGCTTGGGAACTTTTCTGTCTTGCTCGGCAGGCGGAAGATCGACAGCCAGCCGAATGCGGGGGCGGGCCGGCGCCAGCAGTGCGGAAGCTCGGCAGTGACGGCGCCGGCGGAAGCGGATATCAGACGTTAGGAAACACGCGCGCCTCGAAGCTGTGAAGCTGTTGTCCGCCGGAAGTGCCGAGCTGTGGAGGATGCTTCACTGCTTACATTAGGAGACGGCCGCGGATCGCGAGACTGTACATGTGGACCCAGTCGCTCTCGACATTGGCGATTGCCGTCATCCTTTATACGTCGATCTAGGGAGACCAGGGATTCGACCTCGACGTGCCCATGTGTATACCTCACGACAAGCGCCGCGCGAACCATCTCCGACTATACCACCGTACGGTCCCATGACAGCGAAGGCACAGATGACACGATGGATTTTTTGAAAAATTGCAAAAGCAATGTGCAAGTCACCGACGGGCTGAAGACTCTGGACTGCCATGTGTACAATGCCAACAACGAATGTGATGTGCAAGACTTCGTTGCGACGCTGCGTGGCCAAGGTGCCTTGTGTGCCTCTAGCAAGCAACAGCTGTGGATCTTTGGGCAACTTGATAACAATTTCCGGGCCACGCTCGCTAGGAAGACGGAAGAGCTGCGGCAAGAACAGAATGACACACTCGACTCTCTCACTCTCAAAGCAGGCTTGGCTGGGCACGATGTGAGAAGCATACTTTTTGACGCTATTCAGGGCGCTGTGTCCACCGCTTTAAATCAGGCTTGCGGAGCATTGCGCATTGGGCCATTCAGCTGGTTGCTACCGACTGGGCCTGGCGAAGCTTCTGTTGTGCTACATCTACACCTCAACCTCACCGAGTCTGGTACGCTTTATGCTACAACGACTACTGGCTCGGAGAGCCTTACACCGTTAAGCAAAAGCCCCATCTCTGGACACTCTGACGTTCTTCTCGCTCCGAGTGGAATCCATGTCACACCTGTGGCGGATACTGACTCCAGCCCTGCATTCACTGGCGCTGGCTGGCGAGATGCAGTGGGCAGCATGCTCGGCGTTGAAGGCATCATAGTGGAAGATGCTACTGCATGGCTTCCCGTGAAGCTACAAGGTCCGACTGCAGCCGAAGACCAAATTTTCACCTGGCCTGCAACCATGTGCTTTGGCCAGACTGTCAAGGCCAAATCTCGAGCGTGCGAGGGTTCCTGGAAGGGCTGGTTTGCCGCAAGCGACGACCCGCATGGCTTCTCATATCCTCTTGCGGATGCCGAAGAATGGTTTAAAGGGGCTGAAAGCAGATTGCAGGCTGCAGACGGCACCAGTGCAGTTCAGGAGAGTCTAGCTGAAGTGCAGCGAGAGCATGTTGATGCGCCGCAGGGCGGATCTTCTACCGCAGAAAACAACATAGGACTCACTGCGCCCTTCAATCAGCGTGTTGTCGATCAGCAGGCATCCATGGCGGGAATCTATCCTACGCCGGAAGATAACCTCATGCCAGGCCATACTAACCATCAGCCAAGCTCTGATAACAACGCCTTGGCTACCATCCCAGAGCAAAAAGACCAGCCGGATGCAGGAGATAATAACGTGGCTGGCGACACTGGCGATCAAGCGCGACATTCAAGTTCGTCCTCCGACCCAATGGCATTTGCGCAGAATAACGACGATCTATTCGGTGACATGGGTGGGATGGAATTCGGTGGCGACGAAGTCGATGATGCAGACTTTGACTTCTTCAACGAACAAGACGAGATGCCTACGGTGCCCGATGTGCCTGTCATCGACGGAGATGCTGAGATGTCCGAGCTTCGACCGGACGACGATGTTTTGGCAGCAGGAAATGCGGATGTCATGTCACATCTGCAGGAGCCAGCGAACGCTACAAAGACACCTGACAAGGGAGATTCGGATCAGGTGCAACCCGCTGCGCTCGATGCTGGCATCAGTTTCGACCACAGCACCCATCTCGATAATGAGGCACCCGCACCGCATTCGGCTTTCGAACGGCCCTTGAGCCCTTTCGGTATCAAGGAGCGTCTTTTACCGCCCCCGGTGCCCGCGAGTGCTAATCTCAAACGTGATCAAGAGGGCGAGCATCGGCGCAGCAGCTTTGGACCTATTATCTTTCGGGACGGGCTTGACCTGGGCCGGAAGTACTCTGATGCTTATGGACCAAGCAATCTGAAACTCGGGGCACATGTTACGCCTCAGAAGTCTGCTCCTTACATCGGTCTGCCGCGTAAGCGGACGGACCTGGCCTCTACTGAAGATGCGGTGGTGGACGTCGATAGCGAGAGCGAATCCTCCTCCCACGGGAGCGACGCTAGTGATCACCGTTTGCCGCCTCAACTGCCCTGGAATCCGAAGAAGCGTAGGAAGCCGGCTGTGCAAGATGGTAATCAGTGGTGGCTGCCCGTCGATGCGGCGCAGCATCTTCATGACGATGGTGAACTTGACAAAGCTCAAGCCAAAGCACTGTTGGAAGGCATAATACATGCAAAAGCCTCTCGGGTCGAATTCAACTTGCAGCAAAGTGAGAACGATGACGACCCACCGACTGTGGAAGACCTCTACATTGGCGTTACCAAGTTGGACTTGGTCTACATTGCCCAGCTAGTCGGCGAACAAGCTGTGTCGTGTACGAAGCCTATCCTAAAACAGCTCGAGTACCTACCCTCAGCCGACGAACATCTCTGCTCAACCGCTTGGATGACCAAAGGCGTTGTCTCTTCTCTACTGGGCCGTCTGTTGCCCGGCATGAACGACTGCGAGCTCTCAAGCCTCGCACTCACCCGTGAACCACCCTCACGTACAGCTCAACAAGCGCCGTCGCGGCCAGGCCAGCCGCGTCCACCCCCTCCTCGCTTCGACAGCACGAATCTTGGGCCAGATATGATGTCCCTGGCCCCACCGTATGTTCGTATACAGCGTGGCAATGAGCCCTACGAGATGTTGCCACCAGCGCTTAGCTTCTGGGAACCATTGAGTCTGTCGCCTTCAAGTGGAGCCAAGGATATCCGAGCATACTGTGTCTTCCCGCTGAACGAAGATCTCCAGAGACTTGTCGACAACTTTCTCAGCGATCTTGGAACTACTTACGAGAATTCCAGGCTCGGTTCGCATGCTCATATCCGTAATGTCGAAGAGGAAATCGAAGGCGACGATTATGAAGACGGCCTAGTACCTGTCGATCTGGGCGATGAAAGCGACGGTTCCATGTCGGGTGCGCTGCAGGCTTATCATTCGACCTGCAACGAGTTCGGTCGCTTTCTCGCGCATGTCGGTCACGTGGAGCCGGAAAAGACTATTGTGGTTTACATGTTGAACCCATTCGATCAGTCGCAGCGTATTCTGCAGCATCTTTGTGCGTGCTTCTGGCAGCTTTACAAAGCCTACCGTGACGGTGCGCCTAAACCACGTCGTGCTGAGCCGAGGAGTGACATTGTGATGCAGGTGCTGCCTGTCGATCTCGTTGCTTCTGCTGACACCATCATCACGCTAGATCTAGGCCAGCTTGGGACCTTAGCTAGGGAGGTTTACGATCGATGTCCCCCGTCTCTCTTGAGTGGCAAGGATGTCTCATCTGCACTGCCAAACTTCTCCGCACCTTTCGCAGAGCTTGCCACGCCGCCGCCGAAGCGTATAAGCTTCCAGCTCTCCGCCGAGCCGCCAAGTGACCTGATGCTTGAAGGGTCGTCATTGCATCTTGCCTACGCGATCAGTCCTGACGGGGAATGGATGACTGTCGCGTGGACGGATAGCACGGGCAAGAATGGGTCAGCGGAGGCCTTTTGCTTGCGAGGCAAGTCGTTCACAGATGTCGCAAACGAAGCCTGGGAGCGCACGCGCGACCTCCTGGCAGCGAGGGAGGTAACATGGAGAGTTTTCATCGTCACGGTCGGTGAAATGGAAGAGTCCTACAAGCAATGCTGGAGACACGTGATCGAGAAGCCTAGGAAGCAGCCCTTCAGCGTCACCCTACTCTTGGCAAACACCAACCCGGATCTCCAAGTTTCCACACCAGCGCCTGCGGACGACGGCGAAAGTAAGAATGTTGGGTCTGGCGCTACGATCTTGACTCCAGCAACGACACCTCAGGGCACCGCGGTCACTGTCTCACCCGATACAAGTGGCCCCAATGCGCCGCCGACTCCAGCGCCAAGCGATCCCGCGGCCACCATCGCAGAGACCGACCCAGAGGCAATTCTAGTGGATCTCGCCGACGAGACTTGGGGGATGCTGTTCTCTCTTCCTAGCTTTCCCACCGGCGACAAAGGTTCAGCAGCATCTCGCTCGATCGCATCAGGCGCGCTCTTCAAGCGCGGCGGTTCAGACGTAGAGAATAGCACCAGCAGGCTTGGGAGAACCCTACCCTCCCTCGTCGTGAATCTCCTGTGGACGGTACAGGTCCGGCCGAACGGGAACGTCGACGAAGGCAATGTCAAGCAGTCGGAGATGACGCTGCGGGAGGTGTTGCGACTGTATCGGAATCTCGGCGTCCTGACCAAGGCGAGGGGGATCGCTACCGAGGACGAAGAGGCGAGCTTGCCTGTCCATCTCTTGACGGCGTTGAGGGGTGCACAGGCCGTGAGTGGGTTGCTCGCAGCATGATACTAGACGCGTGCTCAACGCGCACAAAGGGTGGTTTGGTTGAGCGAGCTGGGAAAGAGGTGTAAGATGGAGATCTACGATTATCACATGTGCAGGCGCTGGTACGACTCGCGAGGCCGACTCGCGGATCAGAGCCATCTCGCTACGCAAGTATTATTGCTCGCCAGCCGCGCGACCTGACACTGCATTATTCGCGTGCTGGTTCTGAAACAATTCGCCGAGACATCCGTATATCGAATTCAGAAACGCGCTCAACGATTCCTTCTAGAAATGATGGACTGCATGATGAACGCCTGATCCAAGCGCTTGCGCGCCGTTCTACAGTACTCGGTGAGATTGCTTTCGTTATTGACAGGTAGGTCTCCTACGATCACAATCTCGCGATATGTGATTGGAAAGGGTTTTATGCAATTCCGAAATCACCTTTTAGCTTTTCGGGGTATCCTCGCACAAGACTCTTAAAGCTCTATTCCCGGAGATATGGAAGGGAATATGTACAGTACATGCGCACATGCAGGGGCACATGTAAGGGTCGACCGACATGACCAAAGTGGCTTTTCCAAGGTCGCCACCCAAAAGCAGACCGCCGACCGAGGCACATTCGGTCGTGCTGCTGTCCTTTGTGGAGATCGGCAGCGGGGTCATGCGGAGATCTGGACCCTGTTTTGGCAAGTGTGAAGGCTGATCGACACCGGTTGTTTCCAAATGCATCGTGACAAAAACAACCAGAAAGCCTATTTTGACGCCGGCTGACTTTTCTTGACATGCTGATTGGCTGACCACAAATACCTTCTACTCTGCGCCAAGTCCCGACCGTCCGGATCCTGGGATGGCTCGATGGCTATACCACTTCACTTTTGCACCGTCATGTGGGTTGCATTCGTGCGCCATTGACGTCGACGGGACTAATAGTGACATTGCAACAGTTTCGCTATTCATACAGGGTGACATGCGCTAGTCCAACACTGCTCGTTATTCCCATGGCCACTGATAGGCCTGCCGTTTTAATGCCTACGTACGCCATGGAAAGGCTGTGGCCGCTCTGTCTCCAAACGGAGACGTGGGTCAGAGTAGGTCGCCTCAGTTTTGAGCCTGTATAAAGAGATCGACGTGCCGCATATCCTGCGTGATTTTGCGTCTGTTCTATCCATTTACACTTTGGTTCAGTGTCCTTTGAGACGTGAGAGTTTCAGTAATCAACGATGAAGCTTACGAACGCACCTACCCTGCTCGGGGCCCTTGTTCCTCTGACTGCCGCTTTCCCGTCATGGGTGTTTGAAGAGGCGGCCAAAGACCCCCAGATTGCCGCCAGAGCCGACGAGATCCTGAAACGACAAGAGGGTGCCGGTGCGGCGACCGCGTTGTTCGAACCGGTCCCGATCTTCGACGCAGAGAAGCAGTTTGTCGACGTCAGCGAGGGCAGCGGTCATGAATACCAGGCGCCCGGCCCGGACGACATTAGAGGACCTTGCCCTGGTCTAAGTAGGTCTTCCCAATATACTTGTATTGGACGTTCAGTGTCGATGGAATCAACAGCTGACGTGTGATCAGATGCCTTCGCCAACCACGGTTTCCTGCCGAGAAACGGATATGCTACCATTACCCAGTACATTGAGGCGACGACCCAGGTCGTGGGTATGGGCCCGAACCTGGCACTTTTCTTGTCGACTCTTGGTGCTGCCGTCGATGGCAGCGGCACTGCATGGTGTATGTCTACCTTGCTCCTGGGTACGTTGAGGTCTGGCTAACAATATGGCAGCGATGGGCGGCACGCCCCCTGCTTCCGTTGGAAGCGGTAATGGACTGAGCGGGTCACATAACAAGTAAGTCATCGCTCTATATGTCATTCGCAACAACACTGACGATTCTCGCCTCCCAGGTACGAGAGCGACGCCTCCCCAACAAGACCTGATCTTTACCAGGGTGAGTCTCGTCCCCCGTAACGATGTTTCCATTGTCTATGAGAGAGCAATAGCTGACCATTACAGATGGCAACAACTACAAGACCCAGGCAGACCAGTTCCAAGAACTGATTGATGCTTCGCCCGGTGGCTTCGTGACCATGGAGTCCCTGACATCCTTCCGTGCCCAGCGTTTCAACACCCAAAAGCAGACCAACCCATACTTCTTCAACGGCCCATTCACCGGTGTCTTGGTGCAGCCCGCAGCATACACCTTCATCTACCGCTTCATGGCCAATCACAGTGAGGAGGCTCCTGCTGGCGAGCTCAGCTACGACGTGATCAAGAGCTGGTTCGCCATCGATGGAGAGTCCGGCAGCTACACTGCCAACCAGGGTGAGACTTCGATGTCGTTCTTGATAATAAACCACTATAGTTGCTAACCAATCGGGATAGGCCAAGAGAGAATCCCCGAGAACTGGTACAAGCGCGCGATCGCTTATCCGTACTCGAATGCTTACTTCCTCGCGGACGTCGCCAACGCCGCGGCCCTTCACCCGGAATTCCTTGACGTCGGCGGGTATGTATCGACCCTAACATCGGCCTAGATTTCTTTCCATTACGAAAACTGACAAGAGTGTGCGCTGCAGTAATCTCGGCACCACCGACAGCTTCACCGGCGTTGACATCAACGACCTGACCGGTGGCGTCTTCAATGCTGGTGATCTCCTCGACGGCAACAACCTCGGCTGCTTTGCCTACCAGCTATCGGCGCAAGCGAAGCCGGACCTGCTCTTGGGCCTTCTCAACCCGCTCACCGACCTTGTCGGCGACTTGGTTAGCGAGCTGAGCTGCCCTAAGCTTCGACAGGCAGATGAGGATCTGCTGAAGCAGTTCCCGGGTTATCGTCAGTAGATGATGGTTGCTTTCAATCTGTACATATAGTCGTGAGATAACTTCAAAAAAGAAATAAACTATTTTTTTCTGTCTCATGAGGACGGAAACACTTAACTTTCCAAAATGTATTCAAATTTTTTCTAAACCCTCCATGCATGCTTTGACCAGAAACAGTGTTTTGCCTCTTCTCCTTTCGTAAGCTTAGACGCTTGCCAGGCCTAAGGAGCGTTGAAAGTGGGCTCGGGCAAGCCTTTACTAAAGTCTATCATTTATGTTCTTCCCAGGATGGGAAGTTTCTAATCTGTATCATCTATCCTACACCACGACCATACCACGTTCTCCTGACTCACATTCTGTCATTAAAATCTTGTCTTTGACAACACATGTGCTTTCTGTAATGGAAGCGCGGATGACTCGTTGCAGCGTTAAGACGTTTGAAAAGAGGAAGCGCAAGAAGTCGAATCGACAGCTTTCGATCAAATGTTTCATCATTCGGTTATCGGCAGCGGGCGTGAGTCGAAGAGGTGGCCGGAGTGGTTCGGAAAATCCGGTGGACTTGGTGGATTGGGAGACCCGATTAGTATGGGAACCAGGTATTGTGATCTCAGCCGTCTTAACTCGCGAACAATGGGAGTTGTCGGTATGCTGATTCCAGGCCCAGCCATTGCAAGAAAAAAGGATTCGATCCGGGCAGCAAGGTGAGATCCAATCTCGGAGGTAAGTTTCCGTTGTTCGTAGTCAATCCGAAGCAAAGCCCGGCACGCATAACAAGCATAGACATGGAAAGAATCGTCCCGTCCATCCCTTCAACTCGTGTGCTCAGGCAACTTATCCCATTCCTCCTTCCGGGCATCCCTATTCCGCTCTTCCTCCGTAGGACTAATAAGCAGCTTCAGACCCAACCAAGGCGCATTGACAGGGCTAGCACCAGTATAAACGAAGAAGTCGTAAATAAACCCTCCAATCATAGCGCCGACAAAGGGCGCCACAAGCGGGATCCAGAAATAATACGAAGCGTTCGTCCACAATCCCGAGCCGTATCCTAGGATAGTACAAGCGACTCTGGGGCCGAAATCGCGGGCGGGATTCGTGGCGAAAGCGGTTTCCCAGCCGTACGAGACGCCGATCGCGCTGTAGATGAAGAACATCTTCAGCGGGAACCAGTTATCTGCCGCTCTCGCGATGCCGCCGTTGGATGTCTCGTCTTTCAGGGCGAAGACGGAGAGCGTGATGAGTCCCGTTGCGAAGACTTCCGAGAAGAAGGCGCTAGCTGTTGGAAGGAAAGGCTGCGGGAAGGTGACGAAGATCTGGGCCGTGGCTCCTTGTGTTGGGGGGACTGTTCGGACGCCATCGCCGGCGTAGAAGTCGATTGCTGAGATGTAATTGGCGTAAGTCAAGAGGGCACCGACGAACGCGCCGAGGAACTGGGAAAAGAAGTAGATGGGGATTTTGCGGATGGAGAAGCCGCGGTAGACTGCTTGAGATAAGGTCAGGGCTGGGTTGAGGTAGGCGCCTGAGTCACCTGCAACCTGGAACGAAGTAAGCAAAGTGAGTAGAAAACGAATACTTCGGATGGCCATACGTAAATACCGATCATGACGCCTTCAGTCATAGCAGGTCAGCTTTACGGGTGAATCTAATAGCAACATGCAGCCACAAACTTACCGAAACCCCAGCTATGCCGCGTTAGCGCTGCAGTAGGTAAAATGGAGTACACTCGTCTACTTACCCCCAACTGACTGTCCACCAGTCACCGTAGTTATCCGGAAAGCTCTGAGGTTGGGATTTGCTGAGCAAGGCCTGTGCCACAGCTCCCGAGCCGAACATGACTGCAACCACAGTGCCTAGGAATTCCGCCAGCGGCTCCTGGAAAATCGTCCGAATGTGAGGCCATACGCTCTCCTCACTCCGATAGGCCTGCAGTTTTCCTGGGGCATCGGGATCGAGACCGCTATACTTGCGCACTTTCTGACGAAGCGTTTCATTAGAAGCAAGGGTGTCCGTCAGACTGAAATGGGGCCTGATTCGCGGGCTGCCTTTCCGGAGGGAATTTCTCATCCTGAACGGTGGACTAAACGATAGTTACGCCACTGGGCGAAAGACGATATTGCAAAGAGGAAAACGTGCATCCCAAAAGCACCTACCTTCCAAAGATTTGTACCGAGAAAAATTTCTGGTTGGAAAGCGATTGCCAGCCCTGGACGCTGCCGTTGAGCTTTGTCCCGGCTACTTTGAAAAGGATATCATCATGATATCAGATCTCCACACGCGGGATGGGTATCCCTGACCTTGGCATATCGAGAGGGAGCTGTTATCAACCCTGATCAGATCCTTCAATGATACTTCTAGACCAGACGCTGGGTTCGCGCCGATGTGAAAAGGTAGATAGGAAGTAGAGAGAAAAGTTGAGGTACAGACAAGATATTCTCGGGACGAAGTCGGCAAGTTCGTTGTAGCTCCACCGTTGTGAGTTGGTCGAAGCCAGTCCCGCTCAAGCTTATCGGCTGGACGTCCCCGGCCAGGACCGGAAGCAACCTATGAACTGTGGATTGCCTCAGGCAATTGCCATCACATATCAATTAATCAAGACGACTTTTCACATCTATTTATGTTCGTTGTTTTCAGGATGATGGGAGCATGCCTGGTAGAAAGGTGCCTTCAAGTCTATTTCGAATACAGAACCGGAGCCTGCAAGCATTGATGGTTCAGAACGGCTCACCAAAATGTCGCCAAACATTAGAAACCCATTCTGAAAACGTCCTCAAAGTCGAGACTCCGTAAAGTAGGATTGTCATGAGCCACCTCGCTCTCTTTCATCAATCTATTTAACCGTTCGGTGCTCGTGAGACATCTGTCTGCGGCAGCTGCGATTCAGAAGTCATGGACGCATGAGATTGGCACCATCGCTCGATCGTCCTCCCCAAGGATACTGAAGGGCGATCCAGGAACCTCTCAAACTGTCCTGCGACGACAAAGTTGACAGCAGTAGCGATGACCATCCATATTACATACGCAACGAAGAGTCGGCCAGCGCCCACCTCACTTTTCGACCAGTCCGTCGAATCGGTCGGCAGCCCAACCACTGCGAGGCAGCCTTGTCGGATAGGCTGCAACCATGCTCTTACGAAGATATGGCACAAGTACAGTCCGAACGAGATGCGACCAAGGTATTGAACGACTCTCAGTTCTGGCAGTCTTCGTAGCGTAGGGGTCTCTCCGACGCTGATCATACAGAACATCGCCGCGATGCAGAGGATGTATCTGTCCGTCTGACGGTCTTTGGAGTACAAGCCAACATTCGTCAAGGGCTGCGCAAGCCAGTCGAAGAATGGTCGTGGTGCAACTTCAGTATCGCTCACATGGGTACTTCCTGGCAATCCAGAGAGGTAGAATCCGAAAGCGAACATAAGACCGAGGAGCCAGGGTCGAAAGCGTGAAGGTTTGTGAGAGGAGTCTTTTAGCTGCGATTGCGATGCGTCCCGGCGTTCTAGTTGGTAGTCCGCAAAAATCATGCCCATGACGAACTGCGACGCGATCCAGTCGTCTTTGACAAAGCCGTGGATAGCTAGCGCGACAGCTAGACACCTTCGAACGACTATGCTCGGTAATTGCGACAACAGAAGCACTGTCGTGTACACGTACATGGATCCGTAGTACTCAAGTGGGATAGTCCACGAGATGCCACCGTCGTATGGATTCAGCAGCTTATCGAAGCGATCTGGATACCTCAAAGGTGGGAGTAAGTGTATGAAGCTAACGCACCAGGCCTTCAGCTCGGCCAACAATGTTGGTGCGGATTCGTATGGCGTCGGCTTGGGCAGGTCGAACAACCGGACCAGAAGCATCAGGATGAACGTCTCGATTAGGACAGGCATGTACAGCCTGATGGCGCGCCGAAAGACCGCCGAAGACAAGGCTGTCAGTAGCTTCTCCTGGCGCCGCTGACGAAGTAGTGATAGCATTCGATATGAGAGGACATAGCCCGAAATCCCAAAGAACAGGCAGACGGCCGCATCACCACTTGCGTAGAAAGTGCGGAGGATTGGTAGGTAGTACCATTCTGATCGCATGTGTTCGCCATGGCCCCATGGTGTTGTACGGTCTAGCCAACCATCGATGTAATGGAAGATGAAAACCTCAAATGCCGCAAGGCCACGCAGCCCATCCAGCCAGGCAGTATCGCGTAAATTTGTGCCTCTCTCTGGATAGTTGAAAATGGCACGAACAGTTCCTCGGAGGCCTGGTCGAGCCGGTCTTGTAGTTAAAGAACGGAAGAGCGCGTTGATCCATTGTAACACAATGGTGACCTTGCCGCTGCCGGCCATCCCGCCCTGCACATTGCTGGCGAAGCGATCCTTGAAATGATTAGGTTGGACTCCATCGCCGCGCAAAAGACCGTCTGCTTCCGTCTCATCGATGTCGAGCGCATCTAAAGGGGCCGCAGACTCGTTCGCCCGGGTCGCTTCCATAGCCGAGCCGCAACTTTGCGTCCTCTAGAATGATTCCGCGCTGGATTTGGTGAGGAAACAGCCGAACATGACTTTGGTCGTTGTCTGGGCTCCACTTCATTCACACTCTCTCAGAAGCCGCTTCGAGAGAGTGCATGCATAACAGAAACACGTATTCGAGCGCACAGGATGCGATCTTCGGCGTGTGCTCAGGGGGAAGCGGAAGAGGTCGCTTGGTGGTAGTTAATTAACTCCTCCCAATACCGCGGCGATGAAATAGTTAAAGTTGGCCAATGGCCCGGTAAAGATGCAACCGGTGGGATCTAGCCTCGTGAGCCTCGCAGCTAACCCCAGCTTGTAACATCGGCTTGTACGGCGACAGCCGCTACCACCTCACAGACTCACTACATGCTCCATGTCGCGACAAGACCTCTTCTTTTCTCCTGGGGCAGCAGCCGAATATGTTCAAGGCGGTTCATGGCACTCTCGCTGATCCGCGAAGACTTGTCATAGCAGTCACAGCAGTCTTCGTCGTTGTCGTCGCGCTTTCGCTCCTCCTCCGCTTCCAGGGATCCCCTCTGAAGGTGGCGGCCGGCGCCGTTGATCAGCAGCTTTCATCAGCATCCACTACTTCCAACGACACCGAGGATTGGTGGTCGGGCTTCGAACTTTCGCCAAAGCTGGTTGATACATTGAACCAGAAGTCTAGCGAAGAGCATATCGAGCTCGTCTCCCGCATCTCACCAGCAGGCGATGGAACCTGGTTTAGCATAGACTTCCACGACCATGTCGGTTACAACCCGAACATCATTCCGCATCCGTCCAAGAAGGATACTTATATCGTAGTCGCTCTGCGAGACAAGAGCGACGATGCGACCCAGGTCTGGAGATCGGAGCTGTACTGCGAAGCGAAGTTCGAAAACGGCACGCTGGTGTGTGTCAAGTCGCCACTGATCCTGCCCATTGGCTCGACAGTGAGCGATTTGTGTCAAGATGATCTGGATTTCTTCCAACCGATGCTGGGTCCTCACGATGCACGTGTCTTCTATGGACCAAATGCGCCATACATTATCTACGGTTCGCAGGGAAAGCAAAGCTGTCTAGGCCAGTGGCTGCACGATTTGCGTCGACTGGTCGAGTGGGACGCCAAAGACTTGCTCACAGACACCTCGCAGCCGTTCTTCTGGCCAACAAGTCTGACGCGACCTCCGCCTGTAGACCGGAGGATCGAGAAGAATTGGTTCGTCTTCTGGGACGACCAGGGTGAGATGTATCTCCACTACGATGTCACGCCTCGCTCTTTTGCAAAGTTGAGCAGTAGTGGCGACGTGGGTGAAGACCTTGCCCCTCTTTCTGCAAAGCACGACCTTGCCTGCATGGATAAATACATGCCAAAGCTCGACTCGCCACTGGAATGGGTTCACCAAGGAACCAATTCCCTTTCTGTCACGCTTTGCAACCGTTCGTCCCCCGATTGCGAAGGAGCCAGCACCTACATTTTCACCATCATCCAGCTGAAGACGTTCTACCTATTTCACGGGATCTATGAGCCGTACGTCATGCTCTTCAATCCGAGCTCGCCTTTCGAGCTACATGGTCTGTCTTCCAAGCCGCTGTGGTATTCGGGTCGATGGAAAAGCAATGCGATCTGGACGATGGATTCAGATCCTATGCAGGAGCAGGGTGATCAGCTCTTCACGACTTCCATGAGCTGGAAGAGCAAGGGGAGGAAGTATCATGGCTACTTGGACGATGAGCTGTTTATCGCGATGGGTCGTGGAGATTCGGCATCCAGAGGCTTGGTAGTATTAGCAAAGGATCTACTGCAAGATCTCGCAATCTGTTGATGGCCGAGGGCGCTTCATACATCCTAACACAAAGAAGTGTCGATCTCGCCGAGTCGCGCCATTTTAACCGGTCTGCTTGTACTTGAGTCAGCTGCGAGGGTGATTTGACTCTTCCTTACTCTTTAAATGGACGAGCGCTCATAGAACCACGGTTGGCATCGTCTTTGGCACAGCAAGAATTACAAGGACAACTTGGATGTAACTGTCATAACAAGACACTGATGCTGTCGATCGCAGCCTTGGGACGAGAATACTTCGGGGTCCAAGCCGCGACCAAGAGACCACACGTATCAACAACGGATGCGAATCTGCAACGAGCCATGGATGAACAAGTGCCGTTGCTTAGCATATACTGGGTATCTGCCCCCCAGACGCGGGGATGGCCGCGAAGGAATCCTTGGCTGCATGCCACGAGACGAGTCAGTCCCGCTCTCCAAGACATTGCTTCTCGTCGCGTACCTATTCCGCCTACTTGGCTCCTTGCAAGCCCTTCGACTTGCCTGCCGCTTCTCTTGGAAAATAGCTTCTTGGAATGTCGAGACATCTTGCGGTATAACGAAATGGGACTTCCGGGTCTTGGCAGCGCTGTCCCATCTCTAGTCGCCACCGGTCATAGCTACGACACCCTTGATCTACCCTGACATATTCGGTCAAGTTCCGGAGAGAGAGTGGGCCATTTGGTATATTGGATAGCATGTATGTGCGGAGGCGGAGATGCGGGGTATGGAGAAGAGATCTTGGAGAAGGAGATACTGTATGAACCGGCCAGTATCGTGGTGAGGCGAGCCGCGGTCACAATAGAAGATAGACGGGAAAGGATAGTATAAAGGACCGCTCCTCCAAGCGTTGTTTCTGCATCTCATTCCCAACTCCATCGTTGACATCGTTGAAGACTGTAACGCACGTGATGGCCGATGACCAGAAACACACCCCCCGGCCAAGTGCTGAGGGCGCCGAGCCCGGCCATCATGTCGAGATGATGGTGCGCACGCCAACTCAAAAGGCCCTTGGGCATATCGAAGACGAAGAGCTCAAAGACCACGAGCATCTCCCGGCTCCGGATCAAGTTATTGAGGACCTGGGGATCCCGAACTGGCGAGAGCTTGAGAAGAAGGTTGTCAGACGTCTTGACATGACTCTGATGCCCTGCCTTTGGGTATTGTATTTCTTCAATTACCTTGACCGAGCATCGATTGCGTAAGCTTCCTTCCCACAAGCGAGATCGCCACTTAGGGGACAGTTCTGACACGTTTTTTTAGACAAGCCCGTATCAGTACTTTGGATCAGGATCTCGGTCTTGAAGACTACCAGTACAGCACCGCGGTAACGATCCTCAGTGTTGGGTAAGCTCAAGCACTTTTTCAACCAGAGGCGTTAAGCAATGCTGACTTGACCAAAGCTACATTATCGGCCAGATCCCATCCAACATGATCATCGGCAAGGTTCGTCCCAGCGTGTATCTGTGCTGCATGGCTATGGTATGGTCTGGCGTCTCAGCCGCGACGTGTGGCGCAAACAATTACAGAGATCTCGTGCTCCTCCGCTTTTTCTTGGGACTTGTGGAAGCGCCATTGTTCCCGGGTGTAAGTCTGATTCTATTGCCTTCGATGGATTCGCAAGAAGCGTTGCTGATGTTGACCTAGGCTATCTATCTTCTCGGATGCTGGCACACTGTAAGTGATTCGACTTCTGATGCTCTAGATGGGGTTGCTAATAAGCTTTTAGAGGAAAGAAGTTGCTCTCCGGGTAGCCATTCTATACACCGGTCAGACAATCGCGTATTGCTGCGCTGGACTCATCGCGGCAGCTGTCTTCGGCACACTTACAGGCAAAGCTGGCCTTGCTGGCTGGCAGTGGCTTTTCATCGTACTTGCGACAGCTGGCGCGGGTACGGCGCTCGTTTGCGCATTTTTTCTGCCTGATTACCCGCACTCGAAGTCTGGAAGTGCGAGCTGGAGCATGACCGAGGACATGCGAAGAGTCGCTGCCGCTCGCATCATTGCAGACCGTGTCTCGACTTCTGAAGCTAAGGCCGGTGTCTTCCAGGGCTTGAAGATGGCGTTGAAGGATCTTAAGCTGTGGGCACTTGTGGGTGTCAACATTGGGCTTTCTGCCGCTTACGGCTTCAGTAACTTTTTCCCCTCCAGTGAGTCTCTTACATGCCTTTGTATTGGGCCACCTAAAGCTAACAGCGACCCTAGTCGTCGAAGGTTTTGGATATAGCAGAGTGGTCACCCTATTGCTCACGGCACCTCCGTACATCTTTGCTGCGATCGGATCCTTGATCAATTCCTGGCATTCAGACAAGGTTGGCGAACGTGGCTATCACTTTTCCGGTCCCGTGGCAGTCGGCTGCATTGGATACATCATCTGCCTCATTACCCAGAACGGCGATGCCCGGTACGCCGCCTCCTACATCTTTGTTGGAGGCATGTACATTTCAAACTCGCTGGTAATGAGTTGGGTGACAGGCGTAATGGGAAGAACACCGGAGACTCGAGCCGTATCCGTGGCCATCATCAACGTACTTGGTCAAATAGGTAACATCATCGCACCATACTTCTTCGTGGAGTCCGACCGGCCGCGGTACCAGCTCGCCTTTATCATGATGATGGTCTTTGCACTCCTGTGTGTGAGCTGTGCGATGATTTTGAAGATTGGATTGGTTCGGGCAAACAAGAGGCTTTGGCGGGAGGCTGTAGCTGAAGAAAAGGCCTATCAGCCTTATTTGACCTAAGAGGGGAGTGACAAGTGGGTACAGAGCCGTGGTCTTGAGGATACAAAGATTGTAGAAAGGACAAGAAACTTTTTGGACAGTTTTCCGGTATGCGATAGAAACGAATTTCTTCACATAGTGGATATGCTTCAAGGCAATGTCTATGCAATTAGATCGGATTTGCTAGAAGCCGCATTGAGTCTTAACACTGATAGAGCAGCAAGTTAATCATGTTTACCATGCAAGCTCGTAATCTTGGGCGGCACCATACTTGCTTGTACAAAGCTTCATAGGCGCGTGAGCAAGTCTCGTTCCAGCTAGTCGATGTCGTGGTCATCACCGTGGAAGAACCGCAGGATAGCTGCTGCAAGGACCTCTCCATCGTGTTCAAGATGCGACGTCTGCTCTGCGTACTGTACTTCATCTCTATTCTTCTCGGTAATGGCACCAGCTTCGATCCGCAGCTGGAGCTGCCTATGGACCATAGGTCCGTCGATTTCCAGGTGTCCTTGCGAGGTAAACAATCTGTCTCGAATGTAGAGGCCTTGGATCTTAGTATGCTCAGAGCTAGCCCAGTTGTGAACCTTGGCTCCAGGAGGGAGGAGGTCTGTCGAGTCTGAGGATGGCATCGTTGTGACCTGATCCTGATGCATCTGATGCAGTGCAAGCTTCGTATCGTCCGTCAGGAAGAGCTTCTGGCCAACTTTTGTCAGGTCCATGTTCACATGCGCAAGTTCCCACTTTCTTCCGGGCGTTGGCTCAACTTTCGCGCCAAGAACACGTCCCAGCAACTGATGGCCGAAGCAGATGCCACTGAACTTCATGCCAGGCCGTGTTCGCCAGAGATCGGTAATGAGAGACCGCAGGTCCTGTATCCACGGATCATTGCCGTGCGCATCGTACAAAGAGCCGGTAATGAGTACAGCGCGGACATCACCAGGAATGTCCTCGAACTTGGGTACATGGCCATGTTTTCCTTTCGCCGGGTCGTCGACCACATAATGCATGTCCACATCAATTCCGAGAGGTGGATCGTGGTTCTGCCCAGCGGTCTTGAAAACATGACTAAAGACCTGACCAAAGCTGCCCCTTTCCTGAAGGGTGTGAGGATGGGGAGAGTCTGTCTCAAGGACAAGCATCTTCACTGTTTCTGTGCCCATCTTTGGAGGCTTCCAGTAAGACCGTTGCTGGTTTGGAGGCAGCCGTGTTTGAACAAGCGTGCACCTGGTGCCAAGTAAGGGTGATCTCCAATGTTTTGCTGAGACTGTGCAGAGTTCTCTAAGCCGCGTTAGCATAGCATTGAAGCTCAAGAAAGACGGGAACGGCTTGGTCAGAGTCTAAGGGTTGTCGTAACCTTGATCACCGAGTCGGAAGTGTCTACAAAGGCCATTATTATGACGTCGCCACCTTTGGCAGGATGCGGTAGAAACAAGAGCGCTCTGGTAACGCATTTTTGACTAATGCCAAGCTCCGAATGAGGCGTTGTCTAGGACAGCTAAAGGACTACTTTACTTTCAATAGTGTTTAATTCGGCCTTGAAGAAGAACGATGTCCTTGAATTTATATAGACTCTCCACGTTAATGAAAGTGCTTCTGTTGGAGACCGAGCAGGCCGATCATGGATGTCTTGTTGGCTGAACTCGCCAAGATGAAATATAACAGATATGCCGAGGTATCGCCTCGAGTTGCTTGCTTTGAACAGCGACTTTACATGAGAGAAGTAGTACAGTAAACTGACTGCAACTTTCCAACATGAATGCGCCACCAATACCAGCAAGGCCGGGTGCACCAACTAGCCGCCGGGTGGTGCTTTACCATCAAACGCACCATGGACCAAATAACGGTCCTCCCGTCTCGCTTCTGCCTCTGATTACTCAAAACACGGGAGTCACACATGTCATAGTGGCCGCAATACATCTGAACGAAGGCCCCGGAAACATCACGCTAAACGACCATCATCCGGATCACGAAAGGTTCGCAACTTTATGGGGTGAAGTGGCGTGGCTCCAGGCCAGCGGCGTGAAAGTACTGGGCATGCTGGGCGGAGCCGCCCAGGGTAGCTTTGCAAGGCTGGATGGGGAAGATACCGCTCGTTTTGAAGCGTACTACGCACCATTGAGGGACATGCTGCGCAAGCATAGATTCGACGGCATAGATCTCGATATCGAGGAGCCTACGACCATCCCCGGAATCGTTCGTCTTATTGATCGCCTACGGGCAGATTTCGGGCCTGCTTTCCTCATTACGCTTGCGCCAGTGGCAACTGGTCTGCTCGTAAATACGCCACATCTCTCCGGCCCAGCGTTCAATTACCATGTGCTAGAGGCGATGAGGGGACACGAAATTGCCTGGTACAACGCCCAGTTTTACAATGGCTGGGGCGACTGCAGTAACCCTTTCTGGTATGAGACGATTATTCGCATTGGATGGAAGCCAGAGAAAGTCGTCATCGGCCTGCTCACAAACCCTGCCAACGGAGGCTCGGGTTATATTCAACAGCAGCACGTCGAAGCAGTGCTACACAGCTTGCGCCAGAAACATCCGGACTTGGGTGGTGTGATGGGCTGGGAATATTTCAATGCACTGCCTGGTGAACAAGCGAGACCATGGGAATGGGCAGCAAGGATGTCTCGATGTCTGAACGCTCCGCTACAATCTGCTCCTTCACCAGCTCAACAAACGCCAGTCCGACCTTTCGGGCAAGAAGCTCTTTCCGCGCCGCCGCATCCGTACCCAGCA
Organism: Hortaea sp. C3G1500-4; assembly: GCA_022701445.1. Lineage (NCBI taxonomy): Eukaryota > Fungi > Ascomycota > Dothideomycetes > Mycosphaerellales > Teratosphaeriaceae > Hortaea > Hortaea sp. C3G1500-4. The sequence goes on from JAJVDI010000015.1 coordinate 189,914, forward strand.
GAAAGCGTCAAAACGCTCCAAGATCTTGGATTCAGTCAGCAGCAAGCCATCGCTGCTTTGAACTCCACCAGCGGGAATGTAGAGTATGCTGCTGGACTCTTGTTTCAAGACTAAGCTCCCTTATACAACATACCAGTCAACTTTTAGCCCTTCTACCGACTAGACCTTTTCAGCCTTGTGCCAGTGCCCAAAGTGCGCTTTGGTAGAAGTGTTGACAATCTGTTGCTCACACGTCGGCTCAGTGACTTTGGGTAGGGCTCACAGCCAATCTTGCTTGTGCGTAATTGTAAAGCATCAGTATGCCTTGGGATGAATCGCTGCCTACAAGCAATCGTCAGAAAATTCACTATAGTACGACATTTTCAAGTTGACGACTTACCCCTGAGGCAATGCCCAGTACCACCTCCCATCTATCTTGGTCAACTCATCTTCTGTCTTGAATCTCTTCTTCGCCAACAGAGCCTCTGCAAGCGATGCAAGCTCGTCGTCGTCGGCCATAAAAAGCTCCTCAGTCACGTTGATTTTCTCTCTCCATTTGCTTAAAACATCTGCGGTAAGCTCTGGGTCGTCTTTGCTGGCTCCTAGCTGTGCTTGCATCTCGAATACTCGCTGCTGAAGTTTCTTCACGCACGCTAGACTGGCTGCGTAAGTAGCATTGCGCTCACAGTATGTCCGCTGAGGTAGTGAGAGGTAATGTGTGTGCATCAAAGGGAGACTGTTGTCGACGGCACTCATCGTGTAAAATGTCTTGGAAATGTCATATCTCAGAACAGACGTTGATTTGAAAGCAGTTTTAAATTGTTTCCAAGGGTATTTCAAAATTCACAAGCTCAAGACACAAGGGCTTCAGTTGCGCTGGCCGATCGGCAGCTGATCAAAAGGGAAGGAACGCTCGCATTCACCAATGTAGCCGTCGTTTACCGAGCCTTTAGTCACCAAGACCGGTTGAAGACGCTATCATGTGACCGGATCTGATTAAGCGTCCACTCGTAGTCTACCGGAGATACCAACAAGTACTCGTTCTTGTGATCTCCTGTAAAGTAGCGTTTCAATCCGGAAGCATGTCTCGCAAGACGATTACACTAACCATGCCGCAGAGCATAGCTACACGCCTCCCGCAGCCAACGCCAAGTGTTTGTATTACTTGGGACATATACGAAGCCTTTTTCAGTTCTAGGTTTGGCTGGAAAACCCCCATCAGGAAGTTTTGCACCTGCTCATCTTGATCCATTCACCACGTTGATACCTTTTAGGTAACACCACTCCATAGTCGAAGCTGAAAGTCATCCTAGTAGAGCAAAAAATCGACTTATGCATTCTCGCGTCGGCTCAGGGGTATCTAGTGCATCATCAAATCAGCCGACCCGCAAAGGAAGACAACTCCGATCGCCAACCCTGCTCATCGCGCGCCAAAATTCCAGTCATCAAAGTCTTCGTCGGCATCGTCATCACTATCATCGTCGTTATCCTCAGCGACAGCTTCCGGAACACCACCACCTTCCGGCCCGTCCTTCAGCGCACCATCGACCCCAGCCCGCTTCCCACTTTCCATACTCCCCTTCCTCAACGCCTCCCTCTTCTCCCTCAGCTTCCGTAACCTCTGCTCCAAACTATCCATCTCCTCGAACTCTTCCTGCAAAGCCAGCGCAGCATCCTCCCGTTCATCCTCAAGCTCAGCATCGCGTCTCCCACGCTGCGCGCTCTGCTCCTCTCGCGCCTGCGCAACCAGCTCTTCGGCTGTGAGAGGCGCGGCTGAAATCGTCGCATCGGCCTGGATTGTGGCTGCCGCGTCGGACGGCTGTTCCATAGCTGCTAGTTCGCGTTCGAAAGCCGCGAGCTCTGCTTCGTCGACCGCGTCGTCGGTTGCGGGTGGTGCGCTACCGTTGGTCGGGACCTCTGCTGGCTTGGTCACGTTCACGGCCGCAACCACATTTCTATCTCCATCTCCTTCCTCCTCGACAGACTGTCTGTCCGCACTCGGTGCCTCCTCTCCCGCTGAGCGTGCTCGTTTCTTGTCCTCCGGCGAAGGACTGTCCAGACTTTCCGCTTTTCTCTTCTTTCCCGTAGCTTCGACGCTCCTCGCCGCGGCCACTTCTCTTGCCCTATCAAGTCGCAATGTGTGTCCAGAGGAGTGTAAGTGGCCTTGCCATGCGGCCTCCGACTTGATCATCATCTCGCAGAGGTTACATAGCAGCCTTCCATCGCTCGTGTATGAGGCGTTTGGGTGTGTGATTCGGCGTGAAGCGCGTTCTGCGCGAAGCATCGAGCGAACGTCGGCCATAACTGTTCAGATGGTTGTCGTTGCAGAAGGGTTGCTCAATTGTCTCTACAGCGCCTTCGGCGAATTCACATGCAAGGCGCATGGCAAGGAGCTTGGACCATTTCATCATTTTGCAGCGGAACAGCGGCCTAAGCCGAAGCTAAGGTGTGCAGCTTCCATTTCGGGCAGGAACACTCCAGGTTACTTGTTGGTATGATAGCAGAGGATACAATCGAAAACTGCTCGATTGTGAACGTGACAGCACATTTGTGATTACTATGCGGAAAAATTGTAGCTATCGTATTCCAATCAATCATGGAAATTCAAGCACTCAACCGCACGGACAACTGTTTAGTCGTTCAAACCAGTCTGCTCCTAGCAGTTACAACCCGAACTCCATACCATCTTTAGCCGCAGATAACCGGCGCGAGGTTTTAGTATTCATTGAACCACCTGAAAGCCGGCAGTAATCTAAACATATATCGAGACGTACTAAATGACGATTGTTCGTACCTGTGGAATTTAGTGAGAAATCCCACAGCGTTTCAGCCGTCGCCTCTTGGGAAAAAGTGAACGTACTCGAGATTTCCAAGCGAACGATGCGAAATCCTTTGGAATATCGCTCTAGCGTGCGCCCTGCACGGCCAAAGGAAAAGTGAAACATCTCCAAAGACATCTCCAACCCTCCCTCACGAAGCTGACTCAACCTGATCCGCCCAACTCCGCCCAGCCAAACCAGACGACTCCCTCGCCACTTTCGGTCTCTCTTCACCAACCTTGTCCGACCCCGGAAGTGCCGGGAAATCCTCCTTCTTCGGAGGAGCGCTAGGCTGGTGTTGCGCAGGTCTCCCCTCCCTACCACCTCTCCCACCCCGACCGCCGCCTTCCCTCCCACCCCTCGGCTCCCGATATAAATATTCACGCCCATCCGTATAATCCTTCTGATCACCCGCAAACCCACCCCTCTTATCAAACCTGCCTCCCTTCCCAAAATCCCCTTCCTGCTTCTCACTATCCCACTCCCTCCCCTCCTGCGCCCGTAGTTTCCGCATCCGATTCTTCTCGCGCTCCCCCATCATCTGCTGCCTATCCCTCCGTTCCTCCTTGGCCCTCTGCTCGGCCTTGACCTTTGCCTCGGCCTCGCGGTGGGCGAAGGAAGCCGCGTCCGCTTCGGCACGCTCGTGCGCCGCGTTCAGTTCCGCGTTCTTGAGCTTGATCCGTTCCATTTTCTCTGCGAGCTCGGCTTCGGAGAGTTTCGGTTTGCGCACGCCGCCGGTCGATCGACGGTCGCCGCGTACGGCTGGCGTCGAGTCTTTACGCGGTCCTGTGGGCGCAGAGTCTGGGGCTTGGTGTTGCTGCTGGGTTGTTCCATTGGGGTCTTGTTGATGATCTGGTTGCGGTGTAGGTTTAGGGGCTTGACGCGATTGAGCATCTCCTCGACCTCGGCCTCTTCCTCCTCGTCCCCCTCTTCGCGGCGCATCTGTAGCCGGCTGCGCTTGGACAGGTACAGGTACAGGTGCTGCTTGCTCGACCACGGGCTGAGCAACTGGTGTGAAATCGTCTGTGAAGAGGTCGTCGTCGGAGCGTACGCGCATTGTCTCATCGATGGGCGTCACATCGTCGAACAGATCCTCGTTGACTGCGCCGGTCTGCGCAAACTCGTCTGTGGTAGATACATCGGGTGGTGGAGCATCGGTCAGCGGCGGTGCGGGAGAAGTGACTGGCGAGAAGGCCGGAGCGGAGGCCGAAAGGGACGTAGTTGGTCGAGCCTCGTTGCTAGCGGTCGTTTGCGAGTTGGCGTTCTGGGCGTCTGTGTCCTCAGTCTTCGAAACTGGAGGTTGCGTTTCTTGCTCCTTGGGCTTTGGCGCCCATTTAGACTGCCACATATCGTGTAGACGTCCTCTGTGCCCTTTTCGCGTGCGATGTTTGAATGTAGAGCGCCAGATAGTCACGCGCAGGTAAGGATGCTCGGTGAAAGATGTTCGGGAAGGGGAACTATACAGTAAACAATGCAGGACGCGGGAAAAGGTGGGGAGCTATACCTAGCTGTCTTAACGGAGGCAGCTTCGATGCCAAGCCACTAGCGTGGATGAGATGAATGTATTCAATTGTGTCTGCCAGTGAAGGCATCTTCTGAATTTACATTTACACAATCGAGGAGATCATAGCCAGTCAATTTAAATGATCATTAATTGCGATCTAAATCGTTTGAGAAATCAGATTGAGATGCGCGAAGGAGGCGCCCCGATCTTTCGAGAACGAACGTGGCGTAGCTGCACCGCCACTTATGACATCAGATCAAAGCTTTGGCATGTGAACAAACTATATATCAACCCGATGCTTCGAACTTCTCACAGCCCTATCTTCCTCTACAACCAATCAATTCTAAACGAAATTTGAACAGCCACAAACAACTCTTGAGCCCTGAAAACCAATCTAAGGCACCAGAAAAAATGTCTTCCTCCTCAACCTTCAGCTCAACCTCCTACTCCTACTCGAGCAGCTCCTCGAGCTCCGGCGGCCAAACGACAGGCCACCGCGTCGCCGAGCAAACTTACACCGACCCCTCCGGAACCACGGTAAACCAAGCGGCGCAGAATCTCGGTGAGCCGATGATCCAGGAGACGAAACACTACGATGCGCAGGGCAACCAGATGCTGGAGGGAGCCGGCGCAGGACGTATTGGTGGAAGTGCGGGAGCGGTGCCGGAGAGGAGGATCGAGGATGTGAGTGATGAGCAGGCGGCGAGGGATCGGGCGTATGAGGAGAGGATGGAGGATGAGTATGCTAAGCGCGAGGGCGGGGCGTAATGGATGTGAAGTATTGATGGATAGAAACGGGTGGGGTTTCACGAAGAGAATGAATATATACGGCCGCAACAAGGCGTGAGCGGGATCAGCACTTTTCAAGGTGGAAACGAAATGTAATGAATGAAAATACTTTCGTCATTACTTCCATGGAAATTCTCATTACGTTTATAACGACTCATTTCAACTAGCGACCTGCTCTTTGCCTTTGAAGTCAAGCAAGTAAGGGTCATCCCTCATCTTTGCATATGGCTTCCTCGCTAGACTTCGCCCCGCCACATCAATGTCCGTCTTGATATCCTCGATCAGCTTCTCCTTGCTCACATAGTCGTACTCAGGTCGGATGAATCCTAAGATATTCACGTTCATGTGCGAGCCGTAGAAGTCCGTCTCGAACTGATGCATGACGTGCACTTCCACACTCCGCACTTCGTTCTTGTAGTATGGATTCCAACCGATGCTCATCACCATCGGATAGACCGCGCCTTTCTCGCTCGTCAACGTTTCCTTCCTCTCTTCCGAGTCTTCTTTGTCGGAACCGCCAAAGGCGACTTTGCCAAGCGCTGAGGCGATATGGGAGGCCATCAGCTTGTACTTCGACTGACTGCCCGGTGGATGCTGATGGGTGGCTGCGCATGGTGCGATGCCAGCCCAGCCATAGTAGACACCTGACTCGATATCGTCGTATCCGCCCACAGAGAGTCCGGAAAGAGGAATGTTGGCCGTCGGGATCCCTAGCTGCACATGGTCATGTTAGCCAACTCCGTGCTTTACTTAGAAGCCATCCAGCGTGTTATCTATAAAATCAAGAAAGCTATCGCTCGTGTCTTGTGCTCTGGTGTTGTGAAAAAGAGAGCGTGCTGCGTCCAGCTGCTGATCTGCAGGTACCACGCCATGCCCCGTTTGCTGCTATCCCGCACAACCCCGAGCGTGCTCAAGGAAGCTCTGATAAAGCCATCCCAGGCCATGGCGTTGGGTGTTCCACATAGCCTGCCATCCATCCCAGCGCCCCCCAACATGGCAGCAGTAGGGGAGGGCAGGCCCACCAAGAACTCCCTAGCTGATGACAGCGGCTAGGCACAGCAAACCCTGACACAGCATCGAAAATCACAAGAGCTATTAAAAGAGTAAAAGACACCTGATCATCCTTACCTCACTGCTCCCTCGTCCGAACCCCTTGACAACCTCCCCACTCAGCCTCAGCGGGAACGGAGCTTGGGGCCCCTCGTCCGGCCCAGTCGTCTCAGGCCGTGGCCCATCAGGACGGTTTGAAGCCGACATAGCGAAGCGAGGAAGAAATGCTCGCGAGGCTGCTTATCGGTAGGTCTTTGCGTATAGTGGCTTTTTTGGAAAAATCCCTCGCTTCCCTCCGGAAATGTGGTGACACAACGTTTGGGGTTCTGGGTTTTGTGGAACTTATCGGTCGTAGCCTGTGCGAGGGCAACACGCGGCGAAGGCCCGAGGGTATGGTCGGCGGAGGAGGGAGAGGAGGAGGGACGGGGTTGGCGCCGGTTGAAGCTCGTATAGCGACATTGTTAGAATGAGGGTGGGTAGGCTGTAGGCTGATTAAAGATAGGACTGTTGGTGTCATGGAGGGGCTATCGCTTACCTTATCGTTATCGGAATCTAGCCTGAGGCAGCAAGGGAAGGCAGCGAAGGCAAGTGCTGCCGAGGCCGTGCCTTCCAAGGTTGCCTTTGGGGGAGACTCTACATGAACCTCATGTGTGAACCGCCGCAAATATTCAGGACGCTGCAAAGGCAGCAACGAAACGAAAAAAGCGAATGCTCAACTTTGAGTATTCTGACTGGGTGCTCGTATAAAAGCGTGAATCTGTGCCTAAATCTACCACGAATTACGCCCTGGAAAGCTCCGCCGTGAAGCCATCTGGTTTTATGAACGCTTTTCACCAAGAACGCCAAATCCGAAAACAATGAAAAAAAAAAAAAGTACACCTTGTTGCCCTAGCCTAGACCCTTCTGCCGAGCCAGCGGCGGGTATCAAGTCGATGATGACGATCCGCGTGCACGTACACGTTTTCCTTCATGCAGTCTTGATGTTTGGGGGAAGCGGCTGATAAGCCATGCAGCAGATGTGCGCTTTCATATCACGGGGAGGAACTGTGCGAAAGTTAGAACAGATCCACAGCGGGGGAATGTGAAGGGAATACTCACATTCATGACGATCAGCATGGGGATATCGAAGACATCCCTCTTCACCGTCCAGCACATGCTGCATTCGACCCTGCCGTCCCTCTCGCCCAAGGCATTCATGCCTTCACCCCTAATGAGACCCTCCTGTTTGGGCTTGGAATCCTCACCGAGCTGCTCATCTTGTCCCCAGCCAGGATCATTCTTGGTCTTGTATTTGAGCAGGCTACATGGTGCGCCGATGATAGACGTCCGTGAAGCACCGAACGCAAGCTCTGCAAAGTCTTCGTAGAATTGTACAACCGAGTCCTCGTCAAGTAACTCCGCCAGGAAGACTGGCTGTGGTCGGCTAGAATCAAGCTCGACATTTCCTGGAACCCTTGGAGTTGCTGCTCCACGGGAAGAGCTGCCGGTCTGCGTACCTGAAGCCGATGCGTTGCCGCCTGTGTTGACGTTTAGATTCGGTTCCTTGCCCAAGAGCACGTCACGCCGCCATCCAGTGATCAAGCTGAACTCCTTAGACACCGCTGCAATCTCACCCGTACGTCTGCAGATGATGGTAGGCGTGCCATAGTGGTTGACGAAGTCTTCGTACTCACAAAGCGTTCGCTGGAAGCACTTCTCCATGAAAATCAGATCGTCGTGGTTGAGGTTTTGATTGCATGAAATGAACGACGGTCGAATGGCGGCTAGTGCTTTGGCGATCCGAAGCACTTTCTTTGAGGGGAAGCGTTTGTTGAGAAAGGCGGTAAGGGCGTGAAATCCTTGCGTGTACGAGTAAGGTGCTTGCACTGAGCTGTAAATCTCAGCAGTCTCTCGCCGCCGCTTTCGCGAAAGATCTTGGTTGGGATTTCCGGGGAAAACGCCATGTCTCCTCTGCTGCTGTTGTTGCTGCTGATGCGATTGAGAAAGTGTCTGCCGTAGCAAGTCAGGCTGCTGATTGTTGTTTTGATCCGGCTGAGCAAATTTCGTTTCTGGTGATGTGCTGTAGCCCGGACCATTGTAATCTTGGGATAGCGGACTCTGCCCGGTCAAGGAGTTTTGCTCCCCTATGGCAAAAGCGTCCATGTTGCCTTGCATGCCCCAGAGGTTGGCACCGCTATTCTGGCGGGAGAGGGAATTATTGTTGGGTACGCTTTGCCATGACGGAAACGTTTGATTGAATCCATAATTGCCCTGAAATCCGTTCGAGCCGTCATATATTCCACCTTGGTTTGGTTGCTGTCCGATGTTGCTCAGAGGGTCCATATCAGGGGTGCCGACAGCTCCAGACATGTGGCCAAGCATACCAAACTCTAAAGCACCATAGTGATTGCCGAAATTCAAATCCGAGATGTTGAAGTTGAAGAGTGACGGGTCATTAGGGTCCATGAAAGAGCTGTCAAAAGAGCCCGCGTTCGCCATGGCATTGCCTGTATCCATCGTGTTTGTCAGGTCTTGTGCTGGAGAGACCTGTTGACTTGGGTTTGCCTGATATTGTGGTGGAGTGTTGACGTTTTGCTGCGAGCCAAAGTCGTTGACGAGACCGCTGTTGTCCATCATCGTTGCGTTCATTTGTCCAGCTTGGCTCACTGGCCCATATTGGGAGAAATTGGGAGGTGGATTCTGAGGCTGACCATAGTACGCGCCTGCTTGCGATCCTGGCAAGCCATTCGGCACGACTTGTGGTGCACCTTGAACCGTGGGCATGTTAGGGGCGCCATTCATCTGATAGTGCCCAGCCAACCCAGGAATAAGTGCTTCAGGGGGCGCATCGTGGAGATACTTTGCCTTCTTGCGCACGCCATCGTGACATTGGTCTTGCAGTCCGCGTTTGATACATCGCAAGCATGGCCTCTCATCGCCTGTAGTTCTTTCGTCAGCTGGCATGCACTTCACATTGATCCGACTCACGAAATGGCAGCGTTGGACCCTTACCGCACGTCAGATGGGCACGTTGGCACGCGAAACACGCTCGTCGTGCCTTCTTTCTACGGGGGCGAGATGGATCCTTGGAGTTGGACTTGGAAGACTGGTTGCCGTTATTATTATTATGATTATTGCCATCCTTGGATGGCGACTTCTCTTCAGTCGATGCGCGTTCTTCCTTGGTCGCGTTTTCCTCTGCCATGATGCCTGACTCCTGCTCGGTGCCAGGTTCTGGAGAGGGGGACCCATCTTCGGCATCGGGCGACATATTAACCTTCCCACGGTTTCGCAGACAGGAGCCTTTCTGATGAAGCACGAGACGCAGAGCACAGGGCGTCGGACAACGAGACCCACGTCGGGCCTGCCGCTTCCCGCCTGCTGGGACTCGATGATTTCTCGATCAAGGGCACCCGCCACACTGGAATAGCAGCGTGCAACCAAGCGCTCGGCGGTGCAGGACACAGCAATCCGCTCTCTGCAGGCAGGGGGGCGATCACGCGTGCGCTTCAACGTGTGGTGCCCAGATGGTGCCGTGTCACAACGCGCTCAGCTGTCCTTCGTTGCTTCCGCCCTCACCCAGAGGCGAGTGTCCACCCAGGCAACCAAGTCCTCTTCACGGGCCCCTCGAGGTCGGCGAGCACCGCGACGGACTGCCGTCCCGCCTCGCAGCAGCAGCACCACGTCGCTCCTGCCGAAGGGATCGGTTTCGTAAGGTAGGTAGGTATGTTGGTTCCTGCGCGCGCGCACCGCACCTTCCTCGCTAAGCCCGACGCAAGATGTGCCTGCCGGCCTGAGAGGTACGCGGCGTGCTCCCGGGTCAATCCGGTGCGAAACGATGGGACGCTTCTGTCGTGCTCACTAGCGAGGGCGCAGGCGATTGGCAGACCATTGGGGTCCCAGCAGTGTGTTCGCTCGGCTTGTGTCACGCTCGCTTCCACTCATCGCGCAGCCCTCTCCATGCTGCCGGGTCTTCGCTATTTGCACGTTGCGTCGTGTACCGCTCCAGGATCCAGCACGCAGGCGTCTGACGTTGACTCGGACTCGCGAGGCGATCACGATAATGGGTGCACAGCGTGGGCTGCAGTATGACCTGCTCGTATTGTGTGTGCGGCGAGATGGGAATACCTAGGTAATCACGCGATGCGCGAGACGTTCTCGAGCCTCTCCAGTCCCTCCTACCTCTAGAGCGCGCTCCCCGCAACTGGCGAGAAAGCGCCCGGGGGCCTGGCTGCAGCCAATGGCAGACGCGGACTTTCATAGCGCCCCACGTACCGACCGGCCGACGGAGCTGCCACGTGCCGTCCCCCGCCGCCCCAGCCGTGTTGCCGTGTTGTATGACGATACAGCGACGGCGAGACCAGACCAGACCAGACCTCCACTACTGCTGCCCACGTTGCTGATGACACTGCGTCTGAACGTCCCGTCCACACCACAGCAGCACACGTCACGTCAATTTGCGGGCGGGAGCTTCCAAGTTGGCCGGGCGCTGCTCGAAACAGCGCTTCACAGGCGTCACCACCCTGCCGACCACGTTTTCGAGGGCAGAGGCCGCTGTCACCGCCTCGCTGTGCGATCATGTGGGCGAGCCCGAGGCAAGGGCGTTGGCGCCTGCGATCTGGTTGGATCTTGGGTCGTCGCACAGAGATCTCTCCAAATGTATCCATGATGTGAGCGCGATCACTACGATATTGCATTCGCTGTGTCACGTGGCTGTGGTTGCCAACCGCGAGAGCTTAGCAGCCACTAGGAGCTTCGGGACGTAGAAAGGAGCCATCTGCTGCCGTGTGACAGCTATTCATGGAAGCCAAAAACCGGGCTATCCATGACATACATTGCAGCACCTGCAGCTACCGACGACTAATCCAGCTATGAAGCCTGCGCGAAGCGCGAGTTGCCCCTGAGTCTCTTGCCATATTTGAAAAACAAGATCGCTAGCACGCAATGATGGTTAGCCATCGGCAGCGTAGATCGTCTTGCCCTAAAACTTACGGAACGGCGTCATTGCCAATGCGATGAAGGCGAGGAGGCTGCTAGCCCACTGATAGCCAAGCGCTGTATTTCCATATTAGTCACCGCTTCTTCCACTCCAAGACAGTTGGCCCCTTCTCAACACCTACTGTTGTACATCTGAACACCGAATAGGCTAACAGCGCTTTCGTTAGCGAAAGTGGACATGCTTCCGTGAGTGGAGTGGTACATACGGGAACGCAGCTGCGAGCGATGACCTGGCGAAGGAGTTGGCAGCTAGAGCACTGGCAGCATAGAGTGGATCTGCAGCATAAATGAGCCCTCGAATCAGGATTTGCCGATTCGCCTGACTGCCGGCAGCAGGTCAGACGAGTAACTTACAGCACTCCACTAGGAACGTCTTCCGTTGCAGGGTCAGCTCTTGCACTGGGGCCGCATCTTGTCGCCACCGGGTTAAGCTCGATGCTGCACTTACAAAAATGCCGCTAAAGCAAAATATATTGCCCAGCCCAAAAAGACCGCTGAAGACAATAGGGACTGGGACTTGATCAGCACGTTCCGACCTGTGTAAAGACTGCCGCTGCATCGTAATCCACGACCTACCTATCCAATGCACCCTGCATAGTAAGATCGAAGCGTCAGCAAAGTGCTCGCACAGAGCCACAGGCCTGGCTCAGGAACTCGACATTGCATCTGAGTACTCACCAGGGGTAAGTTGTCCAGGCGAACTACGGGCGCCACACGTTAGCGACTATCATCACCCACATTGCCGGGCCAGTCAGATCCTTTGCTCCCTGTTGAACTTACCCCGAACAGGCTGATTGGCACGATCATTGCTCCTCTGGGCATGTATGTCAGTCTTCTCAACGGGGTCTAGCCAAACGAAACGAATATGTCGCGTAGCCGACGCATCCGCCGAGCCTCCAAACTTACAAAATCGTTGGTGGAAGTCGGTATTCTGGCTCAGAGGCACCGCCGTTGTTTGAAACCAACCTTGTGTCTTTTTGTCCGCCGTTAGCGCTCCAGGAACACAGCGCTGAGCCAGACTGAGACATTGCACTCACAATTACGCCGCCAGAGTGGATCGCAGTTAACGCCAATCACCATCCCAACGAAAATACCAAGGAACGTGAGCCCAGTCTGCCATTGGTTGAAGCCATGGTTGTTCTCAAAGATAAGGGCGAATGCCTGTACATTGCGCATTAGCGATCTGACCATCTAGGCACATGCTGTAATCGTCCGTATCACTTACTCCGAAGAATAGATAGATTATGCCTAGTAATATTGCAGAGAGGAGACACAGGTTGAGACACATCTGCTCGAAGAATAGCAACTGGAACGGGCGTATGCAAGACCATAGCACAGTTTTCGCCACCGATCTCTGCAACCTCTCAATTGGGGCTTGCCAGCGATCGTCGCCAGTCTCCTTACGAAGTAGCACTGCTTTTCGTCTAAGCAAAACCGGTGCATATCTGTAAAATCCCTGTTAGCTAATACTCCCTGCTCTAGCAGCAGGGTTGCAACGCACGTTTCGGGCACAAAGAAGAATATCAACGTCCACATGACGCCAGCCCAGATAAGCAAGACCCAAAAACTCCATCGCCAGTCTGCAAATTGATTGATAAATCCACCAACCACGGGACCGACTTGCGGGCCAACGAACGGAGACGCAGTATAGACCACCATCGGCGCACTAAGCTTATCCTTTGTGAACATATCGCCTACTGTACCGCCTGCCACGCTCAGAAAGGCACTGCCGGCCAAGCCATCGAAAAAGCGAACGATGAGCATCGTCTGAATGTTCTGAGCTACGGCGCAAGGGATCAGCCAGACGAAGTACATGCCGAACGCGCACAGGTAGATGATGCGTCGACCGTAGAACTCCGAGAGCGGCGACAGGAACATAGGTCCCAGTCCTAACCCGCACACGAACGTCGTCAGACCTACGGTCGCGACCTCCCGGCTCACGCCAAACTCGGGCTCCAGCTGTTGGTAGGTGCTGGTGTAGAGCGCACTGGCGCAGGTCACGCAGAGCGATGAGAAAGCGATGATGACCACGACCAGCCACTTCCGGGGCGTGGATTTGTTCTTGGGGTTCATGACATCGTCCTCGTCGAATTTGACCTCGAATTGCTTCTCCGGATCATCTCCGTCCGCTACGCGTTTGTCCTGACCGTGGGATTGCGCCTCTTCTTCGTCACCGGTGAAGTGTGTATAGCCGTCGGTATATGAATTGTGAGAGCGTGCCGAAGACCTGCTTCGCGTCTGTTGTACGGGAGTCCTCAAGTGAAGATCCGGCGGTTCCTCCCTTGCAGTCTCCATAGACCTCGCCCTACTTTGTCCACTTCCGTCCTCATCTTCCACTTCTTCCCTTCTCGGACCGTTCTCATGATCACGTTCAATCTCCGTCTTCTCTAAATCGCTATATGCCGGCGAAGTCTCGGGCGTCCAGATGACAGGCGTTGACATTGCGGAGAGGCCGTTGGTGGGGAGAGCTGGTCAAAGGCAAAGCTGGGCTCAATCGCTGCTGTGGCATGGTACCTACCGGGGATACAATACATCAGAGCAAGAGAATGAATCAGGCTTATGACTATTTCAAAGCATCCCGCAGTATCCTGGCGGGCGAAGAACAGCCGGCAATGCTCGATTGTTTTATCGGGCAGCTCATCTCGGCGCTAGCGCTATCCCCGATTTCAAGGGCCGACCTGCGGCGTCCGGCTAATGCGGATCTGTGGCTTTGGTGGGAGTTCACTTCACCAATTCATCGGGCTTTGGTCTCATAACCTCATTTCAACGGCAACATGCGGTCGATGCAATACCGAAACACGAACGCTCAGGCGATGGCCGTCGCTCTATTGTAAGGCTTATATTTCCTCGCTCAATGCGATTTTGTGAGGCTCTTAACGATAGAAGGTCGGTGTATTAGTAGGCCAATGTCAAGACGACAGCAGGTAAGATACAGCAAAGACGGAGTTCATCCCTACACGCGTCACTATTCAAGCAACAACTTACTGTGGCCGCCCTGGAGACAGGACGTTCCCCAGGACGTGGATAAGTTGGCCTAGCCTGGACATACCTAAACTATTGGATTGTAGGACCGAAGTGTATAAGGATATAGGAGGCACACTGTCCCTGTCACCCCTCCATCTCGCTAGATCTGGGCTCCCTTTTGGTGTTTCGAATTCAGACCGGCACCGCGCATCCGAACGAAGTCGCGACGGTACCACCAGGGCCGAAGACTTGAATGAGACCTTCGATAGCTGCCCAAGTCCCCATGCCGGAACAAGCAAGTCCGGCGAGGAAGTATAGCGTCGTGAAGGTGTTGATGAAGAAATGCTTTTTGTAACCCCGTACCCAACGCTTCATGCCGCTGTCATGCCGGGTCGTCTGCCCAGTAACAGGATCGAATCCCTCACCTGGCAGGGAAGCACCGCGTTGAACTAGATAGCCGACAAACATGATACCTGGAAGCGAGTAGGTAAAGTTTAAGCCGAAAAGTCCGCCAACCAAGTTGACAATGCCATCTGATAAGTATCTCTTGTCAGCCATTGTAGCGTGCCCTGAAACTGCGAATTGGTCAGAGACTTACTTAGGTTGGGTACAGCAGCCGCAACAACGAAGGCAAGGATCCAGTAGACAGGGCCAAGAGCATACCAGCACCACTGGCCTTTTTTGGTCGTGATCGCCGGGAAATTAAAGATCTCCTGGAAGACTTCGAGATAGACGGTCTTCATGCCGATATCTAAATTGGATGTCAGCGCTGTTACAATCTTGTCGCAGCATGGTGTATCTGTACTGAAGTATAGAAAGATCGCAAAGAAGCTCGTGAGCAGCGCTAATATATTCTGGGCTGTCTGAAGGCCGAACGGTTGAATCACCTGTTGGATAGCGTCAGCGGGATCTGCAAGCATCTTTGAACTCGGCCAGTAAGGGCTTACATTGCCGATGTTCGAAGCACTGTATTGGCCGAAGTTGGAATAGACAAAGACTCCGAAAAGGATGTATACGAAGCAGATGAAGCCTTGCGCGAGGAACAGGCCCTTCCAGAAATCCTGTTCCTTGATTAGAACAGTAGATCATTTTGTCATTGCTTTGTATACTTACCCAGGGATTCCTCATCTCACCCAAGAAAGCCACGAACAACAAAGCGCCGGAGTAAGCGTCTGCCCAACCGGTCAGTTTGAACGAGCTTAGACTGAATCTTTGACAGAAGCCAAACTTACAAACCATGGAGTCAACGGCATTGAATTGAGATGCAAAACCGGTGGCCTGCTGCTGGTACTGAGCAGGTGGACGGCTTGCAAATGTTCGAATGGGCTCGATAGTCTTAATCAAGGTTGACTTCGTGACGACTTGGTAATCGATTGGATTGTTTGCGGAGGCGTACATGCTAAGACAGAGTTAGCCACTGCGCAAGTGAGTGTGATGTGCATCGCCTTACATTATAATGAAGCAAACAATGTTGAGCCAAACAGACAAGTTACATAGCCAACCCAGGCGCTGTAGGCTTCGAATACTTCCGAACACCATGCCAATGGCCATGACGATGATCATAACGACAATAAAGCATAGCTGCTCCTTGTTGACCTGCGCAATCGTAGTCGAGCATCCTAAGACCAAGACAGCAACGGTAAAGAACTGCTGAATACTCTGCGTCACATTAATGAAGTGTCGGGCTTTGGGTCCGTAGATGCGGAAGTACGTATCGCCGAAAGATAGCATAGGGTAGCGAGAGGAATCTAGCCCAAGGAATACCCTCCAGATGCAGTATCCGGAAAACCCAGCGAAGAGACCAAAGACGACGTAGAGAGCCACACCGGCTCCGTAACCGACGGTGGCGAAGACAAAAGGACAGCTCGACCAACCCAAGATGTCAGTGGTAACGAGATAGAAGATGGTGCTCCAGCTAGCTGTCCGGAGGGCCCTGGCGGCGGTTCTCCATTCCTCATCTGTCACTCTGACTGGATCAGACGAGGTCGAAGGCTCAATCACCTGCATCTGCGTATTTTCCGGACGCTTGGCCTCGTCTAAGGGCTGTACCGCCCTCTCCCGACGCTCCTTCTCATCGCTGCTTTCCGATGGGGGTTGTTTGCCAGTGGAGAAGCGACTCTTGATGATATTGGTCAACGTACGGGGACCGCGAGCTGCTTTGAACTTCTTATTCTCTTCGGCCTCTATCTCGCGCTCGATCTCAGCCCAGTAGATGTATTCTTCGAAAGAGACCGTGGGGTCGACTCGGGCCGCGAGACCCCAGGTACGTTGGCGGATGTTGTTGACTTGCCCAGTGGCGACATCGTCGACTGCAGCAGCCACTTTGGCATTGTCTGCATCCAGCGACATGGCCCTCACGGCATCTGCCGTGCTCATGTCCCCATAGATCTTGTTGCCAGGGATGACACCTGCCATGGTGAGAGGCTGAGAGGGGAGGGGGGATAATGATCAGGCGACTGAAATACAGTAGAAGAGGCCAGCGGGAATGACTTTGAGACCTACAGAAGCGCTTGAAGGACACAGCGCCATATTTATATGGTTCCAAATCGCCATCGTCGAAGCCACAACTTGACTCGGCTCGTTTGGCACGAAGCTCTTGACTGAGCCGCGGATGCATCTCTGCTTTGAGCTAGACCGCCCTCCTTGAGCCCAATATGAGCGCGTGGCCCTCTCGCGATAGATAGGAAGTACTCGGTAGGGCCGCGCTAAGGGGATCACTGCCAGCTAGCTGGGAAGGGTTAAAATCCAATTTACCGTTCGGTCCGGGAAAACAGACTCAACTCGAAAAGGAAGGCGCGTAGACCGACCAAACATGTTCTCGAAGATGCCATTCCGCGCTTATCGTGTTCATAACAATTGCGAACCCTTCAAGGCTTCCATATCAATGCATGCATGCGTTGAAGGTGAATGAAGCGAGATACTCGTTCCAAGCGTCAGAGCGTTTGTCAAGCGAGAGTGGGGAAATGTCCTATCAGTCCCACCAGCGTGAAAAGTCAATGGCTCGTGCATGGGGCCCCAGATACGACGAACACGAGGTTGGCGATACTGATTTGGTAAAAGCGCAAAGTCTCATCGCATGTGCTAAGAAGGATGTAAAGATGGAGAGCAGCAGGCGAGTGGCACAGGGTTGATGATGCGCGACTTTCAACAAGTTTGCGGGGTTGGGCGCGACAAGCTTCAGTCGTCTGGTCTTGTGAGGCTTGTCAAGCCGGCTTCAAATGCTTGGCTGTCTTGGACTTTTCGGCTTCCTGGTGTGCCTCGTATCTCGCTGCAAGAGAACATAGCGGTTGCAGCGGTCGCTGTGGAACTAATTGCGCCTTTGCTCGAGTACCTTCCTAAAGCGGAAGCCGGGATGGCGGTTGGTGATAAGACTAATACTCGGCCTTAAAAGATGGATGGAACGAGCTTTCCTCCGTTCATCCAATCGACTTGGTACATAGATATCTCCCGTCGCTCTAGCCACTCAATTCTAGCGCATCTGTATTGACCGGCCATATCACGGCCATAAAGCTGCCAATGTGCCGCAGATGCGAATCGTCTAAGAGCGACACCCAGAGCGGTTTTCGTTCCACCTCATGGCCTCTTTAAGCCGACATTTTCGGCCTGCATTCGCATCCCCTCTTGCCAGCCCGGCAATACACAGCGCTTGACGCTTACCCAGACGCTTGCCAACCAAGTGAAAATCTCCTTTATTCGTCTCTATAAGCCTTCCCAAGCGCCGTAAGTTTCCCCTGATCATCCAGCATTCTCGCATGCCTCCCCACGGTCCCCGTATCCCTCATAGGACCAAACCACGCATACTTCTCGACCCACTCAAGCGTATCAAGATACTTGCAAGACTCCTTGGCAAAATGCTCAACATGCGCTTTGGGCAGCGGGTTTTCCAGGCTCCAGTTCGTAGCCGCGAACTCCGTGATCCAGACTTTCTTCTGCTGGTCCGGCATCTGGTAGTAGGTCGACCAGATGTAATCGTAGAACTGGCCGATCTCGACGCCGTACCAGTGGAAAGAATAAAAGTCCACATCAGAGCCTTGGGCGCGGATACGGCCGATGAAGTCGTTGAGCCATGCTACTCCCTGGGGAGCTGAGGAAATACCCGGGCTTCCGCATCTCACGCCTGTTTTCCTCAGCGGCTCGATACACCGGAGCCACTCTCGTGCTGCAAGTTCGGCGGACATGTTGGATTGATCAGGCAACTCCGGCTCGTTGAAGCCCAGGATCGCCGGTGCATTCGCCGCCTTGGCTTTGGCTGGGAGGTCATCGATGTTCACGTGGTTCCATTGCATGGGGACGAATTGGATGGAAGAGCATCTTGGTGTTGGGTTAGGTGACCAGTTGTATAGCCAGGAGATCTTGGAACCCGGTTTCGTGAAAGGGAAGACTTCGTCTTTGTTGTCTGTTGGCCTTTCGCTGGTGATCAGTGGTTATCTTCGAATGAGGGTTGTGTGTGTGCAGACACACCAACAGAGGCCGCGTTTTGATGGTGGCGCCATGCTTATTCGTCAATACACCAGCACCGTAGACCTCAAGCGCACAGTCGCCGAGTCGTGATTGATATGTGCACTCCAGGTCAATCAAGACGTGGCAGTGTTTCCACCAGGATGTATTTGCGCTCAGAAGCCGAAGAGGTCTTCACTCGATCAAGTAGAAAGTTCAAGCGTAAGTAAATGCAAGCAAGTCCAAATGTAATTCTCATATACGAGAATGCCAAAGTTCAGAGTCAGCCCAAGATGCCGCATCAAACGTCACGCGCCCCCAAGAAGTGACGCATACAGCCTTGGCATTACCAGCCGAGTCTGCCGGGAATACCTTCCAGTGTACCACGAATACCGCACCACTCTTTCCCAACAAGGTAGGAGCGCAACCATTTATTCGAGGGAGTCATATCACATTGCAGAAAATCTATCTACTTCTTATCGATGGGGCACCCGGCTATGCTAGTAACCAAATCGCCACCAAAACCCAATTATGACTGACGCCTTTCAGAGACCGCCGAAAGAACCGAAAAGAGGAAGATCAAAAAGCCAACGGTGACTCATATAGAGCCTGGCAGACTTGAACGCTCAAAAATAATGCCTCACATCAATGCTGCTGCTACTGCAAGCCATGCATCGCAAGCATGCTAAAGATCGTGCTGGGAAAAGCCTCTGGGGACTTGGCAGGAAAACCCGCTACTGTGACCAATCGCCATCGAAGTTGGCACCGTCGAAACCCTGACCAGACATGTTGAAAGGAGAAGCGAAAGGATTGGTGGGGACGCTCATAGAGCCATCAGTCCACGGTTGCGAACTGAAGCCGTTGGCGTTCGAAGGCGTGAAGTTGATCGGGGCAGAAGTGGCGTTCGAGGGCACGCTTTTCGAGAAATTGTCCAGATCCTGAGAGTTGTTCAGGGAGCTGTACCCGGTGCCGCTGCAGTCCATCCCAGGGAACAGCTCCTCGAAGGGGTCAGGACCATTACGGCTAGCTGCGTTGAATCCTTGAGAGAAAGGCTGGCTCGTAGCGCTCTGGAAGTTGGCCTGGCGATATGGTAGCTCAGTGGCTGGTAGCAAGGGCGGCATCTGCCACATGCTGTTGTCGAAATTCATGATCTGCGGGCCAGGAGCTTCTTTGCGCTCAGTCTGAGCATTGCTTGCAGCGAAACCAGGTTCAGTCGGCTGCCATTCGCTGCCAGTGCCAGGCAGCACTGAGAAAAAGTCTGGAGGCAGGCTGCGACGGTTGGATTGCGGCGAGCCCGTACCAGAAGCTCCGAGGAAGTTTGTGCTACTTATGTCTTCCTGTATGCTTGGCATGCCGAAGCTGTACATGTCGTCTACACCCGGGATTTCGTCGATCTCCGATTGTGTGCCAGATGATGCGGCAGTCAGAGCAGGCTGAGATAGGCCGACATTGTCCGTCCCTGTCGGCCAGGCGCCAAAGTAATTCTCAGTCGGCATCAAGGAAGCATCGCCCGACGGCAGGCTTGACCAAGGGTCGAATGCTTGATCGGCGATACCAGAGAGTGGTTCCAATGGCACCGTATTGGTTTGCTCGCGTGACTTGGAGGCAGAATGTTGTTGCGCCGGTAGACGATCAAAGCTGCTCATATCAACCGGGCTGAGTCTGGGAGTGCCAAAGCTGGCAAAGATGGAGTCGGCCGCGTTGAAATTTGGCGATGGCTGTTCCGACTTCGACAGCCTTCGGCCTCCATTGAAAGAACCGCTTTGGCCAGTGGCAGAGACAGATGGGTCGAATGACTTATTCTTTGACAGGCCAAGACCGTCTGCCGACCGTCGTGGCTTCGCTTTGACATTCTCATCCGTGTGCGCTCTAGGCAAGGGGACCTTATAAGGCATGCCGGACTCATGTGCAAGGTGGTTCCGTCGATGTACCGGCTTGTGATGGCCGTTTTCGAATTTCGTAATTGAGCCTTCTGACTTGGTAGCCTCCAACCGCGGTTTGACAGCAGGACCGTGGGGTGGCGATCCAGTGCTGTCGTCTTTCTTGGCTTCCTTTTTCATCATTGCACACGAACATTTGCCGCCATGGTGGCAGCAACATCCCTGCTCCTCTGCCACAGCAGCCAAATGAGCTGTGTCTCTCTCTTCGCTTTGAACGGGGTGATCTTCTTGAAGGCCAGCCTTGGCGCGCTCTTCAGCCTCCCGCAGGTGGATGCACTTCTCCTTCGAGTGGTGCGGCTTCTCCACTTCACCGCAATCGCAGCTGACATGCGCCGATCTCTTTTTCCGCTCTTGTCGACAATGCTGGCATTGTGTTACAGGCCGGCCCTTCTTCGGCACCAGGGTGAGCTCTCGATCTGCCACGGCGGTCAGTACTGTGTGCGCGAGCGGGATCGAGCAATAAGACGACGTACCAGTATGGTTGCAACCGCTAACGCGGTGACCTTTCAGGCATGATTGGCATGCCCACTTGGTGCCATCGCTCTTGACCACCATTACTGGGAGGGCAGCGGTAAGCCGGATGCGCTGTTGCTGAAACTTGAGGCTGCGATGGGGTCTGGTGTCCCAGTAATCCCGGCGGTGTCGGGCGAGGAGTAAGAAGCCGGTAGGAGGGCGAAGGCGACAAAGTAAAAGTATAAACAAATAGAACAAGCGGTCTCCGATCCCAAACGATGGAAGGGTATCTTAGTAGTTCATCCCAAAAAAACGCCGTAATGTGCTGTGATGCAGTGCTATGCGGGGAGTATCTGGAGTAGTAGAGAGATGGAGAGCGGAGAGTCCAAAGCGTTCGTAGGCCTTAGCACACCACCAAGATGGCGGTGGCCGTATAATGGCCGCGGGGGATATATATGGTCGTCCAGAACAGCCGTGGGATGCAGTCACGATCAGAGACGAGGTGTACGTGAACGAGAAGTGGAATTGAAGAAAGGCGGAGGGGAGACCCTGGCTTGTCTAGTGCTGGCTATTGCGCCGCGCTGCTGGTGATTGCCGGAAGGCTAAATGCTGCCGTAGGAAGTACTGTTCCTTACCAACCTTACCTCTGCGCCGAACCACGTAGACGCAGTGCCAACCAAAGGTCATCCATCCGGTCCGGCCGCCCGTCGATGCTGATAATTATTTTAACCTTTTTTTTTTCCCCCGTGACAGATGCTTTACATGCCATATCAAAGCCCTGTACTGTGCGCCGCCTAATTCGCAGGCATCACTTGCACCGGTGCCGCATCCAGCTTCCTCTCCCGGTGATGTGCATCCAGGTTTTTCACTTAAGACAGGTCACGGGACTCCGTCTGCCAGTGCCACTTCCCAAGAATAGGCTGATGTAATCCGACATCCAGTGTCAAATGCGGTATGAAATAATTCAGATCTGACGTATTGCATTTCGACATCGTCAACCCATCAGGCTTTCCTCGTTTCTTCCGCACAACCTCCTGCTGCCTCGCACACCTACTATGTATCTGTGTACTGTCATCCGGCTAGAGCGCTTGACCAAGCTTACGTGGCGCAAGCCTTAGAAACAACCAAGTCGGATGGCACGCGATGGCAAAGGAAAGTCGGAACTGCTGAACCGCTATAACCACCTTCTAGCACCCTAAAGATTTCCTCCGGGGACCCAATGGAATGCATCCAAATGTGACGCCAGATCTGAATGCAGATGGGAAATGGTCACTAGCCGCTCGAACCTTATAATAAAGCCGCCGCGGGCCCGACGGCTTCTGGGAAAGAGATACTACTGTACTGGCCACGCCATCAATATTGCGGGCAAGCCACACTCACCTCGTCGTGTCTCATTAATGAAAGTAGACTTTGTCCGCCCACGGACTGGCATACGAATTACTGTCATTCTGCAGAACGCGTGGCTCTCATGCGACGCAATCAAAGTTGAAATCATCATACCTAGGTAGGCATCTAGATGCGTCCGCTGTCAAATCTGTACCAAGGGAACCAATGCCGACTCGCCGAGGCTTCACGCTCCAAAATAAGCCTGACCACAAACACAAGCTTCGGATGCCGTGGTGAGGCATGCGTTCATTCAAGATATCCCCATCTTAATCCCCCATCCGAGCGTTCCTGAAATGGCCTACGTATGCAATGACCATGCATCCCATGACCTCACCTCGTCCAACGAGAACTTTCCAGCGACATTGCAAAGCAAGATCAAACTCGTTCTTGTCGTCAGAGGACGTCTCACCGTGAGCTCGTCTTGGACATGTGCATGATAGGCTGCGCGGCCAGTAAAGAAGCAATGCGCGACACATCTCCTCTTATCACAAAAGGTACTTCTTATGTATTTCGCAGGGCTATAGCGCGGGCATGTATGGCAGAGTTTTGATGCCCGCGCAACAACTCATACACAGGTTCAAGGCATGATACACTACCCTCTCTGCTACCACTGTGGAAGCGACCCGCAACGATAGACTTCGTCAAAAGATCCTGCAAAGCATCATCTTACCACTAGAGTGATTTCCTTGAAGGTAGTGTGCCCGCAACAGTCTAAGAAAAAGAGGCTTGATTGCGAGGGAGAAGTTTCCCAAAGGCAAGTCCTAAGCGGCGACGATGCCGGCTTAGCGGTGAGATGCCATACCGGCAGCACATCAGCTGGCCCCTCACCTTTCTTCTCCTCTCATCACCGACCTTGACACTCCTGCTTGCCTTTCTCGCGCTTCCACCGTTTCCGTGTCCCTCATCTTCCAGCATGCACACTTCCTGCTTTGAAAACCGCCTTAGCTGCACACTCAGCGTCGCAGTAAAAATACGCGGAGAGAGACACGAGATTAGATAGAAAGCAGGAAAGGCTGTAGACCTGGTATAGAACCTCCTCAGGCCAATCTCTCGCATGTGTCAATCGATCCACCTGCCTCTCCATCGTCGCACGCAATCCGTCCCCCTCACGTTGCAGGGTATAGGTGCTCTTACTTACGGCTCCCTCTTAAGAGAAAAGGGCGATAACGCAGCGCACGGGAGAATGCATCAAAAGCAGAATAGGTAAAAAGAAAAGAAAAAGATGAACGACATTTCATCCCTATCTTCTTGACAAAGAAGCAGTGAGGAGGAGAAAACCTACCACATCCCTCCACCTGCACCAGCAGCTCCACTTCCCCCTCCACCCCTCCGCGACCCTCTCTCCTCATCCTCCCCTTCATCCCCTTCATCCCACAAGCCCCCACCATTCCCACTACCGCCTCCCGCCTCCGCACTCCCAAAAGGCTGCTCTCCCTTAGGATACCCCAAATAATCATGCCCGCTAGCGACCGAGTATCCCGCCGCCTGACCCGTCATGATACCGTTCGCGCGGGCTTGGGCGGCTTCGCGGTTATAGTACCCCCCGCCTGCACCACCGCTATTGCCATCACCAGAGTCGACGGGATCGCCTTCAGTCGTGTACCCGGACGCCGAGGGCTGCTGTTGGTACTGCTGGTGCTCTTGACGGGATTGTTGCTGTGAGAGAGAAAAGAAAGTCGTCAGCTCAAGATCGAAAGAATTGAAAAGCAGGAACAGAAAAAGGTAGGGAGAGAGTCGAGATAAAGAAAGAGACATACCTCCTGCCACCGCTGCCACTCCGACAACTCGCGATCCACACCCTTCTCTCTCTGCTGGGCAGCCCGTTCCCGCTCCCTTTCGCGCGCCGCCTGCATAGCCTGGGTCTGGCCGGGGATAGGCTGGGGATGCATCATCTGGACCTTCGCCAGATAGCTATACATGAAATTGCTGAGCAAGACCTGGCTGTAGAGGGCGCGACGCGGGTTGGCGAGCTTGATGTGCGCCATGCGGTAGATGGCGCGCTCTTCTAGGATCGAGAAGCGGGTCCAGTTGTAGTCGATGTCGGGCTTGAGGATGCGGGGCGGGGGTTCGGGCGACAGGCGCCGGTCCGAGTCCTTTTTCTTGTGGCCTTTGGTTTTCTTGCTGGGCGGTTGGTCGTGCGAGGCGGAGAGGTCCGAGTCCGAGGTTTTCTTCTTCGAGCCGAAGAGGGCTTGCAGGAGTCCCGGTTCCTTTTCGGAATTCTTGTCTTTATCTTTGCGGCTGGTGTCGAGGGAGGATTTCTTGCTGGAGGATTTCTTCGAGGTTTGCGGGGTAGGAGCGGCGGGAGTGTTAGTGGACGCAGAAGAATCGTCGTCGAGTTGGATATCGGCACGATTCAGCACGAGAGATTCTCTCCCCCGTGATGAAGGCTGCTGCTGACTGCCATCGATGGAGTTCTGCAGGACATCAAGCCGTGCCCTTTCGGCATCCTTGGCATTGCTGCCCGCGGTTTGGCTTTTGGTAAGCCTACTCCCAACTTTACTCTTCACCCCTTTCCCAACACCGTCACCACCATTCGCATCGGCCTTCTTCGCGTCTTTGGAATCATCATCGTCGGAACCAAGAATCCATTTCCAGCTACTCTTCCTCCCACCTTCCTTGCCTTTCTCTTTCCGCTCCTCTGAGAAGGTGGGCACCATGGTCAGAGCATCCGTCCTCGTACTACTACTACCAGGTAACGGTGAAGGTCGACCGCTGATATCATTAAGCGTGCTGCCCGCTCTTTGCGCGCCAGGGACTGGTCTCGCATGCGCACCAGTGCGCTGCATTGGTCTTGGAAGCTCATGCGAAGACTTTCTCTCAGGAAATTTCGGTGATTGTTGTGGTTGCTGTTGATCGGCTTGGGCGCCTGCCGGAACAGGCACTTTCGTCCCATCTGGCAGCGTCTCGATGATGTTGGGAAGCGGATTCGTATTGTTGTAACCAGGTAGCTGTGCCGTTGTTCGTCCAGGACCAGAAGCGAGTCTTGAATGGAATTGCCTTGGCTGTGGCCGTCTCGCATCAAACTGCTGATACTGTTCTTGATTCTGAGCGGGCTCTTCATACTGCTGCTCAGTCTGCGGTTGGGCCGACTTAGGCTCGATTTCTTGCGTAGGGGAAGTCTGCTGTTTCTGCGCCTGGGTCGAAGGACTTCTCCGTCCACTGTCGTCTAAACTCTCCTTCTTCTGCCTCTCCACAATCGCCTCAGCTTGTCCCACAATATTATCGCTACTCTGACTTCCACCAAGGGTTGGCCGCCTTCTAGAGCTTGTGCGAGCTTGATGTCCCCCTTGCTGAGTCTGACCTTCACCGCTTGTCTGCGGCGGAGCCGGCGTCGGCTCGGTTTGCACCCTGGTCAGCCCGAGGATCGGCTCACCTTCATCGCTAGTTCTGATGGGAAGGGCCTCCTCTTGCGACGGAGCACCTCCCACAGTCGCAGGGGACTGCATGGGACTCTCATTATCATCGGAATCGACATGCCTCTGCTGCGCCCGCTTAGAAAACGGCACTCGCTCCCCCTTCTTCAGCGAACCTCTCCGGTAAGTCGTACGCGTACTCCGCTTCAGCCCCTGGTTCCCGGGGGGCAAGATGGGCATATCTTCCGAAGGCGGGACCTCAACTCCAGAATCCTCACTTCTCCGGACAGTATCCAGCGACATCCTCCGCATGAGCTGCTGCGGGTCATTGACCAGGTTCTCCAGCTCAGCCAGATCCGCCACCGTCGTCTCGCCTTGGACTTGCATGCCTTTGCTCCGTTTCCGCTCCAAGCGATCGGCGCCGTCTTCGTACTCGCCCGGTTTCGAGGTATCGATTTCCCGTCGCAACATACTCTTCTTCCGCCGCAGAGAACTACCTCCACTCCCGCTCCTTTCCAGCCCTTCAACCGACAGACTATCACTATCGCCGCTCCGCCGCCTGATCTTATCCACTCGGTCTTCGATGAACGTTTTGAACTCCTTCGGGGCGAGCTCCGGGTGGAGCGAGGCGGGAACCCAGAAAAGCCGGGATGCATCATCCTCGTCATCGCCATCCTGGGTCTTGGGCGCAACAGACGGGACTACGCCGCCGAAAGAGGGCAGGTCAGGATCTGCGTTGTCCACATTCATGCTCATACGGCGGATCGCCTGCAGATTGCTCAGCTCTTGTGCTACGGCGGCGGGGGAGGATTCGTAGTCGATATCGTTCAGCGGGAACTGCATGCTCGCAGTCTCTCCACTGCTAGGGTTTCTCGTCAGGGGCGGCGGAGATGCATGACCAGTAGGGCTACCATTGGCTCTCTGCTGGCTATCTGACGCTCCCGAACCCATTCTCTTCAGACTTGAGCGGGGGCTCAGAGTGCCAGTTTCCGAGGGGCTGCTCGGACTTCCCTGCTGTCCTTTCTCGTAACTCCTACTTCTCTGCGGTGGTGCCTGTGCACCTCCCGTCGTCGGCGACATATCCCCTGTATTATACCCTTCAAAGTCAGGCCCTCCTCGCCTCGTACCGCGACTCTCATAGACTTCGTTCCGATTGGGCATGAAGCTCAACGGCCGGGATTGCTGCTGCTGCTGTTGAGACTGTTGCCGCTCATCGTCGTGGTCGTAGTAGGAACCGATGGCTTCGGTGACGTGGTGGTCGTCGTCGGAGATGGAAATGTGAGGCACGTGGCCCTTGGGAGGGGGACCGTTGGCCGATTGGGAAAGCTTCCGCGAGTTATAGATCCGCTCGAGCTCCTGTTGGCGGGCGGAGGGCTAGAGAAAGGGCAAGGAAAGTCAGCTCCGGTCAGTCAATCTGAGTCCAGAATGCGTGGATGTATGACATATCTGAAAACCAACCCAACCAGGAAAGACAATGTCGGAAATACGGAAAGGGAAAAAGGAAAGGGGAAGGTGATCTTACCTGCATCTTGAAACCGAATGAATCAAAGTCGACCGCCTCATTCACTCTAATTCCAGCACACCTCACCTCCGCCTCTCTCCCTCACACTCTCTATCGCTCGCACCACTCTCGCTGGGTCTCGCTCCCCTGCAATTATGACAAGAAAGTCCGGGATGAAGCGCGAGAGAGGACGGACACAGCCACCCGCTGTCGGCGCCAGAAAGGTCTCGGGCGCTGGGCCCCTCCCTGTTACCGGTGTGGCTTGCCAGCCTGGCGCCAGCAGTGGCCCCTCGTCACTCGTACACCGATAGAGAGCGCCTTCAGACTTTGGTCTCTGTCCCAAGCTCACGTGTCTCTTTCCAGCGGAATTCCTTGTCCACTACTGCTTCGAATTGCTGTAGCGCCGGACAACTAATCGGGGGATAGGAATCGAATGCGTTGCAGCTCCGGAAGTAGGTCTGAGTGTCGAATCGTCGTCTCGCCTTATCCGCGTCACCGGCCGGGTCTGTCGGTGGTGATGGGGCGTGAGTTCCGCGAGTAATGTCCGAGGGGGAGGTGAAACGGGTATAGACGGGGGAGACCCGGTCTTTTGTCGAGGAAGGAGGCACAAATGGAGAAAGAGAGAGGAAGAACAGAAGAGACGTGTTGTTGATTGATTGATTTGAGTATGGAGACAGCAGAACGAGCGGTTGGCAAAAGCCAAGGAGGTGCAGAGATGAGCGGCGGCGCGGCGGCGACAGGCAAGACAGGCAGAGAGGGAGAGATGGGATGGGGGACTGTCTTGGCATCGAGGTCGCGCTTGGGCAAGGTCGCGCTAGGGGAGCGGGCCACTAATAACAAGTAGGAGCGGTTCGGAAGTTTACTATATGCACTACCTCCTAGTACATTACTATGTATCCATCTAATAAATATCACTGGTCTGCTACTGTAACAATGCTTGACCATGTTGGAATACGAAAATTGCTTCATATAGGCTTGAATATTGCGTCTTACATATTGCCTGACGATATACATCTCCCTATTGATGGGCAGCTCTCCTGATGTGTGGATCTAATGATCAGCTGCTGATCCTATCTACATTGAGAAGAAGACAGTGAAAACAAGGTACATCCACCCATGCAAGCACGACAAAGTAGAGTAGAGTAGACCGTATTTTACATTCACTTCGTGATCTAATCACCACTTAAGCAATAAAGCGAGTTGGGTATCACATATGCTGGGTGGAAATATGAAAAAGGAACGAGAAATCGACTTATCCCTCCCCAAGTAACCCCCTGCCCCTCCACCACTCCCAAACCCCATCCCTAGCACCTACCGATCCCCAATCCAATTCCGTCTCCACACCCAGCCCAAAGCCAGCGCCGCACAAAGCGCCGCCCCGCCGCCGACCCAAAGCACCATGCCGCTCCTATCGCCCTCACCGGCCTCGCCATCCTCGGACTTGGGAAACCCCTGCGAAGGGAAGGTCGCACACTCAGCCAACTGCGCGAACAACTCGCCAATACTATTCCACCGGACACTAACATGCAGCGGCTTCCCCATGCGCATCCCTTCACAGAACCCATCGGGCTGGACCTCCGTGCGTTGGACCGCTCGATCCCGATCCGCTTTGAGCGCCGTGTACACCGCGGGCAGCTCCTCGAGCGCGGGGTATTTCCTGCGGAGGTCGAGGATATGACGGAAAGAGTCCGGGTCCGAGGAGTCGTAGACGAAGCAGAGGAGGTCGCAGGAATTCATGAGTTTGGTGGGGTTCTCCAGGATGGCGGGTTCGAGCTCGCCCATCTCGGAGAGGATGAGGTAGCATTGCTTGCCGCCGTGCAGTTCGACGGCGTTGACGGCCGTCTGGGGTTTGATGGTCGGGTGGTACGTTGGGGAGAAGGGGCGGTGGAGGAAGGCGTTCAGGAGGGAGGATTTCCCGCTCGAGGGCGCCCCGAGGATGTAGCAGTGGAAGACGTTGCGTTCGATGCGGCCGGGTCGGTTGCGGCGTTTGCTGCGGGGTTTGGTGGTTTTGAGGGCGGCGGTGGTCCCTGCGCGGGTCGGGTTGTCGTTATTGAAGCCAAGGTAGGCAAGGTATTCGAGGGTTGTTTTGGGGGATTCGAAGGTCGTCATACTCCATTGAGCAAGCCAGCCTTGGAGGGTAATGTAGCCTGCTTCGTTGCGGACCGTGCAGGAGGGGAAACCGGCTTCTTGCCAGCTGGACGGGATCCCCGGGGTAGGGGCGAAGAGGTGGGCGAGCTCGGTATCGCTGAGTCCACCGTCGTTGTCTTGATCGTGAAGAAGGAACAGATCAACGAAGAATCTGTAACCCGCTGGACTGAGCTCGGCAGAGGCGAAAGCCGGTACGTCGAATTTAGGATGTAGGAAGTGGTCCTTCAGACTCAGACTATCCGAGTATTGGAACTTCCTGAGAATAATCCAGATTGTCTCATGTCTCCCTTTCTCCGCGAACATCCTATTCAGCAGTAAGAAACCATCGAGATCGATCCCCGCTGCCTCCTTCTCCTCATCCGTCAAGGAGCCCGGCTTATTCACACTTCGCTTAATACTGGCGAGATCCGCCTCACTCAGTGGCTTCTCAAAGCACTTCATCTGGAAATCATGCACCTCCTTATCACTCAACACTCCATCCTGATCCCGGTCACACAAGTAAAACACCCTCTTCAAAGCCTCCACTGCCGCCGGCTTCAAACACCCTTCCTTCGCATCATAGATAGGCGCAATCGGATGCGTGACGGCCTTCTGACACAGGAAGAAGACCTCGTTCACATTATACCCTTCCCGCGCACTCGTCCGCACGCACGAATCGATCTCCTTGAACTCGGCCATGACCGGCATCATCTCCTCCTCGACCACGCTCGCCGTCGTCTCGCCCGTCGGCATCAGATCGGATTTGTTTGCGCATAGTACCACGGGGACATTGACGCCTAGAGAGCGGAAATACGGAAGCCAGAAGAGCGCGATGCGTTCGTAGGAGTAGTGATCGCTGTAGACGAGCAGGATGACATTGCTTTTCCGGACTTCTTTGCGGAGGTTCTGCCGTTCTTGCGGTAAGGCGGAGGTATCGACGATGGTAGTTGTTACATTATCCGGGGTGCTGAGGGAGGGCGGGAGGGTGATGGAGGGGAAGACGGGTTGCACGGGGGACGTCGGCGGGGTGTCCTTGATCAGGGCGGAGATGAGGGAGCTTTTGCCGGTGGCTTCATCGCCGACGACGCATATTCGGACTGGAGGGTGTCGTCAAGCGTTAGTCGGACCTTTTGTGAGTGCATGCTGGATGAACGGGGAGACGAACCTGTGGAAGCCATTCTTGTCTATCGCCTATAGTCTACGAACAGCTCCCACGCCAGACAACAGCCACGCGACGCCGCGCTGATCGGACCGGGTCGGCAAGCTGTCGGCCACCAAATGCTGATGCCGACCCTCCGCTGTACCTTCCGTCTTTGGAACGTTTCAGATCGCGCTCTGTCGCTCGGGGCCCAGCCAATCGTTCCGCTGTCCAGACTTCATCACCTCCATTGTAACCGCCCATCCTGCCAACCGCCGCCGACAACGTCTTTACTTGTGCTTCTACGAAAGATCAGTGGAGGCTGTTGGCGCCCATGTCAGCCCACGAACGTTATAGCCGATAGGGTCACTGACCCATCACTCCGCGAGCAGCAGTAGTGTAGTACTATGTCAGCGCTTCGCCATGGTAAGGGGGACCGTAGGCATTGCTCCTCTCTCACCACTGTTCCGTACATCCACGCTCTTTCTCGCTCTTGTCATTCTCTGTGGCGTCGTGCATTCCCCGTAATACATCTTCATCAAGGATATCCGCGTACACAGCGCGCAAAGGGGCAAAAATGCGCATTTTCCACACGGCTATACTTGTCTCCTCCCTAACCACGAGCGCGACGGCCTGGATCGCGACCGTCACGGAATGGGTGACATTGGACGCTTCGACGGCTTCCAGCGCGGTCCAAACACCCAGCGACGTCCGCATCAAAGCCTTTTCAGAATCCACCGCTCCCGCCACCACATCGACTTCACCATCCGCATCTAGTATCACAGGCGAAACACCTTCTTCTGCCCCCTCCTCGATTACCTCAGAAGCAACCTCCAGTCTCCTTCAAGCGACCTCACAATCCGCGCAGCCCCTACCCATCGCCACCACCGCCTCAGCCCCTGAATATGGCAATTACAACGCCGGGAGTAGCGGTTCCGGCTCCGAAATCGACAGTGACGCTGGCGCTTCGGGATCCAGTTCGAGCTTCAGTCTGAGTCGAGGCGGGATGATAGCCGTGATTGTCGTCGTAGCTGTAGTCGCGGTTTTCGGAAGTGAGTCCCTCTTGTTACCCTCCATCTCCTCTCCTTTTATTCTTCTCGGATCACAACCAAGCCTCCCCTCTCAAGAAAGGCAGAACGTGAACAAGGAAAAAAAAAAAAAAGAAAAGAGAGAAAAAGAGGGGGAAAAAAGACCATCGAGGTGGAAACCGGCCCCCAAACATGGCCAAGCTAACCCTTCCCCCCAACCCAGTCGCCTCAACCACCCTCTTCATCCTCGCCAAACGCCGACAATGGCACGTCCGCGCGCGCCTCTCCCGCGCTTCACGGCGTCTAACGGGGGGCCGCTTCGGCGGCACGACCCCTCGACCGCCACCACCTGCAGTTACCACGAACCACCGTCGCGTCACGGTAACCGCCGGCCGACTCAAGACCGACAACAGCAATGTCGCCGGGAACAGAGTGCACGGGCCCAGCGACTCAGCGTTGAAGGGCTCCAAGTCAGAGCAGTGCGGGGTGAGGACGCAGGTCAGTAGTCATCCTCTGCGGAGCTTGCGTGGGGAGGAGAGGGATCTGGAGAAGGGAGATGTTCCGCGGGTAGTCGGTGCAGGGAGACGAGGAGGGAGGAGGGAAGGGTCGTGGGTCCGACGGCTTTGGGGCGATGGGTGGAAGTGAGTGGCTTTGTTGTTGAAAGGGATTTAGAAAGAGAGGTGAAATGGGGACGGGGGTGGGGACACGTCTAAAGGGATTTGATGGGTTTGTTCGTAGCCAGTAGAGGGCTTAGCTCCAGAAGTTCTTCGTTCCTCGGTAGAGGGGATGATGTATATATACTCCAAGGTTTGGAGATGGGCAAGAAATATGATGAAGGTCTTCAGAACACCCACACCAACAATGTTCCGGTATAAAACAGCCGACTTTCATCACTTCATTCAGCCAGACTCCTCCCCACTACTCTCCCCCAAATCAATCGGCTGCAGACTCGCCTGGGGCGGCCGCGCAAACCCTCCATCTAACGTCGAGCGGGGCTCACCTTTAATCCTCGGGGCCGCTGGCTGACTGCCCAGGACCTTATCAACATCCTCCGCATCCTCCTCATCCTCATCCTCAATAACCGCCGCATTCCTCTGCGTCAACCCATCCCCCCTCCCACCCTCCTCCTCATCGTCCTCAAACCCGCCACTCCCATTCTCCTCCAACAACCTCGCGCGCTGGATCCGTTTGATTTGCCGCACAATCACCCTATCGACCTCCAAATCGCTCTTCCGTAACGTCTCCCGACACCCGCTGACGGGACACTGCGCCTGGCCGTTCCTGTTGCCGCCGATGAACTCCAGAATCCCCGTGCGTTCGAAGCTGTGGTTGCATTTCTTCGAGGTGATGGGGTCCTCGAATTCGCGGAGCGTGAGGGGGCATTTGGTGCTGATTTGTTCGCGGGCGATGGCTAGGTCGTCGTCTTCTTCCTCGTCGCCGTTGTCTTCGTCGTTGGCTGCGCCATACCGGCGTGTGGAAGTAGGTCGGGCGGTGATGCCTGGGGCGGGCACGTCGCCGGCTGGGAACCATGTGCGGGCGTGGGGCAGTTGGACTTCCCCTGACGGGTAGCGGGCGTCGTGGACGAGCTTGCGGAAGCTGATGTAGTCATTGTTTTCGGCGTAGCGTTCCGCGCGGGTGTGGGATTGGTAGCGGGTTTTGGCATCGTCATGACGGGTGGTAAAGGCATCTTTCATGGACTTGGCTCCTTGGGTGGCGTTGGTAGGATCGGTGGGGTTGATCTCCGGGTATTCCTCTTCTTCGTCTAAGTCCTCCTCCACTTCCTCTCCGTCTGAGCCAACTGTTTGCCGCGTCCGACGCTGCGAGCGGAGATTCTGAGTGCTGGCCTGAGTACTGGCGAACCGCTGTGCGTCCTCTACCGTTGATACAAGAGAGTCCTTGATGCCTTTCACTTCATGCTGGGCATCTATGAGCTTCTGCATCTTTTCGTCCATACGCTGTGTCATCCCATCGACCTTTTTCCGTAATTCTTCAATGTTGGCGTCGACATCAATCTGCTCTTCTCCTTCATCCGGCTGTCTGCCCTGTTCAATATCTTTGCGCTTACGCTTCCTGAACTCGGTTGCGAATTCTTCTTTCTCGTGAAAGCGATCATTGATCGCGAGCGCTGCACCAGATACGGCGCCTAAGGCTGCCTTCAGATCTCCATCTAGGTTCTTTAGACTGGAAGACTTGGCCAGGGCAGCGAGCTGACGCTGAGCGGCCTGGTTCATTGGAAACATGGGCGGCTCGTATTCTGGCAATCGGCGCACATCGCGAGTAGCTGCTTGAGCCATGCTGGACCTCCCACCTGGAGTTCCACTGGCTCCATGTCGTGATGGTTGCGGCGTGCTTTCCGTTACGGACTGGCGAAGGCGTGATGCTTGCGCATCTCGGGGATTCCTTGTACTACGTGGAGTCGGCGCCTCGGTAGGCTGACGCATACGAGTCGCCATTATCAAGTGGGCGTTACTGTGTGCCTTGTGGAATGCCGGGAATCCTAGAGGTTCAATTCAACCAGTGTACGTCAGCCCTTTAGATCTGGTGGAGTGCAACGCGCCGGCGTGACGCGCTTCAAACGCGTGAGACGCACGGACCATTACCTTCAAGGTTCCCATCTACTGTTTTCAAATTGAAGAAGATTTGGCACAATTCACAACATGAAATTGTCCGACATACAGGATATGTACTATTGGCACGCCAATGCTAACGCCGCGATAAGGGTACTCCGTTCCATTCCATTCCATCAAACGCCTCATGGGATGCCCCTTTCATATACAAGCCACAAGCTCACCTTACTTGGTCAAGAAATTCAGGTAGTCTGCAACGATCAAAGTGACCATTGCATGGGGCGCAATCCTGTGACATCAAAACATTAGCACGATGCTCATTTGCCACCCTCCCGTGATCAGCGCAGGAACTCACCTGACATAGTAAGTCGAGAAGCCACGGTAGAACCTCAGCGGGCCCTCTTCCCGCATCACCTTCCCGAAGCAGTCAAACATGCCCTTGTAAGGCAGCTTGCCATCAGGGCCCTTGGACTGCTTCTGCAGACGCGTCTTGACGAAATCAAACGGAAGCGAGAAGAACGAGGCGAAGAAGCCGGCAACAGCACTCGCCGTCAAGGTCTGGGCCCGAGGCCCAAGAGACGTATCTTGCAGCCTGGCTTTGGCCTCAGAGAAGAAAGCCAATTGACCGAAGTTGAGCGCCATGGCTCGCACGACCGTCGGATACGCACCAGCCCAGAGCCGCAGCACGCCTTCGTTCCGCGCAATGCTGGTCAGCGCGTCCCCAACACCTCGATAGTTCGCCCGCTGCGCAATCGGCTTCAACCCGTCCGACTGCATCCTCACCAGCGCCAGATCCGCAGGGTTACCAGCCATAGCGGCCAGTCCACCGGCCATCAATCCTGCACCAGCCCGCTCGCCAAAGCCAATCTTCCGACCTTGATCTTCGGCCCGCTTACCCAGCGCCTTCATGAAAGTCTCGAAGAAGCCGATGCGAGCGGTTGTGTAGACGGCCTGCCTGAGCAACCCCGCCGAAAGCCCCGTGTATAGATCCATCACTTTCCCCGAAGCGATGATGTCTCTCGTGACACTCACGGGTGTAGGTCTTGGGCCGGTCTTGACGCCCTCGCCCGCCAGCTGCAGTCGGACTTTGATCATGTCTACAGGCTGGATGACCGTGGTAGCGACCATGCCTGCCGCACCGCCGTTTAGGAAAGGCAGAGCTGCTCTCATCAGCGAGCTGTGCATGAAGTCCTTCTTCGCGGCTTGTGGGTCTTCCCGGGCTTTCTGGATGCCGGAGCTTGTGGCATCTTTTGCGGAGGTGATGGCGGCTTGGGTTCGCTGTTTGGCCGCTTCCACCTCGGGTGGGACTATGCTGCTCATCTTGCCGGTGTTGACGGGTTGGTAATGGTGGGAGAGGAGAGTGCGGAGTGTTTCACCTCAGATTCACTTGGTGAGGATCTTTTGGATGTTAGATAGCGAGAGTGATGTGAGCTCAACAATGACTTGCTTCTTCGGCTCTGCGAGTTGTCTGCGATAAGAAGCTCTAGGTTAGCAAGGAGGCATTCACAAGTTGTTCTCGCATAGCTTGCCATGAAAGCAGTGAACATTCTCGGCCTGAGCATAACGGGTATTTCGCCGCTGCTGCGTCTCCCCTTCGTCCGTCATCGGGCTCAACCCCATCTATTCCGTACGCAAACAACCCGGATCGTGGCATGGAAGCATCTTATCGTGAACGACACGAAGCCGAAAGTTCCCGGTGAACGACTCACATGTAAAGCTGGACCCGCTTTCTCGCAACGTCCTTCTATAGTTCTTCCGCTGAGGCGAGTCTCACTGTCTGGCTAGTACTCTGCGAGACCAAGCAATACCACTTCTCCAGAACAAGTCGTCCTCGATCCTGTCTCTGCTACCAAGAATAACCACCCTTGCCCGCAGACAAGCAAGTTCCAGGATATGGCAGCGTAAGCACAGATGTATGTCGTGTAAGGCTGTACAGATGTACTCCCCAACAACAGAGTCGGAAAAAGGAACCAGGGCTGGCTACGTACAAAAGTGACAAGTTCACCATGCAAACAACAGAGGAAGGCGGAGTTTCAAGTCACATCCAACGCATCATACTCCTGCTTTCTAACCTAGCTACCTGCGACCCGTTTGTACCTCGCTCCAAGTCACAACTCAATTACCCTCCTTCCCCCGCATCGCCCGTCTGGCGCGCGGAGGATGGGAGGGGAGGGGGGCACGAGCCTCACTTTCTGTCCTCGTGCACGAGGGTGTTCCGTCAGGGTACGTACATCACCATATGCGGGGAAAGCTCCCCCAAGGTACCTCTCCCCGTCTCAACTATCCAGCCAGTCATCGACGGCGATGAGAGAAATTGGGTTTACTCGCTTTCCGCGCGCCGGCTCATTTGGGGCTTGATACGGAACTGGCTGTGCTGGTTGGTACATGTATGCCCTGCCCCTTGGTAGTGATGTTGGAAGAGAGGGAGAAGTCGGAATTGGGGTCTTCTTGTTTGACCTAACCGGGAAATCCGGATTTGGGTTGACAAGCACCCGGGGTTTACGGGGTTGGGAGGAGAGGGCTAAGTTCTTGAGCTTTTTGAGACCAGGGAAACACTTTTGCACGACTGGATTCGGTCTTTTTGCCTAAGTAATGAAATGATTACATGGGACATCCGCAGAACAACCATGTACCGTGATACAATGAATCTTTCTTTGTAAGTTATGAGTTTCCCTCGTTTTCTGCTGGTCATCAACATTCTCTCGTTTCCCATCCTCGGTTGCGGTCGGGTACAGAGGTTCGAGAGGGAGTGGGGAGTGGGGTTCCGGAATAGGGTTTCGGGTTGGACCGGAGGTCTGGAGATGTCTGGTGGGGGGCATCTGGAACATCATCCGCGGCTGCGCATACAGAAAGAGTTGGTCATGTTGGATACCTACTGTAGTAGACAAATATTGGGAAAAGATCCTTGATCATGCAAAGAAGCGATTCAGTTGACTCCGCTAGAGCACAGGCTCGCAAAAGAACTGTATGTGTAATTGGTGAAGAATATTGTCAGAGAAGCCAGATATTAGACGAAGGAGTGTCGGTCTGTGAACATAGTGATTCTGACTCAACAAGCCTGAATGGCGAAGTGCATGGGAAGAAAGACAAACAAGGCATATCGTTGTTTTCAATTCAGTATGGTCAACTCTCGTCTAGGATACCACGTGTCTAAATCAATACTGTATCTGCTCACAGCCGAAAGTTCATCTCCAATGGAAGAGCCCGAATGCCTTGGGACATCACAGAGGCACGTCCGAACTTTCATAATATCCAGCTAGGTCCTCCTTCAACGCCTTGAGCCCCATAGTCATTTTCTGGACTAGGCGCTCTAGCCTCTCCCTCTCCTTCTTCACAGACTCTTTCTCCGCCACTAGCTGATCCATTTCCGCCTCGCTCAAGCCAGAGACCCATGCGGGACTGACGATCTGTGTAATTTGATCTACAATGCTCCGCTCGATCACCTGCTTGATGACTGCGTCGATGAAGAAGTAGAGCACACAGTTATAGCAGGCCCCGACTTGGTCCAGAGTCTGTTCAGCGGCGTAGCGGTCCATGTCTGTGTATTTGGTTTTGACTGCCTCGATGCTGCTCTCTAGGGCCTGTACATCGACGGACTGGCGTGCGTTCTCGGAGTGATAACCATGGAAGGCTTCGTTCTGACGGGCTACGTGCTCGTTTACTAGCTTCATCGTTCGCTGAGTGCGGTACTTCTCGGAGAGAACAACAAAAAGCGGGTTGTAGGTCTTTGGATGTTTGCGCTCATCATTGGCTATGCTGTGGAGGCATGCAATCGCCTTATCTCGGGCTCTTTTCAGCTCAGGGTTGAGACGTAGCTGGCGGAATTTCTTCACAACGTCACTCTTGTCCTCGCCGACGCAGTCCCTAATGAGGTCATCAATGAAAGTGCTGCATATTACGTAGACCTGATCGAGATGGACCTGGCTCTGGTCCTCCCAAGTCTTAGACAACTCGCGGAAAAGTAGGGTTACGGTCTGCGGGTTTACGGTCCCGGGAAGCTCCTGCCCACGCGACCTCTGCGACACTTCTTTGACCCATCTAAGAGCCTGCCGTCGGTTCATAGTTGGAAGTTCCTCGTCCTCGTCGTCCTCATCGGCATGCGCTTTCGTCTTTGCTTCATTCGCATCCAGACTGACATCGCTTTTGTTCGTGATGCCGTCGATGGTAATTGATGCGCCAAAATCGCGCATTCCTTCAGCGTAAGTCAGGTTCAGAGATTCAACATCAGCTCTTAGTTTGCGGTGCGGGTTAGAGTCGCTGGCAAAATACGGATCAACGTAGCTTCCAGCAGCGGCAGACGATATCCTGCTCTGGAAAGCCGTGCTAATATTGCTGATAAAGAGGCGCTGGGATTTTGGATCACATCTTGCAGTGCCAAGCCGATCGAGCTTCTTCTGCGCTTGCTGCAATCTCGTCTCGAATTGCTTCTCAAGTTGAGGCAGAGCCTCTACCAAGCTGTCGTGTAGGACCTTTGACAAGCGCTCACGCAGGGCAAAAAGACCCAGTTGCTCCGCTTCAAGTTTAGCGAATCGCTTGTTCTTGAAGAACTTGGCTTCAGCTTTGCCGATCTCGTCAAGTGTAGCATCCTCGTCGTTTTCGATCTTGTTAACTAGGACATGCCATCCAAGCTGCAAGTTGATTTCCTGGTTCAGTGCTGCTTGCATCCATGCGTCCTCTCTCTTCCCTGTCACAGCGTCTACTTTTGTAATGACTCCGAGTGTCCGCTTGCCTTCGGGGTCCACCTTTCGTGTCTTTTCGGTGACATTCTGGTTCACGAGATCATTAGTAGCGGATATGATGGCCAGGATAATCGTTCTTTCGTCTCTGATGTACATTTCGACCAGCTCATGGCTGATCAGCATATCTTCCTTCTTGACCGACTTGGAAGTCGCTTGGATAAGCCCTGGCATATCCAAGATTGTGAGCGGCGTGCACTCCGGGCCTTGTATGTCGATACGAAGGACGTCACGGAGTAGTGAAGTCTGCCCGTCCTTCACATCAAGAGCCTTTGCAGCTTCATCGTGGACGTCAATGTACTCCGACAAAGATGTCAGTCTCTTCCTAAATCCGCAGAGCTTTCTCAACTGAGCCTTTTCGCGGTTTGGATCTGGGCGAATTTTGATGTTGATTTCACTCTCCGCCGCACGTCGAATGGCTACCTCGACGACAAAGCGGGTAACGACTCCATCGCCGCTCGGAAAGGGTATGCCAGTCAGCCGACGCAGAACTTGACTCTTGCCAGCTGACGTATCTCCAGCCACCACAAGACGCGGAAAGGAAACATCTTCTTCGATTCCTTCCTGACGGAGACGATCAAAAACGTCTAACACAGCCTGGGTATCGTCGTGTTTCAGGCTGTCGAGACATATCGTGTCTGTTGAGACGCTCTGATCGCGCTCTCGTTTGGGCATTGTGGTATTGCCGGTAGAATGATTTCTGGATGGAATGAGTCAATAGAAAATGATGAAAAAATTGAGAAGGATTGGTTGGATGTGTTGTGGGTTGTTGTTGACTGTAAGATTAGTGAGAGAAACTGTGATATTTATATGCAAATCAGATGGCAGCTTCGTCGGTCAGGGGCATGTGAGGATGATTTTGCTCTCCTGGTGAAGCTGAATTTCAACCCCGTGTGAGGAATGTGAAAGCGCCACAGCTCCACATGTCAAAATGGAGCTTCACTTGCCGACATGGCTGTGGTCTGAAAGCGAAGAAATTGAATGGCCGGCTCATTCTATGCTTCTGCATCTGATTTTTGCTGGTCACGTGCTGAGTGTGTGTAGAAAATGTCGCGAGCGCATGAACTCAGACACTGCAGCGGTACAGCTGAGTGAGTGAGCTCAAACGGTTGCAGAAGACAACAGGCAGATAGAGCGAAATCCATACTATTTCTTCAACAGGTACAGGCACAAGGCGCATATAACGGCCCTGACAATGCATCATTCGTATTTAGCGCCGTACCAGTGTAGTCTGGGTTGAAGCAATTGTAGTCGTTCATCCAGAGGTTAGCCTGCTGCATTTGAATGGAACGTCTTCCTAGGCGCACACTGTGGTGCAGCGGTGTAGATGTCGAAGTGAAGTCTGCAGTCTTCTCCCTACGCCAAGCGGACAAGTCCGTCTCGCCCCGCCCCAGACTCGATGCACGTGCCTGGTCCCTGCGCGCAGCTTGTATCGCTCGGGCCACCCGTTGACTTTATTCTGGCACCTTCGAGCCGATGTCTTGATCGTTTACTTGCCTTTGCGGTCTACCAGGAGTTGTCTTCATCTCTAAACAACACCTTGCCAATTCACAACCCATCCAGTGGTATGAGCATCTAGTCTCACTCTACCTACTATCTGTTATTGTCTCCCTGTCTGCCTCGACATCGGTTGATTCTTCTGGACACCTGTACCCAACTCGAACGACACCATGTCTGCTGAGACTGCTGCCAACGGCGCCGGCGAGATGTCTGCTGCCGAGCGTCTGATGAAGCAGCACGAGGCCGAAGAGGCCCACAAGGCTCACGCCGCTACCGTGGAAGATGCGCCTGATGAGGACATGCCCCCGAACCCGTCTGCTGCGCCCTCCCTTCCCATCAGCACCGATCCGTCTCGCGTTGCAACGCCCTCCGCCGAACCTTCCATGTCCGCCAAAGCTGCCGGCAAGCAGCCGCTCCGTGAAGAGCAGTCGACTGCGGGTGCTAGCAAGACGAACTTGGACACCAAATCCGAGGAGGCATTCCCTGCTCTTGGAGCCCCGAAGACCCAGGCTGCTGCTGCGCCGACACCATGGTCCAAGAAGCCGGCTGCTGTTGGCAAGGCCGCCAATGGTATGTCCAATGGCATGGCCAATGGTGCCGCTGCCTCGAACATCTCTTCCCGCACCTCGACTCCAATGTCTGGCATGGTTACCCCGGCTTCCACCGCCCCTTCGCAGGGTGGCAAGATGGCGATGCCTGGCCGCAACAGCGAACAAATCGTCCTTCCGATTTCCATGATAACTCCTCCAAGCCAGCTCAAGAAGCCTATGCGCGACGTCATCCGAGACGTCAACAAGCGCTCAAAGGCTAATGTTGAGGTTCGCAGCGGTCCAGTTGGCCACTATACCTTTGAAGGTACAGGTCCCACGAACGATGTACGTCAAGCTCTGAAGGAGGTCGCCAACCAGCTCTGCGCACGCCAAAATTTGAAGGTGCCCGTCCCATCCTCTCTCCGTGGCAGAATCGTTGGTAGGCAAGGTGCCACAATCCAGGCTATTTCCAAGAAGACGGGGGCCAAGATCAACATTTCAAGGGCAGAGGCAGCCGAGATTCTGGAAGACGAGGACTTGGACAACACGGTGGATGTCAGCATTGAGGGTGATCCTTTTGCTGTTCAGATGGCCAGACAGGACATTGAGAAGATCGTTAGCGAGCACACGGCTACTGTCAACTCCAAGCTGAGGCACATCCCTGCTGAGTACTACCCATTCTTGGCTGCTCAGCAGCAAGCGAGGATGCAAGCTGCTCAGCAGGAGGGCCGTGAACTGAAGATGCAGATCCCACAATATCACACTTGGAACCAGCAGGCGCCCCCACAGCAGCCGGCAAACCGCCAGCCTGTGCAATTCTCTCCTCAGGCTGACTACCCGATCCAGCTCTCTGGTGACCGGGAAGCTGTGGCACAGGCGAGAGCTGAGATTGAGAGGCAGGTCCAGGAATTGCAGCGTCAGCTCACTCTCGAGCAGATGAGCATGGAGCGCGGAAGGCACCAGTTCATTGTCGGCGACATGGGTACTTCCCTGCAGGACTTCATGGCCGAGACTGGCTGCTCAGTCATTCTGCCGCCAGAGGGCAGTGACTCTGAGGACATTGTCGTTGTGGGCCCTCCGGAGCGTCTCCAACAGGGTGTTGACAAGATTTACGACTTGGCCTCAGCTATGCAATCGGCTTCTCTCGACATTGCCAGGCAGCATGCCAACGCACCCCGTGGCGCTCAGAATCACGCACGCGACATCACTCGTTACCTTCAGCGCCGTAGGGCACTGGCTGAGTTGGAACGCATGCATGGTGCTCGTATCATTCCCGACAGCTCGGGCAACTGGCAGATCTACGCTCGTGACCAGAAGAGCGCTATGAAGGCTCGGTCGGACCTTCAGAACCTTGTCAGCGGGCATCCCCCCACCCGCTTCCAGCCTGTGAATGTAGACCCGTTCTACCACTCTCACCTTCGCCAGCAGGGTGCTCGCCAGATCCGCGACCAGTACGGTGTACACGTTGTGGTCCCTGAAGACTCTGAAGATTCACCGGTCTTGCTGGTGTTCGAGGACCGCGCTCCATCACCTGAGTACCAGCTACCACGTAGACAGCCAACTGCTCAAGACTCTCAATCATTCCAGCAAGCTCTTCAAGATGCTCAGCGCCACATTGGTAACCTCATGAGCAGCCACCAGAGCATCGTTTCCCGCGACGTCGAGGCGCCAGTCAAGTTCCATGACAAGATCAGACGCCACGTCGACAGGCACCACCAGTCTCTTCCGCAAGGCCAGATCCCGGTCCAGGTCGCCTACGGGAATCAGAGGCAGGCGGGTCAGCGAAGACAACAAGCGCCAAACGTCAATCTGCGGGGTCCTCAGGACTTCGTTGACGCGTTGAACCGGAGCCTGCTCGCTTTCATTGAGCAGGAGAAGCAAGACGAGCTCGAGCGTGGCTTCACGCTTACCTTCGACTTCCCTCAGAAGTTCGCCAACCACCTCATTGGTCGCAAGGGCGAGAACATTAACCGCCTGCGCGAGGAGTTTGACGTCGATATTCAATTGCAAGATGGCAAGTGCGAGATCAAGGGTCCC
Source organism: Hortaea sp. C3G1500-4 (assembly GCA_022701445.1). Taxonomy (NCBI): domain Eukaryota; kingdom Fungi; phylum Ascomycota; class Dothideomycetes; order Mycosphaerellales; family Teratosphaeriaceae; genus Hortaea; species Hortaea sp. C3G1500-4. The sequence continues at coordinate 232,729 of JAJVDI010000015.1, forward strand.
GAGGCTAAGGCCAACGCATGTAAGAGGCACGTTTTGGACATGGGTAGGAAGCTTGAGGATGAGACTACTCATCACCTCAACATCCCTATGCAGTTCCACAAGGACCTTATTGGCGCTGGCGGTGCTCAGGTCAACCGTCTTCAGGACCGCTACAAGGTGCGCGTGAACTTCCCACGCACGAAGCAGGCTGAAGATGATGCTGCATCAGAGGCGGGCGACGCCCGTCGTCCGCAGCAGCAGGCCAACGAAGTCGTCGTCAAGGGACCGAGCCGGGGCGCTGATGCTTGCCGTGATGAGCTGCTCAGCTTGTTGCAGTATGTTAAGGACAACTCGCACACAACCACGGTATCGGTCGCGCAGAACCAGCTGCCGTCTTTGATTGGCGCCGGTGGTCGTGAGATGGAGACACTGCGTCTCGAGACCGGTGCTCAGATTGATGTGCCGAATGCACGCGAGGCTGCTAGCGCCGACGGTCGTGCTGAGATCAAGATCAAGGGATCGAAGCAGGCTGTCGATGCTGCCAAGAAGATGATTGAGGCTAAGTCGAAGGTCTTTGACGACAGTATCACCAGGAACATGGAAGTTGAGAGGAAGCACCACCGTTTGATCATTGGCCCCCAGGGTAAGTTCGACACGAGCATTTTCCTTCATTTGAACATAACTAACTATAGGCAGGATCCAACCTCCGTGCTATGATCATGCAGGCGGGCGGCCCTGATGAGCCTCGTCTGCACAACCGCATGGTTCGTTTCCCGAAGACTGATGCTGAAGGAAACACCATCCGGGTCGAAGGCCAGAAGGCCGTTGTGGACAACATTTGCTCTGCTATCGAGGCTCTTGTCCGCCAGCAGGAGTCTCAGACCACTGAGATTGCTGATATCAGTGCCGACAAGCACCCCCGCCTCATCGGCCGTGGTGGCGAGACTCGTCGCCAGCTCGAGCAACAATTTGGTGTGCAGATCAATGTCCCACGCCAGAACGAGGAGGGTGCAGCCAGGACTCAGGTCAAGATTTCCGGCCAACCAGGAGACGTGGAGAAGGCTAAGGCTCACATCCTTGAGATGACCAAGGACATGGAAGGCGAGACGGTGCAGATTCCTCGCCGCTTCCACCACGCCGTCGCCGATAACGGCCAGTTCTTCCGTCGTCTGCGCGGCGACCAGAAGGTCACGGTCGACCACGCTGGTCAACGCCCACCACCTAAGCCCACTGCGCCTGTCCCTAGCCGCGCTGGCGCTACACCCCTCATCACCGACGACCCAGCCGCCTCCGCCGACCAGCACTCCTGGGAAGCCCACCCTCTGCACTCCACCACCGAAGAGGGCAACATTCCCTGGGTCCTCTCCGGCCCATCGACCGAAGCCATCGCCGCCGCGAAATCCCGTCTCGACAAGGCCCTCGAGGAGGCCTCGAAGCAGGACACAGTCGGCTTCCTCATCCTGCCCGACCCTCGCGCCTACCGCCACGTCGTCGGACCTAGCGGGTCGACGATCAACGGTATCCGCAAGGAGACGGGGACGAAGATCCAGGTCCCCCGCGACCAGAGCCGGGGTGAGGCGATTGAGATTATCGGGTCCAAGGATGGGGTTGAGCAGGCGCGGGAGGCGATTTTGCAGGTTGTTCAGGAAAACTTGTAGGGAGGAGGGGAAAGAAATTTTTCAATATTGTGTGTAGCGTTCAAGGCGAGCGAGCGTCTTTTGTAATGATTTAGCTAAGTAGGAGGGGCGAAGATGGGATGCTTGCCTCCTGAGAAAAAGTACTTTTGCTCCCAGAACAAGAATGTGAAATTCCAATCTCTTCTTCAAGTGAAACAAGGCGTTACGATAGGTTTTGCAGGCCCTGTGGTGTATGAACTCAGCAAGGTCCTCATGCACGCACTGTAGGCGGCGGCAGCAGGGATGTTTCCCCACCGCTTTAACAGCATAGCGGCCACAGACTGCCCATCACAGAACCATGGAAACTGAAAAAAGATGGGAGAGATATGTGGAAGTGAAGCCCCCCTAAAGTGCTCTACAGTATCTAACCCATATCTCTTAACCCGTCTCTTCAACCCTCCCATAAGCCACCGTCCCACCCGCACTCCTCAGAACCACCCTTTCCCCGACTTCCACGGGCTGACCATCATCGCCGAGGGAAACCTTCACGACAGCCTTCTGACCCTCCCGCACCATCCTCGGCTTCCGCTTCAACGGCTGACCCCCTTCATCAAGCGTATACATCAAATGGCTAATCCCCCCCGGCGCGTGCAACCGGCCTAAATGCACATCGACAGCCTGCGGCAGCAAACTCTCCAGGGCCTGGATCCGGGCCGTGAAGGTCTTGACGACATGGACTGGTTTCGCCCCGGCGGCGGATGAAGAGCAGACGAGGTCGCCGGTGCGGAGGTGGACGGGGTCGATCTCGGTGATGTGCAGCGTGACGACTTCGTTCGCGACGGCGTAGTCGCGGGGCTCGGCGCCGACTTCGATCCCGCGGATCGCGGCCGTTTCGCCGGCGGGGAGCACGGTGAGGACGTCGCCGACTTGGCAGTGGCCGGTTCGGAGGCGGCCGGCGATGGAAAGAGGGTTGGTGATGCCGCCGCGGAAGACGTCGGCGATCTGGAGGCGGAGGGGGGAGTGGATGGAGGTTTCGGTTGGTGGGGAGGGGACGGAGCGTTCGAGCGCTTGGAGGAGGGTGGGGTGGTGGTTTGGGATCCAGGCGGAGGGGCCGGAGGGAGGGGGCGGTTTGGCGACGTTCTCTCCGTTTAGGCCGCTGCAGGGGACGATTGCGAGGTCGTCTCCGCTGTATCCTACTTCGCTGAGGAAGGTCTGGACTTTTTTGCTGACATCGGCGAAAGTGTCTTGGCTCCAAGGTTCAGGCGCTGTAGCGTCTAGCTTGTTTACAGCGACGACGACTTTCTTGATCCCGACCGCCCTGGCAAGCAGGACGTGCTCCCTCGTTTGGCCTTTCATGCCGCTATCCAGTTGGTTGGCGTCTACGACGAGTACTGCGAGGTCGGCCATTGAAGCGCCACCAATCATGTTCGGGACAAAGTCGCGGTGTCCAGGTGCATCGAGGATGGTGAAGTCGGCAGAGTCAGCGCTGAAGTGATGCTGGGCAATATCGACTGTCACGCCTCGTTCACGCTCCTCGGAGCCTGTGTCCATTACCCAGGCCAGCGCGAAAGAGCTCTTGCCAAGCTCTGCTGCTTGCTTTTGATAGCTGTTTCGGTCAAGTCAGCAATGAATGGGATACTTGGGAGAAATGGGAATGGCCATACCGATCAATATCTCTCTGGCTTACGGCTCCAGTATCCAGCAGCAGCCGGCCCATCAGCGTACTTTTCCCGTGATCCACATGCCCGATAACAACGAAAGCGGCCTCGCCCTTTCGGGTGGCTTTATCTGCTGCCCAGAGCTTGGGTACGTCAAGACCTTTACTCTTGACTTTTGGCTGCGGCGGTGCTGCGGGTTCGGAGAGCTTCAGCTGTTCGGTCTTCTTTTCTAACCCATCCCCGGCTGACTGCTGCTTGCCTTTGCCGGGAACATTCGCTGCGGTGCCTGATTGGAGTATAGTTTGTCAGTTATTGCTACACGCTACTTGTTCATGCCTTTGCTGTGGCCCTGGGCTTTGAACACGACATCATCCGGGCTTGGACCCTTGAAGGGATCCTCCGTGTCCCTAGAATCGCCCAGCATATCTTGAAGGGTCATTTGAGGAGCATGGATGCCGTTCGTGGGGCTGGTTGACAGCGTCATGCCAAACTCTGTTGGACTGGCCCGTAGGTCTGGCAACTCCTCTTCCGGTTCAGGCGGCGGCGGCGTAGGCTCCTTGGGAGGTGGCGTCGGTTCCCGTTTCTTTCTGATAGGGTACTTTTTTGGTTCGGGTTTAGGCTCCGGGCTTTCGTTTTCTTTGGCAACCTCTCTCGGTTTGCTGAGACGGTCGAGCGAGCTTAGGGCGCTAGTTGACGCTGGTGATGGAGCTTCTTTGGTCTCACTAGCAGCCTTTCTGCGTCGCTCTTCTGCTAATTTCGCAAGCTTGGTTGAACCTCCGAGTAATTTGGGTGACGGCCTTGCAGGTAGAGAAGGTTCAAGATGGCCTTGGATCTCAGAAGGCACATCGCTCCATGGTACATCACGAAACCAGTCGGCGGCTGACATTGGGGGCATGAACGGACTTCCTGATGGTTTAGATTAGTAAAGACTCAGATCTGTACGGGAAGAGCGTAGCCCACCTCTTGTTTCAGAAGGATACATGATTCCATGCTCATGACACCTTCGATTTCCAGCAAACAGCGGGATGAAAGAGAGGTGGCACTCACCAGCCTTTTCTGCACTCTTCTCCGCCGCCTGGTCAAACTTGCTCTTTGACTTCTCCTTCTTCGTGCCACCGGTCTTATCTTGTTGCTGTCGCGGTGTCCGCGCATTCTTGAGATATGAGACACTCTTGCCCACATCCCAATAGTAGTGCCACAGCGACTCTTGGATATCAGCATCCGATACGGACAGACCAGCCTCCTCTAGTTCAGCCCGTACGACCGGAGTAAGAGTCGCGAAGTTGTCTTTGTCTTCGGCGGTGTACTCTTCTTGCGGTTCCTCGCCGTAGTCATCCTCTTCGTCGTACAGATCGTCGTCGTCATACTGCACGTTTTTCTGGCGCTGCATTGTCGGGGCCTCTCACTAGTCTTTGGGACGTTCGTGATTCGTTAACGTTATACTAACATCACCTTCTCCAGTGCCGTGCACAGGATAAAAGAAAAAGATGTGTATATTGATTGACTCGAAGGTGGGGGTGACGTATTCGGATGGCGGGCATGTGAAAGAGCGCGGCACAAGCAATGGTGGGGGCCGGCCCCGGCAGCGGCGACGGCGAGGGCGTCGGCATCGGCTCATCGCCTCTCCATCCATTCGGCTTGAAGCGTGGAGAATCAGGTCGTCTGCCCTCGTCTGCCCTCGTCTGCCCTACGAGTCGCTGCCATTCACACCCGTGCACCAACCCACCCACCGCCATGCGGCCCACGCCGTCGACACGATAGCACCACGCGCCCGTAGCACCAGCACCACCCCGTCCAGCGTTTCATCCTCTCCCGCACGACCACTGCGCTGGCCACCTCCCAACCCGGCCACGGCCAGCACGCGCGAACTGCGCTGCCCCAACCAGCCAACCAACCAACCAACCACGCCCATCGAGAGGAAGCTTGCACCACCATGCCTTCGCCCGCCGCCCTCTCGCCAAACTCCCAGGCTTCCTCAACCATGGGCGCGCCACCGCCGATCCAAAGCAACACGAGCAATGCGCGTCCACCGCTCACAAAGCGCCACAGCAGCGCGTCGTCAAGCGGTGTACCACGGCACCACTTGACTAGTCCCAGCTCCGCTGGAGAGCACCAACAACATCCGTTGCGACACCCAGTGGGCGGACGCCATGCGGGAGGACACCAGCGACACCACCATGCCAAGATTGTGCTGCCGCGCAACCACAGCAGCGCACGCAATCTGGCGAAGATGGGTCGCGCACATACCTCACATGGTGTGTCCCAACAACAGCAACAGCAGACGGAAGACGGTAGGCGGCCGCACATGCGCCAGAGGAGTCATCATGAAGGCGACACTGAGATTAGACTTCCTGGTAGTCTGGACGAGAGCAGAGAACGCAGAGAGAGGCCTGCGATCAGGCGGAATATGACCGTCACCGAGCTTCCTAGGACCAAGAGTGCAACCAAGTTGAAGAAGAACTTCTCGCACGGACAGCTTACGCGACTGCAGAGTGGCAGGAATCTCACAACGCTCAATTCCATGTCCAACAAGGCTCCCCCGTCACCAGGTCTGAAAGGGAAAAGCAAGCGACCCAAGAGCTCAGATCAGATGCCACAGGAGAAGGATCTCCACCAGCAGGAGGTTGAGCTCTATCAACAGCAATTGGCACAAAAGCAAAGAGCACAATCGCAGCAGCCAGCGAAGAAGGTCGGCTTTGCCGTTGGAAGCGCAGGGGACACGTCGGATGATGAAGGACCCGAGATGGAAGGTAGCGAGCTGCAAGAGGATGAATGGACGGATCAAAGCAACAGCGCAAGTCCTTACAGTACGAGGCAAAATACCGCGAACAACAGCAGACGGCCAAGCGCGGCCCAGGAAAAAGCGCCGGAGAAATCTGGCCTCTTGCATCCTTTTGCTCCGATGACGAACAGACCGAGTACAGAAACACGGCAATCGTCACAGGCTGATGCGGAGATGCAGAGGCAGAGGCCGGAAGGAAAAGCTGAACAGGTGGAGGTCGAAACCGCACAAGCAGGTGTGAAAACCGGGCGGCCTCTGCAAGACTTTGGAACGATGGAGCATCCGGCTGCCGAGGTGCGCAGCACACCATCCGGACCTCAAACTGCCGTGACTGCGCCTTCACAATCCGCAATGCCGCCTTCAGATCCCTCGCAACCGGCCCCTCACACTGTGACACAGGAGAAGCCACCACAGATACACTCGCCTGCTCCTTCTGTTAAAGATCGTCCCAATCCAGCAGCAAAGCGCTTGAATTCGAACTCTCTACCTGCTCCAGCACTTGTATCGAACGTGAGCGCCCTAGATAGCATGCACAGCAGCGTGCGTGGATCGCCAGCCTCCTCTATACGCGGGTTAGATGGAAGTCAAGACGACGGAGGTGGCGAAGGCGAGCTAGTATCGCGCTTCATACCCTCCACTTCACATCCCGATCATTCGACGGCTTCTGGTGCAAACACCGGCGCTGCAAACAACACGCCAAAGCAGTACTCGTTCCATACTCCGACCGAGCGCAGCGAGAATCCACTCGACAGGGCTAGAATGGCTGTTTCAAACAATAGTCACTTTTCCGTTGGCTCACATCCGGGACCCGTCAGCCCTGGCTCGACGATATCTGGCTCCAGTGGAGCTGCTACGCCAAGTCTAGGTCGCTCAAGGATCGAGCTGAGAATGCTGCACGATAAAGCCCTGGCCGATCGGGAAGCCGCGGCAGAGCGGCAACCCCTTGTGCCACATCACATCTACGACAGGAGGAACGAGACACTGAAGTCGTACCTCAGCCTTGCTTCCTTAGCTGGCGACGGCCGAGGCGGAGTAATCCCCACTGCCGGGCTAAGCATGGGTCCCGAGATCTTCCAAGGACGCTTCAAAGCCGTCAACACCGAACTCAGAGTGGTGCAGAAGTTCCGAGACCCGATCGCCGAAGCCGTAGGGCGGTTGAAAGCCTGCCAGGGCACGAAACTAAGCGCGAAGCAGCAGACCTCGCCACAGAAGAAAGTCGAAGGCCTCAAAGCAAGCAAGTCCGCCGTCTCCCTACCAACCCGCCAGAACACCCGCCGGGACGGCAACAAGTTCAGCACGTCCGCTTCGCCGCCCACCAGTGCCGGCGGTGCAGTACAGCCGCCCGCAGGCCCCAAACGCGCCGAGACCGACACCCGCACGTTCGCGAACGGCGGGAAAGCGCAGATCTCCTCGGCCAAGAGCGCAGTCCAAATCCAAGGGGCCACGAACGATCCCCGCCGACATCCCCGGAGAGGCGTCAGTTTCGCGGGGACTCCGCCCGAGACGAGAGAGGCTGAGAGGGATCGGGTGGCTTCGAGGGAGGGCGAGGTGACGGGGCGAGCTCCCGAGGCTATTGCTAGGAGTATGTGGGATAGCTTGCTAACTTAGGGCGCCTTTTTTTTGAGGCTCATGAAATTGGTATTCATTAGGGCATAGGACAAAGTCTGAGGATGTAATACGTGAGGTAAGCCAGTCTCTCGAGATGGCGGAATGCTTTGCAGGAGCGGGCGGCGAGCGGTGAGAGGCGTGTCATAGGTTTAGCGAGGCGTTACTTGGGCTGTGCCGATTTTGTTTTGTTCACACGACTTCTATGCTAATTTGGCGGATATGGGTGGTCCATTGCAAGCGTCTACCAGGGGTCAGGCTGTTCTTTTCCTCCGTTGTTTCACGACTTGTACAGATAACGTAACGGCGAAGAAGGATTGTCGTGGGCTATATGTCAGAAGGTATCTCACTTTGTGTGTAGAGGGACGACGGGTGTTAAGATGTCTTTCACATTCTACTTTGGAGGTTCTCACGGCGCTAATGCAGGTACCGTGCGAACCCATCAACAACATTAATCTAGCCCGGGCTTCGAGAAGCCAGTTTGGTTGGTCTTGCTTGCGCTTTGCCGCGTTTGAGATGTTGACGCTTAAGGGAAGCAATTTTCCATCGGCATGGTAGATGTATGGAATGGTTGGACTGCGTTCCAGAACCGACTTTAAGCAGAATGCAAAATGTCATGTGCCACCTCATGAACCCAGCTCCTGGATCCTTCTTCCCTCTAGCTCCGGGTCCCATGGTCCTATGTTCCTCCATATCCCCTCATCTGACACCTTGGATGCCACATCCACGATCTTATATCCCAAGAGCGCAGCGTAGAATGCAGGCATTAGCGACGTAATAGCTACTTTGATCGTACTCTGGTACTCATGCCTCTGGCCCATACCCAACATACCATCCACTGCCTTCACGAAGGGACTCGATCCCGCCGTCTTATCAACGACGGATCGAATACATTCCTCGTCAAAAAAGAGACACATACTAGTCGTCAGACCGGGTTCAATCTTCTCTCCCCAAGCGCCCTCCTCATCATCCTCGCTATCACTGCCCTCATCCTCCTCCATACACGTCCGATACGCTCTCGCGACGCCTTCGGGGGGCTGGTTCTCAAGCGCGTCATCTGACACGATGCGCATGAAGACTCTATCCTCGATGCGCTTGAAGTCCGCGGATTCGCTACATGCTGTCGCGATTCCTTCGTCTAGGAGCTCGTAGAACCCTGTCTCGAAAGCTTCCCATCTTTGCTCGTGGGTGTAGTGGGTGCGGAAGAGGACGAACCCGATGAGATCCAAGTTTGAGTCTTCTACGTGGTTGATGAGGTTGCCCAAGCTCTCCGTTGCCGGATCGGGGAGATTCGTTGGCGCCTCTTCGTTTTGTCCACCGACCATGATGTCGTTAGGATAAGGCAAAGGTGCAGCACCACGGGCAATGCGTTCAGCGTTCTTTTCGTCGAGCCACTTGGTTGTCTCTATGTGGGTTTCGGCAGCACGGCGTTTCATGACTTTGTCGAGTTGCTATACAATTTGATCAGGTATGGAGGGCTGTGGGTCTTTTCACGCTGAGGGAGATATACCTCTTCCGTGAGGGTCTCGTAGTCCTGATCGGTGGCATTCTTGTATTTTTCCTCCGTCCATCCCGACGGTAAATATGTCGTCGCAGGATCATTTGCCATTGGAGATGTGGAGTCTGCCCGCACTAATATGATAGCTGGTGATTAGCATTCGAATGCTATTGTCTTTGTAGGAGGTATATCCCAGCCATGAAGATCTGTTCCAGACGCACCCCACATGCTGGTAAAACGGATTCCCACAGTGGCAGCTGATTTGATTTCCGCTTTCCTATGTTGTCCATGTGATCTCGTTCAATTTGCGTATCCAATTAGACAACACAGACGGATAACGAATGGAAGCTCAATGATTCAGATATGATCATGCAGAGTGGAATGTGTACTTTGTTGTATGACGTCGCATATCATAGGCAAATCGATGCCAAATACACAAAATCCGCCAATGTATAACTAAACGCCATTCACGCTTGCCATAATTTCTAAGCGCTGTGTTCTGTCGCTATCTTGGGGTTTCATTTGTTTCAAATTCTCTTCTGACGAGACCATCTATTGGACTTAAAACACTCACTTGCGACAATAACTTGACAATCGATCAACGGCTGTTCTTTATTGAGCGTGTTTCAACACTGCGACTTTATCTGCGACACTCGGTCAAACACCTCGAATAAAGCGATGCTTGCGCCGCTATTGCCGAATACCTAGACACCGGAATAGATCGACAGGCTTTGGTCGAAGACTGTCCGTGGCCTGCTACGAATGTACTGACAGCCTTTTGGACGTCATCACGTACTCGCCGACATTGACGTGCAACGAAACTCTCCAGGCAGTCAACGATCCTCGAACAATCAATCCACAGACCACATTCCAGAAGGACGTCATAACCAATCGCAAAAAGACAGTGCAAAGCTCCATTCCAGTAATTATTCGTATCCCGATCCAGACCAATGCGACTCCGCAGTCTCTCAGCAACAGCGCTCGCAGCCACTGCCGCCATCTTCCTCCCTCACCATTGCCAGGCGCAAACCTCAGATGCAGAAACCAACCCCAACATCGAGGTACCGACCTCATTATCTCCAACCACATCCGCAATGACGACCTACTACCTCACACGAACCGTCATGCGAGTGGTGGAAACCGAAACAGCCACAATGCCTTTGGCCAATTCGTCGACTTTCTCAAATTCTCTGCGCCCTTCGGCATCTGTGATAGCGACACAGTATACCAATGGCACGACAAGCTTGCTAGGGACGAATGCAACGCCCACTTCTCCGTCGATGGAGACGGGCGTTTCTGAGCCCACGCAGTCCGGTTTCGCGCAGAGACTGGCCGGACATCCCGTGGGTTCCGTAGCTATTGCTGGGATCGTGGGCCTGATGTTTTGCTAAGATACTTTGCCTTCGTCTTCTTGTCTTTATTGAATCTGTGGGCGGCTCTCACACAGCATAGGCGACGCTGGACGTTGCTATTCCTATGATACTCCAGCTTCGGAAAAGCAAACGCGGCTGCCCTCTTCGTTTCTGGTATGTGATTACGTAGCGAATGAATTGACGAACACGTCTTCGTGTACTACATTGTGACTCGGGCAACAATTTCAGTCCGACTTCGGAAAGTAATTCAGTCATCTATTGGTGAAGAAAGGTTCTAAACATCTAAACATCAAGACAATGTCATCCAGTTCATATTATTTACACACCCGTAGTTTGGGTCTGCTGCTGCTGCTGCTGAGCGCCAGCGCCTTTACCCTTACCGCCTCCGCGTCCTGACCGACCTCCACGACCATGATGTCGCTTCTTGGGTCCCTTTGATGCCGGCGCGGAGTTGCGTGCCTCGGCTTCTTGCACCCTAGCACTCTCCTTTTCCCACCACTCCTGGAACTCCTGCTCGGCCTGGATATCTTGCAAGTCGCGCTTCGCAACAGCAGCTTTCAGTTCCTCCTTAGCAAGCTCTTCTTGAGCCACGATCTCGGACATTGAAAGTCCTAGGATAGGCTCGGCTTGAGGTTGATGACGGATCGACTGCGGTATCGGCTTGCTATTTGCTGCTTGCGCAGGTGTTGGCAGCTGCATGGACTGGTGTCTTGATGGTGAGAGACGAGGTTGCTCAGGGCTTGCAGTGTTCAGCAGCTTCGAGTCGGACATTCCCCTCGCTGGCATGTTGCTTTGTCCACTTGGCCCAATGACTGGCTTCTGCGCTTGTCCTGGCTTAGGATTGGCGACAGTCTGACGCATCGTTAAATGGGGCGTGCTCGATTGTTTAGCGTTAGATGGCTTTGTCTGCGCTGGAGTAGGTTGAGGACTCAACGCTGCGCCCAGCGATGGTGCTCGCTTGGGGTTCACGTTCTGCCAGGGATTTCCAGGTTTACTGGCAGATGCCGCTTCCTTCGTCGTCTGTGGAACAGCAGATCCCGACTTTTGCGATTGCATCATCCGCTTGCGATCCTTCTGCGAGACCTTTGTCGTGCCAAGAGTGTATGAGCTAGGTGTAGCCGCAAGGCCAGGTCGCTCCGCAGCCAACCCTTGTGAGAGCGACGACGTCCGACCAGCCGAGGTCTGAGCCATAATGTCCTTCATGTCCGTTTTAGGACCAGGCAGTGGTCCAAAGTTCCAGGGCACGCCGCCTGTTGGGGGCGTCTTACCGGCAAAGGGCGGGGATCGCGGCGTGCGTGGTGTGGCGCTTGGTGCTGAACCTTGGGCAGCAAGATTTGGTGATGGCGACACCTTACTCTTCGCACTAGGCCATCCATCTTCAGGCGGGGTAGGCAATAACGGCTCAGGACCACGAAGGGCAGCCATTGGCTTGATTGAAGGCGACTGTTCTGGCGTTTGCAGATCTGAGCTGCCTTCTTCGTCCATTGCAAACATCATATCCTTCGACGATGCTTTGGCTTTCAGGGCTGGCCTCTCCAGATCAGATTTGCGTGGAGCTGTAGATGAGCGTCTACGGGCTTTCTGTTGTATGGGTGAAGTGGAGAGCTCGTCACCAAGCGACCCTGGAACAACAGTGTCCAGATCCTGATGCTTTGACCTCACATTGACGCCGTCTATCTTTCTCTGCTTGTTGCGTGTGATTGTTTCAGCGAGATCGGGATGGCGTTCATGCAGAAGAAGCTCTGCCCTTCCGCTCTTTGCAAATGGCATGCATGCAAGCTGATTTGCTCTGACGACCTCATCAAGCTCAACCAGAAGATCCTCATCTAGAGCATTTAGGTGATGGCCTTGTAGCATTGCCTCCAAGTTCAAGCAAAGATATTCCAGCGCTGCATCCTTGAACTCATGCACCGAGCTTGGCGATATGGCGTTTAAGAGCTCGCAAACATTGCGGACATTTACGAAGCGACCAATAACGGCCTGGCAGATCTGGGACAGGCGGTCAAGCATGAGCTCGTTGGCAGCACTCATGACATCCATTACAGAGTCAATGAAGTCGTCGACCCCCACGCTGACAATATCGTCGAACAGCTCCGCTCCAGTATCTGCATACATATGTCGAAGCACCAGCTGGAACGTCTGCGCATTGATATGTGACAGGTCCACGTTGATGTCTTCGGCCTCTCGCCCAGCAAGCCAACGCCCTCCGGCGCGTCCCATGAAGAGGCCCTCGAAGAACGGACAGCGGGTGCAGACGAGGGCGCTATGAACGCGCACGTCGTCGTCTTCCAATTGCACGATGATGTCGCCGTCATAGAAGAATGCAGCATCGGTGAAAGCCACTTCGAGATCCAAGTCAAGGCAAGGCAGTGGAGAGACCATCTGTCGGACTGCTGGCTCGAGTTTGCCAAGCTCAAGCTTCGAAGCGACTTTCATGAGCTCCGTCCGAACTTGGCGATAGCGGTATGCCATCTTCGGTGCCATGCGTGTCATGTGCCAGAAGTCGATCACTGAATCAGTGTAGATGTAGAGCACAAGATCAATCAAGGTCAAGATGTCAATGCCTTGGAATCGTATAATGGTGCGACCGTCTTGATCAAGCTCAGAGACAGCAAGGTCTGGTATAGTGAATGTGCTGGTCTCGCAAAGGTCTCTGAATCCACGCCGAAGCGCCCTGCTCCGAGCTGTGAGCATGAAGCGATGAACTGGTATGAAAGCATCTGACACCGTAGTTGCGATAAGTGCGTCATATTTCGCTGATGTGTCAGACAAGTGGCGATTTGTCAGGTCCACTAGATCTTCTTCAATGTTGTCGCTGTTCAAGACCGCTTGTTTGAGTGTCTGGAGCTCGTTCGCCTTAGGAGGGCCTTGCCAAAATCGGTGTCGTGTTTCATCGTCATCACCTCTGCTAGCCTTCCCGGCCAAGTGCTTCAACGAGCAGAGTGAGAAGGCGTCCTTCCATATCATGGGATCTTCTACCACAACTTGTGTCTTCAGAACGTCGCAATCTCTCCTTACCGCAGCGTATGCTCCGTAAGCGGATGACCGCACCGCCAGCACGCGGGTCAAACCTGGAATACGCGTAAACTTGTAATCTTTCGGCTTGTATTCTCCAGCGCTCGCTGCAGTAGCGTTCTTCATATTAGCACGTTTTGTGCGCTTCCACACACTACCTTCTTCCGTGGAAAGTATGATCGCGCCATCTGTGTCAACGTCCACGTCGCGCGCGGCCATGCTATTTTTCTTCGGCGACCATATCCGCTGCGGTGGGGTGATTGCATTACGTATCTTCGATGGATTGGTAGTAGACGCACTGTCTTTGTTGTCCTGACGCTGGTTGATGGAGAAAGTGAAAATATCTCCTCGGCTGGACAGGGCGCAGACAGTGTCACCACCACTGGTGAGCTTCACTATGCGATTCGGCGCGCTATCATAGGAGGTGACCAAGAAGCTCTGCTTAAGGAAGTAGTTTGAGAAGCCTTCGAGAGTGAAAGACACCTTGGCATAGCCGTAATTGGCAAAGACCCAGACCTCGTGGTTTTCCAGTAAGCATACTGTCGCCTTGTCGATAGCAGTGACAGCTTGAATTGGGGACGCGAAAAGAGATGCAGCGACCTTTCGCGGCGTATCTTGGACCTCCAATGAACGAGCGTCCGAATCCATGATACCGAGCTGGCCCTCATTCTTGCCGAAAGTGTAGAGCGAGGTAGCTGTGAAAGCAACCGAGTGGATGCGTGAGGCAGCGATGCCTAACACCGTCTCGCGCTTCAAGACGCCGAAGAGCTGTCTCGGTATCACACTCATGGGCTCTTTGTCGGCGGTTATCTTTGGCAAGCTATATCCGAGCTGACCATATGCGTTGCTTCCCCAGCTGTAGATTTCGCCCTCGTCAGAGAGAGCCAGCGTATGGTTCTGGCCGAGAGCAACCGTAGCGACGCGTTTGCCACTCAGCGCTCCACCTTCAATGCAGGCAAAATTGAATCGAGCCTGTTCGTCGCCAGCACCAAGACGCCCGCTTTGCCCATGTCCGCACATATACAGGTTGGATTCAGGATCGGTAGTGAGGACCGCAGTGGAAAGCTTGGACATGTGCACGTCCTGAACAATCAATGGTTTGCTGCGCACTAGGTATGGCAGATCGTCAATCCAACCTCCTGCTTGCGCCGGCGGTTTCGGGATGTACGAGGGGTCATGTGCTGACCACTTCTTGTCGTGCTCCTCAACGTACTCCCGATAGAAGCGACGAATAAGGTGCTCAGGACGTCTCAGGTTAATGCGTTCTGGGTACTGGCGATTATCTTGGTCTCCGAAACCAAGCGTCACGTTCTGATTGCTGCCGAAAGTATAGAGTTGATCACCGTCCACGTTGAGGTAGGAGATGCTGCGATATTCATGACGTTCCTCCCCGTCGCCCACCATCAGAGGCCTGTCCTCATCGCTGCCTTGAGACCCAGACCGTGGTCGTCCTTCCATCTCCGGCCGCAGCGTTCGGTCCTTGATTGTCGCAGCATATAAGTCCAGCGGTCCATTGCCTTCTTTATCCTTTACTTTCACAAGCCCAATTGTTTGCTGAATCTGTCCCGTCGTCTTTCCCAACGCATCTGCGGTATCGCGCTCAAGCATGAGACGAGCAACGCTGACGTTTCCAAAATAGAAGGCGCGATGCAGTGCTGTCCATCCATTTTCGGCATCCTGGACATATAGGTCGATCAAAGGATGATCGATCAGCGCAATGGCAAACTCCGCAGCGCTCTCGGCTGGCGAAGAGACGGCATGGTGCAACAGAGTAAGGCCCGTCGAATCTCGCCAATTGATATCAGCCTTTGTCAAAGTCGTCCCTGGCGCTCCACCGTTCGGGGTACCATTCTTGCCCTTCCTGGAAGAAAGGAGAGGCGAGCTTCCAAAACCACCTGGACTCCCCGTTATCGCACCGGTATGGCCGCCACCTCTTCCCATATATGATCTCGCCCCGTACACCGAGGCCGCCAGGTATTGCCGAAAGGTATCGACGTCATCCTCATAGAAGGCCTTCCACAGATAGCTGCTCATATGACTAAGAAGGAGTGGGAACACCAAGGAGCAATCCCTTGGTGCTTCGACAAGTGCGCCTCGCTGTGACGTCCGGTGCGTCACGGCGTATTTAAAGGCGCTTTTGGCGAAGCTTTGGGAATGCCGCTACAGGCGATGAAGGAACGGAAGCGCTTTGCTGAGACCCGAAAGGCGTACCAAGCAGATGGGAATGATGTCCTAGCCGATTAGAGGTGGGTGGGCGTTGTGCGGGAAAGAAACAGCTGTTCGCGACGTTTGCGATTCGCTTGGGCTCGGCGGAACGAAATCGGGTGGCGTTGTAGGTTCCTTTGTCGGGATGGGAGAACGCGTAGCTCTATGACTCACGGTGCGTCTTGACGCGACTTTGACAGTTGGAGTGATTCAGTGTGAAGGATGAGTGATGATGAGTCCAAATCGCATCAAGCGGGAACGTTCATAGGATGGTGGGCATATCTAAGTGGGATGGACGATGACGGAAGGAGCTTCCTCGGTCGATCGCGCTCATGCGGCTCACGGATCAAAGTGCGCACCGTCGCCACCAATCATTAGGAACATGTGGTACGAGCTTTCGACTGCAGACTTCATCGCTCGCATTAGCATTTGGGACCTGCATGAGCCAATCAATTAGCACGTGGTCTGTATAGAGTATTCCTGCTCCAACGACATGTCTCATAGCCATAAGGGAAGGTAATCCCTTCCAAGGTTCTGTGAAGAAAGTCTTGATGCTGTAGTATCGGAATAGAAATCCACACGTAGTATATCCCAGCGTCATTGGAAGATCCCAACACACTGGAAACCGTGCTATGATGTTGAAACGGAATGAGGGATTTTGAAATGAAGCACGCTCTGGCATCTCCAGAGAAGCAATTTGAAAGCTATCTAACTACAGGCCCACCCGTCCGCATATCTACATCTCTTCCGCAGGGAAGAAACAGGGCTCCTCCGGCTCCTCCTCTTCCTGCTGCTGCTGTTGTTGCTGCTGCGCCTGCGCGCCTTCCTCCTCCGGCCTAGCGCCGATGCTCTGCGTCGAGAGACGCGAGCGCACGTGCGGCGCGTAGGCCATTCCACCGCGCGACCCAGGCGAACTGCTGGTGGAGAGGCCGGGAACATTGCTCAGGCGGCGCGACGGTGGCGTCCCCGACCACGTCACCGAGCTTGCCATGTCGTCGGCAAGCGTCGCGCTGCCCTCGCGCATGTTCCGGTACCTCCCCAAGTCCACCTGGTGCGCGGTGGTGGCTGGGCGGCGCAGCGCGTGGCTTGTCACCTCCGGGCTGGAGAGGAGGGAGATGTAGGATTGTATGTCGGTGGAATCGTCTGTGTTCTCACCGCTCTTGACGGTGGACTCGCGAGCGTCTGACCCGGAGCCATCGCCGCTCTCACCAGAACGGCCACCAGAGTTGATAGAGCCCGGGCGACGGGGGCGGTTGGAGAAGGCCGACGTGAAGCGGGAAGCTGGAGCGGGCCTGGGAGAAGAAGAGGCGGAAGAGGCGATGGCTGTTTCACCAGCCGGAGGAACGCGTGCCGCCTGCTGCGGCAGTGTATTGAGTGATACTCGTCGGCTAGAACCTGAAGACCGACGATTTGGACGTCCTATGTCACGAGTTGAGGTCTTCTCTTGGTCTAGTCTGCGCTGGAAGCTGCCAGGGGTCAGACCGGGACTGTAAGTAGCATCGTCCGATTTCGGGTCATAAGCATGGCGGTCGACCTGATTGGGGTAGTCGCCGCTGTGAAGAAGCTGCTGGTAAGCATCATTCGTAGCTGGTCGGCGAGAGACTGGTGCAGAGTGCGCGACTTGCTGTGGTTGACTGAATAAGGGGGATGTGCCAAGCGAGCCAGCCTTGAAGACGTTAGGAGGCGGCATCGTGCTCTTGCGGTGCTCCTTGGCGCGCTGACGATACTCGTCTTCCTTCAGTTTGGGTGCTCCCTCCATGTCGGAGGCTCCCCCGTCTTCGCTAGATGTGTCGGACACATTTTGTTGGTGTTGCAGTGCAGATAGTGGTGATTCTCTCCTGCCTGTTGCATCTTTGGTTAGTAAGAGGCGTGCATCATCACGAGGCCAGGCTATTGAACTTACCCGTCGCGTGGAAGGTGCCTAGGCTTCCATAAGCCCCTAGCAACGCCCTTGGCTGTCTCGCCGTCGTGTTTTTCGAAGTCATGAGTCGTGATGATAATGATGATGATGCCTCTGAGCTGCCGTAATGCGTCTTGGGCCGAGCCTCAGATGGAGGTGTCGCCCTCTGTGTGCGTGTTTGTGGGAGTGATCTTCCGGTGCCGAGTGCCGGCAATCCCTCGTCGAGACCTAGAAAGCGAGAGGAAAGAAGTGCCTCAGAATCAACTGCAGCAAAGTCTTGATTCCTTCGATAAGTAACACCAATGCGAAGTAGACCGCTAGGACAGCGAAGAGGTGGAAAAGCATGCTCGGATATGGTTCGTTTTTGACTTTCGGTGTTTGTTGTCGTGTCTGAGAAGCTGGAAGTGGATAAGTCTGCATCGGAGGGACACAGCGGCGTGGCAAGCAAGTCCTTCTGTCCGTGCGGCAGGTCCCGGCCTTGCTTGATTCGACATTTGAGCTTCAGACCATGGCTGTTCCCCGGTTGACGGCCAACACGTCGATAGAGCTTCCAGGCTGGCGTGAAGCGCAAATACGTATGCAGCGACCGGAACAGTACGACGCCTTTCTTGTACACATTCGGCAGCTGTTCATTTAGCTGTCCAGGGGTGAGCCCATCAGCACCACCAAGCTCAATAGTCCAGCGCTCAAGGACTACCTCACACTGCTTCCGCCCATTTCTGGTTGGCGGACGCGGGCTAGACTCGGTGGAGCCAGCAAGAGCATCAGAGACATCCCATCGTTTACCATCATCGTCCGTGATAACCAACGCCTGATTCTCACGAAGATTGGCAGTGTCGATATACACCTCTACAACCAAAGGCGGCGGCTTGTTGTCGGACACATCTGGCCGCTTCCATTCTCGGAGGTCCTCGAGCAGTACGTCGGTGTCATCGACGACTATGTTGAACTTCAGGACGACAGGTCAGCCATCCGTATCCCAAACACCACTGGTGGCAGCGCCATAGCAAGAGCATAATGCAAAGAAAGAGTCGTAGCAAACCCATGAAGCAAACATCTCCGTTAGGTGGCAGGGACCAATTTCAAATCCATCTCCATATCAATATCTCCATCTTCGATATTTCAGCAACCCGTCCGAGAATAGGGGGAAGGGGGTCTCAACTCAGCCGACGAGTCTGGCAGCCACCAACATTTCAATACTCACCCCAAATCCGAGCAAATGAACAATAAAGAGTATGAAAAGCATTCTTGTCTTGCCCGCTTCGAAATTGAAAAAAAAAAAAAAAAAGGAAAAGAAGAGAGCCAAGAGACTTACCCATCGATCTTGCCTAATTTCTCCGGCTTTCGTCAAAGAGGGTGGCATATTCATCCTCGCGGCGCAGATCATCAACGCTGCTTTTGTATGGAAGTGCTAGGACGACGAGTCAGCATTTCGGTCGACAGTCACTTCCTCTTCTCTGATCGTCCCAAGGCTTCCTCTCCGCCTACCTGTATAATCTGGTTGAGCTTATTCAGCTCCTTATCTTGTCCGCTACCTGCAGGACCAGCAGACGGTCCTGCGCCCTGGCCTTTCTGGCCACCATAGCTGGCATCGGTGCCCGCACCTCTTTCTGTATACGACGCCAGGTCGACGCTTGATCTGGTTCTCTGGGGCGGCGGTTCTCTACGGTTGTTGGTCCGCTCTGGGTTCGTGGAAGGATTACTGGCAGCTGAAGAGCTCCGTGGAGCTGAACGGATGTGCTGATGCATGTTCTTCTGGTCGAAATTGCACGGAAATTCGTAAAGTTCGGGGCAAGCAAGCTCGGCGTTTCCAGTGTTTCGAAGTCTATTACGCACCTCCAAGAACTAGGTGGTGGTGATCAGGGTACTACGACAGGGAAGCGGCCACGGGCGTAAAGCGACATAAGCTGGGCTCCATGATCAGGGCTCGAAGCCGGGGCTGTATACTGCTGGTGCAAGTTGTCTCAGGATGAGTCCGAAAGACTGGGCTGTGCTCTTGTGTCAATACTCCAGCTGACTGGCCCTTAAACTAGAGGGTCCATGCCGTATGTTTCCCCAGGCAGCGATGCAGTGGTGTTGGTTGAGCGGGCAATCGCCGGATGTGTCGTGCAGCTGTAGGTGAAGCTCCGATAAGCCTCGCTCCACGACTTTGCCCGAAACTGGGACGAAGCCTTCGCGAAGGTATTGATGCCAAAGCCTTTCGTCTGTAAGGACTCAGCCACCTGTCTGAGATGATTACCCGTGGGGGCCTCCAGCCGTGTGGCAGCTGGCCGTCAAGATCACGAGTCCTGTGACTCGAGCGATAGAGTGATGGAGCTACGTCGGACCCTCTTCGTCTGAGCCCGGAGCAAGTGGCCGCTAGCCGCTATCGTGAAAGCAAGTGGTATCGCGAGAACGCCGCTACCCAAACGCTGATGCTCAAAACACAGAAGGTAGAAGGAGCAAGGCAGGTAGGAGGAGGAAAGGAAGGGAAGGCCCATGGAAGGGCAACCCGAATGTGTTGTTCGATGCACGTCCTACTCTTTGACCATCATCAATGCACGGACTTGAAGCTTTCCCTTTGCGGAGCAGGCGGAGCTGTTGTCGATCGGAAGGCAGCCGCCCCAGCGCTAGGCGATCGATTGTCTGCCCTTTTCCACCGCTGGCGACTGTCATCTTCGCCCGCGCGGTCTACCCGTCTAGAGGCTCGGTTATCCGTTGCTAGAAAGCGAGCCGTAGTTGTGTTGATGAACAGGCCCATCGACAACGCTGATTCGTAAGGGCTTCGGCCACGACAAAGGGCGGACCATCCGAGCCTGGAATGAGCCGCTTTTGCGGAGGCGGACGTGTCACGCAGACGAGCAGCCAGCATGCTGCAGGCAGTAGTCTACCGTATCTCGCATACGGCTTGCAATTACTGGTAACCTCCAGGTTACAAGCCTCAGATAAATGCACAAGTCGTGTGAAGGTTGCTCGTCCGCCGGCTGCTCGCCCGGATCGACAGCACATCAATCTTTCACCGCATGCACCCTGGCTTCAATAGGGCTAGGCAAAAGCGAGAAGCTGAGGAGATCATCCATCAGCGTTGACCTGAGGTGTCTAGCGACTTGCCAGGGCTGTTCCTTAGCCTGACGCGTTCCCAGCGCTCTTGCCAGCGAGACCATCAGTGTTTCTGCACGCTATACCCATGTTGAATGATGTTGTGAACACACGCGTCTAAATTCGGGGACAAGAACGCGTCAATCAAATGTAGATGTACGAAGGGTGTCGGGCGATGAAAAGGCCTTGACTATTTCGCGAAGGCCACAAAAGAAGGCAGAGCATCAAGCCACCTTCCAGATATTCGACAGGCTTATTACAGAAATGCAGGGATAACCACACATGCTTTGTTGGGCCTTGTCTGTCTGCGAACTGAACTTCGCTTTAACATGCGATGATCCTCGACCTTGAGCATCCTTCCTATCGCAATACCACCTAGGTCATTGCCACGTGGATCGCGTTACGTGTTTCCAGCTTGTACCAGGCTAGAAACAGTACTAAATCGAGTGGAAAGATCTTGGGATCACTATATGCAATCTATATCGCCAACATTTCATTTCCACAGTTGGTCGCAATGCTGATGTGCACAACGATACGATGCAGAGTGAATGGGCCTGCATATTGCTACATCATAATTGCAGAAATTGAAACCGTCATAAATTATGAGAAAGGAAATCTGATGAGGTCGAATACTCAAGCTACCTAGGCAGGTGGTTGTTGCACCTGAATGCTGCCGGTTCAGGAGTAGATTTCCTCGCAATTGCTCGGGGGATTGGGGCTGGAAGTCCATCGATTTCTTGGCATAAAAAGGAAAGCTCCTATGAGGCTCATTTGACTGAACGTTGGAAGCTGCACTCCATGACGATAGGAGCGGACCCCTAAGACATTTTCACCGCCTTTGCGCGTACAATGTCTCCATGTGCAGCGCCACGAGGAGTTGGGGCTTACAATCCCGGCATTTGCGACGCCTTCCGCCATCTTCGCTAATCCTGAAAGACCGGCATCCTGGTTTCAGTCTGCACAATCCCGCCTACCATGTGCGCGGACCGGCAGGCGTGAAATGAATAGCAGGCTATTTGTGCATCAGTGCGGCGGCTCAGTTGATCGCCGTTCACCGCGTAACACGGATTGAAGCTTATGACAGCCACGATGCCGGAAGTGGCGTTTTGTAGATACCATTCAATCTACACGATAGCCCACGTTCAAGGTGCAAATAACGAGGGAACATACAGTGCTGGTGGGTGTTGTCACAGGATACATTTGTCCTCGTTGAAGCTCAGCAAAGTACCTGGTCGTGTTCCAAGCTAGTATTCGAGCCGAGCATTTTGATATACTCGTCATCGCGCACGAAGTCAAGGACGAACGCTTCTCAAAGAAAGGGGGAACAAGCGGATCGTGCTGTCTCGCATGGACCTCCATATGTATTATGCCTTGGAGAGGCTATGCCTACAAAAAGGGCGACGGCCCCGTTACCTGACCCCATGGAGAGGGCTTGGTGCCTGCAATAGTTCTGCCAAAGCGGACTCATCCACTGATCGCTCTTGCCTTCGCCCACCCCTGTGAGGGCTCCTTCCTTCTTCGACAAGAAGACCTGCCGTTTGACACGCTCTGACGTGACGGATCCAAGCCGTCGAGTCCGCGTGGTCTTCTGAATTTTCTGGACACCTGATCACCTTCACTTTTCTTCAAACCTCCTACCAAAACTCGAGCCCTCTGAAGGACAGCCTATTGCTCCTACAAGCAAGTCACACTCTCTGTTGATCACTACTTCAATTCAACCCTTCCACTTTCATCCGCCGCTTGAGCAAACGACGCCATGCTCGCTCGCACCATCTTCAAAGCTGCTGGCACGCGTGGCGCCTTCCGCGCTGCTGCTGTTGCGGCACCCACCCAGCTTCGCGCCACGTTCAAGTCTGGTCCTCGTATCAACGAGCCAGAGATCCCGGTCGTTCACTATGAGGATGGCCGCCGCGTCGAAGAGAGCATCGAGGTGCCCGTCGGCCAGTCTGGTCCCGTCACGCCTCCTGGCGCTGACGAAGTGACCGTTGCTAAACCATTCAACTCTGACCTGCTTCACCGCCTCACTCCGACGCTGGCCAAGTTCACGCTTGCAGGAAAGGTCGCAGTCGTCACAGGGTAAGCTTTATCAAGACTCAACGAAGGCCGAAAAGTAACTGACGTTCATCAGTGGCGGCCGCGGCCTCGGCCTGAACATGGCCCAGGCATTCGCTGAGGCTGGCTGTCGCGGCATCGCCATCATGGATCTAAAGCAAGATCTCGGTGAGAAAACAGCCCGCGAGCTTAGTGAGCAGACTGGCGTGGACGCCCGCTTCTACCGCGTGAACGTTTGCGACGGTCAGGTTATGAACCAGATCGTCCAGGACGTCTCCGACCATTACGGTGCAGTCGACATCCTCGTCAACGCTGCTGGCATCGCCGAGTAAGTGTACACAAAGAAAAGCAATCTCAACTCCTGCTGACTCGATCGATGTAGCTCCAACATCCCGGCGGAGACTTACGACCACGAGAAGTTCCGCAACCTCATCGACATCAACGTCACCGGCACCTTCCTGGTCGCGCAGGCCGTCGGCAACCAGATGATCAAGTCTGGAAACGGCGGCAGCATCATCAACATTGCCTCCATGTCCGGATCCGTTGTCAACTACCCGCAGGAGCAGTCATGCTACAATGCTTCCAAGGCCGCTGTGGTCCAGCTCTCGAGGTCGCTCGCCACTGAGTGGGCTAAGTATGGCATTCGCGTCAATGCGATCAGCCCGGGATACATGGACACCGCTCTCAACCGTGTTCCGGCGCTTGATGCCCAGAAGAAGATCTGGATTGAAGCCACGCCTCAGAAGAGGCTGGGAGCTGTCGATGATCTGAATGGACTTTGTGTCTATCTGGCGAGTGGTGCGTCTCGCTTCATGACGGGCACGAATTGTATCATCGACGGGGGCTACACGTGCCTGTAGACGAGTCTCGCGTTTCTGAGATGGCGAGGCATCTCAGTGTGACCAAGTCGGGCAGAATAGTTCCACGGGTTATACATGGGCGTAGCGGTCATCAGGGCATTATGGGGAGAGTACCTAGCTTTTCTCGCGGCCACGGGAATGGTCCAAGGTATTTCATGGTACTATGGCTACAGATGGAGAAAGAGAATCGTGGAGAATAGGTAGTGCCCTGAAATGCCAATCAAATTCATTCAGATTCTTCATCCTTTCACATTCCAAGGACTTTGAGAACGAATCGGAATGTGGCACGTCAACAACAGCTAACCTTGCTCAGATCCATTATCAAAACAGTGTTCTCGACACGCCAATCGCGATCCTGCAAGAGCGCCATAGAGCAATAGAGGAAGCGAGTCCGACGTGGGTGAGCCACCGCAGGATTCCCGGTCTACTACGAGGCCTTTCATGGCCAAGCTGCTCCTGTACGCCGGTGCAGCGGCTGCATTGAAAGCAACGACGAATGTTCCGATTGTCGGCGATCATTTGACCGTCAGCCGCTTACCGTCTGCGTACAAACCATCAGCGCTTGCCGATCTGAAGGTCACGAACAATGTGATCCCGCTGCAGAGAAAGAACTCGTATTCGTTGAGCTCGCTGTATGTACACCAACTCCGGCGACAGGCGAGGGAGGAGAACGGGCTGCCTGTCAGTCGAGCAGTGGTATGACATACGATTTCTCCAGATCTGTTGGAACGTAGCTAATAACTCGCTCTCTGCAGAATGGCACAGTCCAAATGTACTCGGCGCAGGCCGGCCAAGTCTTCCTCGCGCCTGCCACCGTGGGCGGCCAAGAGCGCCTGTTCGTCATCGACAGCGGTAGCAGTGATCCCTGGATCGTCCACGAAGAATTTACCTGCCTGGACTACTTCACAGGATTAGTGCAAGACGACTCCCTATGTTACTTTGGACTACCCTTCGAAGCGAATGTCTCGGATACCTTCACTCTCCTCCCGGACCAGAATTTCAACATCAGCTACGCTGACGGCGAATATCTCAATGGCGACATGGCCACGGAGACGTTCACTATGGGCGGCATTACCGTGCCACAGCAGACGTTTGGATTGGTGGACTACGCCGCCTGGTTCGGTGATGGCTATTCGTCTGGCCTGATCGGGTTCGCGTACCGCACGCTCACGTCCGCATACGCTGGCAACGATCCTAAACAAGATCAGCCTGGTCGGACGCTCATGTACAACCCGCTCTTCGTCAACATGTACCTCAATGAGGGAGTACCTCCAGTCTTCAGCATCGCCATCGACCGCGACTGGGATGCAGGTGGTGTAATGGCGCTGGGAGGGATCCCGGATATCCCGCATAGCCCGGTCTTCGTCAGCACCCCTATCATTCCCGTGGGCGTGAACCTCTCAAGCGGCGCAGCGGTCTACGAGTTCTACACCATCGTAATAGACGGCTTCGCCGTCTCGGCCGACCAAGAGGCGATCTTCAATCCCTACAACACCGACAACCCCCGGAAAACCCCCCTCCTACGCAACCAAACCGAAGCAATCGTCGACTCCGGAACCTCGCTCCTCTACATCGCCGACGACGTCGCAGAAACGATCGCCACCCTCTTCTCACCCCCCGCGATCTGGGACTCCGACCACGACGTCTGGGCCGTGCAATGCGACGCCGTACCCCCGGTCTTCGGGGTCGGGATAGCAAGCAAGATCTTCTACGTCAACGGGCTCGACATGAAAGTGCAGGTGAGCGAGACCGACTGCATCAGCGGGATCCAGCCGAACTTCGGGGGCCTGACCATCCTGGGCGACGTGTGGATGAAGAATGTCATTTCCGTGTTCGATGTCGGGGCGGAGCGCATGCAGTTCGCGGCAAGACAGTATTATAATTTGACGGGAGAGGAGGTGGTGCGGGCGAGTACCTAGGAATTTTTTGGCATTTTTTTTTCCTGCATTAAGTGGTTTTTTTCCGTAGCGGGTATACCAGCTTTAACAAACCATGGACGCCTTGATTTATTTGTCTATTCTTTAGCGGTTTTTTTTTTCTTTTCTTCTTTTTCTTTTCTTTTTCTTTGATCATACCCTCCAACTTTTTCCCATATGACGACCGCCAAAGGAGACGTACGTCTGTACTAAAACCATTGCCTCTCGAACTACGTAAGTTCCGTTGACCCCTCATGCAGTATCTTGGTTGGTCCGCGTCGCTGGTGGCCAAATCGAGTAGCATGACTTTTGGCGAGATGGCTACCATTGTTGGTTGTGGATAGGATGGGCCCAATCGTCTCCGAGCCACACAATCGAGTGCACACCAAAAACGATGTAGACCTACAAAACAAGACTCGACCCGGAATGAGAACACATGGCAAGCTAGCTGATTTTTCTAATTTTAAATAGCTAGGACACTCTACTCATAACAAAAACCCATGGCACATCAACTTCAAGGTAGAGAACACCAAAGCTTAATCTACAACTCGTCGTGACCGCTCGGCTCGTCCTCATCGCCATAGTCCGGCATACCGCCCGCGCCGCCAGCGCCGTAGAGCTTGCTGGTGATGGGGTAGGCGACATCAGAGAGCTTCTGCTTCTGCTCCTCGAACTCCTCGGCATCGGCCGTCTGCGCGTTCTCCTCCAGCCAGTCCTGGGCCTCCTTGACAGCCTCGAGGAGGGCCTCCTTGTCGTCCTCGTCGATCTTGCCACCGAGGCCGTCCTCGTCGTTGACCTGGTTCTTCAGGCTGAAGGAGTAGTTCTCGAGCCCGTTGCGGGCCTCGATGCGCTCACGCGTGGCCTTGTCCTCTTCGGCATACTTCTCTGCCTCGGCGACCATGCGCTCGATTTCCTCGGCGCTAAGGCGGCCCTTGTCGTTCGTAATGGTGATGGACTCGCTCTTGCCTGTGCCCTTGTCGCCGGCCGAAACACGCAGGATACCGTTGGCATCCAGCTCGAATGTCACCTCAATCTGCGGCTGGCCTCTAGGGGCAGCTGGAATGCCGGAAAGCTCAAACTTGCCGAGGAGGTTGTTGTCCTTAGTCATGGAACGTTCACCTTCAAAGACCTGAATCAAAACGGTAGGCTGGTTGTCGGCGGCGGTGGAGAAGATCTGGGACTTCTTGGTCGGAATGGTGGTACCACGCTTGATGAGGTGGGTCATAACGCCACCGGTGGTTTCGATGCCGAGGGTGAGAGGGTTCACATCCATGAGCACAACGTCCTTGGCCTGTAGCAGAACGTTAGCAATTAGGGTTCACCTGAGGGGGAAGAGATCCAACATACCTCCTCCTCGCCTGAAAGAACACCACCCTGGACAGCCGCACCGTAGGCCACAGCCTCATCAGGGTTGATACCCTTGCTGGCCTTCTTGCCAAAGTACTCCTCCAGCATGCTCTGCACCTTCGGGATACGGGTAGAGCCACCAACGAGCACAATGTCGTCAATGTCGCTCTTCTTCATCTTGGCGTCCTTCAGCACCTGCTCAACCGGCTTCAGAGTCTTCTTGAACAAGTCGTTGTTCAGCTCCTCAAACTTGGCGCGGGTCAGAGTCTCGGAGAAGTCGTTGCCGTCGTGGAAGGCCTCAATTTCGATCTTGGTGCTCATCTGGCTGGAAAGCGTGCGCTTGGCCTTTTCAACCTCACGCTTCAGCTTACCCATCGTCTTCGGGTTCTTGGTGATATCGGTGTTTTGCTTCTTGTTGTAGCTCTTGACGAAGTAGTCCACCACACGCTGGTCGAAGTCCTCACCACCAAGGTGGGTGTCACCGGCAGTCGCTTGCACTTCGAAAACACCCTGGTCGACAGTCAAGACGGAGACATCGAAGGTACCACCACCGAGATCGTAGACGATGATCTGCTTCTCCTGGTCGGTCTTGTCGAGGCCGTAGGCGAGGGCGGCGGCGGTGGGCTCGTTGACAACACGAAGAACGTTGAGACCAGCGATAGTGCCAGCGTCCTTGGTGGCGGCACGCTGGGCGTCGTTGAAGTAGGCCGGGACTGTGACGACAGCGTTCTTAACGTTCTCTCCCAGGTACGACTCGGCAACTTCCTTCATCTTGCCCAAAATCATGGCAGAAACCTCCTCGGGAGTGAAGTTCTTGTCGGCGCTGCCAGTCTGTTAGCTCAACACGAACCCGAAGCCAGTAAAGTATTGTGTGGACTTACCCAGACACCTCAACCTGGACTCTCGGCTGACCGTTCTTGTTGACAACGCTGAATGGGAAGTGCTTGATATCGCGCTGGACGTCCCGCTCGTCGTACTTCCTACCGATCAATCTCTTGATGTCGAAAATGGTTCGGTGTGGGTTGGATGCGTATTGGTTCTTTGCGGCGTCACCGACGAGGCGTTCCTCATCGTTCCATGCGACCCAGGAGGGGGTGATTCGGTTACCCTGGTCGTTGACAAGAATCTCAACCTTGCCGCCCTTCATGATACCGACGCAAGAGTAGGTGGTTCCCAGATCGATACCGATGACTGCATTTCACCATTGTCAGCTAGGCCCCATCGCACTGTTTGCAGCAAGTGGAGGGAAGTCTTACCAGGGCCAGAGACAGAGCTATCCTTGGAGGGGTCCTGGACATTCTCGTCGGCGTGTGCGGAGGGGATCATGCCCATGAAGACCATGGGGGCCAGGAGGATGGCGCAAATGTAGAAGGCCGTCATCCACGGCGAGACAGTCGGGCGCTGAGCCATGCTGCTCTTGTTTCGGGAGAACCGAGCCATAGTGGTGGCTGGTTGTGAGGGTAGGAGAGGTAGAGAGGTTCTAGTTGAGCGCGCAGTCGTGGACGAATTGCTCGGGAATAAAGTGCGCGTAGATGCCAATCGCTCTTCGCTGAGCTCAATCAATGAGCTAGCTAGCTGTCAAGGGGATAGGGAGAAGAAAGGAATATGGTAATAGAGCAAGGCGAGGGAGGAGGAAGATGGAAAGATGTAACAACAAGAGAGTTGCTCGGCGCCCTCGAGTTTCCTTATATGAAACGTCGCTCGGAAGGCGAGTTGTCCTTATTGCAGCAGCAGCACCAGCACAAGCTCCAGCTGGCATTTCGCTGCACTTCCATCATCCGAACTGGCCAACTTTCATGTGCGGCTCTCCCCGCATCCATCCGACCAATCCCACGTCCGCCTGCTCCGCAGTCACTCCCGAGTCAAAGAAGAATAGCCGCTTGCTGTCTGTCCCTTTCTCCTTCGCGGCCATGTGAATGACAAGTAGTATCTTCAGTGACAGAAGGTAGTAGTACCTCTGCCTCAAGTGGGTGTGTCCTGTGGCTTGTGGCTCATAGCTTGATTCGATTGCTGAGTCACCGGTCAGCAACGCTCTCATCATAATGGATGTGATATATCTGTCATTAGCGTCCTTTGCATGGAACAGGATTCTATAGTTGGCCTATCGAATGTTCGCATTGAACTTATAGGCACCTTCCTATACTACTTTGTATTATGACCGCCTATTTACACAAGGTAGCTTGTCTAAATGCCAGTGCGCGCCCTCACCACTAGACATGACCAACCGGTTGTGATGATATGACACCATACTGTGTATCCAGACGCGGTGATTGCAGGGCATGTGCAGATCGTACTGAATTGTCTTCACTCCAATCACTGTCAGTTGCCCCTTTGCACACTCTCACTCTCATAGCCGCTGATCTTTCAAGAGCAGAACAAAGGATGGCTGGCCCATTCCAACACGCTTGCGGTCCATCGCTATGGTGACGGACTGCCATCATGCGCTCGCCGCTCCACACCGCTGCTTGCATGCTTGCCATTCTTCTGAAGCTGTAGACTCCTATGTCCAGCCAGCCCATCCGCCCGCATGAAGATCACGGTCACAGCACTATAGCCGGCGCTAACTTCTGGTCTTTGTGCCCGCCGAGAGCTTCAAAAATCTATGCTTTTGGAAAACCCATCGGTCTTGCTTTCGTGGCAATAGACATTTTGTCTCGAACGTGTCGAAGGACCTTTCTGGCGGATAGATCTGGCCGGCACGAACTGGAGATAGGCTGAAGATGTAGCCTCTGGCAGGACCTTTCTGGCGGATAATCGCTGGCAGGCACGAACTGGAGAGAGGCTGAAGATGTCTTTGCGGGCGTGTTCGTTCCTCTGCACACCTGCTGCCGCTTGGTGCCCTTGTCATTTCGAATGCACTGGGCAATTTGAAGCTTCTAACAGCTCTCCCGACTAGATGGCGCTGCGATGGATAAAGTGCGATGTTGAATCGGACGTCTGAAGCATCCATGGGTATAGAGTTCTGGCCCTCTCTCGGTTCCCAAGGTTTTGTTCTCTGACGTGTCCATAGAACTCCTTGAATCTTGACGCTTCCATCGCACGTCGGCAGCGGACTTGACCTGGATTGCAAGACTCGGGACGTCGTTTCTCTGCACAGGCACGAAGACGATCAAGCGCGTGAGCATAAGCAGAAGTACAGGGGGTAGTCTCGGTCATGGCAGTGTGTATTGGGGCTCTGTGTAACTTCTTGAAGATATACGCGCACAGAGGGCGGACGGGAAGAGGGCAGACGCGGGAGGAAAGATCCAGGTCTCAGGAGGTGTGTGCTTGTCTCTCAGGGGTACCGGTGAAGCTGCAGAAAATCAAGCGGCACAAAACAATTTTTTTTTCTTCCGTCATTGATTAAATACGCAGTAAGTTGAATGGTCTTTGATGGAGAATTTATTGAGATGAATTGTTTTTAGCTGAACGTTTCTGCTTTGCCACCTGCTTGTGAATGCAACTTCACTTGAGACAGCGGCGCCAAGCGTCTGTGCGCTGTGTCACTTGCCGCGACAATAGCTTCTTCTTCGACCACCGTTGATTGTCAAATTTTCTTGCTGTGACTTGACAGTCTTCTTTTCGGCTATCTCACACTCGCCATCAAACTGATTGCACTACTACACACTTGACGGACGCTACAACACCACAGCTCAAGCCGCTCAAACAAGGAGGCAAGCCAACAGTGATTGTCCTCATAAAGACTCAACAAATCATCAAGAACAGAGCCATCATGGAGCACCGCAACCAAGCTATCCTCACGCTCTTCTTTCTATTCCTTCTCGCATACGTCTTCCTCGTCATGGACGATGAGTGGACTCAATTCTATGTTCTCTTCACGCTCGCGTTCGTTCAGTCCCTCGGCTACATTCACGACTTCTTCTTCCCAGGCTCCTTCGACCACTTTACACTACTCAGGTGCCTGCTTCGCCCTTACGAGCCATATTACTCTCGTTTCGTCCACTCTCGCTTGGGCCGCGATGCAATCGAATTCGGCGAAGAGATCATCTACCTCTTGAACATCGTTATCTACCTCGTCAGCACCATCATCATCTTCCTCGTCAGCATCATCATCTTTGCCATATTTGGCAAGCCGGAGCAGCAAAAACAGCCACAGCAGCAAGTTTTCGAGGAGAAGAAAGAATCATTGTGGGAACGTGAGGAGAGAGAAAAGGAGGAGTTGCAGAAGGACATCGAGCGCGACATCGCAACGATGCAGAGGGTTGCCAGGAGGGCGAAAGGCATTATAGAGGACGGGGACTGGACCAACAAGTGGGAAGAATATGAGGCCAAGAAGGCACAAGAGAAGAAGCAAGCCGAGACCACGAAAGCAAGCCAATCCGCCCAAGCCCCCGCAAAGGACAAGACAAAGCGCAAGTCGTCCAAGAAGAGCAAGAGAGCTCTGGCGCGCAAGGAGGCTGAGTCCGAGGCAATTAGGCAGAAATGGCTTGACAAGCTGTTGATCGACACAACGAAGATGAACTACAACTGGGGCAGCGGCTTTGGCGACCCCTTCGAAGTCGACAACGGCGGGCCATTCGAAGAAGACAAGCACGGCCGGCCCATCATCCCTGCTTGGTACATCGCCGAGCAGGAGGCAAAGGCGAATGCAGCTGCAGCTGCCAAAGCTGCAGAGGAGAGAAAGCAGGCCGAGATGGCAGAGAAGGAGGCCCAGGCCAAGGTCGCTGCGAAGCTGGCAGCGAAGAAATCCCAGGACGACCAAGCCCTGGTCGATTTCAAGAAGACCTTCGGCGCTCCCAATGGCAGCGGCGTGGTGGTGAGGCAGTGCGAGTACTGCACCATCCACCACAATGCCATTGGGGCAGAGAGGGCGGGGCACGCGAGGCTCTTTGGGGAGGAGCCTCAGCCCGTGATCAAGACCATCTTCGGCCACCCCAAGGCCATGTACTGCACGTGCTGCGGCTGGCCGTACCACCAGCCCGGTCGGCCGGTGAGCCACGGCTTCACTGCCGTTCCGATGTCTCGGGACGGCGGTGCGGCAGTGGTGCAGCCGGCGGCCAGTACGCCGCCGCCGCCGCCGCCGCAGCAGCAGCAGCAGCAGTCGTCCAGTAATGAGGACGCTGCTGAGAAGCCTTTGGACCCTGCCGCCGACCCCCTGGGGCAGATGGACGTCCGTGCGGCCCGGGAGGCCATCCGTACCACCATGCTCGAAGTCGTGTCGAAGACGACGGAGATGCAAAAGGCGGTGCGGATGGCCGCGAACAAGAGAGCGGCCTGGCAGGCCATCATCAGCAACGAGCGCCTCTTCTTCGGGAACTTGGCGGTCGTCATGCAGTGGATCCAGGAGTGGGCGATCCCTGACAAGGAAATCTTCGACGCCGCCAAGATCCCGCGAGAGGAGGTGAAGAGGCTCAAGTTGCAGGTGGACGTCCTGCAACCGATGCAGGACTTCATCGATGATGCGCCGGGGTACACTGCCGAGCTCGCCGCTGCTGCCCGCCGTATTTCGACGGTGAAGCGCGCCGAGTTCGCCAGGTAGCTCTCTTAGTCCCCGGGAGAGGCAAAGGCAGGGGAGGATGGGAGGATGGGAGGATGGGGGGATAGGGGGATGGGGGGGTGGGGGCCGGGGGAGGTCTCACCATTTCCAGAGACTTTATGTCTAGGGATGGTGGAGATCAGAGGGGAATGAGCAGTATGATATGCTTCCCATTGTCAGAGGCTGTCACGCCTAGCAATGGAGAGGACATAGATGGCATTTGGCAATATGGCCGTTGAGGGAAAGCCAATGATCGTAGTATAGCTACCAGTGCAATTGAATTCGAAATGATACCCAGGTTATATCTGAAGCCGCATTCCATTGACCGAATCACTACATGTTTGATCTGCAAATATGGAGTCCATTTATGCCCGCTGAGCCAATTCACGGTTTCTGTATCGGTCCCTCCTCCCATCTCTCGGCATGTGTGAACTCCCATTTGTAACACGGAGCTTACCTGCAATCGCGAAGCTCCATTACAAGTACCCTAAAAGTTCCGCTGTCAAGACCCATTGCTCCAAGGAAACAGGAACGAATCGATCGCTGCAAACGCCAGCAAGCCCGCATGTGCTTCACCAAGATCACTGGCGTCGAGTCCGAGATCATCTGAGAATGTGTCCCATTCGACCAGTGACGTATCAATGCGACAATCTCTGCGGGTGAGAGATTGTTGAGTCACGCGTGACCAGCCACCGCATTTGTGAATTGAACTTCACTTACACTTGCCAAGAAATTTAAAGTGGGGCTGTGCTCACCCAGTTTCCCGACGTTTGCTTTCACCGGTCTCGAATGTGCCAGAAGACTTTTCCGACTGGTTTTCGACAATACCAAACATCGGCGGAAGACCAGCTAGTACTGCACACCTCAGCACAGCTACCATCCAGTATCAAACCTTTCGCCACTGCGAAGATTGTCACCGCCACGATGAACATCATCAAAGCAGCCACCATTGCCTTTGCACTCGGTCTGCTCTTCTTCTCCGACACTGCCCAGCGCATGTTCGGACTCGCCATCTTCTTGGGAGGCCTTTACGTTTCTGGCTGGCTCTGCTTCCAAGCCTATGAATACAAGAACATGCCGGTGCCACTGTCCCCAGAGGAGCAGGAAATGCTGAGGCGGAGGGCGAGAGAAGCAGCGAAGGAAGCCGAAGAGCGGGCAGAGCAAGAGCGTCGAGCGGCGTGGGATTTTGCACGAGAGGAGGAGTACAAGAAGAGGAAGTTCTGGGAGGAAGTGGACAGCGGACACGAGGAGAGAGAGCGCCAGAGGGCGGTGGATCTGGAGAATCAGGCCGACTGGAACAGAGAATACCAGAGGCTTCTCGAGGAAGACCGGCAAGGCGGCCAGAGGCCTGCGTATCGTCTCCCAGTCCCAGCTCCGCAACGGATGACTACAAGCCACTGGAGGTACTCCCCTCCGCGTCCAGCAATATCGAGCCACCCGGGTGACGGGCCCAGTCGCTATCCGTACTACGTCAACGGTCAAATCCTGGAGTCCACCAAGTCAGACTCGGACGAAATTGCAACCAGGCATATCCAGGCTGCGGACCCTGAGCCTGGAAAGAGCGTACTTGAGATGATGAGCGGTACTTGGGGCCAATGGCGTACACAACCCCAGCCATACGGTTGGATCGACACGCCGTCCGGTGTACGCCCACGAACCGAGTATGAAGCGGCTGGAGGGATCGCACAAGCGGCGCAGGTGAACGCGGTCATTCCGGCCCCAGCGCATGCTCCGAGCGCTGCATCGGCCCATACGTCGCCACCGTCGCTCTCCGGTGTGAGTGCGGATATGGACACGATCTTCAAGTCCGCCGCAGACGTTGTTCACCTGATGTCTGGTGAACATGCCAACTCAGCTCAATGGCAGCGTCTGTTCGCCTCCTCTGAGGGCAAGGCGTTTGCCGAGCTGACATACAGCACCATTGGCACAATTGCAAGGCAAGCTTCGCAGGGAGACTCACTGGGAACACCAAATCTCAGTGTCTCCGCGGGTGAGCTGCAGCAGTTGGGCGTTTTTGGCAAGAGCTTCAAGGACCTGGTGGAGCTGTTCCGGTATGCAGCGGCTCATGTAGCAAATGCTGAGCTTGCGACCATTGCCGATCAGCTGCAGCAGGCAGATCGCTTCTTCGCCAATTGGCAGCGTCCTACGACCAAGGACCAGCAGCAGCCGGTGCAGACCGGCCGACAACTCCAGCAGGCGCCGCAGGCCTCTCAGGTGCCACAGCTCAAGATCACGCCGGCGGCGGCGTCAGCACCACAGGCAACTCCAGCGCCAGTGGTCACGTCGGCGCCGCAGGCCACGCTGGCACCACAGGCCTCTCAGGTGCCACAGCTCAAGATCACGCCGCCGGGGACGTCAGCACCGCAGGCCACGCTGGCGCCTCAAGCCTCGTCTGCTCAACAGAGCTCTTCTGCGCCACAAGGCCCAACTACTGGGCAGCAGCATCAATTTCCCCAGTGGGATGTGCCGGAGGACAATCCGCTGAGCGGACTCCACCAGACGGCACCCGAAGCTGCAAGAGACCAGATGCAAGACTGGATGAGCACAGTTCACGAGGGCATGGAGACCCTGCAGAAACGATACCCGAACTGGCAAAAGAAGGCCGCCTGGGATCAGATCGAGCAGGACAACGATGCCCGGACGTTCTTCGCCAAGATGAGGTTCGCCCTCGATTACATCTTGGAGTGGGCGGCGCCGGGCGACCAGTGGAACCGGCAGAGGATCTCTTCGGTCGACGCCCAGTTGAGGTACAAGTTGAAGGGGGAGAAGTTCACGAAGGCTTCGAATATCCTCAAGGCTGGGGCGAGCCACAACGCCGGTGGCAATGCGGACTTTGCGCACTACAGTGTAGAGCATGTGGTGAGGGTGTTTGGCTCGTAGGCGGATGCATTCTTGTTCCCACGGCCAGCGAATGGAATGAAGTCAAGCGTTTGGGCATATTGAAGAAGTTCTGTGCGAGTTGGAAGGAATTGAGCAATTAAACATGATTCGGGGATGTGTAGATGGCCTGCTCGCATTCCAGTTGTTAGCAGAATGTAGCCTAGCCATCCCCTTGATAATTATAGCGCTCGACACAACACAGTCGCCGCACGTATGATTCACTTCGTTCAAGTCCGACTTGTATGCCATTCCTTTATCAAATTTCTGTCTGACTGACACACTAGGTACAGTATGTTGTTTGATGCTGCAGTCGCAAGGAATTCTGACTCTCCCCTGCTCAAGCTCCACTCGCAACCAGCCAATCATATTTATCATAGCGCGGCCGACCTCAGCCCGTTCGAACTTCACCTCAGGACCTACATCCCATCCCCAACTTCACACAAGCTCAGGTGTTTTTGGCGCCTTCGTCAAAGAACTGGTTCGATTTCCTCTGGCTCTCAGCTCTCTGGAAATTACATACGATCCTGCTCTCAACGCCATCACACGACCAAGCTTGCCGCACCCTGCGTCAAGACAAGACGCGAGCTGCCATAATGGCCACCTCAATAGCAATCGCTCCCGTTGATGTTCCCGAAGACCACGAATTCCAACTAGTCTCCGATACTGCTATCATTCGAGATTTTTCGAAAAAGTGCAAAAACAGAGATGGGCACAGCGTAGGCGTTTTGAGCCTTGTTGAGAACAAGTCGTACACTGCTCGCTACGGAACATTCCTCATTCCCGCCACGATTGACCGTAGAATATTCTGCGATTGTCTCGCCTGGATGCATTTCTTTGAACCTAGACCTATCCAAAGGCGCGTGTGCCTGATGACACTATATTTTGCAGCAAACTCTGCCGCATGCACTGCGTAGGTGTTTGCGTACTATCCCACATTCACTAAATTGTCCCAACCACTGCGCCAAGCTGCACTCGCCTGGAGGGCGGATATTCACGTGAAGTGATTTTGTTCGTTGACCTCAATTCACGCAGGAAAATTTTGTGGCGAAGGGTGAATCGAACTTCACATGCTCCGCGCTGAGACGCAAGCCCCGCTTTTTTCTGCAGAAGGCCCCGTGCACACAATGCCAGCACGCGACAGGGCGAGTTTTCGCTTCTACCACTTCAGACACCACTTGCAAAACCTCTTTGACATCTTTGTGTGTTCTTTCATAGCCTGACGAACAGCACACTTTCTTCGCTTCCTCGGCGGCATAACATCTAACCATACTCTCTCACAACCAACACAAGATGGAGCCGGCCACGATTGCCATTCTACTCCTCGGGCTGCTCACCTTCTGGCCCATCCAACACTATGTGTACCTGTGGGCCACCTCCACGGTATCTCTTGCCTTTGCGGCGAGTGCGGGCGCCTATGCAGCATACTTCCTCCTGCGAGCCTGTTTTCGAAGACTCGTACGACGGTCCGAACTACCTACACGATCCCTTCAGGCCTCTCCAACTGCTGTTGGTGGTCTGTCTCCTGTCGCTCACCTTCCGCCTCTGACTACCTTCGTCTCTACCAATCCGCCAGACCTCCGGCCTGCACGCACAGAGCCATCGCAGCAACGTCCTTCGCGACGAAGACCGGATAGAGCGGCAAACAGGGCAGTCCACTGGGCGCCTGAAACAACCACGAGAGCTCCGGCTGCACCGACCTTCACTAGAACGATCAGATTATTCCCTGGCAGACCATTCCCTGGCAGACCTGGCACCTATGATCAAGCCATGTACCCTGGCGATTACAACCGTGCGTCTGCCAAAGAGGTTCTCCGGGTTCGGCATAATGAAGCTATCATTGCAGAAAGGCAGAGGGCTGCGTTTCTTGCCCGCAACAGTCACGCTGAGCCTGCTACCTCGGCCAATATGTCCACTCAAAAGGAGACTGTAGTGCAGGAGACCGTTCAGCCGAGTCCTCCGCAAATCAGCGTCTCTGATATGCTGCGACATGTTGAGGAAATGCACCGGGAGACGGACGCGCTTATCCAGGAGCGCAATCTCGAGCAGTCTGCCTTCGACTTCTGGGTTAAATACCGCTCGAGCTCCCAGATGCAGTGCTATGTCAGGGGCGTTTGTCAAGCCATAAAGGAGGTCATTGAGGCGTGCTCCTTCAGGGATGAAGCTGGGATCCCGAAACCAGACTTCTCCGCAGCCACGCCTCATGACCTCGAGAACAGGCTGGGACTGCGCGGGGACGCCTTTGAACGCATCTTTGCAGTTTTCACCGAAGGCTCGCGGGTTATCGGAAACGATAACAGCATGCAAGATGCACTGGCGTTCCTCTCCGACGTTCGGACCTTCTTTGCACAATGGGCAAGCGACACAGTGGCACAAGTTGTGCCCTCGTCTAGACCCGTGCAGGAAGGTCAGCAATCTCAGAGTCAGCAACTGGTCCCTTATGCTCCTCAGCGGGGCCCAAAGACAAGACGTGACCGCTTCCAAGAGCTGAGAACCGCCATGCAAATGGTCTGGTCCAGCGCTGAGGAGCTGGTCAGCGGGTTCAGTCTCGCCCCTGGCGTGGCTGACCCGAACGTCTGGAGGGCTGCGCTGTCGAGCGGGACTGCGCGGACTCTGAGGGAGCGCGTGCGTCGGACTCTGGATGAAGTTGCGAAGGCGGTCTCAGCCCGTCAGGTGGGCACGCCAGACTTTGTGAACGTGACTGTGAATGACCTCGAGAACATTCTTGTGTCATTCCAGCGCGTGGAGGAATTGGCTACTCTCTTCCAGCTAGCCGCCAAATACACTGGCGTGCAGAGCTGCAAGGAAGTGAGTATCTTCATTGATCAGCGCGTCGCCTTTTTCAACAAATGGCGACCTCATCAACCTCCTCAGAGCATGCAGCAACCACCAGCGGCCTCTCAGCCAGCTGGTGTTGCTCCGCATGTACAGGCAAACCCCCCTGCGACGGCTCCGCCCCCTCCGCAACCGCAGATCTCTCAGGGTGGCACTGTGTCGTCAGGCCAGCCCTTGAGGCCGACCTCATCCGTCCCGGAGCAGCATAGCCAGCCGTCTCTGGGCCAAGCACCTGCGCAGACCCAACTGCAAAGGCCGCCAGTAGCAGAGCGTCCTTCCACTGCTGCTGCTCCTCCTGCGCAAAAGCGGTCTCACGAATCCGTCTCGGCACCAGCATCTGCGCAGCAGCCGCCTCAGGACAATACAGTACCGTCACAGTCCTCGAACGCGGCGGTGCCAGGGGCTGCATCAACGCCATCTTCTACGTTGCCGCCACCTCAGGACATTCAGGAGCCTTTGCAGAGCAACCCACCTATGTCACAGCCTTCAGAAAAGGCTGCTGGTTCTGGAAAGCGCGCTCGCCTGTCCGCTCAGGCGCAGCAACCATCGAAGAACCCATCACAGGGTTTGCTAGTGAGGCTCGAACTTCCCAGCCCAGCGACTCCTGATCTGCACAAGTCTTCTGGCCAAAAAGAGCAAGAGTCACCTCAAATCTCATTCTTACCGGCTACAGCGCCAAAATGGACACCACCGGCCTCTTCGTCCAAGCTTACAGCATCGGCTTCATCGCAGGGTTCACCTGCGGCTTCCACGTCGTCGGGTGTGGCTCAACACACACCGTCACCGATGCCGCTGTCGCCAGCCATGTCTGTGCAAAGTACGGAGCCCCCAAGCAACCCCTTGTTTGACAGGAACTCGGACCGCGAGAGACGAGCGCAAATCAAGGCGTGGGTTTTCAACTGGCAGAACATGACGGATTTGAGCGAAAGCCTCAAGCTCAAGCTGCTACAGACCTTCGACAACCCGAAATACAGAGACGCCAAATTGCATCTGAATGACCCATCAATGAAAGTTTGGCTGTCAAAGATCGCGCAACAATCGGCGTGGATCCTTGAGTGGGCAGCTCCTGGCGGTACTCCAGATCGGAGCAGAATGACTAGAGTCCATGCAATCGAAGCTGGCTTGGTCGGGATACGTTTTGAGAAGCTGGTCAAGCAATTGGAAGGGGGTTACTTCATCATCAATCACCCGGAACTGGGTGCTGCGCAGATTGGCCTGAAGAAGTTGAGGATACTGAACGATCCATCTTACATGTAGCTGTCAAGAGCAGCCAACGGCGAATGATCATGGGAAATGGTACGAAGAAGAGCAAGTGCTAAAGGATTTTGAGGCAAGTTTGAGGCGTGGTAATTGGCATTGCGCATCTTGAGACCTGAATTATGTGTCAATGAAATGCAAGGATTCAGCACATAGACATTAAGTTTTACTTAAGCAGCTCTCAGTTCATATTACACTAAAAAATGCTCATGGACACCAATGACCAGAGTGGGTATCTTAGAAAGAGAATCTATGCATCAAATGGTGCCTCTACTCGCACCCCCGCGCAGTCAGTGAAAGAAAATACTTGCTATCTCACAGCAGTCCTTTTGGCTGATGTCGACGGTGCATCTTGACGAAGCTGACCAATGTCCATAATCAGCGCCCCTGAATGCATGCCCTTCACTTCATTTGTAGAATCAAGGCCGGCGGATTGTATGCTTTGCAACCAAGCAGCTTCTTCAGCATCTTCACTGTCGTCTTGATGTTCGGTAGCGTTGTCGGGATCCTCGTCGGCGCTGACCTGATGAGAGTGGCTAGATCGGAAGGTGTGGTGTTGGGAGACGTCGATCATATTCCTAGCTCGGGTCAGCATACCAGAACCTCTCTCAACGCAGGTATTGCGGCTACACGAACTCGGACGCCTCTGCCGTTATCTGTTCCAGCGCTTCCCTTTCGCGAGACAAGTCCTCGTCATCTGGTTGTGCAGCATCCTCTCCTCCCAGGCCGCCGTAATGGACTGGCTGCGAGTCGTCTAGAAGGGGATCACTCTCATCGACCTGGGCGGGTCAAGTCAGCAGGAGATTCGGAAAGGGGAGCCAGGTAAATTGCGGGCTACTGACATCTTGCGAGGGATGCCGATTAAGGCCAAGGCAGGAGGCGCAAATGCCCATCAAGAATGTGGCTGTCTCTCCTCGGCTCCTCTCTTCTGCTCCCTACGATTTTCCCGCCTCGCAGACGCGCTGGGATCAGCAATTTCTGTGGAGATGCATAGGATAGCATGCGACTTCTTCGGCCGAGTAATGCTTGCGAACAACCAGAAGCATGCAACGGCGCGACCAATGCTGGGCAATTCGCCGGGCTGCAGCATTGACGGGAGGCTTGCGATTGGCTGGCAGGATGACGTCGAATTGGCAGAGGTGCGGATATGCCCGCAGAGCCTCTTCTTATCAAAGAAACACACGCCCTACCTTGAGCTTGCCACCCTCCACCACACCTTACCAGTTGGTAGGTTGGCTGCGCCGGCTCTGGCCGTCACTTACCGGGCTGACGGATCAAAGGTATGCCCGGGTTACAGGGTCGTACTGTATCAGCTGATCGAGATTCCTCGTGAGCCTTTACTACAACCGTAGGTATCAACAGGTTGAATGGGTCGTACCAGGGGCATCTCTGTTTGAAACGCAGAGTGCCTTTGACCGATTTCTCTAGAAGTCTGAAGGCTGCAGTAATTTCCCTTAGCGACTTGGACGAATATGTTGTGGCTGCAGCTGTCAAAAAGGCCCTACCAAGATCACGTCCAGGGTACTGACATTCCGATGCGGATCATCGAGTAAAGAATGAACTCCTGCAAGGCCAAAGTGCTTGCATTATTCGCCAGAGCCATCTGATATGGATATGGTGGTGTGCCCCCAGCAAGGGTGGCCGGGGAAGCTCGCTCATTTGCATACCTTTCCGCCGCCACGGAATGCTCCTGTTCAACATCACACCTTGCACATTGCGACACGGTAGGCTTACACCATGTCTAGCTGCGCAAGGTCTTGGGAGGCTGTCTTCCACATATCGTGTTCAGCCTTCCCGACTTGGACGTGTCGCTTCCTACAGCTGCAAGGTATTACGAGACTGATACTGGTTGAGTCAATCGGTGGCTAGCCTGCAATGGAGAGGGAGGCGTAAGTTGGTATAAGATACCGCATCCATCCAGCTTGGGAGACGATCATCAGCAGCATCATCATCAGAGGAATATACAGCAGCGCCTTCCACTCACTCAACAAGCCTGCGAGCTCAGGCTATCCTGGCACATCTTTGCTGTTCATTCGTTCAAACCGGCAAAGTATCCAAGGTCAGCGCTATGGCGCGCCAAACATTCGCTGTGGCCGCCTTGTGCCTCACACTCACTTCAGTGTTCGTCGACGCCCGAGCAGCACGTCAGGTCCAAGTTCGAAATGCAAACGCAGAGTCCAACGGTGGTGCCGTCTCGTGGCTCAAAAACTTGAAGGCCTTGCTAGCGCCTCGACAACAGCCAGATGTCTGCTATGAAGACGAGTATTACAACTTTCTCTCCGACTCTTCCATCGGCGAATCTTTCTGCCAGTCGCTCCTGGATTATCCGAATACCACTGTCACGATCGATTACACACCCACCAGGTATGTGTCTCTTATCAGAAGCGAGATCTGCAGCTAATCTCCTCAAGCACCTTTTATGACGAATATACTACATTGGTGGCCACCCAGACCTCCGTCGTACGCGAAACTCCCACATCGACCGTCACTGCTACCGTCACTATCGGTGGAGGCGCAAAAGTCAGACGTCAGCCTGAAATCACGGCGCGTGCCAAGCTCACCGGAGATGAAGTCAGCGACTTCATTGCAATGTTCCGTAGACAAGCGTCTGATGTTCCTGCCTCTGAGAGCGACGACATGAGAGCATCCTTCGTCAGTGCCTGCTCTTGCCAAACCTACGGCGGGCCGACAGTGACAGAGACCTACACAAATCAGCCAACTGTTACGACCATTTCTGGCTTTGCTAGAAGTGCAACCACCGTGACGACTACTCGCGTGGCTGTCCCTGTCACCACGACCGTAACTACTTCTGTAAATGGTACTGCTGGATCCTTGCCTCTAGGCACTGCTTCAGCTCCGGGGTCGAGTCCTTCTGAGGCCCAGTCTTCTGAGCAGGCAGCGGGCTCCTCTGGTACTACTGTTTCGACAACTTCGACTTCTGGCGCCTCTCCAACCCCGACTGCACCGATATACTCTTGCCCTGAGGCCGACAACACTACGATAAGCTACTTGGTTGGCGCTGAGCGTTTCGACTACCTCATCCTCTGCGACACCGACATTGACGAGGACACTTTCTATGGCTCCCTTTACTACAGCAGCTTTGCGCAATGTATTGGCGCTTGCTCTACGACTGATAACAACTTCAACGCGCCTGTATGCCAGGGAGTGTCGTACTTCAACTCCCCGAACGAGAATGGATACAACTGCTTCATGAAGGTTGCAGGCAATAATACCGTTCCAACCGTCGGAGCAGACAGTGCCATCCTGCAAAGGATTGTCATCGGTGTTTCTGAAGATAATGAGGCAGGTACAACAACTGAGGCCGGTCCCTTCGCAACCGAGACGCCAGAAAGCAGTCCCGAGGAGATGAGTTCGATGGTGTCGTCGATGATGGGAAACAGTACTAGCAGTATGCCCATGATCACACCGGGTCCGAACATGCAACCAAGCGGTCACCTTGTGAACGTTGGGCCGTACACCTCCTACTCTACCTATGTTTCCAATGGCTCAACCTTCTCCTCGGGCACAGCGTTTTCTACCCGTTACACCAGCAATGGTGTCTGGTATGAGTCGTATTATACGACATACACCCTGGCCTGGGCTTCCGCCACCACGGAATACGCTTATGGCGCGCAAGGCACCGCGGTTTCTAGCGTCAACCAGACAACTTCCGAGGTTAGTGCCGGCGACAATGGAGAGCAAACTACCACTACCATAGAGACAACTTGGCACAACACCGATACTGGCGTCGAAGGTCAGACTGTCAATACCACCATCACCAACGCGGCGAACGGAACGCAAATATTCTCCACCGCGATTACCAGCTACTTCAGCTATGAGACAGCTAGTGCCAGTGGGGGTGCATCTGGTGGCGCGTCTGGTGGCGCGTCTGGGATTGCTTCTGTCCCTGCCAATGCGTCTGCTACAGCAACGCCGACTGGTAGTTATTTCTCGACGCAGACCGTCATCTATGGATCGGGAGGCTCTGCAGGCGGTTCTGGGTATCTCGCCTCTGGATATGTCAGTGGAACCGGTGGCTCCCCTTACACTTCCGCCACGACCATCGTCAACACGTACGGTACGGCTTTCGGATCTGGATATGTCGCCTCGGGACAAGTCGGTGGCTCAGCTGGAGGCTCCGGCTACGTCGCTTCCGGGAGTGCGCCTACTCCCATCGTCTCATCAACTGTCATTGTCAACACGTATGGCACGGCAGGTGGCTCGGGTTACGTGGCTTCTGGTAGCGCGCCTACACCTATTGTCTCTTCTACTGTCATTGTGAACACCTACGGAACCGCCGCCAGCTCCGGTTATCTTGCG
The DNA here is from genome assembly GCA_022701445.1 of Hortaea sp. C3G1500-4. Taxonomy (NCBI): domain Eukaryota; kingdom Fungi; phylum Ascomycota; class Dothideomycetes; order Mycosphaerellales; family Teratosphaeriaceae; genus Hortaea; species Hortaea sp. C3G1500-4. The sequence continues at coordinate 276,378 of JAJVDI010000015.1, forward strand.
TCAGGAAGCATCGGCGGTACAGCTGGTGAAAGCAGCACTATTCTGTCTGGCAGTGCTCCCACTGGCCCATCCTTCGGTTTCAGTGCACCGACCGCGCCTCGTGGAAGCGGCTATTCTGAGACACTCTCCGGAACGGCACCCCTGGGCACTCCTCCGCTTGGTACTGGCCCGGCCTCATACGGGACATCTGGTGGAAGCAGCACGATTCTGTCTGGCAGCGCTCCGACCGGCCCATCTTACGGCTTCAGTGCTCCAACGGCACCTCGAGGAAGTGGCTACTCTTCCACCATTCCAGGCACGGCGCCTCTGGGCACTGCTCCGCTCGGTACTGGCCCAGCTTCATACGGGACCTCTGGTGAGAGCAGCACCATATTCTCTGGCTCTATCCCGTCTGGATACCTCCCATCGTCTGGTAGCCCTCCTGCCTCGTTTCCAACCTTCAACAGCGAGTCGGGCGGATATGTCCCACCAACAGGCAGTGTGACTCCTGTTCCCTCTGTCAATACGACAAGCTACGCCTTCTCTGCTCCAAGTGGGCCTAGATCTCCTGCTTCTGAGTCCACGCCAAGTATGACGCCAGTGTTGTCGGGCAACGAGACCGTTCCAATTCCGACCGGTACAGCACCACCAAGTTACGGTTTCTCCGCGCCCAGCGGTCCACGATCTGGCTACCCAGAGACCAGCACCAATGGAACTGTTCTTACACCCACAGCCTACATGACGTACACACCTCCGGTTGTCACTGGACCTTCTCCATATCCGTCGCCGAACATTTCCACCTTACCAAGCTACGGGTTCTCAGCTCCCAGCGGACCTCGCTCACCATTCCCGGAAGGCACAGCAGCGAGTAGCGGTAGCCCTCTCCCGTCATACAACACGTCGATGCCGTATCCTACCGCGTCTGGCTCTCCAAGCTTCTCCTTCAGCGCTCCGTCAGGACCTCGTTCGCCGTTCCCATCAGTCACTGGCCCTATTGGTACCGGTACGGCTCCTACAGCCTACCCGCCGTTCCCAACGTCCCCTCAATCTTGCTTCAATGGCACCATAGGCACAACCACCATCTTTTCAACGGTGACCTCCTATGGCTGTTATGATGAATGCCCAACATCTGCGCCGTTCGGCGGCTACGGCGGACCACGAAGCTTCGGGCCTCCCAACTTCGTCGAACCGCCCTTTGAGACTTCGAAAAGTGCTTAAAGTCCCGGGAAAAGGGGATTGCTAACTTGAGTCGGCGGCTGGCCCCTGCAGGCAAGGACATCTCTAGCATGGCTTGAAAGGCGTTCACAGGATTATTGCGGCGCAATTGTGTATTTCTCGGCGCTCATGAAGACATTTGATAATACGATAGAATCCAATTGGTATTGTTTTTTAGCCAGATTTATGTTTCGTGTTATTTTTCTTTTTCGTTTTCTCTTTGACACTCACTACCCACTACCAAGCGCCGGGGATCTCCAAATGCACCCTTCGCCACCTCCACCGTATCCTCGGCCATTCGCGACCTATTGTTTCGCCGCAAATGCGGACCGTATGAAGACCTCCCTCGGCAATCGAAAGTTGCAACTAATGCAACTTATATGCCGGGCGTTATTGCTGGGCGCCAGCAAGCTTGCATGGGATTGGTCAATTTTGACGACATCTCGTCCGGCTTCATGGTTGATACTGTGAGTTGACACAGGACATGTTTGAGAAGGTGATTGGAAATGCGGCCGTCAATTCGTACAAACTGGCTATCCAGAACAAAAAGAAACACGCTAAAGGGGCGAAGGAAAAATAATCGTGCAAATCCTCCTCCTCAACCCCCGCATAAAAAGCGACATTCAATAGCTTCGGGGACCAGGCGGCGTAGATCAAGACAACGCAGCCGCTAGCCGATGAAGCGTTGATTGTCGGATCGACGGTACGTTCAGTCCCACCGCCCGCACAGCTCAATTGCGGCGAGTGTTGCCAATCATTTTGTACCTGGCCTCCTTGTCGGCCATGAGCTGCTTGATCTCATTCGCGAGCCCGTTCATCTCGTCGACGGCCTTCTCCATCGAGAACTTGAACTTCTGCGGGTCGGTCGAACTCCAGCGCTGGTAGTCGGACCGGTGCTTCTCCATCCGCCGCTTCTTGCGCTCGATCTTCTCGCACATGGAGCACTTCTCGGCCAATGGTAAGGTCTGGTAGACCATCTTCATGCCGCATGTCTCGCCGGTCCGGTATTCCCGTTGGCAGTGTTGGCGGAAGTTGCCCCACTTCCAGTCGTTGCAAGCGAACTTGTAGTTGTCGTAGTAGCACATGATGATGGTTGGGTCTTGATCAATGTAAGCCCGGCTTGCCGGCTGTGAAAGCGCAGGAGTGTTACTCACCCGTATTATGGTTCAGTAGTCTGGAACGTCGATGTTGTGAAGGGGAACTGGCTGCCAATCAAGTTAACACTTGTGCAGTCCTTCTCTCCGGAGAGAGGGGGTGAGTGCAAGCTAAGGTCCTGGACGAACGCCAAAGGCCAAGTCTGGGACCAAGAAAAGGGGTAGAGGGCATACCGAAGTAACTCGTGTTGATCAACACAGCCGATGAGAAGCCTGGTTGGAAATGAGAATGAAGATGAAAGAGACTTGAGCTGCCTTCAGCTAGCTATTTATGCTTTTGCTCTGACAGTCTGGTCCACCTTCGACTTGATCATGACCCATGTTCTGACGATGGGGTGCTTCCAACCGACCCTCCACCACGCCGACAAGGGCCATAGCTTGCGTGGATCGAACCAACGAAGACGGTCGGGGACCGCGGCGGGACGCCATTACGAGCTAGAGTCCCAAGAGTGGCAGCTGCATGGTCACCATGGCGTCGAGGGTTGTGGTAGTCCTGCACCTAGATATTGGATTCCCACAGGGTCATCATCGTCGTGGCCCCGTTTCCGCCTAATGTTGCTCGTTGAGTTAGACACACTTCCGTCGGTCGTCTGCCGTCACTCCGACGGGGCAAGGATGAAAAGCTTCAACGAAGTTTGCTAGCCCCCGGGCACTGAGATAGGTTGAAGTGTAGATAAATTCTCTCCAGGTCACGTGCGTTTTAGAGCTGCGACGCGAGTCAAGACATATCGAAGTCTCCACGATGCTTCATGTGACTGCGCTGTCCAGGGCCAATGGCATTTCAACCACCGCAGCAGCACACAATCTGTGCAACGGGCGCCAGAGCCGACAGATGCCTCAGTTCGCCATGCTCTTTCGGCCTCGGTGCCTTAGGCAGTGGAAGTGTCTGCAACAATGCTTGGCAATATCGCGTCTTCCAGGTGATGCAAGACGTCTTTTGGTTGGTTCCAGAAGCGAGAATGATTGCAGAGCACTCTTTCACACGAGCCCAGCATGCCGGGACGCGATAGGCCTAGCCAGACTGTGCGGGCCTCGCACAACTGCACGACGGATTCATCGGATGCTGATGACGGGTAAACCTGCTTGGCCGCAGACTACCTCGTGTGCTCGGTCGAAGGCTAGATGGCAGCCCACCAGTCACCTTACTACGATGGTCTGCAGAGGATGCCCATCGATCGTCATGGCAGAGTACATGACGGTACTGACACGGGCCTGCTTCCCTGCTGCTGCATGGTCCATTTGTGGGAATGCCCGTTGAGCAACGCTCAGCTGATCGCGTCCCGCTCTGCATTGTGCAAAACGCTCCGTCTAGTGCAAGGCTGGCCACTGGATTTTTTCGCTAGCAGGCATTGTTATCAAGGTTCTGACCGCGCTCGAAGGCAACTCAGGACCCGAGACCTCCTTCCAACTCGGTAGGCCCTCGGAGGCGGCGGCAGAGCAGCACTAAGTTCAACGAGGTCATCTCCGCTCTGTGACGTGGCAGTCTCGGTATGGTGGGTCTGGAAAGGCTATCTGTAGGCTCAGAAACGTTACCATCAGTGCGTGCTTAACATACAGGTGCAGGTGCTAGACAGGCTGAGACTGGCTTACATGTTCTGCAGCGTCAGGAGATGCTCACCGACCAGTAGGACAGACGGTCTCTGGACCCCAATCGAGACGTATCAGAGTGACCTTCAAACACGGTATACCGTCCTGAGTGCTGCCGAAGATTTAGGGGGGCGGTCTTGCCGGCGAGCTTGCAGTCCTAACACGGCACTGCAGCTAGGAGATCCACTTACGCACGCTCCTTCCTCAGGCGGGCATGAACCATTGCCTTTCACGCAGCCACGCCGTGGATCGAGCCTGAAACCGACCGCCATTGAGAGCTACCCTCCATATTACTCTGCATGACAGGACCAGAGAAGGCTGGGGAAGAGCATTCAGGGTCGGTGCGCACAGTCAAAGCGCCGGGCTGCAGATTTCACACACTGCTGGCCCGCTATGACGCTCGAAGCGACGAGGCAAGGTCGGAGGCTTGCAATCGAGCTCTCAGGGCCACTCGGCTAAAGGAATATTGCCATTGGCCTACGAATTGGCAATTTTTTCAAAGTTATGAGTAAAGCAAAGACGGGCGAGGCAAGCGGCTGACGTCGGATTTGGCTCTGAGGGCACCTGCGCTTTCGGGCACCTGCGTTTGGTCACGGGAAAAGAATGACCTGCCCGTGAGTGGAACTCGCGACAGCTATGGGGACCGATTCACGGCGAGACGCGTCGCCTCGTTTTCACCTGATGTGTCTCGAGGTGCGGACTAGCTGGCTAATGAACTTTAGCTGTCCACTAAGTCATTGGATGAGCTGGCAGCTCCACGCAGCCAATGGCATCCTCTTGCCCATCACCGAGGAGTTGCGCCATTGAGGCAGCGCAGGCGCGCCTGCGCTGATTGGTTTGCTGAGGCGACGGGGCACAGCCCAGGCTCAATAATAATGATTGCACAGGCGCAGAAGAAGATGCAATGGAATCTTCCGTGCATCCCTCGTTCAAACGGTCGGCACGTGCGCAAGGCTGGGGTGAAATGGCTCTCTTTCGGCAGCGCGCTTCCCATCAGTGGTGACGAGGCTCCATCGCAGTCTCGGTGTGTTTTGCTGGCCGAAAAGACACTGTCTGGCGGTGGCGGTAGCAGCAGCTAGTCGAAGGGGCGGTGCCAATCGCTTCACGCGTTGGAACCGTTTCGATAGCGGCGCGTTTGATCGCTACTTCAGACGCTCAACGGGGTTTCATCGTGCCCAGGAAAGCCTCGTCGACGGTTTTACCTAACACTTCGCGCCGGAGCATGTACCATTACCCGCCGTTGCATGCATGCGCAGGTGGGTGGAGTCGGAGAGAAGCAGAGATGCCTTAGGCAGGTGAGACGTCCAACTTGGGGGGTTTCGGGTCTTTGGGTAAAGGCGAGATGGAATTGGTTTAGTTATGGTTGTAAGTCGTCAGGTATGTGTTTCAATGGAAGACAAGCACGACGGCGGAGTATGCAAAAGATCATGTCGGGGCCCGTCATATGAAGTGGAAAAGGAGGGTGCATTCCACGTCGATTCTCTGGTTCCGCACGTGCCCAGTCTCGTCAGTCCAAGCTTCAGCCTCAAATGCCGGCGCTTGCGCCATGGATGCCGAGCTGCTTCCACAACGATGACTGGCGATAACCTGACCACAGTATCTCACCATCCTTATAGTTATACACCTGCATGATTGATCTTCCTGTCACCGCTCTGTAGCCGATCATGTCTGTGTCCAACCTTCCTGACGAGCTGCTTCTCCGTGTGCTGTCCTTCCTCGATATCCCAGATCTCCTCCACTTGTCACGAGTAGGCAGCAGCTCAGGACTTACATCTCAGCATGTCTGGTCTTGCTGATACCACTTTTAGACATGTCGCCACCTCAGACTGTTATCGTTCGATCCCTTGCTACACCGTCTTCGGCTACGCTATTCTCAAGCCCGGATAAGTTACCTACTTGGACGCAGACCGCCTGTATTGGCCTTGCAGCCCCCAATCTCCACCATCTATCTGACGCGAACGCACTTGGCCGCGCGAAGATTACACTGGTCTTTGATTTGCATCCGCCTGGGTCGTGCTCTGTCGAGAAGACCCAACCTCTCAACTCTCGTCTCCAAGAACATCTTTCCCAGAGAGTGCTGCAAACGTGACATCGGCTCTGGCGACATCATATGGGGCACAGGCATAGCGGGCGCCTTGTTAGAGCGCAAACGACGAGTGGAGCGGGAGCATCTCTGTCACGGCCTACGAGTTTGGCTAGAACGCAAGGCCAATCAAATCCAGGTGCGGCAGAAAGATGCCGCCGGTGGCGTTGGTATACTCGTGTGGCGGTTCTCACGCAAGATGAAAATCACTGACAGCCGGCAATCATCTGATGGACGTGTTGAGCGTCCTAGACGGGAAAAGGTCACTCGTCTAAAGCGCTTCTGGGAGAATCTTGCCGGAGAGCGTTCTTCGGCAGCGACCACGCCTCCAAGTCCATGACACGCCATTCGGAAGCCTCAAACTTTTGTCGTCTTTCTACTTTGGGAATCAAATTCCAGCACAGCTGATGTTTGGGGTACTCCGCCAAGCTTGAGAGTCTCGAGGCGACTACTTATCAGCGAACTTGCACAAACGCCATGCAAACTGACTTTGTGGGCTTTGCCATTCAAACGAGCATTATGACTACACGAAGTACACTCTGTGGAGCCTTTCTGCCGGGTGGTCATTGGCCGCTCATTACCGCAGCTCTGCACTCTCAATCTTCCTACTCTCATACTGCGAACGCTCAACGATGTGACGTTCGTGCTCACGAGCATTAAGCATGGCCAGCGCGAGTTCCACAATCGTCGATGCTTCATACGAAGCCATTGTCAAGGCCAACATGTCGATTAGGAGCGTCAGCAGCAGCGCGAGATGCAACGCAGTAGTCGCCAGTAGATCCCATATGGAGCTTGCCTTTCTAATTGGGAGAAAGTGGCGAATGCCTATTTGCTTGTGTCCGGTGACCAAAAGCAAAGTATGTTGCCAGCAGTCGTGACTTTGATCCTGATAGAGCTTTCTTTGTCAAAGTAACTCTCTTCGTTGCATGAAAAGGAACATGCGAATGAAATTATGGCAACGTCAGCACCGCTCGGCTCTCTTGACCAACATGGCGACCGGAATATCCGTGCATTTGGGGATTTCGGCCAGCAGATGCTTCAACGACCTTGCATTCATCTCACCAGTCCCTTTGTGCAACAGAGTCGCTTGGTTCGATGGAAGGCGACCTGTTTCACATGTACCTGCCAGGTTCCTTAGCTAAGGCCGTGGTTGATGGCAAGGAAATGCCGCTTGATGGGAAGAGAATTTGAAGCCAGCTGTTGGTCTTCTTTGTGTCATGCTCAACAAATGGCTGTAGCTGGCTTTGAGCTATGTAGTGCTCCCAGTCTTGAATACTGGTCATTGTACGGTGTTGGAGCGCGGCAATCATATTGCCACCTAGATTCTAACACCTTTACAAGGTGAGTTGGTTTTCGCGCATTGCATCGGGCTCAGTAACTGTGGGCGATAGTGACCATGCTGGCCACGGAGTCTGCACATGCGCTCTTTCTAAGCCGATGAATAATGATGGTGACGGATACCAACAACTAATAAACTTGCGTGAAAGTGCGCGAAGGATGTCCCACCCCGCTTTTCTTGCCGTTTCGGGGCATCAGTACCCTGGCTTCTATCGTCAAAGCTTTGTTGTGTCTGGAGTATCAGCGCTCAACTCACCAGCATGGGTCAGTTTGTAGGGAAAGACAGCAAGACAGCAAGACCGGTCGTAGTCTGAAAGCCGATGACTTAGCCTTCGACTCTGGCCAGATAGACTGCTGTCCTTGAGGATTCCAGCCAACGTCCACTCGTCTGACATACAGCAACCATGTCGACTACGAAGTTTAACACCGACTCCTTCGCATTCATTGTATCAGATGGGCCCAGAGTGCCACATAATGCACGAACCCTCATCCGAAAGCAGGCTATGAAGGATGTCGGAATCGCACGCAAAAAGAGAGGGAACTATGGTCGTGCGAACCGACGCCAGGTGCTTGAGTCTGTGGCCGACGCATCCCCAGTTGTGGTTGGTGAGCCTGGCGATGTCTCAGTTCAACATGCGGAAGATGCAAGTGGTGACTCTCGCTCTAACCTGGCCGACGTCGATGAATACTTTCCGAGAGCAAGTCGTGTCACCAGTGCGACTCAGCAGTCATTGGCTCCGTTTGACTTGCTTTCCTCCAGCATGAGCTTCTGTCCTGCTTACCAGTCCGCTCGCTCAAGGTTCGGCGTGGAACTCTCTGACTTGGGTGTCTTGACAAACTTCAACGTGGGGAAAAGCACGATCGCGGTCATCGCTGCAGATCCGTCAAGGCTCATCACTTTACTGGGAAGGCATCAATGGTCATACCTTGAATTCGTGCCGGCCCGTTATGGCCATAGCAAGTGTCTTACCGCGGCGACTGATGCCCTTCTGGCAAGAGTGCAACATGTGCTGTCGCCGAACAAATCTCTTGGCACTGACTGTAGTCGATTCTACGGTCGAGCGTTGCGCACCCTGCAAGATGCGCTCATGGACAACAAAACGGCTGTGGAGGCTGATGTACTAGCCGCTACTCAACTCATAGCTTTACATGAGGTAGGCCAGCTCGGTCACATCATAGTATCCCCTTGACTGACACGTACCAGCTTCTCGACGGCTCCCATAGCGCTGCATGGTCCCACCACGTCGAAGGCTCCGCTCGTCTCATCAAGTATCGCTCGCCTAGGCGCTTCGGGACAGAATACGAAAAGGCTCTGTTTGCAGCTCATGTCGGGGCAATTGTCTCGGAAAGCTTGGTGAACAACACTTCCTGCTACCTGAAGCAGCCTGAATGGGTTGATGTCTTCACTTCTCTAAAGCAAGACACCCCTTTCTTGACTGACCGAAGCCCGCTGGCGATCGATGCCAGGCTCACAATGTTCGGCATACCCGGACTGTGGCGTGACATCGACGAAGTCGTCAATAGTCCAGGCTATTGCGTCTGTGCACCTATGGACATTCTGGAGTCAAGAGGTCGCCAAATTCACCAAGCTTTGGTCGACTGGCTGGAAGATTACAACGCGCACTGCGTGAGTCTCTCATTTACGCAGCCTTCAGCCTGTGAACTTTCACTCCGCCGTGAACTTTTTGGAGCCGTTATCGAATGTCTTTCGCTAGTGAAAAGATTGTTAGCCACCGTCTGTGAATCTAGCAGATTAGCATTGGAGCCAGAAGTTCAGGCTCTGGCGCAACTTATCCTGGACTTACAGAAACAATCTTCTTTCAAGCACTCCTGGTTGTTTAGCGGCCATGAGGCTGGCGTGGCTTATACGATGATTCTAACAAAAGATCAATGGGAAGAAGATGTCAGTGGGGAAGATGCCGACGTCCGTATAGAGGCCGCGCGGAAAAGATACAATGCTTGGAGCAAGACTCTCCGTATGACCGACTAAGCACAGATCGATGTGCGATGGGCCCAGACTGACACTGGCTTAGTACCTAGAGGGAAATGCATACGCAACGCTATCTTCTCAACAGAGGGTATTTCTTGGATCGAGTGACGGTTCTGAGGCCAGCTGCGTCTTCCACCAGAAAAGAAAAAACATGGGTCCACCGGTACCGCGACATGAGGCGAGCCGTGAAAAGCCAATTCTGGGCGGAGCAGTCCAGGCGTGCGGGATCAGACTTGCTGCTTGCCGGCTTTCCAGAGCAATACCAATGGGATGCCGATACTCCAGGCGTACACACCTGTCCTAGCGAACGCGAGCGTGTCGTGCGATATGGTGGTGTATAGGGTCATGTAGAGCGTTCGAGCGCCAAGGAACGAGAGCGCTGCATTGTTCAAATCTTTCGAGGGCAATTTGGACATGTTTCCCGCAAGCTGTTGTGTAATGTTAGTTGGAAAAGGGAGCGCAAACAAGGGAGCGAGAGGCCTACGATAGCGCCAGCGAACAAAGGGAAAACCTCTAACGAGTTCAGATGAGCACCTCGAGCGCGAGATAGCTGGGCCCAGAGGGCGTCGGGGAGCTTTCCTTTCCAGGTTTCGAGATTGTTTCTGGGTCTTGATCCAAATCAGAACTGAGTGGCGTCAATCTGAGAGGTTGTGGCATCATACTGAGCAATACTCATCTGTCCCCGGGTTGCAAGCATTAGCCTTCCCTGGCAATACAGATGTGGTACAAGCCCAAGGCCGAAAGCCATTGGAATTGAGTGGATCGACCAATTGTCTGAAGCTGGTAGCATTGAGGCCATGTTGTTTGGTGGTTGAAGTAGCAAATCGGACTTGACGCGATCTGTAGCGGAGCTTTAATGTTGTTGCGTGGTTTCGTCCACAGCGATGGGTCTTTTTATGTACATCGATGGTAAAGTTAGTGCAATGGAAGGCCCACTCAAATTGCCACATACGGTCATCGGGTCTGAACGTTTGAAGTCACCACCACTTTCCCAAAGAGGTAAGGTCTGCCTTGACTTTCGCTAACCTCTTCTGGCTTGTTGGAGGTAGCATACATTTGCTGTTGGCCTCATGTTGGTGCCGGAAAATTGTCGCAGGACCTGAGCAGCAAGACAACCATTATACAACCTTGGCTAATAATATTACAGATCTTCCAGGCCCATTCCACCAAAGTCGCCTAGGAATTCTCCTGTCTTCCCACCTCCTTCATCCTGTTGACGGAGCAGTTCATCCACATCTACCCTGCCAGAAGTGAGATACTTTTCGCTCACGCCAACGTTAACTCGCTGCTTCAACAAATCCTTCAGCTCTGCTCTCATCGCTCCCACCTCTTGCTTTGACAGGCCTCTGGCTTCCCTCTCCTTCTTCTTCCTTCCACTACCTCTCCCCCTGCGCCCCTTCTCTTGCTGTTCGAATTCCTCAGAGTCATACTCTACACCCAAGTCTTCCGCTGCCTGTCGCATGAAGTCGTTTTGCTTGTTGCCTTTCTCTTTCGCGATAGTTGTGTCCGCAATCTTCTTGGCCAGCGTCGTTCTGGGCTTGAGACGTGCGACTATTCTGCGGTCGATGTCCAGCGTGCGGATGTAGAAGCCTTGTTTGGCTGCTTCGTTGGCAGACTGTTGGTGCTGTACAGCAGACTGTGCATGAACCTTTGCCACAAGTCTTCTCACGCCGACCACTTCCTCCGGACCGCAAAGTAAGATGCTGGAGCCCGCTTGGCCAGCACGAGCAGTACGTCCAGACCGATGAACGTACATATCAGCAGCACGTGGAAGATGATAATGGACCACAAGCTGAACACCCGCAATATCCAAACCGCGAGCTGCCACGTCGGTGGCGATCAAGATTGAAGAAGACGGTTTCTTGGGATCCGACGCCTGACTGAAGCGTTCAACGGACCTCAGGCGTGCCTTCTGCGGCATTCCGGAATGCAATGCTAGAGCAGGCATGCCCAGATTCTGTAGAAAAGGTGTAATTCTTCTCACAGCATCGATTGAGTTCGTAAAGACGAGTGCCCGAGTTTTGCTGTGCATTAATAGTAATGCGTAAAGGTAGAGGTCTTTCTCCGTGCCATTGCATTCCACCAGGCCTTCCTTTAGGCCCGTTGCCATTTGACTGACTGGATTTACGTCAATGAATTTTGGCTTGTCCTCCCGGAAATTGATCTTGGAAAGGAGGTATTCAAGCGACTCTTTGTTGCTCATCAAATCGCCCCAAGGCTTTCCCTTGCCCGCCAGCTTCCTCTGTAAACCACGGTCGAAGGTGGCTGAAAAGACCAGTGTTTGTCTCTCAGACGAGGCATCTTGATCCTTCTTAGCACCACCAGGTGCCCCCTCCACAGCATCGCCATCCATTTCTTTGCGGTCGAGAGCGTTCAAAATCTCCTCCACCTCTTTGAAGTGTCCCTCGCTCAAAAGTCGATCGGCCTCGTCAATGACAAGGAAGTGAATGCGTTGCAATGCCTTGATGGTGCCCTGCCCAGAACACATGACCTCCCATAGCCGTCCAGGTGTACCAATGACGATATCAGCATCCTTCAGTTGCCGTTGTTGCTTCTGCACCGAAAGACCACCGGTCAATGTCGCTACGGAAGGGCCATCGAAAAGACCATTTGAGCAAAGAGAGTTCAAGTGCTTGCTAAGCTGATGAGCCAACTCACGAGTTGGCGACAGTAAAAGCGCGAGTGGCGTTTTGTTCTCTCCCGCTTTCACACGCTTGGACCGTAACTCTAGAAACCGCTCCAAGATGGGAATGCCAAAAGCCAAAGTCTTACCCGAACCAGTAGAAGCCTTCCCTACAACATCATGGCCATTCAGAACTTCCGGGACCGCAGCTTCTTGGATTGCGGTCGGCTTCGAGAATTTCAGCTTTCCTAACGAAGCCATCGTATCCGGATGAAGCTGGAGCTGTCGCCAAGCGCTGACATCTACTTCGGCAGCGTCCTCGTCCTCGTTGAGAGCTTCGAATGCAGCTTTCGAAGATGCTGTGCCGTTTGCTGGAGCGCTTTTTGCGGCCTGTTTTGCCTTTTTGTTTGTTTGGGCAACGGACGCGGAAGGTGAGTCGTTTTGAGTGCCATGAACAGAAGATTCGTCGTCGTCATCAAAGCCAGTCCATTCTTCTGCACCGTCATCATTTTCAACTTTGCCGTCGTCAATGGCTTCTGTGGATTCCTGATCGGGTGCAACGCGTGCTTCCTTTGATAGGAAAGAAATCTTTCCCGTAGCCTCGTCTTTTACCACTTCAACGTCATCAACTTCCTCTAGACCAAAGAACCCCTCATAATTGTCCATGCGATCCGGCATGGCCACGTCTCTCCAGGCTAGATCGTCTGCTCGACGTGCCGTCTTCGCCTTCTTTGCCGGCTTTTGGGGCTTGGCCTGATTGACCGGCTCTACATCGCCACCCTCCAACCGTTTCCGCTTTCTGGCCTTCATCGCCGCCACTTTAGGCGGAAGCGCCTTCTTGGTTTCTGTTGCCGCCATGGCGAGATATATACGTTCTGACGGCGCCCCCAAGTACTCGAAGGCAAAGGCGCAAATCTACAAGAGAAATTCCGGCGGTCATACCCGTTCGGAAACGGACGTGCCCGCTTCCGAGATGCCGACGACCGACCGTGCGCGCCTTCATCCTCCAGCGCAACTGGCTCAACTCTTGCGCCTTCTGTCTTCAGACCTAGTCAGGTGACTGTCAGAGTGTCATGCATTAGGATTGTGATGCCAGCCACCATGAAACAACCCTACAAACCCCCATCATCCACCACCATCATATTCTTTGGCGCGGATCATGGACGGTACCAATCTCACCACAAAAAGGAGTTTCAATGACATCCAGCATATTGTACAGCTATATGTAGCCCAACTCACAGAAGGGTGTGGGGTATGGTCATGCGAGAATAAAATCTGCGACACTGGAAGACGCAACACAGAGCCTCCACAGCGACCAATTAGGAAATATAGCCCACGATCTGCCCGCACGATAGCGTTGGCGATTGCAAGTGGGCCGGCCCCCAGGAAACATCTTTGTGGCAATTTGCATTATGGCGACCAGCAGTCAAGAGAGTCTGTCTTCACCAATCCGGAGCCTGAGACGCCACGCGATGCTTCCGATCTTACTCAGCTCCTGAGCGACACAAAAAGCGTCCGACAATTCTTTGCTGGTTCAAAGACCGCCAACGTTCAGCCGGCGCAGAATGAAGGCGTTCTTATCCAGCTAGAGCACCTACTCGCCTCCGAATCGCTGCCATCTGGCGAGGATGATCGGGGCGGATCATTGTCTTCTGAGGCCGCCAGCAGCATCATCGTGCAGGCAATCGATGCAATTGTTGAAGACATGCCCAAAGCCACCCGGGCCCAATACGAGTTTGCAGACTCAATCATCAGACAAGGCTGTTCTTATCCTGCTGTAAACGGCAGTACTCCTACGGACCCGAAATGGAATTGCTGGCTGCATATATTAGATCTGATGGACCAGCGATCAAGGTTGAGGTTGCTTAGTGTTGTCTGCAAAGTCTTTGCCGTTAGTTCTCATCAAGACCTTGGACACGCTGACTGCGATGAGAATGGGCAGAAGTCTACGGACGCTGTCCATAAGCGAATCAGCATTCACAACGGTCTTCTGGACTACTTCAAAGACCATCCTGCGAGCATCCTGGCGCTTGGGCCGATGTGTAAGAAAATGTTCCTTTCACATTGGGACCACACTTCCACGACCGTACCGCTTGGAAGCGTCACCTGCGGCGCACTTGAGATCCTGGAGCTACTCCACGACAACTTCGCTGATTACAAAGGGTTCTTTGATTCACACGTAGCAGCACAGTCTCTCGAAATTGTGGACTTGGCCCAAAGTTGGAAGCAGGCGACTAATTCATTGAAAACACGACACTTACTGAGCTTTGACTTCCTTTTCCCCGCACAGTCAAGGGCGATGTGCTTCCGCATGATCAGCCATCTTAAGATGCGCGAAGCGGTATCATTCGCCGAGCAGGCGGCTGCCCTGCGGCGGCGTATGATGCCGCACATGCTAGATGATGAGCCAGAGGGCAGGCTTAAGCATCTCGAGCAACAATACCTTCTTCTTAATGTGAGCCGCATTGACGTTCTTCGAGACGCTTATAACCAGCTATGGCAACGTCGACAGCGTGAGCTCTTCCGGCCTCTGCGAGTCCGCCTGGGAGAAGTAGATGAGTTAGAAGTTGGACATGACCTTGGTGGCGTGCAGATGGAATTTTTCAACTTGGTTTGTCAGGAAGCAATGAAAGAGGAGTCCGGCATGTTCACGACCGACGTACAAAGTGGTCTGAGTTACTTCCGCCCTGGTAGTCTTCAACCGCTGTACATGTTCGAGCTGCTGGGCTTGCTAATGGCATTGGCCATCTACAATGGCGTTACCCTGCCCATCAGCTTTCCGAGAGTCTTCTATAAGTTCCTAACGGATGGAGCGCTCAAAAGACCTTCTGATGACAGAGAAGGAGGCGGGGCCGCGCTTCTGCAAGATCTGCGTGATGCATGGGCTCCGGAAGCTCGTTCGCTAGAATCGCTCTTGAAAGAAGACATAGCCGACTTGGAGTACAGCTTCCCGCTGGACGCGAACGGCCTGCGGCTTGCTGTACATTTTCAGCAGGAAGGCGATTCTCCACCTCCGGTCTTGTCAAGCGTCACTGATGAAAAGGGTCGCAATGTCGAGACGATGCCAATGCTTACCTGGCCAGGATGGAAACTTCTTCGACCTCCGCAGGAATCTGGGATCGTCACAGCTGAGAACAAGTCTCGATACGTGTCCGAGTACGCTTGGTGGCTCACCTGGGCATCTGTTGAACCACAGTGGAAAGCGTTCATGAGCGGATTCCACCGTGTCATTGATCAACGTACCTTATCCATCTTCAAACCAGCAGACTTGAAAGCGTTCGTAGAAGGCTCGTCCCGTCTCGACATCGGCGAGCTACGCAAATCAACGCAATACGAGGGATATGAAGCCAAATCGAAGTACATCCAGAACTTCTGGCGACTTGTGTCCAGTTGGCCTGATGAGAAGCAGAAGAAGCTGTTGAAATTTGTGACGGCGGCGGAGAGGATACCTATTGGGGGAGCAAATCAGTTGACATTTGTGATCAAGAAGACGGTTGTAGAAGATCTGGAGCATCTTCCTACCAGCAGCACGTGTTTTGGAACACTATACCTGCCGAGATATGCGAGCAGTGAGGCTTTGAATGAGAAGCTCAGTCTGGCTATTGAGTACGGGCTTGAAGGCTTTGGAACTGGGTGAATGAAGCTGTATAACTATGTGTTCTTTCCATTTCGAGCGTGCCGTCATGGCATCTTTTGTGATCAGTAGAAATCCAACATCATCGACAATCACAGCCTCGCAGACTACGGCGATGCGTCATAAAATTTCCTTCTGCTTAAAACGCAATCGCTCCACCATCTATAACCATATCCGCACCGTTAATATACGAGCCCGCCCGACTGGCAAGCAACACACACATCCCATCCAGCTCGCCCACAGCCCCCATCCTGCCCATCGGATTCCGACTCGCCCAGCTCGCCCGCGCCTCCTCAATCGACCCACCCCCAGCATTCAAAATCGTATCCATATACCCCGGCGAAATACTATTGACTCTAATCCCGAACGCCGCCCACTCGGCCGCCAGACTAGACTTCAACGCAATGATCCCGGCTTTGGAGACATTATACGCCGCTTGCGCCTGAGGGTAATTAACCCTATGTCCCGAAATCGACGCCGTCAGCGTAATCGAGCAGCCCCCCGTCCCTTGCGCTTTCATCTGCTTAGCGGCCGCCTGCGCGCATAGGAACGACCCCGTCGTGTTGACATCCAGCGTCTTGCGCCATTGCGACTCGGTCATCTCCAGCGCGTGCACGCACCCGACGATCCCCGCAAAGCAGAACAGGTGGTCGAGGGAACCCAGCGTGGAAACGGCGGAGGAGATGCCTTCGGCGACGGCTTCCGCGTCCGTCACGTCGACTGCGATGCTGAAGACGCGCGCGGATGGGTGGTCGGACGCGAGTTGGTGGATTTCCTTCAGCGAGGACCGCAGCGTCGTTTCCAGGTCCCAGAGACAGATCCCCGTCGCGCCGTGTTCCAGCAAGGCGCGTGCGGCGGAGAGGCCGAGGGTGCCGGCTCCGCCCGTGATGATGGCGTTGCCTTCTACGGCGAACCGGGCTAGGGCGCGGCCTTCGGGTTTGAGGTAGTGGGGGAGTGGTGGTGGCGGGGCGGTGAGGGAGCCGGAAGAGCCGTCGGAAAGGGTCATGAAGGGGAGGGTGCGGCTGCTGAGCTCGTCGCGGTCGGCCATGGTGAGGTTTCTTTCTATTTGATGTCTTTGCTGGGCCTTTTAGTGTTGAACCGTCACAAGGGGAGCTCGCTCTAGATTCCAGAGAGGGTTTCCAGCTCGAATGTATGTATGGTCCTTTTACTGGATTGACTCGACGCCTTGCTGTGCAATTGTGACTTTCGTTTCTGCTCGGTCCCGAGCTCTATGTAAGAAGTGCGAAGAAACCTCAATGTTTTTTTGAGACCTGGAATTGAAGATTGATATCTACAGGCTACCTAATGGCTATTTCAATGGTACCGCGACCTAAGCAAACGATGATGTAGCGTCGCCTGGAGTGTGGAGTCTGACTCTGTGCTGTCGGGCAAGGGTCGCCGTCCACCCCGGACTGGAGTCGACCGAACGTGCACCGCAGCTCCACGAGTGAGAGCAAGTCCGCCGAGGTTATATTCGCATCATGGAAAGTGTAACGACTATTCAGGTACAAGAGGCTTTTTTGGATCTCCATGCTGCACTGGGAAGAATAGCTGGCCGGAACTTAAATGTGGCTCTGCGAAGAAGACGGAATGTTTGGCACGTTGTGTTTGCAGCCGACTTGTTATTACACAAGGAGGAGAGCTGGTGATGCGACGTTTGATAGGTTCCAATACACATGACTTCCTACTGGATGGAACAGGATCCAGGAGGTCACATGTCCGGGAATGACTGATCTTTCTTCATGGATTTCCCTTTTCACAACACTTTGTCTCTTTCTTCCTATCGAACAACGAACCGCAGCTCCAGAAGCTCTGTTTACACTATAAATTCATTATGTCGGAAGGACGACTCGGCAATGCAGTCACATCTTACGACAATCTTCGGCGCTCGTCGTCGGGGTTCCGATATCTAGTACTGTCCCGGCGGCTTGCCATACTTTTCGTCTGTAATCACGAAAGGTTAGAAGAGAGCGCTTACTGTTATGCAATGGGAGGAATTATAGGGTTGACATACTCTGAATGACCTCGATCCAGTAGTCATCCGGGTCAAGGACGAAAGCCACGTTGCGCATCCGGCCGTCAGTCAGGCGCTTCTTCCAGTTGACGCCCTTCTCATCGAATCTGTAGGAAGGTCAAGATTAGCGGCTATTCTTCCGACAGATCGGCTGATGTGCCAGAAGAAGCAGGGAGAAAGTGGGGAGATGTCGTCTGCCCTGAGGAAAGAACAACAGAGAAGCGAAGTAAGACTCACCTCTGACACGCCGCATTCAGATCATCCACACTAACACACACATGGCCGAAGCCCTGCGGCTGATCATTCCCATTATGGTAGACCTTGCCCTCCTGCTTCTCCGTCCCATAGTTCCACGTCAACTCCAGCAAACCCTCCTTACCCGCAGTCTTACCCTCCGCCGGCGCCTCCCCATAGCCCAGGAAATACAGGTTGAACTCTGCACTGGGATTCTCCGCCGTGCGCATGAGCTTCATGCCAAGGACATCCTGGTAGAACTTCAGACTCGCGTCCTTGTCCTTGACGCGAATCATGGTGTGGTTCATGCGGTACGTCTCGAGGTCGGTGGTGGTGACGTTCTCCGTCGCCTCGACGGGGTTCTGCGCGATGATCTCCACCCAGTACTCGTCTGGGTCCAACGCGAAAGCGATGTGTCGCATGCGGCCATCCTCGAGGCGTTTCTGGAATTTGTAGCCGGCGTCCGTGAGGCGTTGGCAGGCGGCTTGGATGTTGTCGACGCTGATGCAGACGTGGCCGAAGCCCTTGGGCTCGCGGTTGCCGTTGTGGGATTTGTAGTTCGGGTCGTTCTCCGTGCCGTAGTTGTGCGTCAGCTCGATGATGCCTTCGCGGTCGGTCCAGTGGTTGCCGTGGGAGACGGCGCGGGGGCTATCGTAGGCGAGGAAGTAGAGGTCGAATTTGTTGTCTGGGAAGGTGAATTGGTTCACGAGCTTCATGCCGAGGTGCTCGTAGAAGGCGACGCTAGCTTTGGGGTCCTTCACCCGCAGCATGGAGTGGTTGACTAGAAGACGAGAAGGCTTCAGATGAAAGGTCCTTTTATTTTTTATTTGCTCTGAGTTGTAATTGAGGCATTGCTTACGCTTATATTTGGATGGGTCAGTCATTCTGGCGGTGGTGGCGTAGGCTCGTGTGGGATTGAACTGTGTTGCGAAATGAGTAGTCCGACGGAGAGCTGCAGAAAGCATGAAGGGACTGCTGGGAGTGAAAAGGGCAGATTTACTTGGAAATGGGACGAAATGCACAAGGCTGACTGAAAGAAGGGCGCATTGAGTGTTTGGGCCATGATGACATAGTTTCTACGTGCCCCGCAGTGGGCTGTCGGGAGGGGTGCCCTGATCTCTCGCTTCGTAAACCGGAAGGAGGTGAAGAGGAAATTGCTGGGAGTGAGAAGAATAGGCAGGCACGCAGACACTGCAGTGAATGCTTGTGATCGCCAAGATATCCTCTCGACTGCCCGGTGTGCACTGACTGATGTGGTCGGGGAATCATGCCAACCGATGCAATGGACCTTGATGGGGCATGATGGTCGCACGTGACTCTTATCACCAGGACCCCACATGACGGCAGTGACTGAAGGACGACGGGCGCCCGCTGGTCGATAGCCGAGACGCATCTTCGTCCATTACAAAGCCAATCGCATCGACATCATCCGCGCCGAGAATGGTAATTTGGGTGAGATTCCCGTAAGATTTCTCGTTTCTGCCTATTGTTCCTCTTCCACTCTACCACACGGCTGTCGCATGCCCAATTCTTCCGCCGTCACCGTGTCGCCTCTTTATCCAATCCGATACCGGCCCTCCGCCAGGCTCCCGCTCACCCCGCTGTCGCCGAGGCCTCTCACGCTCTATCGACTTCCATCTGCAGCCTGTCCCACATCCGCAGGCAGACAACCGCCAGTGTTTGCTTCGGCCCATCACAAGCACTACCACTGCACGACCCGGCGCACCGCTCCCATCCGCCTCTCGAACCTCCTCCCCGTCGACCCTCCACCCTCTCCCCCGCCCGCCTCCATCATGTCCACCACCGACGCTTCCCAGATGTCCCTAGACACGTACACATTCCCGCACTCCCGCCTCCGACGACGTCTCACTTCGCCTGACCGCACCCCGCTTGTCCTGATCGCCTGCGGCTCCTTCTCCCCCATCACCTTCCTGCACCTCCGGATGTTCGAGATGGCCGCCGACTACGCCCGCTTCAACACGCAATTCGAAGTCGTCGGCGCCTACCTCTCCTGCGTCGGCGACGCTTACAAGAAGACCGGCCTCGTTAAAGCCGAACACCGTGTGAACATGTGCTCCCTCGCCGTGCAGGGTAGTAGTTGGATCGGCGTCGATCCCTGGGAGGCGTTACATGAGGAGTACCTCGAGACGGCCAAAGTGCTGGACCATTTCAATCGCGAGATCAATGAGAACCTGGGCGGGGTGTACGTCGGGGATTCCGGGGAGAGGAAGCCCGCGAGGATTGCGCTGTTAGCGGGTGCGGATTTGATTCAGACGATGAGTACGCCGGGCGTATGGGCGGAACGGGATATTGATTACATTTTGAGGAATTTTGGCGCGTTTATTGTTGAGGTATGTCTTCTTTTCTTTTCTCCGTCGGATGTGTCTTCTTGTCTTTACATACACGCATGCGCTTCCGCCCCTCTTCCCTTTGGACACTTATGCCAAGCACAACATCACACTCCTTCCTCACCTCCTCCACGACATGATCGCATCAACATCCAAGTTCACAAGAATCCTCGCTCTTCCGCCAAGCTGCACCTCCATTCAATAAACCAACCACCTAATCTAATACCCTCTCCAACAGCGAACCGGCACCGACATAGACGAAGCCCTCTCCGCCCTCCAATCATGGAAAGACAACATCTGGGTGATCCAGCAACTAGTCCAAAATGACATCTCGTCCACCAAAGTCCGCCTTTTCCTCCGCCGCGACATGTCGATCCGCTATCTAGTCCCGGAGCCGGTGGTGCAGTATATCGAAGAGAACGGCTTATTTGATGAGGACGGCGCGGCGTCCACTGGTTCTTCGGGTGGTAATGCAGGGGCTGGGGATGCGGAAGTAGAGGGGAAGGGAAAGGGCAGGGTGGGTGGCACGACGGGTCCTGTGGGTGGCATGGCGGGCGAGAGTAAAGGTGTGAGCGGCGTGGTGGGTGGAGATGGGCAGGGGGGTAGTAGTAGTGGTGCTGGAAACCCGCCTGCTGGATGACGAATGTCGGGATGATTAGGGAAGGAAAGAAATGGGCTTTGAAAGGCCTCTTGGTTTGGTGATTCTACTTGGGTATGTGTGGAAGGGAGAGTGAGCGGGGAGGGCGTTAAACTGTTTTGTTGCCATTGCTCTAGCGGCGTTACATGGGATTCCTGTCATGGGACAATGATGAAAGATGAGAGAGGAGCGTGGGGCTTGTGCTGTCAGCCTTTTAACAGCTGATTCTGGCCTTTCCCTTTAGATGGGTGGCAAGGCGAAGGGCAGAGATTACCCGCTCGCTTTTTATCAAACGGACGATACCAATTCTTGAGGGAAATAGATCAGGCGATGAAGGGAGGCAATCTGCTTTTTTTTTTTTTTTTTTGTGTCTTCTGTTGTACATCGCCCTTATTATGAGCGCACCTTTTTACAGGAAACAAGGCACGTTCTCACATATATGAAATCAATTTTCGCTTGCACTCATTTTTGGCTGTGGCTAGATATGAAAGGTGGGGGTGCTCATATTTAAGTTGTAATCTAAGCACTTTGAAATGATTGATTAAGACGTCGTCGTCATACTGTCATCCACGCCGTGAGTATGTTGGTATGGCCGCCAGTCACGGACGCCCTGGACACGGCTGCGCCCCCAACCCAGCAATAAATTAACAATGATGGTAGTGGGATGCAAGAATCCGCGCTGATGGCCGGGAGGATCTGATGTTTAATAAAAAGTCTAAATCACCTGGAAATAGATGATGCTTTGAATGTTTACCCGCAGAGTGGTTAGACAGCTATGTGTTAGCAGGAAACCGACCTTAAGCGAGACGTGTTAAGAAACCAACCACGCGGATAGATGCGGTTGGATGCGTTGGAAAGCGGCATATTACCAGGGCGCTATTGATGATCCTCCGCACGCACATCCCCACACGAACCTACAAACCTAGCGATTTGCTCATGACATGAGACGAACGACAGGCGATGATGATGGTCCTAGTTTGTCAAGCTGTCGCTCGCTCGCTTGACAGCGGCTGAGCACGCTATCGAACGGGTCTACCGGTCTCAATGAAACAGCCATACGATGGGGCTAGATTGGCGAAGGATCGGCCTCCCGAGGCTCCGAGATGAAGGCGTGTAAGCACTTGATGGAGATGCTAGGCTGCGTGCCATCACCAAGGAACAAGAGGATGATGGGCGCACTCGATTCAATCTTGGCCCATGGAAGCACGGTCTCGCAGGCCAACCCAATGTCTGGGATCGGAGTTCTCGTTCAGGGCGTGATGATTTGAGTAGTGGACGATAAGATTCAGGGCGCGAGACATTGGGGTCCGCTTCTTGGTCTGGTACATTTATGTCTCCCGTCGTCTGCGACGGTCGCTATGATTAGAATACAGCGTGGTCCGTACTTTGCAATGGCCGTTTGACGTTCAACCGGGCCTGCATTCGGTTTATAGGATGCGCGGCATAAGTGACAGGTGCGTACGGTGTACCTGCATAGGCGAACGTGTGTCCGCCCCTCCAAAAACAGAGAAACAGAGTTCAGCCAAACTTCGAGACCTCATCTCCCAGCGGCATATCGCCCCTGTACCTGCGTCAGCCACGCTACTTGTACCCAACGGCTAGCCGGCAGCCATGCCCCTTTGGTCAAGCGCAGGGCCTATCGAAATGCGGGAAGCCAACGTCTTCTCAACTTCACGCCTTCCTACTCGCTGGGACGGGTCTCTGCCATCCACAATCGCAGCGCTAACCGAGTGACAAGGCTCGCGGTTTTCCTAATCACGTCAAGAAACTCTGCATCGACACACATGGTAACCCGGTAGCGATGCGAGCGTGTCATGGCTCAAAACGGCAAGACACCTGCAGTCACAGGGGGAGGCGACCGACGAAGTAGAAGGAAGGCAGGGCGGAAAATAACGACATTGGCCTTGTGGGTCTCCAAAAGCATCACACCGGATCATCTTCACCCCCAAAACAAATCACTCACGCTGATGAGATGACGGACCGCTGCCGCGACATCTGCGTTTAAACCCATGGCCGTTCCTGTCATCCACCGCCCGTTGATGGCGGCTCGGCAAGTACAAAAGTACTTGTCATGTCCACAGTGCCACCCCGTTGAAGACGACCCTCTCTCCCTTTCCCTTCATCTAGTCTTCCCCTCTTCCTCCATCTCTCCCTCTCTATTAACCCCACAGCAAGAAGCTCTCCTTCCGCGGTTTGCTTCGCCTACACTCGTTTTTTCAGCAGGACGGTTTGGGGCTTCACTCTTTATGAGCCTGCGCCGTATCTTGTAGTCATTCGCTAGTATCCTTTCCTCTTAAGGAGACCCATCCTTTTATCTCTCTTTTCCTTGATTTTATTCCTTATCTAATCGCCGTTGCGGCGTCATGAAGCCGGCAACTTTGGCGCTGGCCTTCCTGGCTGGGACTGGTCCTGCTTCTGCTATCTCCGGTTGGGGAAAGCTGAGGAGGGACGATGGGGACCTGAAGAAGGTCGAAGCCGATATTCAAAAGGTCGAGAAGAATAGGCTCTGGAGCCGTGGCCCGTGGGGAAGTTGGAACAAGAATGCTACCGATTCGGGTTTGGCTACAGGGACCGGTACCGGTGTGCCAATGGCGACGGGATGGAATGGTACTGGGTCTTGGAACCAAGGCGGCTACGGTCAGGGCACTGGATCTGGCACCAATGAGGATGGCTCGGGAAACAATTCAGGCGACGACAATGGCAGTCCGAAGGGCTACTATCCCGATGGCGAAGAACAGGACGCCCCTGCTCAGACTTCGGGTATTGAGATGTCGACGACCGAGGTTGTAGAGACTACCATCATGCCTGTCCCTTGGGGCGCTTACACTCCTGAGGGATGGACAGACTCTGGCTTTGATGCTGCTACGTCCAGCACGCCTACCATCCAGACCACCGTTACAGTGAGCGACGTCCAGACTGAATACATTACTGTCTATCCAACTGTATCCAGCTATACGTCTGCAGGTCAGACTTTCACCAGCTCTGGCCATGAGACATCGACTGTTACGTCGGCATATCAGACTACTTTGACTTTGACCGTTACCCCAACTGATGCGGCATACACTGGATCTAAGGGGCAGCCAGCTCAAGCCAGCCCTGCTAAGGAGACCGACTCTTCCGAGGGCAGCCCATCAACCACCGTTGTTACCAGCACCGAAGTCCAAACAGAGTACGTCACCATCTTTCCGACCAAATCTGCGTACGTTTCAGGCGGCAAGGATCTCACGAGCACATTTGATGTGACTTCCACGGTAACCAGCACTTACCTGACAACTCTTACTCTTACCGTTCCGGCTTCTCCGACAAGCTCTGCTTCTGGTGATTATTCGCAATGGGCACCTGCCGATGGTGGAGCTGGTGGTGTCTCATCGAAAGGCAGCTCGCCATCTACGGTTCAAGTGACCAGCACCCAAGTGGAGACCGTGTACACTACTGTCTACCCAACGACATCGACTTATGCCTCTGGTGGCAAGGACGTCACGAGCTCATACGACCTGACTTCGACCGTGACGAGCTCCTACTTGACCACTCTGACGCTTACCGTTCCTGCATCTCCGACAAGCTCTATTCCCCAGGCCAACGGTGGAGCTGATGGTTTCTCGTCCAAGGGCAACTCGCCCTCGACTGTTCAAGTCACAAGCACTCAAATTGAGACCATCTACACCACTGTTTACCCGACTGCATCAACTTACTCCTCTGGAGGCGAGGACGTTACAAGCTCTTACGACTTGACTTCGACCGTTACCAGCTCCTACTTGACTACTCTGACGCTTACCGTCCCGGCTTCTGAGACTAGTCCTTCCAACGGTGACGGCTCGTCGCTTTCGGCTCCAGCATACGGTGGATCAGATGTTTCCACTCCGTCTAAGCCTACAGCGTCTGCTTACGTGCCGGGCGACAGCACCACGACCATTACCAATGTCGTTACGAGTTACACGACAACTTTTGCACCGACTGGCTCTTACACAAGTGGCAATGTCACCCTCACAGGCAACCGCACAAACGTTTCCACCGTGACTTCGACGTACCAGAGTACTCTCACGATTCCTGCTACCACAAGTGGTTCCGTCCCTGTCAACCCGGTCACCGTTTCTTCCGCAGCTCCCTCGCCGACCCGGTACACCACTTACACGTCCCTGTGCACCGAAACGAGCGCAGGATCTACCTACACAACGTGGCACACCCATTCTGAAGTCATTAGCGGCACCGCTGGCATGAGCATGCCCGCGTATGGCACCAACTCCTCCATGCCTACATCGAACCCAACTGCCGGTACTGGCTCCTCCGAGTCTTCTGGTCTCCCACCGTTCCCAACTGGTGGATCCTCATCGTCCGGAACTATGATGCCCTCTGGCGGACACGGTACGGGTTCATCCAGCTCTGCTACGGGCCCACAGACTACCAGCCAGTCTTCTTCCAGCCCTAGCATGACCCCGACAAGTTACACGACGTTCACCAGCTTGTGCACTGAGAATGGCACGACTGTCCTGCACACCCACAGCCAGCCTATTACGTCTAACGGAACGGCGACGAGCGGACCAGTGACTGGGACGGGCTCCCTAAGCTCCAGCATCACCTACAGTGGAAACTCGACTTCGTCTGTTGTCGGTCCTACCGGTACTGGCTCTGCTAGCTCTTCAGTGAGCGTTCCAGGAAATGGTACCTCCACAATTGAGGCTAGTAATACGGCTTCTGGCTTGCCATCTCCCAGTGCAAACTCCACTTCGTTGATGCCGACTGCTTCAGCTTCCTCTTCCGTATCGAGTGGAATGCCTAGCAGCAGTGCGAACTCCACTTCCCTCGTCCCTACGGCGCCCATGTCTTCCACGTCGACCGGAACTCCCGGCAACAGCGCTAATTCCACCGCGATGATGCCGACTGCTCCAGTCTCCTCTACTGTGTCAAGCGGAGTCCCAAGTAACAGCATGAACTCAACTTCGCTGATGCCGACCGCTCCTAGTTCGTCTGGTGTCTCGAATGGAGTCCCAAGCAACAGCGCGAACTCTACCTCTATGATGCCGACTGCTCCAGTCTCCTCTACTATTTCGAGTGGAGTCCCTAGTAACAGCATGAATTCTACTTCGCTGATGCCGACCGCTCCTGGTTCGTCTGGTGTCTCGAGTGGAGTCCCAAGCAACAGCGCAAACTCTACCTCTACGATGCCGACTGCTCCAGCCTCCTCTACTATGTCGAGTGGAGTTCCAAGTAACAGCATGAACTCTACTTCGCTGATGCCGACTGCCCCTAGTTCGTCTATTGTCTCGAGTGGAGTCACTAGCAACAGCGCCAATTCTACTTCACTGATGCCAACCGCCCCTAGTTCGTCTGCTGCAACGAGCGGAATGCCCAGCAACAGCGCTAATACCACCTCGCTTATGCCTACTGGGCCGACGACCTCTGCTGTTTCGAGCGGTATGCCCAGCGATAGCGCGAACAGTACCTCTCTTATGCCAACTGCCCCGACTTCAGCTGTCTCGAGCGGTATGCCTAGCAATAGCGCTAATACAACCTCGCTCATGCCTACTGGGTCTACGACATCTGCTGTCTCGAGCGGCATGCCTAGCAACAGTGCCAATGGAACATCTTCCATGCCCACTGCTCCGACCACAGACGTACCAAGCGGAACTCCCAGCAGTAGTGCCAACTCTACGTCCTTCATGCCGACTGCACCTAGCTCTGTCTCCAGCGAATTGCCGACCAATACTGTTAATTCGACCTCGCTAATCCCAACCGCCCCAACTTCAGCTGCTTCCAGTGGAATGCCTAGCAGTAGCTCCAACTCGACGTCGTCAATGCCACCTGCCACGACTTCTGCTGGCTCCAGCGAAGCTCCTAGCAACAGCGCTAATTCCACGTCGTTTATGCCTACTGCGCCAACCTCCTTGTCCTCGAGCGGAGTTCCGACTAGTAGTGCTAACTCCACCTCATTTATGCCAACGGCATCTTTCCCAACCACTGCCAACAACGCTTTTAGCAGCTCTGTAAACTCTACCCGCCACATTCCAGATGGCACCGGTCGCCCTTCTTGGTCTTACGGCAATGGCTGGCCTACAGACTGGCCCCAGATTAGTGACCTACCTCCGAGACCGACGTCTTCGGGCGCTTCCAATGCTACAACGCCAGCGCCAACAAGCACTAACTTCCCGGCTGGGAACAGTACATCCTCCGTGCCGGGCAGTACGGGCCTCGCGAGTAGCAGACCTTTGTCATCTTCGTCTACCTCGTCTGCATCTACCTGCCGGAGCCCAGAGCCAACACAGTCCTCGGAGTGTGTTCCTTGCGCCGGACAGCCTGGCTCGGACCCTGAGAAGTTCTGCGGCTACACCGCTCTCGACAGTGTATATGAGGTGATGCCCATTACCTGCAAGACCCGCGAGTACAACTTTGAGGTGACGAACACGACGTTGTCTCCTGATGGTATTGAGCGCCTTGTACTTGCCGTGAACGGACAAATGCCCGGCCCAGCTATCACGGCCAACTGGGGTGACGAGATTGTTGTGCACGTCAAGAATTCCATGCAGAACAACGGCACAACGATCCACTGGCACGGTCTGCGCCAGAACTACACCAACGAGATGGATGGTGTTCCTTCCATCACGCAGTGTCCGATTGCTCCTGGTGACAGCATGACTTACAGGTTCAAGGCGTCAAGCTATGGCACTTCATGGTAAGTGATAAGTACTTAAAAACTTTGATTAGAAACATCAACAAGTGCTGACTTTTTGCTCTAGGTACCACTCTCACTTCGCGATTCAGACCTACGAGGGCGTGTATGGACCTATGATCATTAACGGCCCCTCTTCGTCCGATGATGTTTACGAGGGTGAGCAGATGATTACGCTGCAGGATTGGTCTCATGTCCCGGTCGACGCCATGTACGATGCCGCCCAGACAGTTGGTCCTGCGCCCGAGCATGGCCCACGTACGCTCGACACTGGTCTCATCAACGGCATGAACGTGTGGGGCAATGAAGGCGATGCTGATGTAGTTGGCAAGCGGTTCGAGATGAACGTCGTCAAGGGCAAGACGTACAAGCTCCGTCTGGTCAACTCGGCTATTCAGTCGACCTTCGCCTTCTACATTGACAGCCACAAGATGAAGGTCATCGCGAACGACTTCGTCCCGATCGTGCCTTATGAGACGGATGTGCTTTTCATCAACATTGGCCAGCGTTACGAGGTCCTCGTCACTTTCGACCAAGAGGTCGACGATTACTGGATGCGCTCTGACAACCAGCAATCCTGCGCTAGCCTGGTAAAGCCTTACAACATCAAGGGTATTGTCCGCTACGAGGGTAGCACTGGCAAGGTCCCAACGTCATCGGCATACAGCTACACTGCCGACTGTAAAGACGAGCCGCTGTCCAAGCTTGTGCCTTACTACAAGATGAACGTCGGGACGATTGACGATCAGATTGCCAAGACGGTCACGATCGGCGGCAATGGCGGAAACCCGAACCTTTACAAGTGGTCGCTTTCGGGCACCACTTTCACTTCCAAGTGGGAGCACCCAACCCTGGAAGCCATCACGGAGGACGGTACGATTCCAGACTACTCCGGCAACCTCGCCATCGAAGTCCCCAACCTCGGCGAATGGGTCTACCTCATCATCGACTCGCCCATCCCCTTCCCCCACCCGATCCATCTCCACGGCCACGACTTCTTCGTCCTTGCCCAAGGAACCGGCCTGTACAACTCCAACGTCGAGCTCAACCTGGAGAACCCGGCCCGTCGCGACGTGGCCATGATGCCATGGGACCCCCGCCAAGGTCTGGGCGGCCATCTGGTCATCGCCTTCTACACCGACAACCCTGGAGCCTGGCTCGCCCACTGCCATGTAGGCTGGCACGTTGCAATGGGCTTTGCTCTCCAGATCATCGAGAACCGGGAGGGCATCAACGAGACGGTTCACGATACGTGTATGCTTCAGGACACTTGCAAGAATTGGCGGGAGTATGCTCGCGAGTTCGACGTCTTCGCTGAGGACTCGGGCGTGTAGTTTAGTTTATGACGGAATAGTATGGGAGGTTTTATATCTTTGTAATTGAAGTGGTGATGATTCTGTCGCAATCTCCTCGTTTTAAGTGTTCCTGTCCTAAAGTGGAAGTAGTATCGGAAGGAAAAGAGTGAATGAGCTTCAAGTAACAAACATCAAGTAGCCATGAGCCGGATGGCATGCGTCAACGGATAGTTTCAATGTATAACTTTCTTTCCGTTGGAACCTCCAAGTTCCAAAGTAGTGACCTGTTGAGCGCTCTTGCAAGGCATTTTTGCAATTCTCCAGCTTGAACCCTCCAAGCCATTAACGGTAGCGTGCTTAAGGAGCAAAGGACCACCTTTGCGGTAGGATAGATGAGACTCTTTGGTCGTGTACTCTGCAACAAGATCGATACGTCCAACAAGAATATGCGAAACGAACTCAACACCGCTTTTTTGTTTTGGTAACTTGGTTTCGTGGTGCCGTGGACGGGTACGTGCTGCTTCTGTATCGAGGAAGGCAAATGTTCCTCGTCGGAGGTCTGATATTTTTTAAAGTATGTACGGGAAAGAGAGGGATTGTTTCAACGATATGAGCATACAAGGGGTGCCCTGCCGGCAATATAATGGTTAATTATTGCTGGCACGACATGTCCAAGCTCGGTAAGTTTTGCGATGTGTGTTCAAGCCCATAGGATAAGGCAAAGTGCAAAGTGCAGTCAAGATTGGTGAGTAATTGCTAAACAATTTAGCGACACACCGCCTTCGTCCTTGGGTGCTTCCAGAAGGACGGCCTACATTAACGGATACCCGCAACACCAAGAGTTGATAGCATAATCTATGCCCGTACCATTCGAATTGGACGTCCAATCTACTACGTTTGCTAGGCGCTTCTAGTATCGAAAACGAGCCAAGGAGTGTTGTAATACGGAACACACGGATCTTTCCCGTTGTGTGCTTGGCAATTTTTGGTTTAAACAAGCAGTGGGAGGATGGGTTGTCCGTTTCTGGTTTTCTAATACTTCTCTTACCAAAAAGCACTCTTAGAACAGCTAGCTAGAGCTAAGTAGCGGGCAAACAGCATGATCATTGCATCCTCTCACGCTCCTCTAGATGGCATGCCGCTAGAAGATTATCCAGGGCATCCCTTACACCTCCCACATGGTTACGGATCTCGATGAGGATCTTCTCTAACTCTTCCCCTCCCGATAGAGGCAACACCCGCGAAGTTCGCCGACGCCTACGAGCATGCTTCTCTTGGTCGCCGTGTACCTCGTCTACCGCCGCCTGGTTATCGTCTACTAGTAGTGTTTGCTGACACCTTCCATATTTTTTTCTAGAGAGTGCGGCTGGCTGATCTGCGTTGTTTGTATCTATCTTATTGCGGTTCCTCGGCAACGGCTTCGCTCGCTTAGCGGATCTTTGGGAGAGTGAGGCCAATGTCTCAGTATCTTTGCGCTTCGCAGATAGTACCGGTAGAGATGGGATGGACAGGTTCTCCAATGGAAACTGGGTAGAGCCAGCGAGAGAAAGAGGGAGTGGAATTGGCGAGGAGCTTTCGAAACCAGGAAATCTTACTCGCGTACCGCTCGCAGAACGCGATATAAATTGGTAAGCTCGCGAGTCTAGTAGTTGGGGTTGGCGGAGGTTGGCATAGTTCTGCATAGGTTGGCAGGGGTAGGTAGGGGGTAGTAGAGGTTGGCGGAGGTTGGCACGGTTCTGCATAGGTTGGTAGGGGTGGGCAGGGGTCGGTAGAGATGGGCAGATATTAGGCGGCGCCTCGGTGTGCGCAGGCGTCGAAAGAGATTGTTGCTGGGAATGGGCAACCATCACTTGGCCCACTTGCTCGGATGGCATGGCGCTCTCTTCGCTGTGGTTACATTCGATCTGGATCTTTACACATCTGTAGTCGCTCTGGCTTCCGCCATTTCGGGTTTGGCCAAGCTGAATAATATCACCATGGTGAATGGCATACGGATCTGTTTGTGCTTTATGAGATCGGAGCCGGAGTTGATGAGCGTGCCTTGAGCAATCTCAGCAAGCGTTATGGCTTGCTCAAATGGCCTGCTCTCTTCGGCGAATGCGAACCGCAATTGTCGCCGAACTTAGGCAGTGGTGTCTGGGTTCGGTCTCGATAGTAGGCCGTTTAAGGGTGAGGGAGTTTTAAAAATAACAGCCGAATGGACAGAAGCCGCTACGCGTTGAAGAAGATCCCAAAGTGTCACGCAAGAATGCACCTTGTCGAATATTAAATATAACAAGTACTTGATTTCATCGGCCTAGCTTCCGCAAAGCAGAAATGCAACCTACTTTTTCTATAGTAGCGGTAGGGCCTTCCGTACAAGTTTAGCGTAGATGTAGGTTAGATTAAAGAGTGTTATAGGGAACGTAGGGCCTACTTTTGCGTTCGATTCTGGCTCCCGTTATGCCTTTCCCTCCTCTGCCTATCTCCGTTCCTCGACATGAAATGAAGCACATTAGGCAACATACACGCCGTTGTAGGGCTATTAGTTGTTTGTTCTACCGGAGGCTTAATAGAGGTGCCCTAATCGTTTAAATATCCGTGACTTAGCTCATATGGCAAACTCCGATGTGGCCAAGACAGGGTCTACCGGTCTTTCGCACCATCCCAGATATCTAACCCGCCGGGGTGCATAGGTAATAATAACACTGAATGTTCGTGCTGTGGTTTTCCAAAGTGAAACATATCGCCTCTTCTCGGCCATCCTATGGACCATCCTAGTAAGATGACGGTCGAATGTTCGTGCTGTGGTTTTCTATAGTAAAGCATATCGCCTCTTCTCGGCTATCCTATGGACCATCCTTGTAAGATGACAGTCGAATGTGTATTGCTATGGTTTTTTGTAGCGAAGCATGTCGACTCCCCTTGACCATCTCTGTCTGCCTCCCTGGATTAGCGCGGCAGAACAGAGCATCGAGAATGGCCGACGGTACGATATCGCGACCCCTCTCGTTACGGGAATATTCAACAGTCTGAACGCATGCCAACTATACAGAGGAGCGATCTCCTCTTCCTGTATTTGTCTGTACTGGCTTCTGACTGTCTTCATGGGCTCTTGTTATCATTCACGTGAGCTTCTTTGTTAGGAAAGTCCATAATTTAATTGCCATCTGAAGTCTAGAGCTTGTGTGTGGTCACTCGGACCAATCATGGTTGTTGGTCGATTCATGTTTTCGGCTGTTTGGTGACATCATTGCCAACCAAGATTGGCTTCTTGAAACTGGCACGCGGGTCCTCGGGATCTCCTGACGCGTTCCCGTAGCTGTACTTCCCGAGATGAGATCTCTTTCTGCGTCCTCGATATGCATTCTTTAGGGCGCGGGCGAGACATAGCACTACTCGGGCATGAAGGTCAAAAAATGGCTATTCCTGCCCTTCCTCGGTGGCAGTTCCGACCGCGACAGAGGACAGAGGCGGGATCGTAGCCGCAGTCGCAGTCGCAGACCGTCAAGACCAGAGAACGGCGTCCTGGTCAAGCATGAATCCGCGGACGCTTTCGCAAACAAGGGCGAAGAGGAATTAGTGCAGGATTACAACGCGCCGATACGATGGTATATGCTCGCCACCCTGTTCCCGCTCATCGCCGGCACGTTTGGACCCATGGCCAGCATGTTCAACATCTGCGCCATCGCTATTCCCTGGAGATTGATAGTCGACCCGGACTCGCCTCAGAGCCAGGGCGAGCATATTAACGATCCGCGATGGCTGGTTGCAGTTAATATTGTTTCCCTTGTCATCGCCATTTTGGCCAACGTCGCCTTGCTGGGACAGATGACGAATAGGCTACGGTTCAACGTCGCCTCGCCGGTGACGATTGTCGGGTGGTACATTTCTGGATTCATTGACATTGCCCTGGCGGCCGTCGCGCCCTCGCAAGTCCCCTTGCCCGCCGATAACGCGCTGGCTACGTATTCTCAGGCCTATTACTATTGTATCTTCTCCGGGGCTATCTACGTCTTGCTATCCATCATGCTATCTTGTACGGCATGGGGCGTCTGGATTGGAAATTACAGCTCCGAGTTCAAGTTGAGTCTGGCTCAAAGGAGCTTGATGCTACAGACGATTCTGTTTCTTGCCTATGTCCTCGCAGCCGGTGGAGTCTATGCCCGGGTTGAAGGCTGGGATTTTCTAAACAGCGTTTATTATATCATCGTCACCCTCTTCACTATCGGGTTTGGAGACTTCTCGCCTGAAACCCACACGGGACGGAGCCTGTATTTCCCCATGTCCGTGGGCGGTATCATCTTTGTTGGGTTGATCATTGCCAATATTCGTTCGCTGGTACTTGAGAGTACGTCGGTCAAGGTCAGTACGCGGCTGGTGGAGAGAATGAGATACAAGTCTATCAAAGCCGGAAGTCCGCAGGATGGCATCGTCAAGGTCCGTGGTGTGCTCCACAGGGACACCAACGCGCCCACGGAGCTCGCTCGACGAGAAAAGGAGTTCGATGTCATGCGAGAGATACAAGCCGCTGCTGCACATAACAACAGGATGATCGCGTTGTCAATGGCCACAATGGCCTTCATGATTCTTTGGGTAAGATTGAATTTGGAAGAGCAACGAGACTCATGCTGATGTGGATCTATGACAGTTTATTGGCTCAGTGTGCTTTTGGCAGGCGGAGAAGGCGGTTGGCGGCAGGAATTGGTCTTACTTTGAAGCTTTGTATTTTACCTACACCGCACAGCTCACCATAGGTAAGGCAGGTCATCGTCGTGTGTCTCCCACGCAATGCTGACGATGAAGCTTTCAAGGTTACGGTGATTTTGGGCCACAAACCAACTCAGCAAAGCCGACATTTGTATTCTGGTCTTTGATCGCTCTACCAACGCTGACGGTCTTGATTGGCGCAGTCGGCGATGCAGTAACCGAGTGAGTGATTCCAAACCATAGACGAGGCTTTTATGCTAATATTCATACAGCTTTGTGAACTGGTACACTCTTTGGCTCGGCAAGCATGCTCCCAACGTATTTAAAATTCTCACTGGCAAGAGTAAACGGTCTAGCGTCGATGACACTTTTCAAGAAGCAATCGAAAAGGTCGGCGCAGAGATCGAAGGGTCCAACACTAATGGTTCGGGATTCCACAATATTGCAGATATAGCGACGGGCAGAGTCGTGCCGGCTGAGATTACCGATACGGCTTTCGGTCATGTGAGGCTCGGGACGGTAGAGGAGGCGTACAAACCGTTCCTGATGCTACAAGCTGCAAGAAAGGCAATTGAACATCTTGACGAAGAGAGCCCGCGAAAGTACACGTTCCAGGAATGGAGCTGGATACTCAAGCTCCTTGGGGAAGATGAGGCGACCGAGGAAAACCATCGGAGGGTGGGCCAGCCTGTTCCAGAGAACGCTGAGGTTGCCACACCTGTCTGCATGGGTCCTCACCAGGTGTGGTCATGGATGGGCCAGGAGTCGCCACTCATGAGCTTAGAAGAAGGCAGCGAGCCGAAATGGGTCTTAAAACGGCTTATGGAAGTGTTGGAGCTAGAGCTTAAGCGAAGAGGCGATCTTCACGTCGCGAAGGAAGCAGATATAACATCGAAGGCGGGCGATCGATAACGCTAGGGACACGCTATCTACTTTCTCCCCACAGCTGAGTGCAATGATGAGTTGTATGCGATGTGTCCTTCTTTGACATTAAACGGTGCATGTTTGGAAATTCAGGAGATGGTTGAGATAGTCTTCCAAGAACCCAGTTTGGAGCGCCCAGAACAACCAGATGATGTCAACCATGATATGAAAAGTGATCGGACTGAGCTAGTTGCGTGATGAAGCGTGCTAGCAGCATGGCACTCACGAGGGTTCCAGGACGCCCCGAGCCCCTTCAGATCTGATGAGCCTCTCAAAACCTCATGCAGAACACTCTCTGTGATTTGGCTCCACCTGCAGCCTTCTATCTGCATCAGCCACTGCTATAGCCCTCAGCATCTCAAACAATCGATCTGCATCTCGTCAGACCATATGAACCCCAGTTATCGACGCCTCAACTACCTGCACGTGGACGTTTCAGGCGAAGGAACATGCTTTGGGGTTCCTCGCCAAACGCTACCGATTCTGCAGTCGCTCCGAGACAGGCAGTAGTGATCTGCAAACGGTGCGTCAATCGAGGACTGCGGCGCGGAGCCGGGTAGAGCGGCGGGCGCCGAGCCTCGAACAGCCGCCTGTCTATAGCCTCTACGGAGAGAATCGAGACAATTCTGATTTTATCCTGATTTTAGCAACGCTCCGACCATTTTCGGCGAGCAGAGAATTCCCAAGGCTAATGTACAGTCCTTCCGGCTGTCAAGACGTTGGGTGTTCTGGTCAGAACCGTTGCACGTCCTTCATTTCGACCACTACTCATGGAGTCTCGCACTGCATTTCTGATAGGTCGCGAGATCCATACGGTTTTCCCATGCATGTCGCGGCCCGCAGTGCGCGAACGTCCCGGTACCCTAGTAGCCTTACCCTGGCCGGGCCAGTCGCCCTCCGCGGCTCCGTTCATTGGCCGCTTGCGCTGCCGCTGTCAACCAGGTATTAGCCACTTAAGACTCGTCTTTTGCCTTCAATGCTGGTCGATGTATATTGCGGCGAGGATTAACTTAGCACGCGACGAGGGTAGAAATGCCGGGTTCGCGTCTTCTTGCGCTCTCCCTCTCTCTCGCAAGACGGACAGATAACATGTCCTTCCCCTCCCTCCAAGAGCCTAAGAGCCTAAGAGGGTAGGGCACATACACTTCTTGTCGGGGAACTCAATTCCCTCTCCCACAGTTGATCCGGTCTGCACTATCGAGACTATCACACCTTAAGCTCGCTGTCGGAGCCACTACACAATCTTGCGGCTCCTTCTAGAGTACATCAGACTGGGTTCCCTCTGCTGCAAAGGGTTGGCAAGGACCAGGCACGCCTATCCATGTCGCCCATGAGGCCCTTTTGAGCTGCTGGCTGCCACTTTGGTCGACGTTCGCATGCCATCTCTTTTCTTCCACTCTTTACCGGAGCTTTAGCGCGATCATCATTGGTCCTTTTTAGAGATCGGAACAAGCGGTGTACTGCTGGCTAGGAAACCATTCGCCTTACCACCCTTGGTTTCGCTTTTTGTCTCAGACGACGCCAGATGCAGCTATAATGGCCTCATCTGAAGACTCGACCTGGGCTTACTCAGCCGCTGGCAAGAACTACGATCCGGACGACGATCAGGGACCATTACTCGTGCGAACGTGCTGGGCTCTAATAGCTATCTCAATTATCGTTGTCGGTGGCAGGCTCTATGCCAAACTATTCAAGACTCGCCGCTTATATTGGGACGATGGACTGATGATACTGGCATTGGTGAGAGCGCCTTGGCACAGGCATCCACTTGTCGATCCCTGCTGATGATAGATTAGATCTTTGGCATTATCCATGCAGCGACCATCACCGAAGCAGCTCATTATGGCCTCGGTAAACATCTTGCATACCTCAGCGACAGGGACCGTTCGAACACTATGCGCGTGGGCGTCTTCACGCTCTTATGGGCCATGATCTCCCCCATGTTCGGCAGAATGTCGTTCCTCGTCTCTCTCCTTTACCTCACAGGAACGGACGCTCGAGTGTCACGATGGCCAATCTGGGCGTTCATTGGCCTTCAGTTCATCATTAATGTGGTCACCATCATTGTCTTCTTCACGCAATGTGGGAACCAGCTGGAAATCTTATGGAGCGAGGACCTTGGGAATCTGGCCAAATTCCTTACAGTCTGCAAAGATCCAATCATTCAGACGGACCTGGGATATTTTCAGGGTGCTTTCAATACCCTCACGGATGCTTTTCTGACTATCATGCCGGCTGTCTTGATCAAGCACACAATGCTCTCCGTCCGAGCCAAGATTGGCTTATACGCGCTGCTGTGCCTGAGTATACTGTAAGCAACATCATCACTCCCGAGAAGCTTAAGATTGGCGCTAACTATATACAGTGCTTTGGTTGCTTCAATCGTCAAAACCTACGAGGCCAGGGTGTTGCATAAGGTGCTCGATTACACATGTGAGACCTTACCGTTTCCCATCCTGATATAATCAACTGACATCCTTTAGATGACTTGAGTATGTACGTGATTGCCTTATCAGTCGAGCTGAACGTCGTCATCATCACCTCTTCGGTGCCATTCCTCCGCCCGCTTTTCGAACGGAAACACAACGCCAGCGCTCAGCTTGAACGGATGCAACGGCAATGGGACACTTCGACGGTCGGCTCAGTGTTCTCCAAGAAAAGCGGGGCGCGCATGAACCTCTCGCGTGTCGACAGCGAAGAGAACTCCATCCTTCCCGACGGCAACCATCCATCCACTGAGTCCATTCAGATGCAGCAGCCTAGCGGAGCCATCCAAGTCACACAGGAGGTCAGCGTCTCCTATGAGACAAGTGATGTTCCACATGTGCATGCTGCGCTCGTCGGGCTGTTACAGGGAGAGATCAACAATCCGCGATTGGCCCGGAAATGAAGATGTTACGATAAACGCACATTTGTAAAATTAGATTCGCAGTAAACGAGATACCCATTAGACATTACAACCCAGATGTGCTTCTACTTCGCTCTCTGTAGCGCTTCAACATGAGGTCTTCTTCGCGATTTAACGCTATCTGCCATACATTTGACGTCGATCTTGGGACTTCTCCATCGCTTGCGGTTCATTATGCAGGTAATATACGCTACTTCGCGCCTCCAGCTGGGTCGAACTTTATACCGCAGCCACAAATGATGCCAAGGCCCCATCACCCAGGGCAAGTACCTAAGCTTACATGCTGGAAAAAGAAGAAGAATCTATCGTCGAGCAAACGACCACGCTTGTCAAAGATATCTCCTAGCTAATGCGTCCAACCATGTTCAAAAGGTGCACAGCGTTGCTTCTCGCGACACGCTTAGCTACCGCCTCCGCTCCCACCGCATATGACTGCAGCGCCGATGTGACATATACAGGTACCTACCGCAGCGGCGTAGAAGCCTTCCTAAGTATTCCGTACGCACACGATACAGGCGGTGAGCACCGCTTCAAACCGCCCAGACCGTATGTCCCAACACCAGGCACGGAGATCAGCGCAACAGTAGCGGGACCGACATGTCCGCAAGAGAAAGGCGCTCCGTTCGCGCCACTATTCCTTCAGAACGTCACCGATGTCTCGGAAGACTGCTTGCATCTTAATATCGAGCGCCCGAATGGGACGCATCCCCATGCGAGGCTGCCGGTGATGGTTTTCATCCACGGCGGGAGCTTCATCATCGGGTCGAAGGACGAACCGGTTTCGCAACCGCCAGGGCTAATTCTGCAATCCGTCGGCAATAGCCTTCCCGTCCTCGTGGTCGAAATCAATTATAGACTTGGTGTCTTCGGGTTCGCGAAGTCGACCGCGCTTACTGAGCAGGGGTCGGCCAATGCGGGTATCAAGGACCAAAGGTTGGCGCTGGAGTGGGTGAAGGAGCATATTGAGTCCTTTGGCGGCGATAGTGACCGGATCACGATCTTCGGCCAGAGCTCAGGCGGTCTTGCAGTTGGTCTGCAGATTCTTGCGTACGGTGCTGAGAAGGAGGTTCCGTTCCAGCAGGCTATTGCGGAGTCTCAGATTCTCGAGCCGCAGTTGACTGGGAATGTGACTGACTGTGCTATGAAAAGACTGGTTGACGCGGTAGAATGTAACAGCACCAATGTCGATTCCTCGACAACAATTTCCTGCTTGAGAGATCTGAGCCTGGAGGACTTACTGTCGGCGCAAACAGCCACGCACCTGGATGGCCCCGGTGCCAACATTGGCGACGAATGGATGCCTATAGTCGACGGCGACATCATCCCAGACACCCCTTCCACACTCATCGCCGAAGGCCGCTTTGCCAACATCACGACCATTGTCGGCTGGTGCGAAGACGACACCGCGCCCTTCACCCCGACCACCATCCAAACCGAGCACGACACTTACACCTTCCTCAGCTCATACGCACCAGCCATGTCGCCCAAGAACATCCAGCAACTCATGTCCCTCTACCCAACCTCCGACTTCCCGGCCAACCCCTCCGCAAACCTCTCCTCGCAATTCTACCGCTCGGCGCGCATCCTGCGCGACATCCTAATGGTCTGCGAACCGCACTACTACGGGCGCGCGCTCGCTTCCAGAGGGAACCCGGTGTACATGTACGACCAGAACCAGACGATGCTAAGGGCACCACTAGCCGCATCCGGATCCGAGGGACTGGGCGTCGTGCATACGAGCGAGTTTGCGTATGTGTTTGCGAACCTCTCGACGTACAATGTCAATGGATATCCGCTCCAGCCTCGGACGGAGGATTATGCGTTGGTGGAGCGGGAGAGTAGGAGTTGGTCGACTTTTGCAGCGACGGGACGGCCGGGGGTGGATTGGCATCATCGTCGTTATCATCATGGTACGCTGGAGGGATGGTGTCCGGCTTTTGTGGAGGGGAACGATGCGGCGGGTATTTTTGTGATCGGTGGGCCGTCTGAGGGGTTTTCTGCTGTAGAGGGCTCCGCTTCTGAGGCTGTGGTCGCAGCGCAGAAGTTGGAGGAGAGGTGTGCTTTTATTAATTCTCCTGAAGTCATTGATCAGCTACGGTGGTAGTCTTAGGTCTTGTCAAAGGCGCAGCGGGAAGGGACAAAAAGTCCATTTTAGCAAAGTGATATCAAATCTATTCCTAAAGCAACCTCTTACTCTCTCGCCTTTGGCTTCGGATATCACCTCAGCTATCTTGAAGAAAAGAAAAGGAAGGGTGGAGGGGGACGGGGGGGAGGCTAGCATACGTAATACTCCAATCACTCAAGACTCTGTCTCTCCTACCTCCGTACGTCTTGGTCCAACACATCTTCCTCATTCTTCGGGAAATCCAAACCAGTCTTCCGGCCAAACATTTTCGGAGAAGTTCTCCAGATGAGACTTAGCAGGCCTTTCTTGTCCTATCGCGACTCACAAGGGCAAAGAAAGACAAAAAAACAAAAAAAATCTCCTGTGACCTCGACCCTGGGAGACCCTAACATCGTAACTCCTTCACAAAGCTCTCTCCCAGCTCTAGGGCCAACACAACGACCGCCCGTAAACAATCGTTCAAAGGCTACAACAGCCAGAAAGTCCTTCTCAAACTGTAATCGCTCTACTACCCTCAGCTTCTTCCTAGAATCCAACGACCTAACAGAAAACCTCCTTTTACCCAGAAGAACAAAAAGGGTTGGGGTTGAAACAAAAGAGAGATTAACGGTGTTAAAACCATTTCTTTTCTTTTTTCATTCTATCGTCAAATCTACACAATTCATAAGCCTTCGCAGACCTCTTTTTCCACTTTTCTCCTCCTCCCCCCCTCATACCTCTCCTCTCTTCATCTACTGCAGCCCCTCTCTCATTCCTCTCCCTCAACCCTTAACAGATCCAGGCACTCTCAGACATGCTTAATACTCCTGCTCGTCGTTGCCGGCAATAATCACATTGTTGACCTTGAGGACCATCCGGCACAGCTGGGTGGCGAGGAGGAGCTGCTGGCGCTTGGAGATGAGGGGATCGATGACGAAGTGTTCTTTCATGTCTGCGGATTTCGGAGAGTTAGCAACTTCGTTCCATGTTCCACCTAGACAAAAACAAAAAGGACAAGGCCATTATCGAGGAAATAAGTAGGAAGAATCTGGAGTTCTTTCCCTTCGAAACCGCGCCTTCCCCACCCCCATAACAACAAAAAAGGAAAAGAGGAGGGGGAAAAAAATCACAAGCGAAAAAACCAAGGATGAAGACCAGAGAGAAAGGGCCAAGCCCGTCTCCCTCCTCTCCCTTTCCCCTCTCTCTCCCCTGGCCTTCTATTCCTCCGCCTTTCCTCTGCTCTCCTCTCCCACCCCTTCCCAATTATCCCCCCTCTCTTCCGCAAAAGAAGGAAAGAAAAAAAAAACCAAAAACCAAAAACCAACCCCCAGAGAAGAAAAAGAAAAAGAAAAAGGAAAGGAAAAGGGCAAACTCACCATTCGACCCCGTCTGCATACAATCCACACCCAACCGTCCCCGCCCCTCACCCCGTCCCTGCCTAGCCTTCAACTCAGAAACCTCCTCAATAGGACTCAGTCCCGAATTCTCCGCGAGAGCCATGGGGACCGAATCCAACGCATCCGCAAAAGCGCGCATAGGATACTGCTCGAGGCCCGTCTCCTTAACCGCCTCGCGCTCCACAGCCAGCGAACACGCGATCTCCGCCGCACCACCCCCGTAAACGATACGGTTATCGACGACGAGGTTCCGGACGACGCACAGCGCGTCGTGGAGCGAGCGTTTGGCTTCGTCGATGATCATCTTGTTGGAGCCGCGCAGGAAGCAGGTCACGGCGCGGGAGTTGGCGCAGTCCTCGATGACCAGCATTTTCTCGCGGGTGGTGCCGAAGGTCTTCTCGCGGACTGTGCCGGCGGTGCCGAGTTTGGAGGCTGAGAGGTCCTCGAAGCGCGGGACGATGCGGCCGTTGGTTGCGATGGCGATGAGTTCGATTTCCGGGCCGCCGACCCAGCGGACCGCGGGCAGGTTGTTGGTCAGTAGCAGGTGGTTGGCTTCGTCGTCGAAGCCCCATTGGCAGATGACGACGTTGGCGCCTGTGTCCTTGATCTGGGCGATCATCTCGGCGAACTTGTCCTGTTCGTATTTCTGCAGCTCGCGGAATTCTTCGACGGACGTGATGTCGAGTTTGTGTTTGGTCTTGGGTTTCGGGGGTTCGAAGGCGCAGGTCAGGATGGCGAGTTTGGCGTCTTGGACCTGCGATGGCATCTGTGGGTGCGAGAAGTCCTTGTCGATGATGACGCCGTTGACCAGCAAAGAGTCTTCGAGGGCGCCGCCTACTTTGCCGTCCACCTTGATCAGCTCGAAGTCGACGTCTTTTCTTTCCAGGTCGGCGACGGAGAGGACGGCGTCGACGGCCATGTTGGCGAATTGGTCGTGGGCTTTGGAGACAATCTTGGAGCCTAAACTGGTCTTGGCCACCTTCTTAAGGTTCTCGGTTGAGTCGCGCGAGAAGGGAATGGAGTCGGAGATGGCGTCGAGTTCCTTGACGGCGACTTCGCAGGCAGCATCGTAACCGTCAGCGATACGGATAGGGTGGATTCCCTTGTCGATGAGCTCGCTGGCCTGCTCTAGCAAGGCGCCGGCGAGGACGACAACACCAGTCGTGCCGTCACCGATCTCGGCGTCCTGACTCTGACTGAGGGAGACAAGCAGCTTGGCGATGTGGTTGCTGATCTCCATCTGGCCCATGATGGTGGCGCCATCGTTGGTGACGGTGATGTCGCCGTCGGGGGAGATGAGGATCTTGTCGAGGCCGCGGGGACCGAGGGAGGAGCGGACGATGGAGGAGATGGTGCGGGCGGCGAGGATGTGGGATTTGATGGCTTCGGTGCCGTGGGCGCGCTTCTTCTTGCCCTGGTCGCGGACGATGATGAAGGGGCGGCCGGATTCGTCTTTGGCGATCTGAGCTGTATAATATCAGTATCCGGACTCGTTGGTACCGCCTTCTGAGCATGTCATGTCGACTCGGGGTGTATCATTGGAATCGGTATGGATGGTTGATGGAATGGGATTGGAGAGCGGCGTACCATTGCTCAGATCGATCTCTATTATCCGTTTCACATCAGCTTCACTTTCTTCTCTCTTTCACGTGCATCTCATTTTGAACATACGCATAGGCCCCGCCGACATGTTGTGTGCTTGTCTCTGCTACCGCCGGGCAGCTTCAACTGTGTCCAACTCTTCAACCACACACACTCTCTCTTTCTCTCGATTCCTATTCAACCTCTTCGATCAAAGTCAAAGATGTCTCGACAGTATTTCACCCCTCGTAAATACCGACGGGGAGGGAAGAGGAGGTAAGTGGATGATTGAATGGGCATCAAACTCCCTCAGTCGCCGTCCCCGCCAAACGAAAGGCAAGGCAGCGTAACGCGAAAATTCCGAAGCTCAGACCAAGTGAAGGAGGAGAGACGCGCTGGTGCTGCTGTGAGCTGCTGTCGGCTGCTGTGAAGCTTCACGTCTCCTCATTGGCGCGCAATTATCCCCCATCTTCCTCTTCTTCTTCTTCTTCTTCTACTACCTCCTACATTCTCCCGCATTTGGATGTTCATTCATTCATCGTTTGATTGTACCGCTACCTTATTCAACGCCGCCGCTACATCCACTGATTTGCGACTCTATCAGCACTCCGTCCAAGCCGAAGACCTCCACCCGTCACGTCCGTCACGTCCGTGTCGACAAACGCGTAACAAACACGATGCCTCGTACGTCTAAGATCCTATACAAACACACCCTCTCCCTAGGATCCCTATGCGAACTAACACGTGATATTCGTAGCCGCCATCTCCGACCACGAATCCGGCAGCGAAGACGACGTTCCCGACCAGATCCCCGCGCGAGTTAACAAGAAAGCCACAGAACCTACGCAGGAGGAAGACGAGGACGAAAACGATGACGAGGATGACGAAGACGAGTACCGCGTAGAGAAGATCGTCAAGCACGACTGGCTCGACGACGGCACTCTCGTATACCAGATCAAATGGCAGGGCTACGAAGATCCGGGGGATATGACCTGGGAGCCAGTAGAGAATCTGTAAGTCGCTCCGATGTAGGAGTGGGCAGAGGGCGATAGAGAGAGAAGAGCAGGAAGTGCACACCAAAGCTAGCACCTTACTAACCCCTTCGATATAGTGAAGGCGCCAAAGACATCCTCCAAACCTACCTCAAGAAAATCGGCGGCACACCTGAACCCCCGGCTCCGAAATCCAAACGGGGCGGCGGTAGCACGCGCAAATCCGGCGGCGGCAAACGCAGCGCCTCCGAAGCCTTCGCGACCGACTCGCCCGCCCCGGCCTCCAGCAGCAAGAAACGCGGCAGCAAAGGCCGACCCAGCAAAACGAACGGCACGATAGACGACAACGCCGAAACAGCCAAACGCGCCCTGCCGCCGGGGACATGGGACAACGACGTCCTGCGCGTGACGAGCATCATCGAAGAATCCGTCCCTTCTACTACTACTACCTCATCAGCGCGGAATAAGTCAGCCGCGAACGGGAAAGAGTCGAAGGAATTGATAGGCTTGCTCGAGTGGAAGGACGGCGGGGCGAAGACGCAGCATAAGATGAAGGTACTGCGGCAGAAGGTGCCGCAGCGGTTGTTGGATTATTATGAGCAGCATTTGTGAGTTTCTTCCCCCTTTGGCTTCCCCCTGCCAAACCCAAGAAAAGAAAAAAAAAGAATAAAAGGAGAGGGAGA
Source organism: Hortaea sp. C3G1500-4 (assembly GCA_022701445.1). Lineage (NCBI taxonomy): Eukaryota > Fungi > Ascomycota > Dothideomycetes > Mycosphaerellales > Teratosphaeriaceae > Hortaea > Hortaea sp. C3G1500-4. The sequence continues at coordinate 320,451 of JAJVDI010000015.1, forward strand.
GAGAAAAAAAAAAAAAGGAATCCTCCGACTGACTGACTGATCTTCTCCTCAGAGTCTTCACCGATGCCGGCGCGAACCAGACCGATGCCACCAACAAGGATGACGGTGAGGAGGGGGAGGAAGATGTAGAGATGCAGTGATGAAAGGTCGCTCGTTCTTCGAGCGGGAACTCTGTCCGTCCGTCCGTCCGTCCGTCCGTCTGTCCGCGTGGGTGGAAGGAAAAGCCAAGCTAGCAGGGGAAAAAAAGGCAAAGGGATTGAGGGAAAGAAAGGAAGGATGAGGGGTTGGGGAAAAGGACTTCTTGCTGCCCGTTTTTCACAAGAGGAGGAGAGGAGGATAACACGGGGCACGGATCATGATTAGCAAATATGAGGGACAGATGTTCATATAGGGGCCACAAAGTCGAAAAGCTGAGAAGGAAGGGAGGGAGGGAAGAGAGAGAGAGAGAGAGGGGGGGGGGGGGGGGGGGGGGGGGGGGGGGGAAGGGGTGGGTATGCTTAATGCTTTTCCAAGAGGGAAAGAGAAAGAGAGAGCGAAAGAGGCTCGGATTTGGAAAGGACGACGGAGGAAGAAGAGAGAGGGAGAGGCGGAGAATTTTTTCGGATAACTCACTTGTGTGTAAATCTTACTTCTACTTTTTTGATGTTCATTTTTTTGGATCATATGGTAAGATGTGGACGGACGGGCTGACCTGCGCCTTTCAAGGGGGAGGGAGGTTCGGGTTGATTGGGGTGGGTTGGGGGAAGTGTTGGAAGGAGAAAAATGAATGAAGAGGACATGATTCGTTGCTGATCTTGACTCTTTTTAGTCTTATTCCTGCTCCCTTTTGCTGTTGGGAGGTTATAATTGTTGGACATTTTGTGGGTTGGCGTTTTCCTGACGCCGTCGGATTCCTGATCATTTTCTGACGCTCATTTTCTGACGCGGATTGTTATTTCTGACTGCCATGTTCCAACTGTTGTTTCTATATCCTCGCTGTCCATTCTATCTGACATGTACTGATTGTTAATATCTTGTCCCTTCGATCTTCTACCAGCCCATTTATGATCATGTCACTTTCTGATCATTTTATGACCGTCAATTTTCTAAATTTCTGTTCCCGTCACTTCTTGACTCTGTCATTTATCCATCCCGTCATGTATTCGGTCCGTCAGTTGTGGAGTCTGTCATTTGTTCATTCCATCATTTATTCGTTCTGTCGGTTGTTGGCCATGTTCTGATCTTGTCATTTTCTGACTCTATCATTTGTTGATCATTTTTTGATCTTGTCATATATAGACCTGTTGCTGACCTTGTGATCTTCTCACCCTGTCATTTTAGGACTCTGTCAATTTTTTCTGATCCTGTCATTATTTTTCTGATCCTGTCATTATTTTTCTGATCCTGTCATGTTCTCGTCTCGTCATCTCATGATCGTTTTCTGACACAATCATGTATTGATCTCTTTCTGAGTGTCATTTTCTCGCTATCATTTTCATAGTCTCATTTTTGTTGCTGTCATTGTTGAACTCTATTCTGACAATGTCCGTTTTCTGACCATCATTTTCTGATTCCGTCACTTTCCAACCTCTATGACTGTCCAACCCTATCATTTACGGACAACAGAGCATTCTGACCCATGACTAGACAAGATAGGAAGCAGATAGGAAGACGAGCTCAATGATTTCACTACTTTCGGGAGTTACATACATCTACTCTCTCCTCTATCGGAATGGACCCAACTTCCACATCGCTAGGGCAGACGACGACGATGATAAGCATCGCGGGAGTAGCAGCAAAATAAGTCTCCTCGTTTCACGTACACGGCAAGATAGGCCATCGCTAGACCCAAGAGCTACCCCAAGTCCTCTACATCGGCATATTATGAACTAATTCTACTCCGCTACCATTCCTATCTTCCCGGAAAAAGAAAACATGGAAAAGCACCATATCCGGTTTTTCGATAGACGTCTAGTGTCGGTTATCTCGGGAGTTCTTGTCAAATTTCGCTGCCCTGCGGAAGAACTACTCTGGAAACCATCTCATGCATTCCTCCCTTCCCGTTAGAGGAGCCATGAAACAAGCCCCACCCCACTTCGGCCACATCTGCAGATGAGGATATCCAGGACAGGGAGGAGGCTGTGGGGAGGAGACGGTTGTACACACAATCGACGGGTCGAAAGCACACGTATCGACGGAGGAGGAATATGACAGATTCAGCAAACGAGAGAAGAAAAAAGCGGAAGTACTAATAATGAACACGGTAAGCGATCCACGTCCCGGGACAGACGTGCATATTGAGGCTTATGAATGTCAGACCGCTTGCAGTCCCCATCCATGGCTAGACGCAGACGAAACCGTGGGTCGGCGCGCTGCTGATACTACAGTATGTATCTAGCTGCTCGCGAGGAGGCGTTTCCCCGGATTGCTTTTTTGGTGGGCGCCTCCCGTCATTCGCATGCTGCATCCTACCACCGAGCCCAATCAATCGTCGGTAGAGTACATAGTAGTAATTGCTAGAATAATTACTCCGACGAGGTTCGCAGCGGGAAGGCCCGGCGGAGCGTAGCTGCTTTTTATCGTTTTCCCCCGGCTTGCCATTGGAATAAGCGTGTTATTGATTCTGTGTAATGGAACGCGATATTGAGAACCAGCGGGGAGGCGGGGGGATGCATCATCACTCGTCGTTCTCTTATCAGCCACACACGTCGTGAAATGATAAAAGGGTGACGATAAATGATAGAACGTCGAAAACAAAACGGTGTCTCAGCCTGGCCATGGGTTAAAATCAAGACATCGGATGCAGCATCCCCAGATTCCGGTCCATGGATCGGAGGGAGATGAACCCCCCAAACCCGCTCGCCCGTTTTTGTGGTCATCATCCTAGTTAGCGACGACATGAGAAGAACCTTTGGAATACCTGCGCTACCATTCTCTTCCTATCAGCCGGGGGCACCATGCAACGGTGTACAAGTCAATTAAGCCGAATGAAAGATCAAAAGGAACAGGTCACGAGCTCTTGTTGTCCTCTTTCCCCGGAATCGTGGCGCGCCCCGCCACGGGGGGGGGGGGGGGGGGGGGCACCTGCGTCACCGCCATTTCCGGGGAAGACCTCCCGGCCGTCACGCCCTTTTATTTTCCGGGGAAGCGAGAGAGAGTGAGAAACAGGCGAGATTGGGGAGGAATTCTTCCGGCGGCCAAACTCCCGGTTCGGTGAGAGTGTCTGGGGTCAAAAATTCGGATTTGATAAGGGAACCTGGAACACGTAGGCGAGAAAGCGCCGGGGGTCATTGATTGTCGTTGCAGATTGTGCGGCGCTGGTGTCCTTTGACCGACTCGGACAGACATCAATCATATGCAACAAATCCGGGAGCGCGGAGGCAGATCTGCCTACCTAGGCATGCATTCTTAGTTCCTCGGCAGCCAAAAGAGTCTGGAAAATGTGAAGATTCTACCCGGAGCGGATTGGGGATCGAGTCCCGATGTCATGTGCAAGAGTGTGCCTTTCCGTCGAGAGTTTTTACCCGCGACGTTTTGGCTCCTGCTAAGACTACAACTTTATAGTAAGAACATTTACGAAGCTGACGATCTGGAGATTGATCGCGATGAGGGGCGCGAACACGATTACTCGGTTGGGCGAGAAAAGGCCCTGGGGTAAAGGAGTAAGATTGTGGTTCGGAAGAAGTTAGAGAAACCGAAAGGGAAAAGTCGGGGAGGCTCCCCCGCAAGATGGGGCCCAGACCATTTCCTGGGGTTCCCGATCCTCCTCCACATGACTTCCATTCCATGTGACCGTTCTCCTTCCGCGTGGGGAATGGGAAGATCCGTGTCCCTCTTAGCACCCCGACCCATGACAGCAGGGCGGGAGGGAGGGGAAGGGAGCACGGGATAATCAGGATGCGAAACAGCCGTACCTGAATCATGTCTAACGGACGGGGAAGATGGATAAAATTCGTGGCACGCGTGAGCATAGAACAGTAGTGTGAGAGAAGAGTACTTCGCTACACATGTATGTCCCGGGATCTATATGCAGGTACCGAGTCGGATGGGAGAGTACATAGTAGTACATGTAGGAGGCTGCAGAGTGAGCGGCAGATGACTGATGCGCTGGCAATGAATTGTCCTGCGGACCCTGAAAAAATAACAAGTCATCTGCCGCAAAAGAAAGCATCAAGCATCTAAGATTCGTCGTCTTCCGTCGCGCGCACATACATAACGCATTCCCGATCGGCATAGTCATGATGGGGGCAATATGTAATGTGACAAGTCGTATTCCCCAAGCACCGGAAAGGGGGGCAGCGGGTGAGGCTGTGTGTCTGCACAGCTACAGTAGTATCACTGCGTTCTTGTAGGACCAACCCAGGGCTATTTCTAAAACCCGGGTTTTCCTCCCCGGATTCGTGCAACGCTGTGAGAGACACATGAGGAAGCCAATTCGGAACAGCCCCTTCGCAGTGAAGCAGGGCTAGACGGTGTCACCGCTCCCTTTCCCCCCAGCCAGCCAAAGTGGCGGCTGTCGTTTCTTCCCTTTTAGGCACGGCTCGCGTACATCATGCGAGAGCAAGGGAACAAAAGTACATACTCCTCGGGAGGTCTACTCTAATACCATACCCAAGTAGATCCTTTTCTTGCATGTGGGAAAGTAAGACCAAGGTAAGACATTTTCCGATGCGCTGTCTGTCGGAACATGTGCTTTTTCTCCCCAGTCACCGTCTTTTCCTGTTCACATGCGGGATAGGCCCAATCGTTTTTCGTCCGTCCCCAAAGTGTGTGTGTGTGAACCGGCGTGCAGTTCCGCCTCGCATGCGCGTGGGATGGGGCCCTTATCAAGATATGTCTGGTCCCGAAATAGAAGGTGGCAAGACACAATGAGGGTAGACTCGTATCGCGTCCGTCGCACGATACTACGACATACTCGTCGCATGTATACTGTGTTTGTGCGGCTGGGGCGTCTTAGTCATTGATCGGGCACGACGTGGTCACGGGGCCGACTTTGACAGCATGTGTGACGATTGCTGCTTGTTCTGGACAGTGGCGAACGATTGGCATTCCAAGATTTTTTTTCTTTCTCGCATCGCCCCTATGCCTCGACACGGTAGGTAAACGCGCCTGCGATTCGGATGTACCGCGGGGAGAAGGGGGCTCAGCAGCCACGTGCCTGGAAGTTTTCGCTTTTTCGTCTGTCCTCCTAGAGCGGCCGTAGAAGCGCCGTATATAATCATCACGTGGGGTGTTACAAGACGAGGTAAAAGGCGCCAAGGAAAGGGTCGCGGCTTCTAGGTTGATTGTTTTCCAAGTCTAGCTACCTTACCTGTCACACTAATAGGACTACTGAGATTGGAGAGACCGTTCAGGCCGCGTGCGCGCGACGGGCGCACCTGTTGGTTTAACCAGTTGTAACGATGAGGCACAGAGCAGGTGACCTGAAAGTGGAGGGGAATATGGAGAAAGCTAATCCGGAGATCTCCACGTAATTCGTCAGCTTCTAACAGGGGACTTGCTTGGGTACGCCGGCACTTGACAGCTCATCAGCAGCGAGCAGCCTTGCGACTGTGTTGGCAGCTGCTGCACAGGGCTGAGGCAGATGGGAGAGGAAAGAGTCAGCAGGCGCATGGGATGTGTTTGTGTTTGTGTTTGTCTGCTGCTGCTGCTGCTGCTCCGCGGACACCGGTCTTATGATCATGTATCATCGTAACGATTAGGTTATATTCTAAGGTGCAGGGCAGAGGCCAACGGCGTCTTTCGGTCCGGGGGACCGGATGCCGCACTAGCGCGTCACCAAGGACTTCTGGAAGAAGTCTCCTGCCGCGAATTGGTTTAGCCGACGTGCGCGCGTGCGGCTTCTCCAACGTTGATGATGGCTGTGTGAAGGTAGGGCGAGATGGTGCCTGGGCGGTCAAGACGAAAAACGGGGAGAGACTCTAGAACTTCTGCCATGACTGGGGCAGTCATAACTGTACGATGTATGACAGTGCGGCTGGCTTATGATGTTGCGGAGGTGGTGCACGATCCATTTCGGTCAGCAAATGCTTGCACGCAGGGCCAAATCATCCTTGCGAGAGAATGCCGAGGTACGGCAGGGATCGTACCTGTCACCCAGGTAGAGGAGAGGTCGGTACTGTAGGTACTGTACACATGTCTTCCGATACGGCGGCGCCTCCGGCTGTCCGCGTTGTTCAGGCGGGAGATCTGTGGACAGGGCAAACGAGAGGGACTCAGGGAGTGGGGGGGGAAGACGGCAAGGGCTTGGATTGGTAGGATACTATGTAGGCATAGACTATCGGTTGCAGCGTCGTTTGTCCGGTCGGGTACAGTAGGATGGGATGGGATGCTGTCTCCCTCGTCCCCGCCTCTGCCCAAACCGCGGGCGTGTTTGGAGAAGAAGGGCGCGGGATGGAGGCGATCTCGTTGTCCCAAACCACGAATCGCAGCCTGGTCTATGCACGGGCGGGTACACGTTACTGTACCCTGAAGGTAGTACGGACATGGGTGATTGATGGGGGGCGTGGTCCGCCGAAGTCATTCCTAGTTTGGCGCCGGAAAACGGCCGCGTTTGTGCTGGTCGGCTTGTCCTGGCTCTGGTTCTGGCTTGGGCGTCTGGCTCGCTGGCTCTGGCTCGCTGGGTCAGACCCGCTGCAGAGCTTTGCTTTATATCCTGAACTTCCCCATCCCTTGTGACAAAGGCCCCACACCATCACCCTCGCTTTACACGGGCCCGAGATTTCCACCTCAACCAGCCACTCACCCATCGCCATCGCCATCGCCATCGCGACACCCACGCCAATTCTCACCAACCACGACACCATACCGATACCACGCGACATTTGCGACGACATCTACATACTATCTTCCTAACCCATCCCATCCCATCCCGACCGCGGCAAAATCCAAATTCGCGCACTGTCACGTTCGCTTCATGTGACGTATACGTACCGGCTGCCGCATGCGGAATACAGACGACTCTTCTTCACTCCATCCTTTCTCAGATCCCGCTCCCACCCCTTCCACGCTGGCTCGTCACAGCCATCCGACGATGCCTTTCCGTCCAGAGCACTCGTTATTACGAGTCGAAGTGCCGGCGTTGCACACCATCGACACCACTTCGGTCGAGAATCTCTTTGGCATGGTTCGTCCATTCATTCCACTCACTCCCGCTCACTGAAAGCCCAGATGCTCGGTCAGTCGGAAGAAAATGCCGCTCACTAATCTCCGCTACAGTGGTCCCTGTTCTCCAAGACATCCCACGCGATGGAAGATGGCAAGAGGCTGGAAAACCTCAGTTGGAGACTGTGGAACCGCGAAACTTTCTGCTGCACACCTGACCAGCAGCCGCGAGCCGCGCTTTCGCCTCCGTGCTCCTGGGTCAAGCCGCAAGCAGCCACGACCGACATTCCAGTGCCAGAGCTCTCCTCCAGTCTGGACTCGGCCGCCACCGAAGAACTCGACGACGACCACGACGACGAGGAAGACGACGAGACGTCGTCGGTACCGGTCCCTCCGGTTTCCAGAGCCCGGCCAGAGCTGCGCAGGCACGACTCCTCAAGTAGTAACAGCAGAGGGCGCGAAAAACACATCACACCCGTCGACCTAGAAAAGATCTTTTCGTCCATCAAGGAGTCCAGACCCCTAGCACCGATCGAGATGGCAATGCCTCACACCCCTGCCAAGTTCGAATCCGACCTTCCCTCCGCATCAGCGTCGCAGACGCTACCTCAGCTGCAATACCATACCGACGACGAAAACGAGCCTTTGCGCGATGTCGACACGACCACACCACAGCCTTCAGATTCTCACGCCACCCTTGAGTCGGCCACATCCACCGTTGGCACCAGCGATACCAATGACACTCATCCTTCTCAGGCCCAGACGGTCGGGTCAGAAAGCAGCACAAACACCGAGATGAGTACGCACAGTAAGGAACCCGGCACTCATAGCGTGGTGCGTGGCTTCGTTCCCGGCGGCGCCCCTTCATCCTACCGTTCCCAAACGCACCTCGCCGCTCAGCCTACTCCAATCCTCAGAAACTCATTACAAAACCCGAGAGCACCACCCAAGAAGAAGAATGCCGTGTTCCAAATCGGCACCTCATCGGGCGAAGACGAGAGTTCATTCGAAAAGCACATGTCCTACAAGAGCTCAATATCAGAAAACCTGACCAAGGGCCACCGTGGCGATGGCATCAATGATAACAAGAAGCAAACATCGTTCAAGGATGAGGTTGCGGTGGCAAGAGACAGCCCGGTCTTCGAATCGGATGATGAAGATGAGGAAGTGTCTGAAAGCGCCATCGAAGATGACGATGATTCGTCAGATTGGGAAGATTCGGATGAGCAGAGTGGTCCATCTTCGGTCAATGAGAAGGAAATGTTCCAGCGTGTCGACTCCCGGCCAAACCTCACCTCACGACGATCGCTTCTCACGACCATGATGCACGAACCTGACCGGGCGAAGGCAATGGCCAACGCAGCGACCAGGTCTACCCCGGCACTTCGCCGGTCACGAACCAGCACACCCAGCGGGCCCTCCGCACCAGGTTCACCACAACCAACCATCCAGGAACCGCCACAGCAAAACCAAGACGCGACCCGCTCAAATCCGAAACCCATCATCATGACCACTTCCAACACTCACCCACCTCAACAACCCGCACTCTCCCCCCGCACAACTCGCAGAAACATGCTGTCGACCGAGCTGACCGAATCACTTCGGAAGAATTTACTCTGGGAGCGCCAGCACCGAAGCAATGGCAACCTGAGCGCCTTGAAGCGGCGGCATACGACGCAGGACATGACCAAGCTGAAGCAACATCCGGAGCCGGTCGCCATGTCGCAACAACCCGCCTCGAGCTTTAACAACGACTTCTTCGATGCTGGGCTCCAGGAATACCACGCGAAAGGCTGGTAAGACGGAACAAGGGAAGCGGTCGCCATATACATTCGGGCTCGGTTTTGATGCCGCCATTGTCATTAACATCGCCACCATCACCACCACCACCACCACATGTCTTATTTGCTGCGTTCGAGCGGAATTTGGAATTTTTCGATCTGTTGTCTTCGGAAAGCAAAAGTGCATATGCACTTTCTTACTCATAGCGAGCCGGAGTTTCTTTTTTTTTTTTTTGCCTTTCTTCTCGGCAGTACATCATACCTCTCGTCGGCGGGGGAAAAAAGGGCCAAGAGGGGAATAACGATGGAATTTCACGACCGATTCACTCTTCATCTTCTTCACGCCCCCGAAGAAATCTCGATATCGGAGGGGTTTACGCGCATGTTATGTATTCGGCAGGGAAAGGAAAGGGCAAGAGAGTTAAAGGGGGTTTTACAGGGAATGGAAAAGAAAGGGAACAAGGGGGATCAGGGGGGGAAAAGAGAGCGCCCTCTCAAAAACTTCGAGAGGTTTTTTTCAAAGCGTTGCTTCAAAAAACCGTTGATCGTTAAAATCATCGATTCGATCCAAATAAGATACCAGCATAGGCAAGTTTTAACAAGCAGCGAACGAAGTTGACAGAAAACGAATATGTTACCTATCCAAATGATCTTCCCACGGTTTTTTTTTTTTTTTTTTTTTTTCTTTGTCTCTCTCTTTTCCTTTCCTCTTTCGATGGTCGTGGAATGTGAAATCACGGTCTAGGTCTCCGCCCTCTCTCTCTCACTCTGCACTGTAGAACGTAGATCCCTCGCAGCCGTGCATTATGTGAACTGCTGCACGTCAGTATACTAAAAGTATCTAGGGAAGGTGTGGTGGTCTACAGCACATCCTCCATGCAGGCAGGGCCTGCACCTGTCTTTTTAACACCCTCCCTTGTAAGTAATTGAGACAGGAAGCTAGAAGTTCTTATCATCTCACTGTATTCTCTTTCCTCTACACACATGCCTGTGTACGGATATATAAGGATGTATGTATGCAAGCCACATCCATACCCGGGTTTCCCGCGAGCCTGACTTGTCAGATACTCACTGTTTGCATGCATGTATGCATGCACACATTGCAATCGGTGAGGCCGACAGGACCAACATTGATTGGATATGCAGTAGGTGTGTGGGAGTGTGCCGTCACCCTGGGCACCCCGAGGAGGCGTATGCAATGCATATGCCGATGCGGGCATGCGATGCAACTTTGTTATCCCCCCACCCTCAGGGGGCCGGGGAATCTTCCTATTTGTTCGGAGGGATTTCTGGTTGGTTTCCTTGCGGTGAAGATTGGTATTTGTTGTAGATACAGGTGGGATGGTGGTGGTGGTGGTAGTAGTAGTGCGGGATGTCCGTGGGATGTTTACCGGAAGGCGGGAGGTTGTGTTTACGGAGGTATGTGCGGATGTATTATAGTATACCGTGGTTCAATACGTTGGCTCTACTGCTATACATCTTCTTCTTGTTCGTGATTTCGTTTGGGGTTGCTTAAGCGCGCGATGATTTATTGGTCATACTACTACTGCTCGCTAACCTTGCTGAACGCCTGCGCATTGTTTTTGCCTATGTTACATGCCAACCTGTCCTGCTGTTCTATCCTCTAAGCCTTCCCGGCTGAATAGATCTTGGGGGGGAGTTCGTTTGATAATTTACCACCCAACTTTGCCGAAACTTGGCTCTCTCCCCCATGTCTTCTTCTTCTCCACATCCAGAATTTCCAGAATAATCAGCCTGATGCAAGTAGTGCAGTGGTGTTCATTCGGCTCTTTGGGGATTCTGTGCCCCACAGCAACAACGATTACGTGCCCATGGCCACGTGTTTACCTTGCTGGTGGAGCTGATTGGAATGAGATGTTTTGTTGATGTAGCTTTATTTACTACGGAGGTACCTTGCCCCTCAGAAATTCAAACCTTCACGGCGTCGACGGCAGTGCGAAGAGCCTGGGAGGCTTTACGGCTTGCTGCGGCTAGCTGGTCAAGCCGGTGGGGACCGGTGGGATGGCGGCCTCATACTACATTTCCCTTCCGCCTCATCCGCAGAAGTTGTTGAGGTTCTCGCTCTCTTGTTGACGCATGTACGACTGGAGGGGTGAGAGCTGATGAGCTCATTGGCAGTGGTTGCTGTCTTGGCCAAGAGCCTTTGTGAGTCAGCGTCTGAAAGGCGACTGGAAGTGAGGACCGAAATGGTAAGGCATTGATTTCTCAGCCACACTAGGATGCACTGTGGCGCGGTCTTGTAGCTTCCATCTTCGGGTTCTTGCGTCATATCACAAAGTTGTCTCGGCGTCTACAAGACACTGAACATACACTGCTCTCCTAGTACATCGCTTGAACCGCTTGTCTGCGGAAATTCTGAGGCCTAGAAGCATCGCTGCACCGGTGGCTGTTAGATAACTGAACAAGGATAGGCGTCTCAGGCGGCAGAGCTCACATGTTCACTATGCCAGAAGCTGAACAGGCTTCAACAGCTACCTTGCCCTCACGTCCTGCAAAGCAAGGTCAAGTATGCCGTTTCTATAAAACCAAGAAAGGTAGGTTCCATCCCAATATTCCAATCTCTCATTCAAGGGCTACTGCTACTCTCTACAGACTAACATGAGATGCTTCTGGTACTATGAATGTGTATCGCCGTGAGCAACTAGTTGACAGTGGACTTAATAGGTTGCAGGGCAGGGGCGAATTGTGCCTTTTCACATCCACTAGACCAAGAGACTCCGTCACGTAATCCAGCCGGACCAGTCAAAAATGAGTCGAAAGACACATCCACCATAGCGAAAAACACTCCTCAGCCGGCGAGGCCAGCTGCTGTTCGTCCAGTGCCGAAAGCTGAAGTCGAAGATCCAAGGGCGTTCCAGATTGGCCAGATACAGAGGAGATTCAAACCGCATGCCGCCGATACTGTGGATGGAACCACACTCTCTCTACGCATGAAACCTTCGGATCCTGATTTCCCTTACGAGATCGATGACCTGGAATGTGAGCTCAGAGTACCCAGGTCTTATCCTAGCTCCGGAAGGCCTTCAATTCAGGTGACCAACAAGGATATTCCGAGAGGGTTCCAAATTAATATCGAGCGGGGCTTCGATCTCATCTTGTCATCTAATCCTGGGACCACACTACTTGCGGCGATGAACAGACTTGATAGGCAGCTAGAACCTATATTGGCTGGTCGGATGGCAGAGACTATCAAGATAGTCGCGAACAAGGGACCGGCCAGTCCAGCGCCAGTACAACCGCAGTCGCAACCGCCACCTTCGCGCGCTGCCACTAACAACACCACAGAGCGTAGAGATGTCCATTCGAAGCAGGCCGTGGTGTTTACTGCGCAACAGAAAGATGAGGCGCGATCTAAGCGGCAATCACACGCACGACAGCTCGAAGCAAGGTTCGGCAGGATGCCTTCTTTTGTGAAATCTTCAAATGGGCAAAGCTACGTGCTGCCCCTTGAGTCGCCGAAGAAGTCCACATGGCCCCAACCTCTACAGTCGCTTCGTTCTTTCCGATTGATTGTCCCGGAGGCATACCCACTTGAGTCGGCCTTCATCGTCCTTGAGAGCGAATCTGACGAAGCCCGCAACGTCGAGGCAGCGTTCACTCGCTTACCTGGAAAGATACCGGGTGCTACTCTGACCCAGCTTGTGAATCACCTGGTGCTTCACATCTCACCTATGGCCGCTGAGTCTTCAAGCCTAGATGAAGAACGTTCAAAGGCTGTGCAAGATATACAGACACCTCCCTCGAATAGTGAGAAACCCAACACTTCAGAGCCGCCTTCAGACCAGGCCTCTCATGTCGACGGTGATCGGCCGCATCTACATGTGATTCCTCGGCCCCCAGAGTGGGAGAATCCCCGACACGAGATCGCAGATGAGAGCGAAGGCACAGATTCTGAAACCTCCGAAGCAGAAGGCGACTCTTCACACAGTGACCACGAAAGCGAAGACCAGCAGCTCAGAGACCAAGACGTCTCTGGCACACCAGCAGAAAAAGGCATTCTGCTCTCCTTCCCGAATCTCGAACTCCACGGCATCGAGTTGCTTGAAGTCTCATCTCTCAGCATTACGATCAAATGCGAACGGTGCAAAGATACGATGGATGTGCACCGTCTACGAAACTACTCCGGCAGTGCCTCAGCCATGCGTCAGGAGACTTGCAAGAAGTGCGCGATCACCATGGCGGTGGGCTTCCGGTCTGACATGATACATGCTAACTCTGTGCGGGCGGGCTATCTCGACTTGGACGGCTGTACGGTGGTTGACATGCTTCCAAGGTGAGTCGCTGAGTGAGATCCCTGGAATTCGAGCATCTGAAACTAACCCGAGTACCAGCAACTTCCTGCCAACCTGCGCCGAATGCTCGACTCAATTCCCAGCTCCAGGCATAGTCGCCGTGAGAGGCGACTCGGCCATGGCGATCTGCAGAGAATGCCACAAGAAAATGACCCTACGCATCTCAGAGCTGAAATTCCTTCTCGTCAGCGCGACTGCGGCTAGAGCAAGCAGGGCTCTGGGCCGTAAGAAGCCGAGAGAGAACCTTGGGATCCACGCTGGCTCTGAGTTGCCACGCAAGGGGCGTTGCTCCCACTACGCTAAGAGCTTCCGGTGGTTTAGGTTCTCGTGTTGCTCAAAGGTCTTCCCGTGTGATCGCTGCCATGATCAGCAGAGCGATCATCCGCTTGAACATGCTAATCGTATGATTTGGTACGTACCGCCTCTTCGAAAGTCTTTCTTCTACCAGCTGGCGGCGCTTTTCCCATCGGAGTGCTAGCTGCAATGCATGCAGAGCCTCACTTTTCCTTATTATGGCTCGCATGGGATTAGATGCTAACGCTACGACAGTGGATATTGCTCCCGCGAACAGAATTATAGGCCCGAAGACTGCGGCATATGTCACGCTCTCATGATCGGCAAGAAAGGTTCCGGTTTCTGGGAAGGCGGGAAAGGTACGAGGGACCCGAAGCGCATGAGCAGGAAGGATCCTCGCAAGTACAAGCGGAGACCGGGCACAAAACCGAAGACTTAGCGACATAGAAGGCTCACTCCATCGAATCCTTCATGCGATTTCAGCGAACCTCAGTTGGAGACTGTGGAACCGCGAAACTTTCTGCTGCACACCTGACCAGCAGCCGCGAGCCGCGCTTTCGCCTCCGTGCTCCTGGGTCAAGCCGCAAGCAGCCACGACCGACATTCCAGTGCCAGAGCTCTCCTCCAGTCTGGACTCGGCCGCCACCGAAGAACTCGACGACGACCACGACGACGAGGAAGACGACGAGACGTCGTCGGTACCGGTCCCTCCGGTTTCCAGAGCCCGGCCAGAGCTGCGCAGGCACGACTCCTCAAGTAGTAACAGCAGAGGGCGCGAAAAACACATCACACCCGTCGACCTAGAAAAGATCTTTTCGTCCATCAAGGAGTCCAGACCCCTAGCACCGATCGAGATGGCAATGCCTCACACCCCTGCCAAGTTCGAATCCGACCTTCCCTCCGCATCAGCGTCGCAGACGCTACCTCAGCTGCAATACCATACCGACGACGAAAACGAGCCTTTGCGCGATGTCGACACGACCACACCACAGCCTTCAGATTCTCACGCCACCCTTGAGTCGGCCACATCCACCGTTGGCACCAGCGATACCAATGACACTCATCCTTCTCAGGCCCAGACGGTCGGGTCAGAAAGCAGCACAAACACCGAGATGAGTACGCACAGTAAGGAACCCGGCACTCATAGCGTGGTGCGTGGCTTCGTTCCCGGCGGCGCCCCTTCATCCTACCGTTCCCAAACGCACCTCGCCGCTCAGCCTACTCCAATCCTCAGAAACTCATTACAAAACCCGAGAGCACCACCCAAGAAGAAGAATGCCGTGTTCCAAATCGGCACCTCATCGGGCGAAGACGAGAGTTCATTCGAAAAGCACATGTCCTACAAGAGCTCAATATCAGAAAACCTGACCAAGGGCCACCGTGGCGATGGCATCAATGATAACAAGAAGCAAACATCGTTCAAGGATGAGGTTGCGGTGGCAAGAGACAGCCCGGTCTTCGAATCGGATGATGAAGATGAGGAAGTGTCTGAAAGCGCCATCGAAGATGACGATGATTCGTCAGATTGGGAAGATTCGGATGAGCAGAGTGGTCCATCTTCGGTCAATGAGAAGGAAATGTTCCAGCGTGTCGACTCCCGGCCAAACCTCACCTCACGACGATCGCTTCTCACGACCATGATGCACGAACCTGACCGGGCGAAGGCAATGGCCAACGCAGCGACCAGGTCTACCCCGGCACTTCGCCGGTCACGAACCAGCACACCCAGCGGGCCCTCCGCACCAGGTTCACCACAACCAACCATCCAGGAACCGCCACAGCAAAACCAAGACGCGACCCGCTCAAATCCGAAACCCATCATCATGACCACTTCCAACACTCACCCACCTCAACAACCCGCACTCTCCCCCCGCACAACTCGCAGAAACATGCTGTCGACCGAGCTGACCGAATCACTTCGGAAGAATTTACTCTGGGAGCGCCAGCACCGAAGCAATGGCAACCTGAGCGCCTTGAAGCGGCGGCATACGACGCAGGACATGACCAAGCTGAAGCAACATCCGGAGCCGGTCGCCATGTCGCAACAACCCGCCTCGAGCTTTAACAACGACTTCTTCGATGCTGGGCTCCAGGAATACCACGCGAAAGGCTGGTAAGACGGAACAAGGGAAGCGGTCGCCATATACATTCGGGCTCGGTTTTGATGCCGCCATTGTCATTAACATCGCCACCATCACCACCACCACCACCACATGTCTTATTTGCTGCGTTCGAGCGGAATTTGGAATTTTTCGATCTGTTGTCTTCGGAAAGCAAAAGTGCATATGCACTTTCTTACTCATAGCGAGCCGGAGTTTCTTTTTTTTTTTTTTTGCCTTTCTTCTCGGCAGTACATCATACCTCTCGTCGGCGGGGGAAAAAAGGGCCAAGAGGGGAATAACGATGGAATTTCACGACCGATTCACTCTTCATCTTCTTCACGCCCCCGAAGAAATCTCGATATCGGAGGGGTTTACGCGCATGTTATGTATTCGGCAGGGAAAGGAAAGGGCAAGAGAGTTAAAGGGGGTTTTACAGGGAATGGAAAAGAAAGGGAACAAGGGGGATCAGGGGGGGAAAAGAGAGCGCCCTCTCAAAAACTTCGAGAGGTTTTTTTCAAAGCGTTGCTTCAAAAAACCGTTGATCGTTAAAATCATCGATTCGATCCAAATAAGATACCAGCATAGGCAAGTTTTAACAAGCAGCGAACGAAGTTGACAGAAAACGAATATGTTACCTATCCAAATGATCTTCCCACGGTTTTTTTTTTTTTTTTTTTTTTTTCTTTGTCTCTCTCTTTTCCTTTCCTCTTTCGATGGTCGTGGAATGTGAAATCACGGTCTAGGTCTCCGCCCTCTCTCTCTCACTCTGCACTGTAGAACGTAGATCCCTCGCAGCCGTGCATTATGTGAACTGCTGCACGTCAGTATACTAAAAGTATCTAGGGAAGGTGTGGTGGTCTACAGCACATCCTCCATGCAGGCAGGGCCTGCACCTGTCTTTTTAACACCCTCCCTTGTAAGTAATTGAGACAGGAAGCTAGAAGTTCTTATCATCTCACTGTATTCTCTTTCCTCTACACACATGCCTGTGTACGGATATATAAGGATGTATGTATGCAAGCCACATCCATACCCGGGTTTCCCGCGAGCCTGACTTGTCAGATACTCACTGTTTGCATGCATGTATGCATGCACACATTGCAATCGGTGAGGCCGACAGGACCAACATTGATTGGATATGCAGTAGGTGTGTGGGAGTGTGCCGTCACCCTGGGCACCCCGAGGAGGCGTATGCAATGCATATGCCGATGCGGGCATGCGATGCAACTTTGTTATCCCCCCACCCTCAGGGGGCCGGGGAATCTTCCTATTTGTTCGGAGGGATTTCTGGTTGGTTTCCTTGCGGTGAAGATTGGTATTTGTTGTAGATACAGGTGGGATGGTGGTGGTGGTGGTAGTAGTAGTGCGGGATGTCCGTGGGATGTTTACCGGAAGGCGGGAGGTTGTGTTTACGGAGGTATGTGCGGATGTATTATAGTATACCGTGGTTCAATACGTTGGCTCTACTGCTATACATCTTCTTCTTGTTCGTGATTTCGTTTGGGGTTGCTTAAGCGCGCGATGATTTATTGGTCATACTACTACTGCTCGCTAACCTTGCTGAACGCCTGCGCATTGTTTTTGCCTATGTTACATGCCAACCTGTCCTGCTGTTCTATCCTCTAAGCCTTCCCGGCTGAATAGATCTTGGGGGGGAGTTCGTTTGATAATTTACCACCCAACTTTGCCGAAACTTGGCTCTCTCCCCCATGTCTTCTTCTTCTCCACATCCAGAATTTCCAGAATAATCAGCCTGATGCAAGTAGTGCAGTGGTGTTCATTCGGCTCTTTGGGGATTCTGTGCCCCACAGCAACAACGATTACGTGCCCATGGCCACGTGTTTACCTTGCTGGTGGAGCTGATTGGAATGAGATGTTTTGTTGATGTAGCTTTATTTACTACGGAGGTACCTTGCCCCTCAGAAATTCAAACCTTCACGGCGTCGACGGCAGTGCGAAGAGCCTGGGAGGCTTTACGGCTTGCTGCGGCTAGCTGGTCAAGCCGGTGGGGACCGGTGGGATGGCGGCCTCATACTACATTTCCCTTCCGCCTCATCCGCAGAAGTTGTTGAGGTTCTCGCTCTCTTGTTGACGCATGTACGACTGGAGGGGTGAGAGCTGATGAGCTCATTGGCAGTGGTTGCTGTCTTGGCCAAGAGCCTTTGTGAGTCAGCGTCTGAAAGGCGACTGGAAGTGAGGACCGAAATGGTAAGGCATTGATTTCTCAGCCACACTAGGATGCACTGTGGCGCGGTCTTGTAGCTTCCATCTTCGGGTTCTTGCGTCATATCACAAAGTTGTCTCGGCGTCTACAAGACACTGAACATACACTGCTCTCCTAGTACATCGCTTGAACCGCTTGTCTGCGGAAATTCTGAGGCCTAGAAGCATCGCTGCACCGGTGGCTGTTAGATAACTGAACAAGGATAGGCGTCTCAGGCGGCAGAGCTCACATGTTCACTATGCCAGAAGCTGAACAGGCTTCAACAGCTACCTTGCCCTCACGTCCTGCAAAGCAAGGTCAAGTATGCCGTTTCTATAAAACCAAGAAAGGTAGGTTCCATCCCAATATTCCAATCTCTCATTCAAGGGCTACTGCTACTCTCTACAGACTAACATGAGATGCTTCTGGTACTATGAATGTGTATCGCCGTGAGCAACTAGTTGACAGTGGACTTAATAGGTTGCAGGGCAGGGGCGAATTGTGCCTTTTCACATCCACTAGACCAAGAGACTCCGTCACGTAATCCAGCCGGACCAGTCAAAAATGAGTCGAAAGACACATCCACCATAGCGAAAAACACTCCTCAGCCGGCGAGGCCAGCTGCTGTTCGTCCAGTGCCGAAAGCTGAAGTCGAAGATCCAAGGGCGTTCCAGATTGGCCAGATACAGAGGAGATTCAAACCGCATGCCGCCGATACTGTGGATGGAACCACACTCTCTCTACGCATGAAACCTTCGGATCCTGATTTCCCTTACGAGATCGATGACCTGGAATGTGAGCTCAGAGTACCCAGGTCTTATCCTAGCTCCGGAAGGCCTTCAATTCAGGTGACCAACAAGGATATTCCGAGAGGGTTCCAAATTAATATCGAGCGGGGCTTCGATCTCATCTTGTCATCTAATCCTGGGACCACACTACTTGCGGCGATGAACAGACTTGATAGGCAGCTAGAACCTATATTGGCTGGTCGGATGGCAGAGACTATCAAGATAGTCGCGAACAAGGGACCGGCCAGTCCAGCGCCAGTACAACCGCAGTCGCAACCGCCACCTTCGCGCGCTGCCACTAACAACACCACAGAGCGTAGAGATGTCCATTCGAAGCAGGCCGTGGTGTTTACTGCGCAACAGAAAGATGAGGCGCGATCTAAGCGGCAATCACACGCACGACAGCTCGAAGCAAGGTTCGGCAGGATGCCTTCTTTTGTGAAATCTTCAAATGGGCAAAGCTACGTGCTGCCCCTTGAGTCGCCGAAGAAGTCCACATGGCCCCAACCTCTACAGTCGCTTCGTTCTTTCCGATTGATTGTCCCGGAGGCATACCCACTTGAGTCGGCCTTCATCGTCCTTGAGAGCGAATCTGACGAAGCCCGCAACGTCGAGGCAGCGTTCACTCGCTTACCTGGAAAGATACCGGGTGCTACTCTGACCCAGCTTGTGAATCACCTGGTGCTTCACATCTCACCTATGGCCGCTGAGTCTTCAAGCCTAGATGAAGAACGTTCAAAGGCTGTGCAAGATATACAGACACCTCCCTCGAATAGTGAGAAACCCAACACTTCAGAGCCGCCTTCAGACCAGGCCTCTCATGTCGACGGTGATCGGCCGCATCTACATGTGATTCCTCGGCCCCCAGAGTGGGAGAATCCCCGACACGAGATCGCAGATGAGAGCGAAGGCACAGATTCTGAAACCTCCGAAGCAGAAGGCGACTCTTCACACAGTGACCACGAAAGCGAAGACCAGCAGCTCAGAGACCAAGACGTCTCTGGCACACCAGCAGAAAAAGGCATTCTGCTCTCCTTCCCGAATCTCGAACTCCACGGCATCGAGTTGCTTGAAGTCTCATCTCTCAGCATTACGATCAAATGCGAACGGTGCAAAGATACGATGGATGTGCACCGTCTACGAAACTACTCCGGCAGTGCCTCAGCCATGCGTCAGGAGACTTGCAAGAAGTGCGCGATCACCATGGCGGTGGGCTTCCGGTCTGACATGATACATGCTAACTCTGTGCGGGCGGGCTATCTCGACTTGGACGGCTGTACGGTGGTTGACATGCTTCCAAGGTGAGTCGCTGAGTGAGATCCCTGGAATTCGAGCATCTGAAACTAACCCGAGTACCAGCAACTTCCTGCCAACCTGCGCCGAATGCTCGACTCAATTCCCAGCTCCAGGCATAGTCGCCGTGAGAGGCGACTCGGCCATGGCGATCTGCAGAGAATGCCACAAGAAAATGACCCTACGCATCTCAGAGCTGAAATTCCTTCTCGTCAGCGCGACTGCGGCTAGAGCAAGCAGGGCTCTGGGCCGTAAGAAGCCGAGAGAGAACCTTGGGATCCACGCTGGCTCTGAGTTGCCACGCAAGGGGCGTTGCTCCCACTACGCTAAGAGCTTCCGGTGGTTTAGGTTCTCGTGTTGCTCAAAGGTCTTCCCGTGTGATCGCTGCCATGATCAGCAGAGCGATCATCCGCTTGAACATGCTAATCGTATGATTTGGTACGTACCGCCTCTTCGAAAGTCTTTCTTCTACCAGCTGGCGGCGCTTTTCCCATCGGAGTGCTAGCTGCAATGCATGCAGAGCCTCACTTTTCCTTATTATGGCTCGCATGGGATTAGATGCTAACGCTACGACAGTGGATATTGCTCCCGCGAACAGAATTATAGGCCCGAAGACTGCGGCATATGTCACGCTCTCATGATCGGCAAGAAAGGTTCCGGTTTCTGGGAAGGCGGGAAAGGTACGAGGGACCCGAAGCGCATGAGCAGGAAGGATCCTCGCAAGTACAAGCGGAGACCGGGCACAAAACCGAAGACTTAGCGACATAGAAGGCTCACTCCATCGAATCCTTCATGCGATTTCAGCGACTACCATTGCAGAGTCAGATGTCGTAGTCTCAGTATACTGGTAAAGCAAGCGGATTCCCATTTGATTAGAAAGGCAAAAATACACAATACCCCTTATAATAGTTTCAAAGCCATCTTCCGGAGAGAACGCTGCTATTGAACCATCCCTTCTCGCGATGAAAGGAAGAACGTCAAAACAATCGCACCAAATCCTTCCGACTCGATCTCACGGCGTTTACATCCTGAAAGGGCCGCAGTCCACATCGATACTCATGACGCCTTCCGGCTCATGGAAGCACTTGCTGGTGCCATAGTCGCCGAAGAACTAGAACGTTGCAAAACAACCCCGGTCAGCATTTCCCATCGAAGCGTCCGTGTCGAAGGATGTCTCGGAAATCCGAAAAAGATACAAAAGGGCAGTTTGCTTACCATGTAGTCGGTATGGTCGGCGTCATCCTTGTTCGGGCAGTGCGTCTCGGCGAACGGCTGGACCCAGCACTTGTCCTTGAGCTCCGTCGGCTCGTGGCTGTGCGAGTGCGGAATGTAGTCGTACTTGAAGCTGTAGAAAGGCTTGTCCTTCTTGAAGCTCTTGCACTCGGAGTCGAGGTCTGTTCAGGCGGGGAGGGGGGTAAGTCAGACATGTAAGTCAGAGGAGACGGCGTCGTCTTAAGGAAAATATGGGCCGTGTTTGTGGGAGAAGGTGGGGTTGTATGGACTCACCCTTAGGGAACCCCTCGCCTTGGTACGGCCCCATACAGTCTTTCGACTCGTAGCGATACACGCGGACGTGAAGGTCCTTCCCGAACTTTGGCCATCCCATCGGGTTTGCTACGGTACCAGCGGCGAAGGCAGCGACCATGAGGCCGGTGATCTTGTTGAAGGCAACCATGATGGAACTAATGTCGATGTTAGCGTCGTACTCGCAAAGATCGGAATGATTTGCGCTCACCTCGGTCTGTAGGAAGCGACAGTGATGCAAGTGAAAATCGAATACACGCAGAAATGGGAACTCCAGAAGACGAAATGTATGCGGTCGCTTGCTACCATTAATACTCCTGTCGACAGAATGTTGGGCGCAAGCTCAGACTGAGCTAGAACGTTAACTTTGTATAGCGGATCAGAGCTTCGGAGTGGAAGAAACGACTTGGCCAGCTTCTTTCCCAATCAGGACGCAGTTGATGCTATAGTAATAGAATGAAAAGTAAAAATATCCTAACACTAGATTGTGATGACCGACGAGGGAGCCAGAGCTGGTCTTGGTGTTTTATTCGAGAGCCTTGCCAATAGAAAAAAGATCGATGCTAGAACGGACGTCCAGGATCCGTCTCTCAACCTCTGCAATGTTGTCTTGCTCAACAGCCAATGATCAAATATTAGGCCTTTTGCCTCGTCGTTGCTGGAGAGCAGGAGCATCATATCGCATGCGCGTCTTGCGCGATCAGAGCTCGTCTCTCGGCGCATTCTTGGTGGTTGAGGAAGGCGGCTGCACCTTAAGGATCACCCGTTTGTATCTTCGAATAGGCGGTGTACCACTGCCAGTGACCTCCAGGATGACATGATACTGCTGACAGGTTTCTTGAATGCCTGCGCCCTGGTTCTGTTCCGCTTCCACAGCCGCACATGCGTCGATCGCAGACGGCATGGTTGTCTTTGCGATTCGCCCACCGGATGACAGGGTGAAGTTGAGCTGCGGGACCTCACTTGCCGTGTTGGATTGTGTCGCAGAGATTTCTCGGTAGCTAGAGGAAGGTGTTAGCCACGGTGATATCTACCACAGTCAACGGAAATCGACTCACTGGAACCAGTCGAACCGCAGGTCATTCTTGCCGGTCAAGTTGGCATCTGGATCGTAGGTGTGAGATGCATCCATTGTGATAACCTCTTCTGGCGCAACTTCCACAATCAGAGGAGAACTGTCACATGATCCGTTGACGGATACTGCAGGAGGATGACTGCCCGCGCTGTAGTTACCCAGTACACTCCACTGCACACGAGCACTCATCTCGTCTTGGTAGGCTTGTCGCCATCGCCAAATAGTCGCCTGACTTGAGGTATAGGTTTGATCTAAGTGAAGACCTACTGTCAGTGCTTTTCTAAAACTGCTCTTCCGAATGTCAAAGAGCGTACTCTTATTGATCATGCCCTTTACACTATCCCTGGCATCGCTGTAGACCATGGTTTGCCTCGTGCTAGGAGATTGGTCAGCATGTGTGGATTCACAAACACTTGGTTTGAAGACACTTACAGGTCGAGGAGTGTATATCTGCCACCCCATCCACCCCAACTCGGTTGATCTGCACAACGCAGTCAGTCTTTAATATTCCATTGGGCCATGGAAGGCACTGACCATAAGGTCCACCATTTAGACCGTTCATCATAGTGTGCTGGTTTCGCAGATATTGTCAGCCCTCACTCCAAAGACTCAGACGCCCAATATGGAGAATGCTCACCATGAGAGAAGGGCTATCGCCTTCCATGATATAGGCGATGTCTGGGTAATGCGAGCCCAGCGGACCGATCTGGAAGTGAGTCGAAATGTATTCTTGGTCGACGAGTGAGGAGTTTGGCCCGCCTTGATCGTAGCTAGAAACGGGCTGATTGTCAGTACGGCCTTGAATTACGCAGAGTCGACGATTAATAAACGGACTTGTAGAACCTTTCGCCACTGATACCTGTCCATGCTGCCATTCCATACCTGTACAAAAGGTCAGAGGACTACGTCAAGTCAAAGGTTCGATTGTGATCGAACGCTTACTGGTTGAAGCCATGCAGGGACACGATATAGGGTATCTGAGGAAAATTCATCCTTCACATCAACGAGTTAGCACATTCCAGGAAGAGGAAAGGTCATCTGAGTCTCACCGGATCCACGGCCCAGTGTTATCTTGGTCCGAAATGGTGTACACCCGTATCTTCTTCACGAAGCGGTCGAACTCATATGGAACGCGGTTCTTTTGGACATGGAATAGCACTTCGGCGAGAACGTTGACTCCACCCCAAGCCTGACAATGAAGAATCTCGTCGTCGCCCATACCATCGAGCACGTCTATCAAGCGTTGCGCTCCAGAGGACAGACTCGGACGACCCAAGGCGGCTGTGCCATAGAGCGGATGGCCGCTATAGACTACCGAAGACAAGTACTCCGAGGTGGGAAATTGGCCAGCAGAGTGCAGATTAAGGTTCTCTTCCGCCAAGCCAAATGCACGAGTGGTCTGTCAAGAGTGAGATACTGATATGACCGACCAGATGGACGTCGTCCGGTATCTACTTACGTTAAGTATTTGGTCTGGATACGTGGAAGAATTAAGCCAGTAAGACGTCTGTGGAGGGGATCAGTATGCTGCAGCCCATATGTGCGGTCTACAAGACATACCACTGCCGCCATACCAGTGATGTTATATCTTAAAGCAACAGAGATATATTAGTTCTGATACGATGTTTCTAGTCCTGGAGACTGTGCAACTCACTGATCACTATGAAGAAGCATGCGAATAAACGACATCGTATCATCTGGTTCGTTGGATATGTCGCTCATCACGAAAATCTGCGGCTTCTTGTCCAAAGTAATCGCTGGTGGGCATTGCTGCTGAGCGGCGATTGTAGTCGCCAACCCAGCAAGCAGTAAGGTTCCTAGAAGCGGCATCTTTGGTAGGACGAGTGATGCACACGGCAAAGGAACTAGAGAAACTTGAACCTGGTACGGATTGGAAAATGTTGCAATTCCACTACGGCTTCTGAAGAAGAGTGACGTCGGGTGGAGAGGCCGATAGCCAGACTTCATCCGGTAGCTTGTGCCATTAAGAGGTGGTCCTTCAGCATCGCGTCCAAACCATCTAGCACCGCCTCGAGGCCACGATCCACCTCAGTGTGGCCACACAAGGCGGGTAGCAGATCGGCACTTTGTCTTGATCTTACCATGTCGCTTTCGGGATCATCGAGTCAGCGAGTGGAGAGCATTGCGGGGAAGCAGGAAGAAGCAATTGGAGACGATGTAGGGTTTCCAGTAGCTTGGGCTGTCATTGTAGCGAACGCCGAAGCTGCGTAGGTTGATGGCAAGAAGTCAGGTTGTCGCTGGGAGCCAAGTGCCATCTTAATGAGCGTCATGTTTGCCTTGATGAGCGTATGCTAAGATATCGAGAAGCAGCGTAAACGCAGCTTTGTTCATTGCTTATGGCCAGGTGCTAGACGAACGAGATCAAATCCTTCCAGAGCGAAGTCATCACGACCAATCATGCAAAAGACGTGGGACGGCGAATGACGGCGACGACAGGGGAAAAGCTTCATGTTTCTCCGCCTTGATGAGTGAACCATCTTTGTCCAGAGACCGACCATGGTGGATTTAAAGTGGCTGACATACCGTCTCTCCCACAGGTAGGTAGGTTCTCTTGGTCCTCTAGAAGTGAAGTCATGGCGTTGCCAAAGAAGCTTCCAATATCCTCTCTTTTGCTCATGAGCGCCTGCGGCCTGGCTAAAGGACGTCTGTCAGAATATGTCGATCCTCTCATTGGTACTGAGGGCAGCACTCCCGGCTCAGCCATTGCTGTGAGTGCAATCATGTTGCAATCGACTCAGACGAAGTATTCATCTCGTTTCAGGGCGGCAATTCCTTTCCAGGTGCCTCGTTACCAAACGCAATGGCAAAGGTAGGAATCGATACAAGCTACTTGGGTGTGCCAAATGGAACAGCAGTGGACTGCAATGCTGGCTACTCTCCGCTTGGGAATGTGACTGCAATCTCAATGCTCCATGTCAGCGGTAGGTAAATAGCAAGCCAAGGATTAAAAAGGGAAGGAACGCAGCCATAGGGCAATAATTCGCATCAGCAATGCTCTCTTGGATTCACTGATTTGGATGGTCATCAATGGTGAAGCTCTACCCAAAATTGCAAGCTAATTTCACCTTTGCTCACCAGGGACGGGCGGCGTACCCACTTATGGCCTGATTTCTCAAATGCCGCTCCTGGGAGGTCTGGATAGCGTCAACCTCGCTGACAATACAACGTACGTCGATCTCAGTACTCGCTTAGGGCAGTTTCCAGCCATCTAATCGTAAGGACATTCTAGTTATTGGCAAAATCGCTCAATGGGTGAAGAGAGTGCTCAAGTCGGCCTATTTCAGACCACTTTGCTCAACGGCATCGAGATCGACATCACAAGTACTGCTCACACCGGATTGCTCAGGTATCGCTTCCCAGTAGAGACCGACGTTGCCCCCAGGAGCAACTTGTCGACCCCGGCAGTCCAAAGCGAAGCTGGCGACGACGCACATGGCGACGATGCACACGTCCTAGTGGATCTAACTCATGCAAGTGCTCATGTGAGGAGAAAAGAATGGATGAATCAAAAAGACTGATACGTTTCACAGGTATTACCTGGATACGGTACATATGCGTACTCCCAAAAGTTCCTCCACGGGGACTTACATCTCCGTACTGGGGCCAACGGTTCGCCTTCCTACTTGGGCTCAGCTACATACACCGGAGGCTGGAGCCAGCCGGAGAGCCAGACTCTTTACTTCTGTGGCAATTTCACCTCCCCCAATGGCAATCTTCAACCTAGTTCCGACTATGTCGTGCAAAACACAAGGGAAAGCGTACAAGGCGCTGGGACTTTCAGCTGGCCTTACAACCCTTTGCTGCCTCCGACTTACGACGAACGACCGAATCCTCGCTCTTACAATGATGTTCTGAGTTATACGGGAAGCGGAATGGGCATTGGAGCGCTGTTTAGTTGGAAGCCGACGAGCGCAAACACGTCTGCGGAGAGAGTTATTGAATCGAGACTAGGCGTCTCGTATATCAGCGCTGAGCAGGCTTGTGCGAACGTAGCCGCTGAAGCTACAGAGACTAGATCATTTGAAG
This sequence comes from Hortaea sp. C3G1500-4, assembly GCA_022701445.1. Classification (NCBI taxonomy): domain Eukaryota; kingdom Fungi; phylum Ascomycota; class Dothideomycetes; order Mycosphaerellales; family Teratosphaeriaceae; genus Hortaea; species Hortaea sp. C3G1500-4. Next base: position 346,954 of record JAJVDI010000015.1, read on the forward strand.
ATGTGATGGAAGACGCTAAGGTTGATTGGGAGGAGAACGTCCTTGGCACGATTCAGGTTGAGGAGAATGGGTCTCAGACGAACGGCAACGCCACATTGAAGCGGATGCTGTATACTGCCCTCTATCAAACTGGACTTATGGGTAAGAAGTGTTTATTCACTTCTTGTGAAACTGTCAACTGACATTCGCGCAGTGCGTGAGCTCCAATCAGGAGTGTTTAAATCATCTTTACTGATGTCTGTAGCCGACGAACAAGACGGGAGAGAACCCAGGATGGCAGACGGACGCAAGCAATCCTTACTACGATGACCACTATGTAAGCCTCTGGCGAATCCGCATGCCCTCCGTCCTTGAAACTGACAACATGAAGACATTGTGGGACACTTACAGAACTTTGATGCCGCTCTATCACCTTCTCTATACCAAAACTTACGCAGATGTCCTGTCGGGTCTCATTTCCATCTTCACCTACGAAGGCTTCTTGCCAGCCGGGCGCATTGCGAACTGGAACGGTCGTGTGCAAGGTACGCCGACTTTACCACAAAGACATGCTGATTTCTATAAAGCCTAACCTTTCCTTTCTGTAGGCGGCACACACGCGGACATGGTGCTCGGCGACGCATTCACAAAGGACGTCGTAAGCGTAACAGGCCAGCGCGGCCGGGGTGAGCTAGGCTCAAACATCGACTGGCACGAAGCCTACAAAGCCGTTCTCAACGATGCCACGAATCTGCCCGCCCGAAACGAAGACCCAGTAGCCTTCGATGGCGCCATGCAAGAAGGACGTGGAGCGTTGGATGATCAATTACCCTTACACTACATCACGAGGAACCACACTCGCTCCATCTCGCGCGGGGTGGAATACGCACAGAACGATTACGCTATCTACAGCATGGCGAAAGGACTCAATGGATCCGAAAGTGCGGCTTTCCGTGACCGTGCTGGGTGGTGGGAGAACCAGTGGAATCCGTACGTAAATACATCGCTTGAAGGTTTTGGCTCCTTTACTGGCTTCCCTGGTGCTCGAAACCAAGACGGCAGTTGGAATTTCACTGACTATGACCCCTTGAGCTGTGGCGGTTGCGGTTGGGGCAGCGATATCTATGAAGCTAAGGTCTGGGAGACTGCTTTCGCTGTAAGTGGCGTTTCGGATTGCAGAATCCAGGAAATTGCTTCTGCAAGCTGACTTCCTGGTATCAGGCCGCTCCTCATGATATGGCGAAGATCGTTCAGCTCATGGGAGGCGATGAACAATTCATCAAGAGACTGGATGCAAGTTTTCTGCCAGGGTTTGGCACAAGCGTTGGGTAAATCAGCTTTCTTTCTATCGATTTTTTCCGATTCGAAGAACTGATAGGATTACACAGGGAGAACAACGATGCAGGCTCAGCTCTTTTTAATCCCGGTAGGCTCATACTTCCCAGCAAACATTGCAGACGCATTGCTAAGCCCAGGCAAGGAAATGAGCCCAGCTTCATGACTCCGTCCCTGTACAACTACGTCCCTGGCTACCACTGGAAGACAGTGAATCAGTAAGCGCCATAAAATCCCGAAATTCAGTGCCACAGCACTTGAGCACAAGCTGATGAGAGGGCCAAGAACGAGAGCTACGGTAGACGCCTTCTACGGGGTTGGCCGGGACGGGTACCCGGGGAATATCGACGGTGGTGCGCTGCCATCGTGGCTAATCTTCAACCTCATAGGTCTGGTGAGTCATTCACCAAGAACTTCGTGTTCCATAAACCACCGTTGCTGATAATCTACCTAGTATCCCGTCTCTGCACAGCCTATCTACCTGCTTAGTGCGCCACGCTTCGAAGCTCTGAGCATCAGGCTCTTTGGAGGCACGGCGCAGGAGACGCGACTCAATATCTCTGCACCGGGTATTTCGGATTCGAACTATTATCCTCAGACCGTGACATTCAATGGTCAGAAGTTGGATCGAAGCTGGTTGACCCATTATGAGCTTGGAGGGGGTGGCGAGCTTGTGTTTGAAATGGGCGAGGACCCTGCGAGCTGGGATACTGGCGAGAGACCCCCCTCTCTCACAGCGTGGGAGTAGAGCGCTTAAGAATCTTAGATGCATTATGTCGTACATGGTAGACTCGCCAAGGACTGGCTTAGCTATTTGCCCAAATGCTTGCTACCCAAACCCATAGCCTGCTGGTAAATCCACTCCTTGGCCTCGACGCCTTCTTCCTCCATATCATCCGCAGGCGGGATCCCATGGCCCTTCAGAGTCTTCATTCGCGTGTGGTCGCAGGGCCGAACAAAGTAGACGATGCTGTACCGAGGGTACTTGCCCTGCTCGCCGGGCGCAGGGATGACCCGGTGTCGACCAGAGCAAAGCACACCGTTCGTGTACTTGACTGCTGCATCGCCGAGGTTCACAATGGCACAGCCGGGTTTGGGTTTGACCCAGAGCCAATCGCCGGGAACGTCTGGCTCGAGCGGGCCCGCCTTGCGAGAGGATTCAGACCATACTTGTAGACCCCCAAGCCAGTTCATCAGCACTGTTATAGTGCCAAAGTCGGTGTGGCTTGGAGTTTGGATCTCTGGCATTTCTGCTGTTTTCCTGGGCGGACCTCGCGTCATGCGGATATCTAGATCGTCTGTTAGATGAAGCTATGTGCGTCTGATATGATCACTTGAACCTACGATCACCTGCCATTTCTTCGATTCGATGTCTTTGTCTAATCTCCTCCCGGTCAATGCCTAGTTTGTCGGCAAGCATGTCCATGATCAACATGCCCGTAGAGTGCGCTGCCTTGCAGTACTTGGCGTACAGAGGCTTGTGTTGCAACACGACCTCGGGCCATTGACGCGTCATGTTAGAGTCATCCACAAGCATGTCGTTCTTGCTGATGTTGACTGGAAAAGACAATCAGACCTTCGAATGCATTTTAACCGCTTGAGCTTACTTACAAAACTCGGCAGTGTCGGGCGTGCCAGACTTGTCTGCATTGGTGGCGCCAACCATCTTATAGCTGCAAGAAATTAGCGTCTCTTTCGCCACCAAGAGTCAACTTCGTCCTTACATACCCAAAGAGCGACTTGTTCGTTGGCTGATACTTCATTTTCTCCTCTGTAGGCAATGAGAACGTTCGCTCTGCCCCCCTCGCGACATCAGTCGAGCCACTGAGGATCGTGTCGCCATTCTGGCAGCCAGCAAGGTCGAGATACACGAAGCCTCTGGTCTTAAAAGCTTCGAAGGCTCGGTCCTTCTCTGCTTCGTCATTGGATTCAAGTTTCTTCAATGAGATAGTCTGGAGCTCAACGGTAGGACATTGAGGGTCAGATGGAAAGTCGGGATAGAGCTCCGGTGTGAACTCGCTTTGTTCTTCCTTGTGAGGCATGGCGGAGAGTCTCTGTCGTGGATAATAACTGCTGAAGGACCTTGCGATGTTACAATGGGTGTGGGCTCTAGGTGGAAATGGTACAACGGGTTGTGAAAGAAGAGTAGATGAAGGGGCAAGTCGAGGCATATGTAGGCTAGCTCGCCTGAGGAGCGGCCTTAAAGCCGTCCTCTCCATGTTGCAAGATGAGGTGTCTGTTCTAGATGCGATCCTTGACGGAAGTCCTCGTTACCCAGCGCTTTAATACTTATTCATTCGATCAATCACCCGCAGCAGGAGTGTTCTCCTCTCATTCCGCTGCCTCTGCAGCTGAAGCACTTCCGCATTGTCTCTGATTCCGCTCTCTACTGCCCGTCATGTTCCGCAGTGCGAGTAGGTACTGTTTTGGGAAAGCGTGACGTTCCAGCTTGAGCTGGGGGGAGCTTTGGTGCCGAGATGCGCGCCAAAACCGAGACGCGGAGTGAGCTTCTCCGCACTGGACGCGGACCTGCCCCGCTGCTGCGGAAGAACGTCCGCTGCCATGCTCGCCATGCAGACGCGAGATATTGACCGTCAAGTCAACTACATATGATCTACTACATAGTAACCTCCTTTACCCTGGTCAAGACGCATATGGCGGCAACTCTGCAATCGTCTGTCTCTTGGAAGTAATAGAAGAGCGCGGTCACATTTTTGCGGGCGCGTGCGTGCTCTAAACAAAGCCGCCGTTGTACAGAGCTCCAAGAAACTGCTCGGTTCCGATACACCACGATGAAGGGAATTTACCCAGCTTCAGCCATAATGTCATCAAGGCGCCTGGGCTAGAACAATCGTAGATTTGAGACGACTCTAAACGATTAATTGCGAGATGTTACGTCGAAGGACACTTACTCTGACTCGTTTGGTCGTCCTTGATGTGGCTACTGATCTGGGCGCGTATGTCGCACCAGGTAGTCAGGAAGGAAGGAACATCTTCTCATCACGATCATCAGTTCACTAAGCTGCTCCAGTTTCTTGTTACCGTGGCCTGTCATACAGGCACTGCTCGATCGATTGAGTTCGTTTGCCAACCGACTTGACATTCAAGACTTGAGATTTAGGGCCTAAGATTTAGGACTTGACACGCAGCACCCGAAGTATCCTAGCACGTGCCATAGTTAGCAAGGTATTATGCTGCACTGTTATCATACAACAATACTTACAGATTTAGTGCAGCACTTCAAAATTCCAGAATCACAAGCTCGTTCAAGTATCTGAAGAGAAGGTATCCAGCTTACTAAAAAGCATTAGCATTGTCCATTGACCGAGATACAGAGCCTTACGGGAAAGGCACAAAATGGCTGGATCGTCTGAAGCTGGACAGCATGATAGAACTTGAGTTTCTGCAGAGCAGAAACGCTCACTTATCTGCGGGACTGGAGTGGCAGATACAGCCAAGGTGAGCAGCACTGGGGCGAAGAGATCTGATGTATGCATTTCGAGTTAGGTTGTGGAGATTTTCTATTGCTTGAGAGAAGTTCACAGTTCTCGTACGTCTTAGCCTTGCTCTATATAACTGCCTGGTACCACAAAACAAGCCCGTGGCTTCGGCGGTAGCACAGAAGCTTGAATGAGTCTCTGACCAGATGACTTGGATGCTCTTCCTGCGGCGTTCACAGGAACAAAGACGTGAAGCACATGCTGGAGATGACCAAAACCATGAAATGCCCTCGGAAGCCACATTACCTATCCAAGCCATTGCAGGGCAAGCCAACTTCCAAGTATGGCACTTGGGAATATCGAGATACTGCACAACATATCAGCCAGTTTCTCCCACACGCACGAAGAAATGCATCAGCCTCGCTAGGGGCGGATGGATCTGCCGAGCTAATGCGGTGATGCATGCCACTTATGCCATGGCAGCACACGAGCGCAATGGAGTAACACGTGTGAGAAAGCTGTGTGAGGATGGCACAAGACATTTTTCCCGGCCACTGTTTTCGACGAAGAGCGCGGGGCCAAGTTGAGATTTTTAAGCAATGAAGTTCATGATGTCGTCATTTACGCGCCTTGCCTCGCTATGCCAATTCAGTCGCATACGCTGTAGCCCTAGGCGTACATATCATCGTACTCGCCGTCTTCTTCATCAGGCGGCGGCGGCGGTGCTTTCTTCTTCACCAGCGTTTGGCGGTCCAGAGGACACGTTGGGTTGAGCTTGAGCCAGGGCTGTATGCATTCCAGGTCGAAGATGTGATCTTTGTGGCAGGGGAGGCGAACGACGAGGGGATGTGAGTCTGATGTATTCTCCATTAGTATTCGTTGTGTGCCGGAATATTGCCCAAGTTCCACTTACCTTCCAGAAACGGATTCGAGCAGATAGGACAGCTCTGCTCCGCATTCAAGCTCTTCTTCGGCACTCGATCGAGCTGCTCGATGAACTCGTCTGAAACCCCTTGTACTTCTGTAGGCGGATGCTCAGCGCTCTGCATCAGACTTTCGACCAAAGTCTCAAGTAATTCGTTGTGGCTTTGCTCTGAAGATGCCCCGCTGCCCCCTCGCATCATTTCAAAGGCGTTCGCGAGGTTTCTGAAGGCTGCGGAGATGTCGCGAGGTAAGGGCAGGGAGTGTGCATTTTGCGGCTGGCGGTCGCCCGATGTATCGACCAGGTCGAGAGTCGAGAAGAAGGTGCTCAGGTCTGGACGGCGTCGAGGTTGCTCGGGGCCTTCTTTGGGGACATTATGCTCGACTGGCAGAAATCAGCACACAGTGCATAGAGTAGGAAGACGAGTTCTGGTACCGTTATAGTCGGACATGTTGCTGCTGCGGATTTCCTAGATGAACTGTAAAGGTTCCTACATAGTACTCTGTGACAGACGACGATGACTTTCACATGCTTAAGAACGGTCACGCTAGCGCAGGCACCAAAAGATGATGTAGCGTAGCTGCGTAGTGAAGCCCGGCAAGCATGTTTCGCCGAAGGCCGACGCTTGAGGTCGAGCATCACCAAGGTATTATTCTCACGTCCAAACCAGTCTGCCATCCCTTCAAGGCTCTCCAAGCCACGGATCAGGTTGGCTTAAGTCGACGCGATGCTGAATCCCGCGACGCTGCAACATGGACGAAGGCGCGACATCGAGCGGTCATGAAAGCCTCCGTGTGGTTCCTGCTGCCAATGGCCAGCTAGTCACACCTGCCCTCTCACCGATCAGCGAGCATGGAGAGAATAAGGTCCATCCATTTCCGGATTGGAATCACACAGCGCATAGTGAAGGACAAGAGGATAAGGGTACCCGGGAGCGAGCTATAGTAGAACAGGTCGACGCTCATAATGCATCGGATTCACAGGCCCATGTAGCAGGAGAGGCAGACCATGTGCGCAAGAGGAGCAGCACTGGGCCAAAGTCGCCTCATCTGCAGGACAGTGAGGCGCATAGACTGCTGAAGCTATCGCCGAGGCAGATACATGATCTCGTCACATCACCAGACTCTCTACCTATCCGTCCCGTATCTCCGCCGCTGGAGGACATACCCCAGCTTCCAAATGGCTTGGGTATCAGTGAGGGCGCTGATGCGCCCCATACGTCCCGCAATGTGTCCAAAGGGAATGGACAAGATGGTGCTATCCTGAATGACGGTCGTCCGAGCCTTCCAAGTGTCAGTGCCACTCCTGGAGCAGCTACTGGCCAGACTCGGCCAGCCAAAGCCGCTCGTTCTGCTTCGTCGCCGCTCTTGAACCGAAAGCCCTCTTCGTCTCGAAGCAGCAAACCCAGACCCGACCTCACACCACTGAAAACGGGAAACAACGAGTCGGCTACACTGCCAGCAATTAGACCCTCTCCCAAATTGGACTCTCAACCGTCTCCCATCCCAGCGATCATGCCAATCCCGCCTTTATCGTTGCCCACGTATTTGCAGTTAGAGCTCTCGTCGCATCGACCATCGCCCTTGTACTTGCATCGCTCGGCATCAAGCGACGTCACCTACGAGTCTTCTGCTGTGAAGCTGGAGCGGCTGTACAACTTTTTCTGCTTGCCATGGTTCTTGGAACAGATCCTTTGGTTCGGTGCCGTAGCTTGCTTGGATGCTTGGCTCTACACGTTCACCATCCTGCCACTGCGCTTCTTGAAGGCTCTTGCCATTCTTGCGCAGTCCTGGACTCAAAATGCTGTAAAAGAGCTGAGGTCTCTGTGGAATTATGTATACGGTGGCGTCGGGCGACTCTGGCAGCGCTCAAGGAACGAATCAATATCAACCCCAAGGCAACCGTCAGAATTAGCACAAGAGCAGTCTTCGAGAATCCCCGCCGTGGACGCTCATGCGAGAGTGCCTCGAAGCCCGAAACAGGCCTTAGCTCCTCTAATATCGAGGAGACACCGCAAGTCCTCCGCAGGATTACGCCATCGCCGTAGTCGATCTACGCCTTCTGCACTTCTTCCTAATCATAAAGCCGACATTCTTCAAGGTCTGCTCATCATCACAACCTGTATCTTCCTCATGCGATTTGACGCCAGCCGCATGTATCACTTTGTGCGAGGCCAGTCGGCTATCAAGCTCTACGTCATCTACAATGTTCTGGAAGTGTTCGACCGACTCTTTTCCGCCATCGGACAGGATATCCTGGAGTGTCTGTTTAGCAAGGAAACCCTCGAGAGGAACGAGGAAGGACGGAGCAAGGTTTCACAGCCCCTGTGGATGTTCCTAGGTGCGCTGGTCTACAATGTTCTGCATTCCACTGCACTCTTCTTTCAAGTTGTGACGCTGAATGTGGCCGTGAACAGCTATTCAAATGCGCTATTAACGCTGCTGATGAGCAACCAATTTGTCGAGATCAAAGGCACAGTGTTTAAGAAATTTGAGAAGGAAGCACTGTTCCAGATCACCTGTGCCGATATTGTGGAGAGGTTTCAGCTCTGGTTGATGCTGCTTATCATCGCTCTTCGCAATATCGTAGAGGTTGGTGGCTTGAGCATCAGCATCAACACGGCTTTTGCAGATACTGGGTCGTCTACAGATACCTACTCAGCAAACACGACACACCTTCCTCTCCTGGCCGGTTTTGCTGTCCCGAAGGCCTTCACCTTGGTCCCAAAGTTCTGCGGCGAAGTCCTTGGTCCTTTCTTGATTGTGCTGGGCTCGGAGGCGTTGGTGGACTGGATCAAACACTGCTACATCAACAAATTCAACAATATCAAACCGAAAGTCTACGGTCGGTTTCTGGACGTGTTGGCCAAGGACTACTACTCTCACGCTTTCGCCGATCAGAATTTGACCAAGCGATTCGGTCTGCCGGTGATCCCGCTCAGTTGTCTGTTCATCCGAGCTTGCATCCAGACATATCACATGTTCCTCGCGACGCATGTGCCGATCCCGATTCCCTCCGTAGCCACGGCTGTCAGTGTGGAAAACGAAGCTGCCGCAACCAGTCCGGCGACTAAAGCGGCACTCCAGCATATCGATCAAGTGTTCAGGCGGGCCATCGGCCGCTCATCGTTTGGAGCCGGTGCTGACCCGACTTCCGCTTTCAGCTGGTGGAGTATCGACGATGTGATTGCTCTCGCGACTATGATTATTTTCTTCCTTGCCCTTTACCTTGTCCTACTCGCTTGCAAGCTTTTGCTCGGGATGGTGCTACTTTCCTGTGCGAGGAGCAGATACAAAGGGATGAAGGAGCGAGAACGCATGGTCACGGGTACCGAGGGACGACGCGCTGGTGGATGGGGCGTGGTAGAGATTAGTGATGACAAGAGGCGCTGGATCTATGATGATGATCCTGATGGGTTGCAGGAGCTGAGAGAGAAGGAAGAACGGGGGAGGAAGCAGAATCGGAGTGAGAAAGGCGATAGGCTGGATGGTGTGGATAGGTATATGATGGCTGCCAAACGAATATGGTAATCGATAGTCGTATGAAAGAGTTCGAATGATTTCGCATGCGTGGCGCGCCGGTTACGCTTAATCGTATTCTTCAGGATCTCTGCTCAGATGATGACCATGAAGCCTACTTCCAATGATTTAAACCAGACGGCTGTCCAAACTTGTCATGGTCAGGAGCAGGGTGAATAATCAACTGTACGTGCCTCTAGCTACCGGGAGGAAACAGAAGTCGCCCTTCCATCCCCCCATCAACCATTATATTCATCCCATTCACATGTTCACTGAGCAGAGGACTAGCCGTGACCGCGATCTGCCTTGCCACGTCTCCAGGGGACGCCACTTTCTGCAACGGCGTCGTAGCCAGCGCCCTCTCCACAAACGCCCGATCTTTCAACGCCTCCTGCGCCATCGGCGTCGCCACCCAGCCTGGCGAAACGCTATTCACGCGTCCGCGCGGCGCGATCCTCACCAGTTCATTCTTTAACGTCAACGTGAGTCCCTGCATCAGTGCGGATTTGGACGCAGCGTAATCGCCATGTCCTGCTTCGCCGAATTTCCCCGCCGTCGAGCCGATGAAGATGATACTCGCCGTATCTTTGACGGGCTGGGACGCTTCGCGCAGCGCGCGCTGGTAGGCTCGACAGAGTAAGAAGGGTCCGGTGAGGTTCACGGCGAGGGTGTTTTGCCACTGGCTGAGTTCCATGTCCGCGAGGGGCGTGTCGTTCGTGGGCCAGATGCCGTGATTGACGACTAGCACGCTGACGGGGCCGCCGTTCTTTTGGGCGGCCTCCTGGAAGAGTCGCTCCACGGAGCTTTCATCGCGGACATCGGCTTGGACTGGCACGATTTCGGGGATGTTGCTCAGTTCGCCGAGCTTGGTGTTGTAGTGGCAGGTTACTCTGGCGCCGATTTGGCGGAAGAGATGGACTGCTTCGAGGCCGATGCCACCTGTCCTCTTTTCGTTAGCTTTGTTTAGGCGTTGTCCTGGTTTGTGTGGCAGATAATACCAGCTGCGCCAGTTATGAGAACGTGTACATCTTTCAGGCCGAGATCTAGCGCCATCTCGGAAGCTGACGTTGCTGTTGGATGCTATGCGGGACGTTTCGTGAGCAGAAAAGGAATATTTGTCGGGTGCGGTTAGTAGTTCTTCGACTACTGTGCTGAGATTCGACTTCTATGCTGTTCCGGAGCCAATCATTAATTAGAAGAAGGCGGTGGACAGTGTATGTTAGGTACCTAGGTAGGTAGGTTGCAACAATTGCATGGGACCCTGTCTGAAAGGACAGCGGGGCGATTTTGACTGACGAAGCGCTGGCTACTTCTTCAATGGCCCGAGTCAAAGGCAGACCTCCTCCTTATCCGAGGATATCGACTCCATCTCGGCTTTAACGACGACTCTTTATTTCCCTGGCTTCACCCTGATGGACGACGTACATCAAAGAGAACCCGTGAACTCGACGTAGAATGCGATTCAAATGCACGACTCTCTAACCCTAGCCAACCCTGAAACCATAGTTACGTCGAGATTAGCAGATGTTAGTACAACCAATGGACTACACATGATCCTATAAATTGCCTGAAGCATTTTTTGGACCTCATCAAAATGAAGTATACTACAGTACCTCGTAAGCTCGGCAGTAAAATATGCAAAAGGCCAACACTTGGATAGGAAGTGAAACCTTGTAACAAACCCGCGTGCCTGAACATCCTGCGGATTTGGCGAAGGCACTCGGATAGAACTCATGCCTTGCCGCACTTCCTATGGGCTCTAGAGTGTCCTGTCATCAAGGGCTGGCAGCATTCGACGTTGGTATCGTTTCATTCTGATAGCAGTGTACGTTGAGTTGGATGAAGCCAAGTGCTCGAAGTTCCGCTGACGGACCAAATGTTGAGCTTTATATACAATTTGACAATTGTGCCGCTCATCAAATCCGATTTGGTCTAGTGGCTAGGATTTGTCGCTCTCACTTCCTGACGGAAGAGGTCCGACAAGGCCGGGGTTCGGTAAGCTTTCTCTTCAAACATTCCTTCCATTGGAACAAATGCTAACATTAATAAGATTCCCCGAGTCGGAAATATTCCTTTTGCATTCTGGATGTATTTTATTCTTCATTTTTTTTAGTCAAGAAAATTGTGTGGTATACCTAAATTCCCCCTAGGTAGGGACCAGAAGTCCTAAGGGCAATTATATTTTTCTATTTATTGCTAAATATATTTGCCTTTCTTTTTGCATTTATTTAAAATTGTGCTCCCTTCCGGAGTTCGAGGTTAATTAATGTCGTCTTGGTGGTTGTCCTGTAGGTAGATTGAACCAAATTACGACTCCTTATTTCGCTCCTGATTCATGCCTTTCCCACCTCCCACCTACCCACTCTTCCCACGGTAGGATCTACGTTTCAATGGATGAGTAACTCTACAGTTCCATCAACAGGAAGTAAACATGGACCAAACAGTCTATCGAAGCGCACACGTCCCCCGCCATGACATGTAAGCCCCACCTGTTCGACTTACTCAATGAGTCTGCGAGCTTCACCCGCTTCAGCTTCGCTGCTCAATCGACCCTCGCCTCGACTCTTCAGCATGTGAACAAAGTGAACTCGAGGCATTGCCCTCCAAAACCAAGCCAATCGCCCGTTCCTCCCCCCCTTTGAATCCCAAGAGTCGCCCACAATGACAACCTCCACCATCGACCCCACCCTTCCCCCCCTCCAGCCCTCCTTCGATCCATCGGGCACCCAATCCGAGTCCAGCACCACACAACAAATAATCCAAAAGCTGAACCTCCAACCGCATCCGGAGGGGGGCTACTTCGTGGAAACCGACCGCGACCCCCTCCGCATCCCGAACCCCTACGCGCACACCAACAGCACGCAGAACCCGTCCTCCATCCTCGTCGACACCCGCAATGCCATGACCTCCATCCACTATCTGCTCACGCCGCGAACACCGCTGGGCCACTTCCACCGCAACAAGGGCCGCACGGTGCATACACTCCACCGCGGCCGGGGGCGATACGTGATCATCCACGCGGACGAGGTGGCCTCGACTAGTTGTCCGGGCGGGTACGGCGGGAACGAGAATCTGCCTGAGAGTAGACGGTGGACGGATCACGCGCGGATCGAGACGTTCGTGGTAGGCCCGGATGTTCTGAAGGGTGAGCGCGTGCAGTGGATTGTGGATGGGGGGAAGTATAAGTGTTCATTTTTGCTGCCGGATCAGGAAGGGGGAAATAGTAGTGAGGGGTTGCTGATTAGTGAGACGGTGGTGCCGGGGTTTGAGTTTGAGGATCATGATTTCATGGACGAGGAGCGGTTACGGGCGTTGGTCAGTCGGGAGCAGGCGGAGGAGATGGCGTGGATGGTTAGGAGGGAGTAGAGGAAGAGATGGGGTGGAAATGGGATATACTGGGTTGGCGTGTCGCGATTGGAATGCGGAATGAGCAAGGAGAAATTCGCGTATGGGTCGATGCGAGAAAGAGGACGAGACGTATGGTACGGGATGCGAGGATATAATAAAGTATTTTGCGAAGCTACCTGGTCCTCCATGCATGGGAGGACAGAGTGCTTGGGTATCCAATCTAGCGATACAAGAAAGTCATGCCATGTCAACCAACCATTTACAATCCGACTCAAAGTCGTTTTCAAACCCAAAAGCGCCACGCTATGCGAATTAATGCCCCAAGAAATCCATTCAATCGTATCCTTTGTTGTCATATCCCAATCTGATTCCGATCGGGGGTCATTTTCCAAATCATTTTCCTCGGTCAAGAACCGTGTCCATTCGTCAAGAAGCTGTTCAGTCCACCGATGTTTCGAGGATCATAATCCACCTTCAATCATAGCACTCGGCTGCAGAGAGCGTTTTTTCGTTCCATTCGACGCATCATCCTCTACGCCTCGCCCTCGCTACTTGAGCTTGAGCCGCCCTTTCCTTTCCGGCTGAAGCCCGTCTGGAGCCAGTAAATCCCAAAGCCGATGAGAGCGAGGACGACGAATAGGATGATGATGATGACCGCGATCACGATGTTACGCTGCATCGTTGCTGTATTGTGGAGTCAAGTCGGTATCGTTATGCAATTTTTGGAGGCTAGGTAGCCAACTCTGAGGGCCCAGTAAACGCTTGTGAGCCGTGTGCTCTATAAGCGCGAAGTAGCTCGGGAGACGTTTCTTCGCCGGTTTGATAACAGAGACGTTATGAGTGAAACGGCCGATTGAAGGGACTCGTCAATGTCGGATATAGGTCGTAATCAGTTGCTCGTTGCAACGTCCAACTGAAGATAGTCGTAGCTCAAACGTGGTCGACAACGTTGCAAGCCCAGCCAGATTCAACGGTAGTGGCTTCTGTTCTGGTGAGACTTAAATGTGATAGGGAGCTGCAATCCGGCACCTTTCAAACAAGACGGTAGGACAAAGTGATTGTGGGGACAGAAAAAACGGCCTACCGTTGCTGGATGTACGCATCTTTTGTTGTTGTGGTAGGAAGCTAGCCTGCCACCGCATTGTGAGCTGGCGAGGTTGGTGGTGGCTGGGACGCTCGAGCGCCGTGTTTCATCGCCTTTGGATGTGCTGTTCAACATTGTACAGGCACTGATGGTATTGCCGAGACAAAGGCATGAGCTCTTGTTGAGTTGAGATTATACCAATAGACCCAGAATTGCGGCGGCATAAAGAGGCCGATGTACCATTGTTGCGATTGTCAATGCAAATGGAAGATAAGGTATCGGATGGTGGCTCTCGAAGTTCCATTCACTCGGTCGCAAATTAGCTCAGCAAGCGCGGGGAACTCCAGAGTTATCAGCCAGATGGCAACCACCAAACGAGCATCCGAACCTCAAACACTCGTAATCATCTGCATCGCGAGATTCCAGTAACTATCCACGGGTAGGTGAATGACAGTATCTCTTTTTCCTTCTCTGTGGTCGTTAATCTTTTCATTGTGAAACTCCTCACCACGCATCACTGGAAGAGCTAAATCAAGGCAAACCTCACACGCCAACATTTCAACTTTTCAACGCATGTTCATCGCACGTCTCTACATTGATCCGCAGTCCGAACACTCGCAGTCTTTCAGTGAATTGACCACGTGAGCTCCTTGCGCAATGAACAATCGCGCTTCTGTCGATCCTCTTCTGGAGCAAATGTCTGGCCTACTTCGCCTGACACATCGTCCCTCAGCATCTTCCGAAGACCGCCAGCGTCCGCGCCGCTTCTCTGATGCTGACCAACTACCATCGAATACCGGACCGGAGACCCTCGCTGTTAGGAGCAGAGATGGCAGTCGCTGGCTTCCGAAACCCGCTGAACAGACCGAGATCCACGGCTCTCGCAATCGAGCAGGCAGCTCCTTACTCGCTACCGGGACCTCACAGGACGCAGACTTGAGCAATTCCTCAAGCCCCAATGCCACTTCACATCCTCACAATTGCCTCTCAGCAACCTGCTCTTTGAATGAAGTGTTCCAGACTACAGAGCTACTCGAACTCATTCTCTCTTTCATCGAGACCAAAGACATCCTCGCGCAACGGCTGACCAGCAAACAATGGGCATCCACGATCGTCGCATCCCCTCAGCTGAGATTACATTTCTTCTACTACCCTCAATTTACCCGCCCGGCGGACGAGTTCATCCTCTTACCACTAAGTCTACCGGGCCTACACATCCAGCAAGGCGAGCCTTTACATCTCGGCAGATGGATCCACGTCTCCATGACTGAAGCCGCTGCGAAAATGATCTCTCCGTTCGAGTCAGCGCCAAAGAAACGCCTCAGGTCGCGGAGCTTTTTCGAAGGTTTAAGGGGAGGGCTTGGGGCTAGAGCGGGATCGTCTAGCGATCAGTGGCCGAAGGCAGACGAGCATGCAGTCAACTCCAGCACAGACACTGCGCACATGGGCGCGCTACAGTACAAGGACCTCTTCGTCGCGCAACCGCCCGTCGTAGGCATGCAAGCCTTCATCTACACCGACTCTCCTTATCCCTCTGAAAACGACGCAGATGACTTGGCCAAGCAGCCCTGCGCATGCGCAAAGCTCTCCCGCGATGCGGGAATCACTCTAGGCTTTCTCGCCGAGACGGCCCAGTCGTTATTACGCTCTCGACAGGCCGAGCCGACTTCTAGTGCGTCGGCGAAAAATGTCAGGGTCGTTTTCAAGGCTATTGTGTCTTTTACCAAGGGCGAGAGTGCGCCGAGGAAACGGGGTGCGAGTAGGAGGATTAGCAGGATTGGTTGATGGGGGATGGGAAGAGTGGATCGGAAGCGATGTCGCGATTTATTTGTGATTTTGATTGGCGTGTCCTTATCTTTGCAAGAGTGTGCAGAGGGAGGTTTAGAGTGTTATGTCGTTAATGATTACGATTTTTGGAAGAGATCTTATGGATGGTTTCCTTAGGCCGTCATATTCGATTCGTGGTGTCGCGTTTAGCAGGAGCCAGACATCGACTGTAAAGATCGTAAATCTTCTCAAGCTGTTCCTTGAAAGCTCATACCATCGGAAAGCGTAGTAGGACACTACACAAAGAGAAACTATGGGAAATCCAATGCGACATAGTACATAGCCTGCTGACTCTTACATGAATATGTTTGACCTTTCGATCGACGTCATGTAGATGAACATCCGTGGGTGAACATCATCCGTGGACCGCCCCACACCATTTCGAGGATCCCCCACGTCTTTCGTCTCTTCGTCTCGATGCGGGATTTAACATTCGAGGCCAAGCGGCGAATCTTTATTTTCAGTGCTATCATTTGAGTCACATGTCTTGCAAGAGACGATTGTGAATATATTACTATTTGCTGCTCTAGGACGGCGGCTTCTTGTGTCTGGCTTCTACTGCTTTTTGACTTTCCCTCACTTGTGCTCTTTCTGTTTAAAGACCACTCCCGGAAAGAAGAATCTCGTTCGCCTGAAAGCGAATGTACTGCGATGACGGTTCTCGTACGAATTTTTCGGGTTCGAACGAGGAAGGAGAGGTGAGTAGTGCAGCAACGACGTTGCGCCCGAATTCAACATCGAGCAATTACGGGCAAAGCCTGGATAAGAAGATAGATTACGATAGACACCTCGAGAGTGGCTTTCCGGAGATGAAGACACATTTCCACAAGAGTAGAACGGAGGATGAGGCGCAGGACGATCCTTCAGAAAGCGAAGATGACGGAGATCAGAATGGGGATCGAATCGAGCGGGAGCACGACCATTTGCTCGCCACCAACTCTAACCAGCATGGCCGTAATGGCTCGCTCGCTATCGGAGAGCCTTCCACTTCTTTTCCAGATCCCACTTACGGCCGATCGAAGAAAAACGAGAGTGAAGCTATACATTCGCCATCTCCAACACCATCTCAAGAACCCCACACCAAACCCACCATTGTAACCTGGTCCTCCCTCCCCAAGAAATCCCAGCTCGCCATCCTTACCCTCGCCCGCCTCTCGGAACCTCTGACCCAGACAAGCCTCCAGGCCTACATGTACTACCAACTCAAAAGCTTCCGGACCTCCCACGACAACCAACCCCCCTCCGACGCCGTCGTAGCCCAACAAGCCGGTCTCCTAGCCGCAGCCTTCACGGGTGCCCAATTCTGCACCGCCATCCTCTGGGGCCGCCTCGCCGACTCCGAGCATCCCCTCCTCGGCGGCAGGAAACGGGTGATCCTGATCGGCCTTGTGGGCTCCGGGATCGGGAGTCTAGGGTTTGGATTCTCGCGCTCGTTTGGGGCGGCGGTGTTCTGGCGGGCTCTGAGCGGGACGTTGAATGGGAATATTGGGGTCATGCGTACGATGATCTCGGAGATGGTGCAGGAGAAGAGGTTTCTGTCGAGGGCGTTCTTGTTGTTGCCTATGACTTTTAATATTGGGGTGAGTTTTCTGCCTTTCGAGTTGTCTTCGAAGTCTCCATGCTTTAATCTCTCCTGTTTGCTGTCTTTTTCTTTTCTTTTAATATTTCTTGTCGCTTTTGGTCTTGTGGAGCCTTCCATCGAGCTCCTCGAACCATGCCTTCTCTAACCATGCTTGTGCTGTGCGCTGTTGAGATCATAGACGGCTGTGTTGACGCAAGTCTCCATCTCAGGTGATTATCGGCCCCCTTTTGGGTGGATTGCTTGCAGATCCTGTAGGCAGCTATCCCGATATATTCGGACCTGGAGGAAGCCTAGGAGGGAAAGACGGAGTGGGGTGGTTGACAAAATGGCCTTATGCGCTTCCGAACGTGGTAAGCGCTGGATTCCTATTCTGCAGCGCGCTTGGGGTGGTGTTCGGTTTGGAAGAGACTCTAGAGGGGTTGAGAGGCAAGAAAGACTGGGGCTTGGAAGTCAGCAGATACCTTCGGAGGATTTGCCTCGGGAGAAGAAAGGCTGGCGGGTATGTGCAGGTGGGAAGACAGGACGGCATGGGGGAAGACGATGTTGAGATGAACGAAGGCAAATCAGAGGAGTCAACGACCAACATGCCAATCAAGAGAAAGCTTTCCTTCGGCCGAATATGGACACGTAACGTACTTTGTACACTGCTATCCCACGGCCTCCTGGCGATGCATGTGGGGACCTTCAATGCGCTATGGTTCGTCTTCCTCTCGACCCCGCGCTATATGCCTCAGAGCAAGAACGAGGCCGATGACAGCAAGACCTTAAGCCTGCCACCAGATTATCAACCGCATGCCCCCTTCACCTTTACTGGGGGTTTAGCATTACCCCCTCCCAGCATCGGCACGGCTCTGGCAATCCTGGGCATCATCGGCATCACGCTACAGCTCTTACTTTACCCGCCTCTTAGCTTCCGGTTGGGAACGATCACATCCCTGCGCGCATCCTTACTGTTATTCCCTGTGGCTTACTTCCTTGCGCCGTACCTCAGCATCATACCCTCGACCTCGCCTCCACCAGGACCAGCTACGGGGCCTTGGATCTGGCTTTACATCACCCTCGTCCTTTCTGTCCAAGTCGCCGGTCGGACTTTCGCGCTGCCCTCGACAACCATTCTGGTCAATAACGCCAGTCCGCATCCCAGTGTTCTGGGGACGGTTCATGGAGTAGCACAAAGTGTCAGTTCCGCCGCGAGAACCGTGGGGCCTGTCGTGTTTTCGTGGCTGTATGGGATGGGGCTAGGAAAGGGGGTGGTGGGAATTGCGTGGTGGAGTATGTGCGTTCTTGCAGGGGCGGGAGCGGGAGCGAGCTGGCTGGTGAGAGAAGGGGATGGACATGAGATCTTATTAGAGGGCGAGCTGGAGGGGGGAGAGAGGGTAAAAGGCAATGGATGATTAATGTAACGCTTACCTTATTGATTTCGGGGCATTTCGGTAAGGCATCGCCTGGGAAGTTCCTGGCTTCCAACCAAGCCTCCAGTCAAAATACTGGACTGTACTCACATCTAGGTACCTACCTAATGTAGGTAAAACCCGTGGACCTTACTATGTAGGCAAGCAGGTTACGCCCGACCACACCTGCAGAGTACGACATGACCTGACAGACCACCTTCCGTCGGGGGAATCCTACATACTGTACCTTACCTACCTAAAGGTATGTATAATACATGGAACCGCCAAGATGGATCCAGTGAAGATGCAGGTGACCGCTACTTGTGAAGGGAAGGCACGGTGCTGACTTGTGGAGCAAAGCTCCGGTTCAGGGTCCAATTGGAAGTTCGCAGGCACCGCGCCTTCCTTCCTGAGCTGAGTTGCCTGAGCTGAGTTGAGACGAGACGTCAGTCCCCACTCACCGCAACCTCAGGTCCAGCTTGGAAGAGGACTGCCCGTGTGGCCTCTCGTCCCTGCACCGACTCCCATCTTCCCAAGTCTTCCTTTCCTGTTCACTTCAATCCATCACTTCTTTCTCCTTCTTCCTACCCAAACCCAATCACTCGATTCTATCGCTCTTTCGTCGATCACGGCAAACTCGCAGTTCCTATCTGGTTGGAATCGATCCGATACATACGCATAGCCACCATGTGGACCGCACAACTGCTGCTACTTTTCGCCACGCTTCAAATCATCTGCAATGCCCAAGATTACTTCCTTCAGAGTAACTTTTCCGGTCCCTCATTCTTCGACAATTTCGATTTCTGGAACAAAGGCGACCCGACTTTCGGCTACGTCCACTACTTGAGCCGCGGCGATGCTGAGGCGTTCCAGCTGATCAACTACAGTAACCCGAATACTGCAAGATGGGGCGTGGACACGGTCAAATATCTAGATCCAGATGCCAACTTGGGCCGTCCCAGCATAAGGCTCTCAAGTCGTCAAACCTGGTCACACGGTCTGTTTATTCTCGACCTCAAGCATATGCCGGCGAATGTTTGTGGTGTCTGGCCTGCTTTTTGGACCATGGGCACGGGCATCTGGCCTCAGACTGGTAAGCACACGACATTGCTTTATCCGGTGACACTCGCTGACCTGTCCAGGTGAGATCGACATAATCGAGTACCAGAACACTCTGCCGAACAATGTCATGGCTCTGCATACCACATCGACACCGAACTGTTCTATAGCCGGCTCAGGTCAGACGGGCACCCTTCTCACTTCAGATTGTGGAGTATGCCTCCTTCGCACCAAATGTCTTGCTCGTTGCTGACAACTGATAGCTTGGCGATGGCTATACCGGTTGTGGCTCATCCGTCAACAAAGCCAACAATATCGGTACTGGGTTCAACACCGCCGGCGGAGGTGTCTACGCTCTCGAATGGCTTTCCACAGGCATGAATATCTGGTTCTTCTCCCGCAACGATATCCCGGAGACCATTCTGGCTGCGAATGGCACCTCCGGACCGGATCCAAGCACCTTTGGAGTCCCAGATGGCAGTTTTCAAGGCAGCTGCGACTTTGATTCTCATTTCCCCGCTCAGCAATTGGTTTTCAATACGGACTTTTGCGGCTCCTTCGCTGGCAACATCTGGCAGCAAAATGGTTGTCCAATGCTTGACCCACAGAATGTAAGTGGTCACTTACTGCTATCTTGAGTCAATATGCTGATGGAGCAACTAGCAATGGCGTTCGTGCAACATGTATGTGGCCAACAACCCACAAGCGTACAGCGAAGCGTACTGGGAGGTCAATTACCTCAAGGTCTATCAAACGAGACCAGGAGCTGCACCAGCAACTTCAAGCTCGCTTTCTTCGGTCACGCCGCTTGCTAGCACTAGTTCGATTCTTTCAATCTCCGGCAACGCCCAAGGACGATCGAAGACGCCGACCATGCCATTTCCAATTGTCCCTTACCCCGGCGAGGTATCGTCAACAGTACCGCCGTCGCCATCTCCCCCTTTGCCAACAAACCCGGCGGACAACGCTCCAGCGGTCGTCATCGTCACCCAAACGGTCACAGTGCCCGGCGCTGGCGGCGAACAAATGGCACTGGTCGAGATGGTCACTTCCATTGATGCCGATGCGCCGTCTAATGTAGCGGAGAACCACGCTACCACCCACTCAGCATGGGACGCCAATGCGGCGCACCATTACCCGAAAGCACCCCTACCATTTCCAGCAGACGCTCAAAACTCGCATTCGCCCCGAGTACACTTGATGGCGCGCCTCCCAGAGGCTACAGGACACTCGGAGAAGCGCAAAGCCGACCCTCAGATTCTTTCTGGGGGTGACTTCAACTGGTGTGGTACTCCAGGTAGTTCCTGCGGTCATCGCAAACTTTCAGAGGCGGTGTATGACGATGAAGCTGTTGGCGCACCGATAGTAAACGAAAAGTCTGTTCATCAAGAGAGCAGCGTGACGGGATGGCACCAAAAAGAGGAAGCCCTGACGGACAACATAACTTCACTGCCGCCAATCCTCCCTTCCCTTGGTTCAGGCCCATTTTTAGGGCCCGAATCTCCAGAGTCACAGAGTATCTCCGACCTGGAGACTTTCCCAACGATTATCCCCGATCCAGCTACTACAGTCTTCGTTGTAGTCACGGAAACCTACACAACGCCTCTCTACAGTCATCAGATGTTCACATACCGCCCAGTCTCACTGACCAGACGGGATTTGGGGCAGATCGACACACCTTTGGAGTCTACGTACTTGCATGAGCCAGCAAGCACGTGGTATCCCGCCCCAGAGTACACGCACACTCCTCTTTCGGTTGATCTGACAGCGTCTGCTCTCGAGAATCACGGGCGATCAACTCAGAATGAGATGCAAGTTGCCCCTTTTTCCGGAGAGCGAGAGCGAGTGAGGGTTCTCACCGTTACGGACGAGCCGTTCGGAGCAGATCACCCATTAAGTGCTACAATTTCAACGATTACTTATGCGCCCCATACTTGCACGCCTGTCGTCTTAGTGCAGGATGACAACGCTCCTACGCCCATCGGATGTGGCGGATTGCAGACCGACAAGATCCCGAAGCTTCAACACATCAGTGTTGCCAGCACCACGCACACAGTCACGACTATGCTGCCAACTGCGATCATTCGCGCCGCAGACGGGCCAGACATCGTTTTCAGCGAGCTACTAGAGTCCAAGCCAGATTCGAAGATTGATAGCCAAGCCACGGCTACAAAGGTCACTGCGACCGCCTACATTGCTTTAGGCATTGTGCTTGCTCTTGTTATGCTCTAAGTTCCTCACCAGGGACGCATAGCTCCGCAGCGAGCTCCCTAAGCATCTTACGAGTGTATGAAGGATAAGCTGCCACTGCTGCGAAAGTGATCACTTGCTGTTATGGGACGGAATATGCTGACGATCTTGGCCGAAGATATGTACTTTATGCTGTATGCTGACTCGAATCGTCAAAAGACTCGCCATACTACCGCGAGTACGTGGGCGTAATCTGATCTCGTGTGCCTTACTAGAAGTAGACCTTACAGTCAGACTGATCCAAGATAGCCGATACCAGAGGCTTGTAGAAATTGAGCTTTTTCCTAGGACCGGAAACCTTGAAGGCATAGTGGATCATGAAATGTTTGATTCATTGAGGTGACTATGTGGCGGGAGTCTCGTACTCACCGTCAAAGCAAGATATAGTCACCTTTGTAGAGCTCCACTGGGCATACATGATCTAGAACGCTGTCCCTCCAGAACGACTCCAATCCTAGACCTATGGTTTTGTTTGGGAAACGAATTTTTGATAGAGCCTATTTCAATGCATCGCACGCTCATGCGGGTATCCATGCTGCTTTGGGTCGTTGGGTCGTGGCCTCGTTCTCGGTGCTTCTGCAAAATCTTTAAAGATGGCTCTTGAGGATCTGCCCGCCCTCGAAGGTATCACCTGGCTCCAGCTTCTGCCATCCATTGACGGCACCCGCCTCGACACAGACCATATTCTTGTAGCCGTCCTTGGGCTCGAAATCGCCGATGCTATTCGCCTTCTCGATCCAAGGGTTCCAGACGACCGTATCCTCCAGATTGTCACGAATCACATCAAAACGAGGCTTGCCGTCTAGCACGACAGAGGTGGTATCCTGTTTGATGTCCTTGTAAACACGGTCGGTCTCACCGGTGATACGAATGAACGGGTCGCTCTGAGTATGCTCGCTGGCTTCGAGGACCTTGTCGACGTAGTTCGTGCTGCCGAGGCCATTGATCTGAACTTTGGAGATGTCCTGAATCGGCAATGTCAGCACCAACGATCTAAACATAGCACACCTTGCTGCCAGTACGCACATCGATCTTGAAGTAAGTGTGTAGCAGTGTCTGGAACTCAAAGCTCTCCTTGCCCTTGTTGTGGATCCGTAGCATTGTCTGTAAGCCATCCTTGCCCAGCGTCACGCTGTAGATCAGGTCAAAGTCGTACTGCCATGCTTGCTTGGACTCGTCGCTCAGCTGCTGAGCTGACAGTCCAAAATCCATTGTGACGCTGTCGTCGCCGCCGGAGGCAAGCTTGCCGGACTCAGAGGAGTTCTTGCCCATGTACTCCCACTTGGAGTTACGTGCGAAGCCATGCTGTGGAAGCTTGCCAGTCGCGTGGTCTTTGGGAGGAGGACCAAAGCACTTGTGGTATCAGTCAGCATGCACTGTTCTTGCTCACTCTGAGAGAGGGCCTGGTGTTTGTTCGTACCGGGAAGACGACTGGGATGCCTCCTCTGACCGGCTTGCTCCCATCGAGCTTCGCTGCCGAGCTCACCCACAGATTCTCCTTGCCATTGCTCTTCCAGCTAACCACAGTAGCACCGTACAGAAGGACCTCGACGCTGTCGCCGGTGGGCAGAGTTGCGATTATACGGTCCCGCTCGCTCTGGACAGAGGGTTGAGGTGCGGCGGTGGAAGGCGAGATGGCAGATGGCTTGTGGGCGCGCTCAACCATCTTGGCTCGGGGTGATGTGAGTATGAGCTACAGTGGACGGAGGTATTACTCAAAGAATAGCCAGCCTAATAGATGTGAATGCAAAATATCTGTACGGTGCAGACTACAGTACGGGATCAGAGTGGCATATTCAAGGCCTCCACCAAAGTGGGGAGGCGACCGGGTCAATCGACAACAACAACGCCGTTTCAAGTGGGATGCTCTGAAACGCGCCTTTGCCGTATTATGACGTAGCCTGTGCCACGCTGCAGGAGACTGAGCAGCATGTGGAATTTCACTACTGCACATCCATACCTTATCGAATGAGGAAGATAATATGACATCTTGCATTTTGTACACATCTTGTCTCCCAGAGCAATATCGACAGCCTGCATTCTAAGCAGTGAGGTGACATGTTGCCGCAGAAGTGGCCAACAGCGTCTCACCAGGGCGCTGTCCTTCTTGCTGTCGCCCTTCATCTCAAGCTGCTGCATGACATCGCACTTTGGCGATCCTTGCATCCACCATACAATCACACCGGGAAGGAGATTTTCCCACGGTCGCCGACAGTGCTCAAGTACGAAGTACCCGGAACCGCAGTCACATCAGCCATCGTCCTCCTCATCCTTCCTTATGTGCTCGAGCCAAGCAATCCACTCGTGAATGCAGCGCTGAGGGTGGTGTGCTTCTTCTACGCCTGCAAATCTTTAGACTTGGGACTGGCAAGATGGCATCGACCACCAACAATGCTGATCACCGGCAGGGGAGCCAATGAGAAATCACCAGCGCCGATGATGACGTCCCGAGACATTTACCAGTACTCACTTGCCTTAGCTACGGAGATGCGATATCTGAAATTCGATATTGCTGCACGACAGAGAGGTAGACCGGCTCAGACTGAAGGATGGGTAGAGATCGCCTGGACTGTCGTGCCTCTCATTGTATTGCCGACTATCACCTACGTCGTTCCAATCACGCCCCTGAAATGTGCCTGTCTTCTCACAATCATTCAGCTAGGCCTAGATGGCCTGCACAGGCTTGTACACCGACGTTGTGATAGTCCACTCTTCTGGCGCCCTTGGGCTGCTCGAACAATGAGCTCCTTTTGGACTATTCACTGGCACAGTGGTGCTGAATCTTTCCTTCGCTCGCTCGCTTATGAGCCGGCGAAGCGACTGAGTACGCCCTTGATTGGCAAGCAAGGTGGACGAGCAGTTGGAGTGCTGGCTGCCTTCGCACTCAGCGGCTTGTGGCATGGCTGGGCAAGCGCGCCGGCAACCACTGCACCTTATTTACTGGCGTTCCAAGTATGGGCACTGTTCCTGGCTTTTGGCGTTGCTTGTGTGGCGGAGCAAGCTATATGGGGTGATCGTCAAGGTGGAAATTTCCAGAGGGTCGCAGTCTGGACGTACGCACTTTGCGGCGCTGGCATATGCGCACGAACACTGGAATGCTATTGTAAGATTGAGTGGGTAAAGCGAACGCAGTGCCCGAAATAAGGACAACGTCTGTCCCAAAGTTTTACCTGACTCGGTACGGAACTCCTCAGCACATAAGTAATCTTGTTTGGTGTATCAAATGACTTGATGTTTAAAGAGCGACGATAGTATACATGCTAGAAAATATTAGAAACCGAATTCTCTTGCATGTACTGCATGATAGCGTCCTTGTGAAGGGTCAGTAACCGCCAACATAACAAATGTACATGTTAGGGAGATCATGACTCACCCAGCTTTTACATTCGTGAGTAATGCCCCATCCATCCACAGCAAACCTACTGCCATCGGCCTCCACCCTTGGCCACTCTATCGTCATATCGCCAGCACACATCAGCGCCTGCCTAATGTAGTCAAAGCAGTGGAACACATGATCTTCGGTTGGCTTCAGCAAGAGGTCGTAGATCTTCTGCGGGTCGTCCTCCCCAATCAAAGCTTGAAGGGTGAATGTATGTGTGCGTATGTGCCGGAGGCAATGCAACTCGTGGAAGACGGAAATATCGTAGATTTCGCCGGCTTTCGTGGGCTTTCCCGGTTCCAGGTCCCACTGTTGACGAGTGTTGTTGGGCAGGAGGATGAAGCCGTCACCTTGAGGTGTGAGTGTAGCCCAGGCTTCGTCGCTCTTCGGGTTTGAGCCATTCGCAAAGAGCTTGTCTTCTTCAAATGTCACTTTAGTTCTCGGCATTCTGGGAACTGGCGAGAGCACCGTCTGTTCCCCGTCTGGGTTTCGAGTGTTATAGCTGACAGCGCCCAAAAGGGCCAAGGCAAGTATTCCTACTAAGATGCTCAATCCAATGATCCAGCGTCTAAGCTTGCCCTGCCGCTCATAGAGTATACGAAGCTGTGTTTCAAGCTCCCCAGACTCTTTGCTCATCAGTTGCTCATCTTCTAATGCGTTATCTTTGCTTCGCCCGGACGAGTTCCAGCTCAAGAATCGAAAATGCTCCATTGCATCCAAAGGAACTCTCAAAGTGCTCTGAAGGCAGACACGAGATGATTGACAAGAAGCGGAGGTACCGCAGCAGATCCTCGAAAGCAGTAGCCGTGTTGTGTCTTGCTGTTTGCAGTTAACGTCGACGTCTTCGCGGAGGAAGTATAGATGGACTCCACCACTATGTAGGAGCGATCATGGAACAGACAAGGCTGTCAAGTCCACCATCACGATACCTCGGCTGTTCAGATATGCTCTAGGATCTGTAATATGCAGGGCTAATAAGCGACGTCTAGAGCTGCACGAATGCATGAGACTGAAACATTGCAGACTTGAATTCTCCTTCCATCACGCAAGATCCAATCCTTCCACGTTGTTTCAAGCAAGAATGGCGCTGTCGCAGGCAACGGCTGGCCTCTTGGATTCGAAACGACCTAACACATGTGGCCCGAAGTTACCACCAAAAGGTTACCATAGTGCCGAGGCAATTTCAGCCAATTAAAAGCACCGCTGGCTTCCTTGACAGACGCCACCTCGACGGAGCTGTGCTTGACTATCACGACAACCCTAAGCAAATATCTACGAAAAGAGACTAGGTGTCATGAGACCTTATATCTGTAGAACAAGTCTCATCAGAATGCAGCAATCTGTGACACTTGGGCAACGCCATCGCCATGAATTTCCAAAATCGCCACCTCTTATTGTTGAGCAATCCCTGGTCAGAAGGCAGCAGACCCCGAGGATGCATGGATCTGTCGCTTGAAGGATTGAATGCAGAAGTGATCATAATTCTGGAAAAAAACAACTCCAGAGGTCCAGAATGGGTAGTCGTCGCAAGGGCACCGTTTGTGTGGTAGGCGCGTCAGAGCTTATGCTGAGTTGCAAAGGCATCGCACTGCTGTTTCATTTACCGCAGGATCCTGGAAACCAATGCAGGCTGCTTGAATCCATTTTATCTTCCTGGATCAGATCGAGTCGTTGGCATCATTGAGTGTTTGCCCTCATGGGCGGTCCTTGAGTGGTATAAATCCACGACAGATGTCCTCTCTCTAATTACACGAATTCTTTTATTACAACACGCAGAGCATCCTCACCTCAACGCATCCATCGATAGCTGACGACAGTAAAAAAAAATGAAGTTCACTGCGAATCTATCATACTTGGTGTACGCAGCCTCTGTTGCTCTCGGTATCCCAGTTGAAAAACGAGCTGGCACCTCTTACTCAGGAGGTAGTACTGCCACCGATGTTGCTGATGGAGGTATACATACAATCACTAGGATCCTCGATGAGTAATGATGCTAATGACAATCAGTCTGCGCTCCGGTCACTTTTATATTTGCCCGCGGGTCAACAGAGACCGGCAACATGGGCTCAACAGTAGGGCCAGCTTTGGCAAAGGCTCTCATTTCAGCTCTCGGCTCAGATGGAGTAGCAATCCAAGGGGTTGAGTATCCCGCCACAATCGAGAGCAACATTTCGATGGGCTCTGAAGGCGGTGAGTAGATTCTTCTGCAGTTAGTCTAATCGAGCTGAACTGATTTCTCCAAATAGGACCAGAAATGGCAAAGCTTGCCCAGCAGGCGCTTAGCAACTGCCCCAACACCAAGATTGCATTATCTGGCTACTCTCAAGGTGCCACGGTCACACACTATGCTGTCAAAAGTGGAGGGTTGGACGCGGACAACGTCAGCGCAGTCGTACTGTATGGAGACCCATTGTACGGTCAATCTGTCGGTGACCTACCAGACAGCAAGCTCAAGGAATTCTGCGGTGAGTGTGTGACACGATCTCTGCATCTTGATCGAGAACTAAGTAATTCTCCAGCATCGGGCGATGGCGTGTGTGAAACTGGAACATTCAGCATTTCTGCTGCACACTTGAGCTATACCAGCGGTTCAGACATCAGCGAAGGTGCTGAATTTATCGAATCAAACATTGGTGGGAGCAGCGGCACGTCTTCGTCCTCAGAACCATCTTCAACAGGACCGTCTTCGAGCTCAAGCAGTCCGACTGAGTCGTCCTCCTCGTCTGGCCTGGGAAGCTTCTTCGGTTCCTCTTCTAACAGTGGCCTTTCTGGCTTGACCGGCTTCTAGGGTATGTCGGCTTCGCTTCTCATTTCCCTTCAATGCTTTTTCAGAGCTTCAACTTAGAAAGATGTAGACAGCATAATAGCTTGGACCATAGCTTTGAAATCCGAGTCGGCTCTGGATAGCGATTCTGAGGATATTCTCACGTTCCGTTGCTTTTGTTGTCCCAGTAAGCGACTACCACAGGCACTTTGCTTACGCCTAGCCTAATTTCACCAGCGCTCAATCTGCATAAGCGTTCCGGCTCTCTCATAAAGGTTTGAACGCTTGTGGCTTTTGGCCACTTGCGGGTTGCAACTCCTGGCCCGATTCTTTGAAGGTATATGGGGTATCATTGCCACCATAGATATGAAGCTCTGCCAACGACGCCTGAAGTAAAGCAAGCAAGTCTCGCGCTTAGCTCTATATCAATGAAGCAGGTACTCACCGTCTGCGTAAGAGAGACGATCGGGTCGAAATGCTTCCTTATTCTACCTATGACCCTCTGCAGGCTGCTCATCTTCCCTCTTTCTCTCATTCTTTGGCTCACTACCCATGCAAATATGATAACCATGGACATTGATTGAATCGATGAAGCGTGCAAACATACACTTGCAGCACTATAACATTGAGATCCATGACTGTGCATGATCGCTTCTTTTGCCCTCAACTGCCGCGCTGTAAATTGCCTCGCGGCCTCTGGCGGAAGTTTCCGGGACAAACTCCCTTGACTCGGTCGCAAAGAACCCTGTTCCATGCCTTCGACCGCTCTGCCGCTTCAACGACCCGCCTCCTCTGACTCGCAATTAGCAGAATGCGGATGCCACCACACCAACCCACCATCCAGGTGCCATGATGGCGTGTTTCAGCCAGTAAGTTCTCCGACGACGATCACACTAGACTCCACGTCCAACCTCATGGGCTGCGGTGATGCACAGGGTTCATGGTGGGTTGAAGGGAACTTTTGTGAGTATAGGTGGTCTCCTGAACCTCGAGCCTTGACATCGCATGTTTTGACAGACTATGCGATAAGTTGAGAGCCAAATCTTTCGACGAACCTGTGATGCGTCGATTTGTCGCACTATCTCCTACTGCTCATCGGCTATTGTGGCAATTGGGTTGGACCGCCCCAAGCTTCTACAGTATACCAAAAGCGGTCAGCGCCCCGTGAGGTTGGATTAACCACTACGGCAGACGCCGTCGACCGCATCAACGCCATGATCATCTACTGGATGTTGGACCGTTGGAGAGAGGATTCTGGCATCAACTTCCAGAAAATTCACTCGCTCTTGAGCGATACCCCTTTCTTTACGCCCATTGCTCTACAATTGGCTCCCGCACTAGCGACTTCTAATCCCGAGAGCGCCTCACCTGCCCTACTACTGATACTGCTCAAAGCTTCGGGGGAGAAGACGGCGGTGCCACACTACTGAACATACAGCCAGCCATACCTGGCCGATCCTCGACAGTTTCCGTCTCGTGGACATCAGGTTGTTCGGGCCGTTGCTTTTCTCCAACCATTGCCTCGCGACTCGCGTAACCCGATCAGGGCCGGTCACAGAATGGAATTCTCGCCCTCTATTCGCTCTGGGATCATGACAGGTATTACATGGCTTGTCTGGTGCCCGGGAGCTGGGCTCATGGTTGTTCGAGACATCGGATGCCCGGATGTGGCGAGCACTGATGTGGATGTAGTTGCTCCTCGCAGGTCTCTCGCAATGTCTGCAGACAATTTTTCTCTCGCTTGACTAGGTGTCCTTACTGCTGTCTTTGGCTGAAAGTATCCGTTGTACTGGCATGTGCAAGGATCACGAATAGACACATGCCCTATCCGACCCAAAGATGGATAATACGAATGCAGCTCTTCCTTCGGACGCATGGGTGGCATGGATCCTGGTGTTGATCTACTCGGCTATCTGCCTGGCTGCTACGATACTGCTTTCGTCGATGCTTATTGTCAACGGGGAGCGCTTCAATTGTACGGATCCTGACAAAAATTCTTGGGGATCGAGACTGATTCAAGTCTTCAGATGTCACTCTACTCTCGGTCGTCGTGAGTGTCACCTCCGCAGCATCAATTGCGCAACAAACATACTATGCATGTCATTGGCGAGATGTTAGAACTACCGCTCTGGCGCGAGCCAAAGCAAGCATCGACACACCCTCTATCGCATACGGTCCCCTCTCCACCGGCTTTAATCTGGCAATGTTCGAGGTGCAATTCGTTGGTTATATGATCAATAGCATCCTCATAATGTTTTGGGCGATATCTATGGCAAAGGGAGTCTACAATTTGCGCTTTCGGGCACTCATGGGACGAGAGCAACATCTCGCGACAGCAGCAAAGGTTTTGGGCGTCATAATACCTGGGATATTCGTCGGAATCACGTTCACGGACGCCGTTAAAGGCAATGAGGTTGCCTACATGGTGATTACGAATATATTGAGTAAGTCTTCTGCTTTCTGTTGTTCGACCCAAGCCTGATCGCTAAGTCTCGTCCAGTGATCGGTGCTCTAGTCATTGGCAGCATCATGATGATCGCGATATCCTTCCGCTATGTCCACAGTCGACATCGGTTTGCAAGCCTCCAGAACAGCAGCCATGCGTCCTCTTCGAACCCCACGCCACTAACCGCACAGCCGGCTGCAGCAAAGATACGTATCGACAAGTCATTGCTGCTCCGCTTCACGATCGCCTTTCTCATCATCACCGCCTTCGAAGTTTCAATCATCAGCTTCGAGTTCATGCGCCGCAGAAATGCTCGGGAGCTGGCACAACGTGAAGAGCCCGACTTTTCTTCTGCCAGTGTCATCAACGAAATATTGCAGTTCATGCCGGGAGTGACAGCTGGGCTTTTGTGTTTTCTCGTCTTTGGCACAACAGCACAGTTTCGGAAGAAATACGTAGAGGCATTTCGATCGGCAAGATTCTGGAAGAGGGCCCGTTCTTCCAGAGATAAGAACGGCAGTATGGAGGTATGGGACACGCTTGCTTCGGATCATCAAAAAAGGAAGGGCTACAGATGTACTGTCAGGGGTGGCGCAAGTCATGGCGATGATATTGAACTTCACGGCGATCCAAGACCGCTGGACAAGAAGCAGCCGTCCGTACAAGTGAGGACCCATAGCCAGCAAAGTTCGACAGCGTCCTGGAACCTGGCTCCAGCCGCAAACGATGTAGCTGCGGCACAGCCACAGCCTTGGACAAATCCATGGGAACAGCGGTCCTAATGATCGATTGCAAACGACGTGAATAAAGATTGCCTGTTTCACCTTTTTTTCTTTAATCTGCTCATCGGAGTCCAGCCATTGGTCTCCCCCACAGTGTCAAATTCAGCGTCAACTAAAAGACATTATCATGCTCATCATGTGAGATAGCAGCTTAACTAAGTAATGCTGTCATTGGATTGCGCTGTTCTTGTCCGTGCCCAAAATGAATAGTCCCCCGCAGATAGAATGGAGCGTGCGTCAAGTTGGGGTTCCTAGCACGTGATAGTCGACTGACTTGATGCACAGTCGTCTAGACCTCTTCATGGATACAGAACAGGTCGAATCGAGGGTCGCTCATGCGCAGGAGAAGATTAATCCGAAGCTAGTTTTTCCTGATAACGATGGTGTTCACATTAACGTCCAGCCTTTACTATACGTAATCAATTTATATCTGATGGGAAGTAAGATCGTTGTAGCAGAGAGAAAAAAGACAGGACCATGACTTATTGCAACTTTGGATTGTAAATCATCCTCCAAGCTCGACTCTAGTCCAATGCACGGCTTCAATAATGACAAGTCGAACTTTGACTTGCAACTCAGATCAAAACAGACGGAGTGAGCTGCTCATGAGTGTAGTCTTTATATAGCTCTACGTCGGGAAGGTATCCGTCTGAAGCGGAGATCACGGCTTGAATTCGAAGTACCGTTTCCGTGGTCTTGAGCATTTATTTGGGCTGAATATCTAGTCTCTACGTGTTTCAAGTCGTGATTTGAGCGGTGAGCTGTGATTGAGTTGTATGTCGAGTTTCCTGTAGGCATGAGATGTCGTTTGAGTGGCAACAGGAGTATTAAGCCAGGCTAATACCTATTAATACCTAAGTGTCTAGGAGTGACGCATGACACTGGGAGTCGTCAGTCGCATTGCTGATGGCTGTGGATGTATTGAAGTTTGGGCCCAAAAGCACACTGGCGCAATTGAAGAGCTATTGTGCTGAGTATCAAGTCACAAGTGAAAATATCAAGATGAATGCAGTGGCATTGCGAGAGAGCAATACCGAACAGTCAGTTCATGAGTTCGCTGGGTCAGGCCGCTATCGATCGGAATTCAGATTCATACGCAGCATTGCAAGACTCCAAAGGCCGCATCACTGATGACGGTGTCCTACAGTCAGTAATTGATGGTATCTTGAATAAATGTCCTCACGAAAGCGCGCAAATCATGTCCTAACACACCTTGGCCGAGCAAATAGCATAGCCTCCGTCAAATTAATCTCGTTGCTTATTTCCGAGTTCAACTGATTGTCGGAAGGACCCGAGCTTATCGAACGCACCAAGCAACGTCTAGTCTCTCCTGTGATTAATCAAAGCCAGCGCTGCGTCGCTCCACACAGCATCATTACGACTTCGAAGTCAAAAGGCTGTCATTGCCTAGAGTGGCCTTGAATATGGACTTAAACATTTTCAGTGGCCCAGTAGCCAATTTATTCAATAATGGTCACCCAACGCGATCTAACATTGGGTCATCAAAGATGATTATTACCTAGGTACATTCAACTGTCGCAAACACTAAGACTCTCCCGCACCTCTATTGCAACTCCTGCTCATGGCCATTCCCCATCTGATTTTCCTTTCCAAGCGGATGTCCACTCGTCCATACAGGTATCTGTTGCACCCAGTCTTCAACTTCACCGAAGGCGTTCCTCTGATACTCCTCCATGTACTTCTTATAGTCTGCGGCACACGCCACTATCTCCGTGACATTGAACGGCCTGAGGGCTCCGCCTTTGCCGCAGTACTTCCTGAAAATGCTTTCGAACACAAATTCTCCTTTGTATGTTCTGAGTCCAGCGTCTAGGGCGGCGAGCTGCTCCGGCTCCCAGACCATATCGCTCAAAGCGTCCACAGCAGCTCGTGAAGGGCCAATACGATTCTTAAAGACTTCCACTCGATCAAAGGGAATCCCATTATGATCGAACTCTGGCATTGGCTCGGGGGGAGCAAGATGTCTGTGTTTCCGCGCAGAGCCTACAAACCCTTCAGCCCATAGGCGCTCATTGTGCAGAAGCTCCCATTTCAACCGAGCTTTGCTGATCTTTGCCTGCCACTTTTCCAGCTTTGCTTCCCTTTCAAGCTCTTGCGCCCTCAATTTCGTCTGATGTCGTCGATCCTCCTGCGCCTGGTGCTCGAACTCTTTCGATCGTACGGCCTTTTTCAATGCCGCGTTCATTGTTTTCAAAGGTGCCAATATGCCGTTTTCAACAGGTTTGACAAGAGCCAGGTTGCTTGGGGGTCTTGGATTGTATTTCTTCGCGCCATCTCCCAGATCTAAAATCATCTGTACAAGAGCAACGACGTTTTTGAGATGGCCCAAAGTAAGATCTTCGCAAGTGCCCTCGATTGTATCCAGCTCCTCGTAATGCTTGACTATCGCTCGCAACAATTCAGCCAGTTTTGGGAATAGGTGGAAATATACATCTTTGGCAGCGGACACATTGTTGATTGTAGGGTTAAGGTCTCCGGTTATCTTGTAGAGGGCGCCAATCTGCTCATCGATTTCGGCGAGTTGGGCAGCGGGTTCTTCGTTCGCCGACAGTTTATCAACCACTTTGTCGCAAGACTTTAGTATGTTGCCAATATGCGCATTTCGCAGCTTGATGTGTCTTTTTGGCTGCGGCTCATTCTTCACGACATTGACACCAATCTCGTTTACGGCCCTGCATGCTTTTCGCAACGCGGGCCACTGACCATAAAAGCGACTAGAGCCGTTGGGGTCTTCTGTAGCATCCATGGTCCCACGAGACTGTTCCGAACTCAATATGAGATCTTGGGTTTGCGCGTCTGTGAACATTTCACTTGGGCGTGCTTTTGCCAGAGCGACTATTCCTCGGGCGGTAGGATCTTCGTGGTCTCCATCCTGCTCGCCTTCATGCACGTCTCCATCGCTTGGTTCACATTCACTTAACTCAGCCTTGTCGCCTTCACCGGATGGCTCGCTTTCGCCTGTCGGTACGCTCGTTTGGTATTTGCCATCAAGTTGTGGGGCTCTGTCATTGGTCCTTGCCGTCTTCGTAGCCGCCTTCGTCGACCTGAGATTTCGCACCTCTGGGCCTTCCCGATCCCTTCCAGGATGCACTTTTTGCGTCTGGTGCCCAGGCAATCTGGCAGACACAGCTTGCACTCCACGCGGTCTCTTGGTAGGTTGCTCTTGCGCGTTGGGCTCGCCAGTGTTGATATCCAACATCGAGCTAGTGTGATCTTTGCGAGGTCTTCCGCGGCTCTTTTTCCCTGCGAGCTGATGCTGTGCCTCTAGCTTTCTCTCCGCTTTTGAGGGTCGGCCACGCTTCTTCACAGGAGGGGATGGCTTTCCGACGACGATTGCGTCGATATCTTCACCGCCACGTGCGACGCCATCATTTGGTTCGGCGACATCTTCAGCTTCTTGCTCCTGGTCTTGATCGTCTTGCTGTGAGGGTTCCGACAATCCGTTTACATTACTTGCAGTCTTTGACTGAAGCTCCAATCCTCGAGGTGAATGATTTTGGTGCGACAGCTCCTGCTCCCTAAGTTGCTCCTGTCGCCTAGATCTTCTTGGATTGGGTCCTTGGCCATGTTGACCTTGAATAAGATCTGCTTGCATCACAGGCTTGTTGCGTGCATTTCTGGATTGTTTCTTCAAAGGAGAAAAGGCCGTTGATTCGGGCACGTGGCGTTGTCTGCGCTCTCCAATTTGAGGCGAGTGACCCATATCATAAGGGTCCGCTCGCTTCATGCCTGTCGTTTTGAACGTTCTCGTCCTGGAGGGAAAAGTTGAGCGTGCGATCGGCTTTCGAGCGCTTGGTGCACCTCCAGATGGGCGGACGAGCTTGCCCGTGCTTTTCGGACGGCCGGCATCATTTAAAGAACCGGCTGTCGCGGGCGAGCTGTAGGGCTGCATCTCTGTGTGCGAAGTACTGGTTCCCATGTTTGAGGGGCGATTGGTCGTTGAATGTCCGCGAGGTATTTGATTTTCAAGAGCGGGGCTGGTATTTAGTAACTCGTCATCGTCTTCCGATTGACCATTATTTGGCCCGTCGTGAGCACTAAGCAATCCTTCGTTCTGGCTCCAGTGATGATGCTCTTCGTCTTCGTCCTGCAATGGGGATGAGGCTGAAACGGACTCACGGGATGGTCCCAATGCGCTGCCGGCGGCGTCACTTGCAGGCGCTGCTTGTTTGTTTGGCGTTTGCGCCAGAGACTTTTTGGCCATTTCGCGATTTGACCAAGCTTTAAAACAACAATCCACAGTTACAGTAGCCCACTGCGACGTCCGGAAGAAGCTGAACGTCCGCCGAGAGTACTATGTAGTGTAGTGAAAGTGGTTAAAGACCAAAGCGTCGGATACCAGCAGCCGCCGAGCGCTGTTGGCACGCGTCGCGTCTTTGGCGCTAAAGACGCGCTCACGTGCGTCAGAAAAGGCCCAGAGTACATACACTTCAGGTCTTTCACCGTCGACCAAGCAGGACCGTCAAGGCCAGGTCACAGATCCTCAACGCCCATTCTACCACGCGAATGATACTGGTTCAAGCGTCAGAATGGCGCCGGTATTGGAAAGAGTTGTTCGAGACGGACAGCATGACTTCACAACGCCTTCCAAAAAGATCAATGATGGGGATGATCTGAACTTTTTCCTCTCTTCCACCGCTTACAAAGACTTGACGATATGGCTGCTGCAATTGAACCGGTCGATGGTTCCTAACAAGCAGCAGACAGGCGATGTACAAAAACATGAGCTCACCTCGCCACCCACATTCTCGCCGGCGGTAACGCAATTGCGATCCATGCTCGACGAACTTTCCGACTTGATACAGAAGGCACCACCCCATACGGGACCGCGTAGATTTGGCAACGTTGCCTTTCGAGACTGGTGTCGGCTTGCCGAGGAGGATGCTTC
Organism: Hortaea sp. C3G1500-4; assembly: GCA_022701445.1. Taxonomy (NCBI): domain Eukaryota; kingdom Fungi; phylum Ascomycota; class Dothideomycetes; order Mycosphaerellales; family Teratosphaeriaceae; genus Hortaea; species Hortaea sp. C3G1500-4. Next base: position 382,969 of record JAJVDI010000015.1, read on the forward strand.
CAAGCTGTTGCTGGATCGATTGTCGACAACCTTGAATGAATACGCACGAGAAAATGAATTCAACCGGACTGCGATGATTGACGAGCTAAAGGCGTACCTACTTGGTGGATTTGGGAGCGCACAACGACTTGACTATGGCACAGGTCATGAGCTGTCATTTCTGGCATTTCTTGGCTGCTTGTGGAAACTCGGCTTCTTTGCGGACGGGGAAGAGCGTAGCATCGTCATTGGTGTTGTGGAGCCGTATCTTCATCTTGTTCGAAGCCTAATCATGACTTATACGCTGGAGCCTGCTGGCTCTCACGGCGTCTGGGGACTGGACGATCACAGTTTCCTTCCCTACATCTTCGGCTCCGCGCAACTAGCACCAGCCATTGACGCTCAGGACGGTAGCGCACCCGTGCCCACCGAAGGGTCCTTGCCCAGCGCGCCATCTCCCAGTATTGCAGCCAAGAAGGAGCTGGTTCTCGACTGGAAAGACAGCAACATGTACTTCTCAGCCATACACTTCATCAACTCTGTCAAAAAGGGGCCTTTCTGGGAGCATTCGCCCATCCTGTATGACATCAGTGGTATAAAAGACGGATGGGGCAAAATCAACAAGGGCATGCTGAAGATGTACGCTGCAGAGGTCCTGGGCAAGTTCCCCGTTGTACAGCACTTCCCCTTCGGAAGCTTGTTCCGCTGGGAGCATGACCCTCAAGTTGCCAGCCAGGGGCAGAGCGTACATGCAGCACAACAGCCGAAAAGTAAAGATGTGCCTGCACCTAGTGTTTCAGCTCGAACAAGCGCTGGAACTCAGGCGCCGTGGGCGAATGCGAGGATGGGAACATCTCTGCCGCAAATGCAAAGTAGTACCGGGGTTCCTTCGAGGCGAGCTCCATCGTCAGGCACTCAAAGACCCACGCCGCCGCTGTCCGCAACTCCTGGAGTAAGCTCCACGGCAGCAGCAAATACGTTTGTGCCGCCCAATGCTAATGTCACTCAGACAACTGCACCGTGGGCACAAAAAGATGGCAAGGAAGGTAGATGATCATATGATCAGTGCAGATTAGCTGACTACAATGCACATGTCCACCTAGCGATGCACTACAGATGATAGATGCAGTATGTGCGATGTAGAGTTGTACCATCAAAGGTTTGTGTCGATGGTACTGATCTTATGGAATCTACCTTATATAAGATCGGTGGTGATTCTGTATGGTATGCTTTCGCCCCTGTCTTGAAACGTTTCCGGAGCTTCGGGGCTTGCAATTACTTGTTCCGGATCGTACGCGCATTGGACTTAAGGCCACTAGTTGCACGATACTCGATCTACAAAGGTGCCAATGAAAACATGCTGAATATGCGAGCGAACCAAGTAGCCCAGAAGGAGTTGTCCGAACACTTGATACCTTCTTTCTGAAGAAAGCACCGGAAGCACCCCAGCGTCGGATCTCATTACTAGAGCGGCAACTCCCGCAAGCCCACGGGATCGATCCTTGTGGAGTCGTTCATCTCCTTCGTGTTTGCGGAGCGAGCGAGCGGAGAAAGCACAGCCCACAGCAGCAGCGTTCCCGCCAGGTCGTCGCGGCGCACCGTTCTAAGGTGCTTACGTCGCGGTCGCGGTCCTTCGCTGCTGCCGAGATCTGGACTTGACATTTCACCATACCTTTTTACTGCCAAAACCTGAGCTCTCTTCGCTCTAGTCGTTGATTGTCTAGATCCATTGCCTCCACGGATCACCGAAAAATAGCGTACTCTTTTGTACAACCCATGGTGTCGCGAGACTGACAATCCCTGCTCTATCACGTTGCAATCTATAGTCTTGAGGAGCGTCCCTTTCCGGATGGTTATCATTGAAAGGGGCTGGCCTGGGTAACGTACGTCTCTGACTCTTGTCAACGGCAATCCGCCTGTATCCTTTAGTTACTCCTCATTCTTTCCGATCATGATTTGGCTTTGGCCTGCGCTGGTTTGCTGGCGACTGACCCTCAACCACAGAGAAGACTGCTCGGCAACAACATGGACTCGCTGAAACGGGCGTTCAAGGGGATGTTCAAAAAGAAGAAGAAGGAGAAGCCAGGACAGGAGCAGAACAGCCCTGTCCAACACAAGGCTACGAAGACGGAGGCACCACAAATAACGAATACCCCAAGGCCAGACAAGGCAACAGCGGAGAAGCCTGCCCAGGATATGAGTGTGGCCCAAACACAACCCCTTGATGCCGGCATCGAGTCGAGGTCTCCGGATGTGCCATCGCAAACTCGCAATGCAGATGCGCCCCACGCGCCTGACCCGAACGTAGCAGGAGGGCCTGGAGGATATGATGGTGCCAAGCAGCTCAGTGACGAGGCGGACAAGGCGTTTGGGAGCGGACCTACAACGGGTGAGGATATCCTACAGAGCCGATCGTTTGGCAAGTTAGGTGCGCCCTCACAAGCAGGAGACTCCGGAAGAGTGGATGGCGCTGCAGATGCAGTGCAGGCCGCGCCCTCTGAAGCAGCGATCGCAGCACCCGCAGGTAGGTACTTAGTACAACTTAATGCGAAAACATGACACTGACTTTCGCAGTCACTGACTCTAAGCCCGCACATCTGACCACAACAGGTGAAAAGCTCGATCCGGCATCTTCAACTACCGCCGCGCAGCACGAGAATGGATCTGCGAATGGCAATCCTACTTCGTCAACACCTAACGGTACTCCAGAAATACCCAGCAATCCGGCCGTGGAACCGAAATCGGTGCAACCACAAGCTCGCCATGACTTCGAGGATAAAATTCCAGTCATGGCCGAGCCTCCGCCTATTCGGACCGTGAAAGCAGCACCGGGCATGAGTGCTACCTCTGGGCCGCTTGAAGATTTTCCTGAGGGCGAGTTTAGGTGACCCGGAATTGCATTACTTGTCCCAGCTATTGGAAGGCTGAGCGATGTGTTTTAGTGTACCGCCGCTCTGAGAGCTTGCCTTCGTCCACCGCATGGACAGATCTACTCAGAAGTCGGACCAGTCCGCAATTGAGCGCTGCGATGATGACCATTGGCAGCTGAGGCTGGTCGAAAGGGTCCTGTGATCCGGCTGGCTGGGCTGGATCAGTCAGGCGCGCAACTCGAGATCAAAGCTCATCGAGAGGCACTGGTAGTATGGGCGAGAGCGCGTTCAAGTAGCAGGTCTTTGGGATCACCTTGTAATAAGCCAGCGACGGCTTGATTTTGGGAGGAAGGATTGGGGCTTTTCCACGTGCATTTGGCGCGAAATTTTGATACCCTTGTATGCGCAGCAGCTATATGCTTATTTTGCTACCTAGATCGTTTCGCCTGTGTCTTTTCCACATACATTTATTATGGCATGCTTCGTGTTCCCGACAAGTTTGCAACGTCGCGAAGACATGTCCTTGCGACCAGCGTCTCCAGAGTACGGCAAGGGCAAGGTATCAACCGGTATTTCAATGGAACATACCTTACCTATTATACCTATGTACTATGTAGGTAGGTAGAGCCTCATCTGCAGGAACAGCGATGGCGTGCGTCCCTGCACCCCGTCTCCCTGGGCACGGCGAAACAGACGGCGATGGCGTGCTCGGAGTGGCTGCAGCCGAGGTCGGGGAGACTAGCTGGAATTTTTGCCGGTCGATGAGCGTTGCATTTCAAAGCATTTGCCGATGGCTCAACAACAAAGAAGTCCGTCTTATTATATTTGCTCGTCCTTCTTTTGACATTCGTTCTCTGAGCGTGTACGCTGACGACTGCAACTCCCCTGGCAATCCTGGTTTGCAACGAACTCTGTTGCCGAAGGGAACGCTGCACTCCCCCCAATCCTGACCAGTACCCGTCGCGGAGATGCATCTCCAGACGCAAGAGGGCACTGGCCCAGCAGCAGATGCCCAGGTCAACGCGCTCGAGTCGCTTTCCTCTGCCAAATCCACATCGCTGCCTTTCGGACAGAACGTCAATCTCTCCTCCGTCTCTGGCCCAACGTATCTCACGGCGCAGACGCTCGTCCAGCAGGTTGCATATGCCCTTTCCGACAAGCTCTTCAGCTACTCTCCCCAATCGTTCGATCTAGACGTCGCGGCGAAGGCATGGAAGTTGGCTGGTGAGAAGAATGCCCACGGCGACGTGACAGGCGTACAGGCTTTGGATACCAGGCATGGCGTGGGGAATATCGCCCTGGGATACATGTTCAGCCCGGATTTCAACCTGAATAAGCGTCATGTCCCGCAGAGCATCATTGCCAGCGCTGGCATGCTGCAGCATCTCCGTCCAGCCTTGGACCAGCTGAGTTTATTGCACGAGATCGCCAACCCGACTGCCTTGCAGATTGCAGCGGTTGATTACGCTGGCGAGACAAGGGCAGGCCTGGTGACGGACTATTGCGCCGCCCTCAACATGGCGGAGGAGCTAGGCCTTGGCCTTGTGAGCAGCAAGAGCGCTTTCGAGGTGCAACACATGTCTCTTTTGTCGACTCTGCTTGCGTCCGTACACCCGACAATGCACACCTACGACGGCATCACAGTAGGACGCGAGACTACACGAGTCGTTGATGTCCTTGGGGTTCCTGCGGTCAAGCGCACGTACGATTCTGTGCTTTCCACTGTCAAAGATGACCTGACTTCCAAGCGCCTGACAAACGAAGGCAAGCTTCAGAAGCTCATGCTCTCCTTTAACAGTGAGTTGGGCACCGAATACAAGTGCTTCGAGTACCACGGTCACGCGTCTCCTGTCGCTGTCATGGTCGTTTTTGGCACCGTTGAAGCCAGCATATCAGCTCAAGTTGCCGAGGCCCTTGCTGCGCAGGGCGCCAAGGTCGGCGTGATTAATGTACGCGTCTATCGGCCTTTCGCGGAAGAGGAATTCATTGAAACTCTCGCACCGAGCGTGCAGCAAGTCACTGTTCTCGGTCAGGTTAAGGACCAAGCTGGCGTCATGGATGCTAGCGTTAGCTCTGCATTGTACGCAGATGTCATGGCGGCGGTCAATTTCCAGAGCCTATCTGGCGGCAAAGAGCCAAGCGTGTACGACATCAAGTACGCGCGCGAGACTGTTTGGACCGTGGCCAAAATGGAGGCTCTTCTTAAGCAGCTTGGGTCGAAGCCTGGCGAAGAGCTCCAGAAGCCGGGTCTCCGACTCACGAGCAACGAGATGAAGCAATACTCTTTCTGGGATGTCGATACCAGTGAGACAGTCGATGCTCCTCTTATGGTCGGTCAGCTGCTGTCGGATGATAGCTCCACCAACGTTAGCGCTCGAAGTGGACATGACAACTTGGTGCAAGGTGGAGCCATCAGGACTGATCTCAGATGCTCGCAGAAGAGCATCGAAGCAGCTTACAGCGTTAAAGAAGCAGACGTTGCTGTAGTTGCTGAGAAGAGCCTATTGAAGGATATTGCTGTTCTTGACAGCCTAAAGGAACAGGGCACACTCGTGCTTCGCTCACCAAACTGGAAGGACGACGAAATGGAGAAGAACTTGAGCACCCCTGTGCGCAAGGCCATTGCGGCGAAGAAGGTCGCTCTTTACGTCCTCGATCCAAGTCTGAGCAGCAAAGTGAGTGAAGAGTCGCAATTGGAGACTTATCTCCTGCAGCTTGCATTCCTGAAAATAGCGCGGCCCGACACCTATGAGAATGGCCTCAAGAAGCTCGGCGCTGCTAGTGAAGCCTTGGACGCGCTCGCCAAAGATCTCGATTCTGCATTGAAGAGAATTGACGTGCCAGAATCATGGCTTACGCTTGAGTTGGAGGGTGACCAAGCTCTGCCGCCTCCGGAGGACCTGAACGTTAACAGCTTTGCTGCTTCCGACAAATTTGAAGATGAGCCACCATCACTTTTACGTGACTGGGTCACTGCTGCCAAAGGTCTGGCGTTCAAGGAGGCGTACGGCACTCGCCCTGCGCTCAGGCCTGATTTGGCTACGAAGACTGCGATTGTGACGGTTAAGGAACACCGAAGATTGACTCCGGAGACATACGACCGTAACATTTTCCACATCGAATTTGCCCTGGGCAACAGCGGCCTCAAGTACGAGATCGGCGAGGCTCTTGGTATTCACGCCGAGAATGACAAGACTGAGGTCGAGGAGTTTATCAAGTGGTACGGCCTCAACCCGGAGGAAATTGTTGAGGTGCCTTCCCGCGAAGATCCAAACGTGCTCGAGAATCGCACTGTCTACCAAGCTCTGATACAGAACGTTGACATCTTTGGGCGCCCTCCGAAACGCTTTTACGAGGCCCTGTCGGACTTTGCCACCGACGATAAGGAGAAGACCCAGCTTCTCATGCTTGGCACCGGTGGTAACCAGGAGTCTGTTGTTGAGTTCAAGCGCCGGGCTGAAGTTGACACCGTCACGTTTGCAGACATCCTTCTGGAGTTTCCCTCTGCTCACCCAAGCTTCCACGACATTGTTCGTATTGTCAACCCGATGAAGCGCAGAGAGTATTCCGTCGCTTCGTCACAGAAGGTCACACCGAACAGCATCAGCCTGCTGATTGTGACCGTTAACTGGGTCGATCCTAAGGGGCGGGACCGTTTCGGTCAGGCAACGCGTTACCTCAACAGTCTCCCCGTAGGTGCACCAGTGACTGTCTCAGTGAAGCCATCCGTTATGAAGCTGCCGCCCAAGTCTACCCAGCCAATTATCATGGCTGGACTTGGTACGGGTCTCGCACCTTTCCGTGCTTTTGTCCAGGAGCGTGCTTGGCAGCGCGAGCAGGGCATGCCAATCGGAGATGTCTTCCTCTACATGGGTGCCCGTCACCAGCGTGAGGAATACTTGTACGGTGAGGAATGGGAGGCATACCAAGACGCCGGAATCATCACTTTGATCGGCCGTGCTTTCTCGCGTGATCAGCCGCAAAAGATTTACATTCAGGATCGCATGCGCCAGACTCTGCACGACATCAGAAGAGCCTATCTCAGAGAGGAAGGTGCCTTCTACTTGTGCGGCCCGACCTGGCCAGTGCCAGATGTAACATCTGTCTTGGAAGAGGCTGTTGAGGTCGAAAGCGCTGCCGCTGGCGACAAGAAGAAAAAGGATGGGCACAAGGAGATCGAGAAGTTGAAAGAGGAGGGGAGGTACGTTTTGGAAGTCTACTAGATTTTGACATGTCGATAGAGATTGTACAGAAGCATCCTTCCGAGGATGTGCAGCGTTCTTCAGTGCCAAATTCAGTCTTCGTCTGTTTTCTTTTGTGAGAAGACTTTCAATCCTTTCAAATGTTGCACGCATGCAGAAATCGGTCGGCAATAGCCCGACAAGAACCAAGAACACCGGAGGCCGCCTCCGAAGCGGGTACGTCGGGGTTCTTGAACTCAACTTGATCAAAAGCCGACGTCATGGGAGGGACAGCTTTAGCAGCTACATTTAACCATTAAGTTGCCGTTCGCTCGAGAACTTATTAGCCGGAGTTGATACCTGTCATTGAACTCGATAAGAATCGAAAAACGCAGGCTGCACAACCATTCTCCCTCTCTAACAATTCAAGAAACCCGAAGCTTTTGATTTCATCAAACCGTCAACATGGTATCAAAGCAGACAAACAACCGCGCGAAAGCTATTGTGGATGCGGCGGCGGCTGGAGGATGGTGTGTCCCGGCGATGTGTCTGTACAACCTTGAGGGCATCATTGCCAGCGTTCGCGCAGCCGAAGCGAAGAAGTCGCCGCTACTCATTCAGCTGTTTCCATGGGCTGTCGAGTATGCCGACGGTCTCCTAGTACATGCTGCCGCAGAGGCGGCAAAGAAGGCCAAGGTGCCGGTAGCTGTGCACATGGACCATTGCCAGAGCCCGGAGATGGTCAAGCGTGCAGCTGATTTGGGAGGGTTCGATGGCATCATGGTGGACATGAGCCATTACGAGAAAGAGGAAAACCTCAAATTAACGACGGAGCTGACCGAATACTGTCATGCCCGTGGCATCATTACCGAAGCCGAGCCTGGACGGATCAACGGTGGCGAGGATGGCGTGTCTGATACTGCTGAGTTGGAGGGCATTCTCACTACGCCTGAACAAGCGCAGCAATTTATCTCGACTGGTATTGACTGGCTGGCGCCCGCGTACGGCAATGTACACGGCAAGTATGGGCCGAAAGGCCCGCAGCTGCAGTACGATCGCCTGAAGAGTATTCGGGAGTCTACCAAGGGTCAAGTGGAACTTGTCCTGCATGGAGCAGGCATGGAGTATTTCGGAACGGACAATGGCAAGCTGATCCAGGAGAACGTCAGCTATGGAATCGCGAAGGCGAACATCAACGACATTGTCAATGCGCCTTACATGGACTACCTCCAGCAGAACGCAGGGAAAGTCGGCCTAACTAAGCTCATTGAGGAGGCGACGAGCGTGATGCAGAAGGAGACGGAGAAATGTATGGATTGGTGCAGGTCATCTGGACAGGCCGGCAGTGTGAAGATGGCGTAAATTCCATCAAGGTCTTCATAGCTCTTACAGGAGGTACCTAGGTACAGTATATCGGAGGTAGAATATGTTGCTATCATCATCATCATCATCATCATCATTGCTGGGCGCCAGTGTCACGCGCAAGGATTGACACTTGATCCATGTTTGGGCGTGTAGGGTCTTGCCTAAAGCTGCAATTGATAATCTACCTATGTGTATGTGAATACCATCTTCAGTGTTACGTAGGAGTTCAGTAGTACCCCTCTGTAACCTTACCTAGAATATTGGGTCAAAATAGATCCATTGATGAGCCGGCACTGCCTGGTCGTGTCCCCGACAAAGCCCCGGTCGGATCAGCTCAAGTGGCATCCGGTGCAGTCGGGTGCACGCCTCCAGCCCGGCTCAAGCGACGCGGAGCCTGAGGATGGAGGGATACATCCGTTGACACCTCCAGCTGCAGGCTACCTAGGTAGGCAGACAAACTCAGGCACATTGGCGGTTGGTCCTGTGGACGGTCGATGATGCGCAGGGCAGACAAGCAGCGCATATAAGGAGACTCGAGCGTGTAGAAGGTACTACTATCTACCTCACTCCCGACTTGCCTACCCACACCCACCTACCTCCGTACCTCCTACCTCCTACTGGAACTGGTCCATCCGGCATCCAGCTCAGCTCCCATGCCGGTCGACGCGTGAAGGCCGACGCCACACCACCACCACCACCACCACTACTACCACTATGTCCCGTCCACCAGCGAACCAGTACGGCAGCAATCAAATCCAGAGCGGTCACCCCCGGAACATGAGCTCGGGCTCCCACCCGTCGTCTCATTCTCACCTTGCGACACCCACTCAGTCATTGAGACCGACTTCGCCCAATGCCGCTCCACCCCCCGGTGCCATGTCTCGCGCCGAGCGATTCGAGGACGAGAAGCGCCGTATCATCGAGTCGTGCTTCAGCAAGACCGACGCCAACGGCCAGCTCGCCGAGAGCTACATCACCCATATCCGCATCACCGAGGACGCCGCGTATCCTTCCAGCCCGCCGCCCCCCGACTCGGCCGGAAGCAATAAGAAGCCCAGACTGATCATCATCGCCGTCCGCAGCACGGGGAGAGTGCGCATGCACAAGGCGCGTGAGAATAACAATGGCAGCTTCAGTATTGGTAAGACGTGGAACCTAGAGGAACTAACCGCGATCGAGGCCTATGCAAACTGCCCGAACCCGCCGCGGAGCAATAGGGAGGCGGACTGGCGGCAGTGGGCTGGCGCCGTGGGCTTCACTGTCACTATCACGAAACCCTACTACTGGCAAGCTGGGACGAGCAAGGAAAAGGACTTTTTCATAGCAAGCACAGTCAAGATCTATCGCAAGTATACCAAAGGCCAGGTGCCGGAGCTGAAGGGGTTTGATGATCCAACCAGATCGCAAATTCTGGGACTGCCTGCTGGAGTCGCAGGTCCTCCGCCGGTGCCTTTGCATGTCCAAGACAGACGAGGTGAGTTGGCTGGGTCTGGCATCAGTCCCGGGCGACGAGCAGAGCGCAGAGATGAAGCTCCAAACGATATGGCGCCTCCACAACCACCTTTTGCACAGAGAGAGCAAAGCAGAGACGGGAGCAGATATCGAGGGTCTCCAGGGCCGCCGCCTAGTGTGCACGATCCGCCGAGACAAGGCTCGGATACCTCAGGCAGTAGACAAGAAAGTCCCGCACCGGGACCCAGATTAGGTCCGCCTGGTGGTGGGCCGAGAAGCGCTGTCAGCCAAGAGCAAATGCGAGCCCGTAGTCGAGAGGAATATCGCTCCGGTCCAGAGTATAGACCTGTCACATCTCCCACGCCAGCGCATGACAGAAGCGCGAGAACTGCAAGTGAATTGCAAGGACTTCCGCCTCCTGGTACGAGTTTCGAAAAGCCGAGAAGCCAGAGCCCCAGCGTCGCATCTACTGGCAGTGGAAGAGAAGCCATGCCAAGAGCGTTACAGCCTTCTGGAGGTCAGCGTAGCGCAAGTCAACAACGGAACCAGCGACCTTCAGTCGAAACACCCAGTTCAGAGAGACATGGGGAATCGGCGCTGAACGGCAATGGTGCACAATCAGGCGCGCATTTGTTCAATGCTACAAGGCAGAGATGGATGGCACACCCTCAGCATCAACAAGAGAGTGCACCACAAAGACCACCCACTGCGACCAGTACACCACCCAGCGCGTCTTTGTCCGGTGAACATTTGAACTCGACAGACCAACATTCTCAAACGGCAAGCCAAGAACCCTCTCCGGCTGGGATAGATCTTGACGACGCTGCAACTGTGGGGGCTGTGTCGGGATACTTTGGACCTGGGCACGCTACCGCAGATCCGATGGAAGAAGGGCCGCCAACGCCTAAACATCAAATTCAGCCTTTCGCTCAAGAGCCGACCTCTCCGCCGACCCCCGAAAGAAGCAAGCGCCGCCCACCGCTTGATGGCCGAAATCAAAGTGAGATGTCTGCAGACATGCGGCCTGCTCCGCTGAAGCAGAGCTCGGTTCGAGAAGATGGGAGCCGTCACGGTACACCACGTGATTTCGAGCAAGCTGATAAGAGCGCGTCAAACATTAGACCGCTCTCGGTTGATAAAAGACGACCAGGCTCCCCAGAATCACAGGAGGACAAAATGGCCATGCCAGGGGCCTTTAGTCCGAATCCCAGCCCATTGGGTGGCACCCCGGCAGCTGCAACTCCCTCCGAGGAAAAGGAGCAGCCTTCGGCAACAGGCCCTTCCCAGCCGCGAAATGAAGCTGCAGATCAGTCGTCTACACAGGAGCAAGATGCAGGTAGGGAGGGAAGTGATGATTTCCGTCCTGGTCTTGGGCCTATGATCAAGAAGAATCAAGTGCGCAACAAGTTCCTAAAGGCTGCAAATGCTGCTTCGGCGTTCAAGCCTCGTCCCGGTGGTGCAGCCGAAAAAATACTCAAAGCTAAAGCTGAGCGGGAGGCTGGCGTAGACACCAACGAGGTTGACGGCGTCAGTGGATTTGTGCCAAGACCTGGTGCGCCCGTGCAGAAAGAATCCAGCACCAACCATGAGGCAGCTTCGGATGATCTAGCGGTCGGGAACGCGGACGAGCCGGCTCTCGGTCGTCTTGACCAGACAAATGCTGCTGATGAGGATCCGCAAAGGGAAGGAGTCGCACCACAGGTCGAAGTCTCTGCGCCATTAAGCCCTAGCTTGGATGGGCACACTCCGCATCAACCGGTAGAGCTCAAGGATGAACAGCCTGGCGAGCATCTACAGACGCCTGATCAAGCACAAAAGGAACACGATGAGGCTGAGAGGGATGCGGAGGAGGCGCTCTTTGAACAGCGGGAAGTTCGGAAGCCACACGCCAAAGCAAAGCGGAGAAGCAACCAGCAGGAACGTAATCTGGCTGCCCTTGGCATCGAAAGAAGTCTGATGGAAGGTGTTGGCTTAGAGTTCGATGCTATTCTTGCAGATTTCGGATGGGGCGACGGCTCGCTTGCACCGAAGCAGCTGGGGAGCATGGAAGCTGATCTTCGCCGAGAGGCTGCAAGATTGGAAGCCGGGTCCTGGTTGAGCAGCTCTGATATGCAGAGAGAAGAAAAAGTCCAGCAAGTTGAATCACTTCTTGACAAAGCAATTCAAGAATGCGATGAATTGGAGGGCCTGCTCACATTGTACGCCGTTGAACTGGGCAGTCTGAACGATGATGTCGCATTCATCGAGGCGCAGTCTCAAGGTCTGCAGGTCCAGTCTGCCAACCAAAAGCTGCTGCACCGTGAGCTGGAAGGGTTGGTTGAGACGATGAGCCTAGACCGGCGGGTGCTGGAGCCTGTCAGGTACGGCGATCTTGGCGAATTTGCAAGCCTTGAACATGTAGAAAGCTGCATTGGTCGGCTTTATCAAGCCATACTCACGATGGACCCCTCGATCAGGACTTCGAATGGCACAAGTGGAAGGCCCCCAAGCAGTCGAAGCGCCGATGCTCTTGGGGAAGTCAGTTCCATGAAAGCTCTTAGGGAGAAGAAAGAGGTCTACGTTCGAGAGGCAACAGGTTTCTGCCAGCGGCTGATGCAACATTGCGACTACACCTTTACAACATCAATATCTGAGGCTAAGAGTAACGCATTGAAGCCCGGAGCTGGAGGTGCAAAGAGATTAAACAAAGACGCAATTGAAGATGCGCGAAAGGCAATGTGGCCTTATAGTCCGCTGATACTGTTTGCAAAAGAATTGAGTCCGCCGGCTTGGAGCACGGTGTTAAGGCTATATTATCAGCAGGCTCAGCCATTGTATTCTGAGGCATTCAAGGAAAACCTGGTTGGTTGGAAGCGGTCAGCTCGTAAGCCGAGTCCTGATGACGCAGCAATTCTCTTTACCAGCGCAGAGAAGGATGAAGCATCTGCCGGCAGTGGTAGCTTAGCAGCCGCTCGAAAGCTCACAGTCAAACGCTCACAAACTCTTGCGAAGACCTTGCGTGGTACGGGTGGGGGCAAAACCTCAGCGGATGGTCGACACGGTTTCCCTGGTTCAGGTGCGCATGCCATGAACGCCGAAGTTTTCGCGGGAGCAATGGATGAAATGGCGCCGCTCATTTCCCAGGAACAAAACTTCATCGTCGAACTGTTCCATGTGAGCAGTCTGGAGAATGTCGATTTCTTGGATAGCATAACAAACCTGCCGCCCCATGCCAGGCATGGCGTCAATCTGCTAGCACCAAGACCGATGGATCCCAATCGCGAAATGGCGAAGAAGGTTTCTAATGTCATGGACGAGATCTTTGCCTTCTATGCGCAGGAGATGCGAGAACTCCTTGAGTGGAGTGTTGTCACCGACCCTATTCAGGGCGTTGGCGTGATGGCTTGTCTTAGCAAGCACGCTTTCTATCTTCAAGAAACCAATCAAGAATTTCTGCTGCAGATGCTTGATCAGCTGATCTCGAGATTGCAGAATCTCTGGACAAAATTCGTTGATGACCAAATTCGCGCGGTCGAAGACACAAAGGTCAAGATCAAGAAGCGCAAGGGCGTCATCAATTTTATCAAAATCTTCCCACATTTCAGTGCTGCTGTTGAGAATGTGTTTGCTGCAGTGGCACGAGAAGACTACGAGGGCCCAGCGCAAAGTATGATGGACGTGAGACGTTTGGTCGACGATGCGTATGTCAGGATCAACAAGGCGATGTTTGATAGTCTCAAAGTCATTGCCAAGGAAAGTCCAAGCGCTGGCACTCAGGCACAGCAGGTGACGAGAGGAGCTGTGGGCGATGACTCCGAAGACAAAGAGATGCTGAACTATCATGTTCTCTTGATTGAAAACATGAATCACTACCTCGAGGAGGTGGATGACGGTGGACGGCCAGGCGTCCTTGCGGACTGGAAGGGTCTTGCAAATAGTGAGCGCGCAGAAGCATTGAATGGATATGTCGGAAGGGTTATTCGGCGGCCGTTAGGAAAGCTTCTGGTAAGCGTCCAAGCCATAAAACACGTGTCGTTCTCATTTGCTGATAGACAACGCAGGACTTCCTTGATTCGACAGAATCATTGCTGGCCACGCACCCGAACAACCCAACGACTATCGCATCCAGACCTTCATACTCACGAAAAGCAGCTCGAAATTTGCTCTCGCAGTACGACAGCAAAGAAGTGCGGCGTGGTATTGACACGTTGCGTAAACGTATCGAAAAGCACTTTGGCGATGCAGACGAAGAGGCCATTTCGCACAAGCTCATCGCTCTTGTCTCTAAAAACTGTCAAGTCGCGTATGAAAGGGCTATTGACAGGATGGAGAGGATTATTAGCCAAGTCTACCCTGCCGCGGAAGGAGAGAAGATTGTCGAGATTGACTTCTCGAAGACAGATGTACAGGCGGGCTTCAGACGATGATGGTATCATGTTGCATTTGTTGTTGGGTTACGTGCTCTCGAGCCCGCAATGCAGAGGAGGAAAATGTCCAACTATGTTCTAGTACAGGCTGTCATGACAGCAATCGTGTACATACAAGCGAATGCGAACGCTTGCAACGAAGCCGCTTCTGGCCAAATGGCCGTCACATTACTCACACTTCCAATTTTCCCCAGCACAATCTTGGCTCTCCACTAGATTCAGCCTCTCTCGTAGTCTTAAAGGCACAGTTTTGCGCATTGCGTCGCGACTGACGTAGAGTCGAGCCCCTGATCTTCACTTCTTGGTCAATCTATACTTGACAAGAAAAATGAGCATCTGACTGCAGGACCGTGTCTGGAGGACGGCTGACACTCCCTTGGTACTTTCATGGGACTCCTTGATCTCCCTCGCACAACATAGTCATTATCGCGCTGGTAATGGCAGCGCATTCGCTGCGTCAAGCTCATATGATGAAATGTAGCGACCTTATGGTGGGTTCAGCTTTAGTCTACCTGATTGGCCAGAGACGGCCTTTTTCCGCGGGCGAAAGGTCAATCACAGTGACATTCAGACACCGAGTTCAACATTGCTTGCGCTGAAGCAATCACTACGGCCATTACATATTTGATTTTCGGGATAGATTATAGAGTGACTTGACCATGATAGGCCAAAGAAAGAATGACAATAGGAGCCAACAGCAAGAAGAGACTCTTGCAACTTTATTGGCAGATGCTGGCCATGAAGAGCTCTTCATCCAAGCAATATCCCATGTGGCGAGCAGCATGAGGAACGACATCGAGAACACATTTAGCATAGCTCGATCAGCTGAACAAGATGAGACGGCTGATGTGGAGGTCCATCTCGATGAGTATGGAGTCCCTCAGGGTGTTGAAGCTTCTCATGAGCCCATGATGTCTCCAACGTGGAGCAGTGATCAGACCGATTTAACAAAGCAGGAGCAGAAGGCGCTCAAACAGCAGAAGAAATCAGAAGAACAAGCGTTCAAGCAGAAGCAGAAAGTAGAGGCTTCTGAGACGAAGCACAGAGAGAAGGCTGAGATGATGATCACGAAAGAAGTGCAGTCGGAAGAATTCCGTGACCTAAGGCAAAAAGCAATTGATCATTTTGATCAATGGTCTTCCCAGGCATTGGGACGTATCGAAGACGAGCTGAGGTTGGAAATGAAAGAACAGGAGGACGCAGGCGGTGGGGTGGGGAAGGTTAACTCTCTTGCTGAACTGCCTGAGCTGCAGCGGATGCTCATCTTGCATAGCTGTCTCCTCCTTCTACTTGGTCTGGAGCACTATGGCCCCGAGTCTCGTGTCTTTCTCAAGCGCTTGTTGAGCCATTTGGACCTTGCTAACATAGTGCTCGTCAATGACGAGAGCAAAGTAGCTCAAGGTCTTGCCCACGCCGCAGACTCTGGAATGAATGCCGACGCAGAAACCCAAAAGCGCATTCGCGATAAAAAGATCGCTCGACGATGGATGATTGGTGCTGGTGCCGCGGTAGGAGCCACCCTCATCGGCGTAACGGGCGGTCTGGCCGCTCCACTTCTCGCAGCAGGTGTGGGTTCGGCCATGGCAGGCGTCGGTCTGGGATCGACGGCGGTCGCAACTTATCTTGGTGCCATGGCTGGCAGCGCACCCCTGATAGGCATCTTCTTCGGTGCTTACGGTGGTAAAATGGCCGGAGAAATGGTTGGTAACTACGCCAAAGAAGTCTCAGACTTCGCCTTCATCCCTGTTCGCAAATCAACCTTCTCCAAGGACGCCGATAGCCGTCGTCTCCGGGTTGCCATTGGAATATCCGGCTGGGTGACCGAAGATGCGGAGGTCGTGAAGCCGTGGCAATTCATCGGAAAGGAGGGGTTTGAATCGTATGCCCTGCGTTGGGAACTTGGTACTCTGCTTGATATGGGGCATGGGATGACCACCTACGCCAAGAGTGCAACTTGGGGCTTCGCAAAGAACCAAGCAATCTCGCACACCTTCTTCGCTACACTCTCGGCGGCACTTTGGCCTCTCGCAGTTGCTAAAGCTTCGAGGTTGGTCGATAATCCTTTCACCATGGCCTTGCAGAAGAGTATCAAAGCGGGTCGCGTGCTAGCAGATGCCCTTTGCAATAAGGTCCAGGGCGAGCGGCCCGTGACGCTGGTGGGATATTCAATGGGTGCAAGGGTAATCGTGGCTTGTCTCGAAGAACTGGCCAAACGCAGAGAGTTTGGAATTGTTGAAAATGTCGTCCTAGCTGGTGCTGCGAACTCTCGGGACACTAAAGTCTGGAGACGCATTCGTGCTGTGGTCTACGGCAGGGTCGTCAATGCTTACTCCTCAAGTGACTTTCTTCTGGCCTTCCTCTTCCGCACGCATAATCTCACAGCCGGTGTGGCAGGTCTCGCGCCTATTGAGAATGTCTACGGTGTCGAGAACGTTGATGTGAGCTCTATTGTGAAAAGCCATTTCCAGTACCGCTATATGACCGGTCAGATCATGTCCGCGTGCGGGTTCGAAGACATCGATCACCATGCGGTCGAACGTGAGATCGAACGCATGCAGAAAGAGACCGCTCAAGTGGAGAAAGAACGGGCTGAGAAGGAACGAATGGCAAGGGAAGAAGGTCTGACTCCGGAAGAAGAGGCCAAGATGATGGAGGAGCAGTTGCAGAAGAAGAGGAAGCCAGCGAAGGAGAAGATGGACGATGCCATGAGCGGGATGAAACAAAAATTTTCCAAGATGTCGATGAACAAGCGCGGTAAGGGCAGAGTTGAGAGTGAGGACTCGGAAGTCGACCGAAGCGACAGCGCGAGTGAATACAATATGGACATCTCAACCAAGGCGGATGGGACAAAAGTCAAACAGAAAGGCGCGAGAGGCGCCAAGTCCACGGGCTCCGCAATGGGTGGATTTGTTCCGGGACCCCCTCTTTAGAGCAAGCCATCCACAGGGCTGTCAGGCAATTTTGGGAGGATCCAAGAGCCATCATCGAGGTGGGACCGGACCTTGGCCTCATGTTGGACCAGCACCCACACAAAGCCACACCTCGCCCTTGTCATCCACGCCCGGTGTCTCCTTGAGCAGATCCAGCACCGTCTCCGCTTTGGTGACATCCTTCACCACCTTTCCGTCCGCACTCTCAAGCTTCATCCCCGCCCCGTACACAAATGCCAACTGTCCCAGATAGTGTAGCATGACGAACCGGGCGAAGACTTCTCTGCTTTTCTCACTCGTTCTCGCCTCCCACTGCCTACCTACTCCCCGTTCTATCAACTCGGCATCGCTCAAGTGGGCTCGGTTGTCCTTGAAACGCTTGGTAGGGGCGGTGCTGAATTTACCGTAGCGTGATGTGGTGGTAAGTGCTTTGACAGCGTAATGCTTAAGGGATTTAGTCAAGTGGCTATTTGGTGAGAGGTTCCCGAGATTGATCGCAATGGTGGTGTGCTGACGATTCTCATGCGGTATAGCCAGCTCTGTAGTAACGAGAGAGGTAATTGCGCGTTGCCAGTGGGCTCCACGGAGCCTTTTTGGGTTTGAGCGTGGCGAGTCGAGATGGAAGTGAAGCTGGACATATGGATTAGCGCGCGAAGAAATCGTCGTCGGAGGGGAGCACTATGCAGGCGTACGTGTTTGAAATGTTGGAATACGTCTTTGGAACCGGTGAAGAGTTCAGCCGGTTTCATGTGGTGGTCAAGGTAATAAACGAGATCTCTTTCGGGATACGCGCTAAACTTTGCATTGAGACTGACGTTGAAGGCGGCAAATTCAAGCATGAAGGGCCTTGCCTCCTCGAGCAATTGTCTACTAGCCAGCAATATAGCTGCGGCGTAGATGGAGCGAGGCTGGCTTGAAGCGGCGAGGCCGATGTCGCCGCTGAAATAGTATTCATATACTATGTCGCGCAATTCGCGAGGCAGGTCGAAGAATCTTGTGAAGGCATGTCGATGATTGCGGAAGAGGAGGCGTCGCCAATTTTTCTTCATCATGCTCGACAAGACGGAAGGAAAGGTCCACGGATGGCGGACGAGGGGCGGCAGCGTCGACGTCGTGGCTCTTCGGGCTTTACCAGATGGCGCGCTCTCTTCCGAGTCTGTAGGCACTGTGAGCTGTGTGGGTTCCGCCATTCGAGCGAGCTCAACAACACATTCGACACAGCGCTAGAAGTAGGGGAGGGGGTTGAAAGTTGACAGTCGATGCAAGGTGCAAGGAGACGCAAGCTTGTGTACTGCCCGGCCCCTTGATCCAAGGGAATCACACACCTTATGCTTGGTGGCGATCCACGAGCGTTTTGATGTCAGCTTGTGCGGGTCATGATCGATTTGGGTGGGAGGGAAGCTGGAGGAAGATTGAAACAATGTGCCAGGAGCGAATGCTGGTGACGTGAGAGGCCAAACGGCGAATGCAGGGAGCCGTGGCGTGGGTAAGGATGAGAGTTATCAGTATGCAGTGATAAGTCTGCCTACCAAAGTACATAGTACCAACCGATTTCGAAGAAGGCGACCTGAACAATCATTCCATCGATACCGGTTGACAGTCATGTGCCAAGGAAAAGTGGAAGCCATGACCTGGGACAGAGGCGGGCGTTGGTGGGGAGAAACATTCATAGGTCTTACCTTTCCGAGAGATGGTAGCCTCTACCGTGTACCTGGGTACTGGAAGTACCTCCTATGTATGTACTATCCTTACAGCTTCTATACCAAGCCTACTAGTATTAGTACCTAGGTATGTAAGCTAGTAAGGAAAGGTGCGCAGTACACGCTATGTAGTATGTATGTTCTACCTACATACTAGGAGGTAGCTCTACCTCCTAGTAGTAGTGTGTAGGAGGTGGAGGCAGTAAATCCCGTTCCTTTTCACGTGGCTTATCGATAGCGATAAGGTCTTGTATCCAGTCGTTGGGCCGTGCGCGAGCTTGATCTCTGCGAAAGCTCTAGTGGAAGCAAGATGAAGTGAAGCTTAGGTTCCTACCACTTAGTACTGTTGGAGGGACAATACGGTCACCGTGCCGGTTGCTTACGCAGCCGCTATCACAGCTACCTAAACAATGCCAAAACGAAAACGCTCTTCGTCGGCCGAAGCCGCATCTGCCGACGAAGACATGACTTCTCCACCGCCGACAGCTACTGCAGCTGCATCCGCGACACATGCCCCCGATGGTGCAAAGCAGCAACGCGTGCAGCACAAACTCAAGCAGGGCGCTGTCAAGATCGGCCACGCTTTCAAGCTGGCAAAGGGTTTTGAGCGGCAGAAGCTGGGCCGGCGACAAAAATCGGCAGGGGCCGAGAGGAAAGAACAGGACATTCAGCGCATCAATGCGGAAATTGCTGCTTTGAAGGTACGAACGCTTTCAGACCGTCGGACATGACTGTACCAGGTAGCTGACAAGAGGTGGGATCGCAGACACTCGACACCACATCCGCCGGTCGCCATCATCTATACAAGACGCTCACAAAGATAAAGGCCGTGGCTGCCTCACCCGATTTGCCTTCCGAGGTGCTACAGCAACATCCGCTCTCCACAGATTCTGCGCTGTTGAATGTGCACGCACGCCTATGCAACTCGAACCCAGTAAAGGAGGCGTTGCCAGCTGTGCTCGCAGACGTGCAGAATGCCTTGGGGATCAGGGTCGATAACGCGAAGGCTATCAAGAAGAAAAGACTGAGAGCGAAAGATTACGAGCACGCTGAGTCCGCCGGGCATACTGTGCAAGACGACAAGAAGTCTTTGCACCAGATTCGAAATCCAGGTTCAGCGCCAAACGAGGACGAGAGTGCTGGAGATGATGAAACGGAAATGCGCCGGGCTGGAATGGATGGAGACTCGGCGGGCGATTTTGAGCACCTTGACCAACGCCTAGCATCTTCTGGGAGTGAGGACCTCGACGATGCTAGCCACGCTGGCGACAATATCGACGATCTTGAGCGACAACTAGCTGCTGAAGGATTTGGTCGATCGAAAACGGCAGCGAAAACTTCCTATGATCACACTGCCGACCTATCACTCTCTGAAGAAGATCCGGAACCGACTCCCTCGCCTGAACCTCAGAAAGCTCCAGCGCCTAAGAAAACCACATTTATACCCTCTCTAACAATGGGTGGCTATGTTTCAGGGTCTGGGTCCGATCCTGAAAGCGACATTGATGTGGCCCCGAAAAAGAACAGAAGAGGACAGAGAGCTCGGCAGGCTCTGTGGGAGAAGAAATTTGGGCAAAAAGCGAAGCATTTACAGAAGACCAGTCGCAACGCAGGATGGGATCCTAAACGGGGCGCCACTGACGGGACGGAGAGGAAGCCTGGACAAAAGCCCGGGAAGGTCAACTCTGCCAAACGACAGCTTGATCGAGAGCATACATTCGCAAACAGAAGAGATGGCGGTCATGCGACCAAGAAGCATAAAGATGATCAGGGCCCAATACATCCAAGCTGGGAGGCGGCGAAGAAGGCAAAGGAGAAGAAGGAAGGTGGTGCCGCTTTCGCTGGCAAAAAGATTACTTTCGATTGAGCGTATTAGCATCTGGATGACAGACGATCTACCGAGTGATAAGGCAAAACGACATTATCATGTTATCGTCGTTTCGTTCGCAAGATGCTCGCATCTTTTCTGTCAGGGCTAAAGGAGAGCAACTTCGCATTCCAGCTCGGACTCTGCCTGTCTGATCAGACCAGATCTGGTGAGGCTGATGTGGTAGAGGAGTCGTAATTCGATCTTGGCAACAATATCGAGGCAAGCAAAGGACGTCTGATTCTCTCGCATTCTAGCCGCATTCGCAGGAAGCAAGTGGTAAAAACAGAGCAATTGCGCAAGCCCCAAGTCGCTTGCGACAATGCCAGATCCCGAGCAGAACGCGAGGTCAGCCCTACCACATTGGCGGAGCCCATGCAGAATCTCGGTTCGTACCGCTTCGCGCGCCAATTAAACGCTGTACGAAACGGCTTTCTGTGGGGACATTACAGATTGGGCTGGGCCTACCAAAGCTTGGTGGACCTCGCAAGAATGCGAGATCAACTGTTTGGTTGTAGCTGCGCCATCTGTTGGGGGGCGGTGTCATAGAAAGAGAAAAGTATAAGACTTTCCCATCTTCCCGTGAACATGTTTGCCATCTCGCTTGACGACGTTTACGATTTCCTGTTTGCTTTGCCATTTCGACGACGACTTGTCTGCGATCGCTGTTCGACCAGCACGGAGTCGCTTCGACAGTACCTGAGGAGACGCCAAAAGCTCGCCAACTTTGATCCTACAAATCTACGACTCGGGCTGTAACAATGGCGGCCACTTTACTTCACTCGCTTGCCCTTTCTGCTAGGCAGGAGGAGCAGCAAGAATCTGCGGTTTCCGACTTCCAATACTACGCCTATGTGCCCTCAATGGCCGCAGCAATCATCTTCGTCATCCTCTTTGGTGCCTCGACAGGGTGGCATATCTGGCAGATGATCAAAACTAAGACGTGGTTTCTCATCCCTTTTTTGATTGGAGGTTTCCGTAAGTTCCTAAGCACTTATGCTACCAACCGAAGTCATTGTCCTGACGAATACTGCTTTGAAGTGGAGACAATTGGTTACATTGGCCGTGCAGTATCACATACCGAAGCCCCAGATTACACGCTCGGCCCTTATATCATCCAGTCCATCTTCCTGCTGGTCGCGCCCGCCTTGTTCGCGGCTAGTATCTATATGATGCTCGGGCGGATCGTCGTCATGCTCGATGCACAGCGTGCTCTGTTCATCCGTGTGTCGTGGCTGACGAAGATTTTCGTGTGTGGAGATGTCCTCAGCTTCCTCATGCAGGCCGCCGGTGGTGGGCTGCTGTCAAGTGGAGATGTGGAGACCATCAACACCGGTGAGAGCGTGGTTGTCGGTGGCTTGGTGAGTTATGCACGAATTGAAATGGGATACGGACGACTGACTTCTAAACACAACAGTTTGTCCAAATCATCTTTTTCGGCCTCTTCGTCATCTCCGCCAGTATCTTCCATGTGCGCATTTCTCGCATGCCAACGCAAAGGTGCTACGACCTCCCTTTCTGGAAGCCTCAGATGTACGCTCTATACGCTGTCAGCATCGCCATCTTCGTCCGATCTATTGTACGCGTGGTCGAGTTCTTGCAGGGTTACTCAGGGTTTATTATCACGCACGAAGCCTTCCTCTACGTTTTCGATGCGGTAGTGATGTGGGGAGCCATGGTAACAATGAATTGGATACACCCGGGGCAGGTGGCCGAGGAACTGAGAGTCCAAAGAAGTCGTCGCAGTGTCAACACGAGGGAAGAGGCGGACAAGGAAGGTGTCAGAATGGATTATGTTCCCGTTTGAGGAGCAAAGAGTGACCCAGCGCTCATGAGAAGCGACATTCAGAAGTTGAAGTTGGCATCCTTGACGAGCTCGGCTGTTCATGTCAGCCGGAGCATTTTCTTCGTCCAAATGGATATTTTCATGGATCCAGGCATTCGGAGGAAAAATCGCATTTAGAAGGATGACGCGGGCCCAATGGCGATCCTGTGAGCTATTTGAAGCGTTCAAGCGAGCTTTTATAGAAGGTAGAGGTATTGTACCGCATGCAGGCGACTGTGTTTGAGTTTATCGTATCGACGTAATTATTCGTATTGACCTGGCTGTTCTTCGGTTAAACTCTCAAGTCTACACAAGTCAGTGCCGGGAAGCATGGACGTAAGTGCTTTCTCGAACTCCCTGATTCTGGTCATCTTTGTCTGTAGAATGAGGGAGAGCTGAAATCAGCAGTATGAACGAAAGAACGTCGAACACGCAAGTTTGAGGAGAGTCCGCATTTTCGCCTACGTCGATTGCATAGCCACCCCTTCGGGTGCCGCAGGCGCCAGAATTGAACCAACGGATGAGAGAAGGACTAAATAGCCAACTTTGCGTGCTTCGACCCTCCTGTACTTGCGACACTCAGACACTCATCGCGATCAGACATGACCCAGCTTGGGTCGAGGAAATCTCGAAAAGGCAGGTACATAGTTCTCAGAACCCTTTACCGTGGGCTCACAAGCTGACATGTTCCCAAGGCTGCGTTCGGTGCAAAACACGTCGTGTGAAATGTGATGAAAAAGCGCCCTGTACCAATTGTACGCGGAGAGCAGAGCACTGCAGTTTGAGCGACGCGCAGTCGCCTTCTGTGGCCAGCGTAAGTGTTCTTCCAAAGCATAACGAGCGTCTCGCGAGTCTGACATTTTCCATCACTTGCTTTGATGGAAACATCTACGGGTGAATACTGAATGGAGATTTGGACAGGAGCCTTTTGAACGCGATGAATCTCTTCCGGCTTCTCGGGATGAGTACCTACAAGACATGGAGCTATGGTTCCATTATAACCATTCGCTCGAACTTGTAAATCTTGGGCATCGCGACGACATCACGTTAGTATCACGTCGACTCATAGAAGACATAGATTTCCGGGGCGCTGATGTGATTCCAGGCAATTGTGGAGAGATACGATCCCTATGGAAGCACTCAATCATACCTTCTTGCTGCATGGCCTCCTCTCGCTATCTGCAATTTGGCTCGCCCGTGCCAAGCCAGAAGAATCGAGGAAATATTTCAGACTTTTCGACAAGCACCAAGCTATCGCAATATCACAATACCGCACCGTTTTATCCGGTCCCGTCACGGACGATATCGCAGATGCACTCTTCGCCCTCTCTTCATGCATCTCAATATCCTCCATGGCCCGAGCTTCATTGACAGGGGCCTCCAGATTCCCTACTCCGTATATGGAAGTCAGTGATTTCGCAGAGTTGGCTGCTCTTTGTAGTGGGGTGCGCGATGTTATTCGCATCGTGCGCGAACAGTGGGTGCCGACTTGCCCTTAGAATGATCATTGCAATTTTTGTGCTAATGGCCAACAGAGTCGCCAGAGGTCCGCTGGCTGCAATGCTTGAAGGTCACGTAATGCCATCACACGCAGAAACGGAGGTACACCTCCCGGCCTCTATACGTACAAGATTCGAAGCTCTTGAAGACATGGTGAATAGTCAGTGCGATGAAGCTCGACGTCAATGTTGCGGAGTCGCGCTGAGAGCACTTGTCTCAATCTACCTCAACGTACGATACTTCGCGAAACGACATGAGCTTCAGTCAGGGCATTTATTTCGGTGGGTGGTCGAGCTTCCGGGTGAATACATACGGTAGGTCTACCTTTCGACACATCTATGAGCAGAAGACCCGAAAGCATCGCTAATGAATGATGGTGTAGCTGCGTCCAGGCCGAATATCCCCCATCGCTCGTGATACTCGGTCACTTCGCAGCAGCGGTATCCGGGATCAGATCTACTTGGTACCTGCAGGAATGGAGTCTCCCCTGCTTGCAAGGTCTTCGCATGGTTCTGGACAGCAACATGCAAACTTGGCTCGATTGGCCACAAGAACAGGCTGAAAGACAATTTCCAGCCATCCGGGAGGACGATTGATGATGCCAGCTTGGAAGCTTCTGCAGGTCTCACGCTCTCGCCACTAGACATGAGCTACGCTTTGTAGGTGGTTCAGCTGCTTAAGCCTTTGTCTTTCCTGACAGCAATGCAAGAGACGCTAGCCCACTCAGTGCAAGAAGCGTACAGCGTCCTCGGCTTCATCGCCTCTTCCAATACCTCGCAAGCGTCTTGCATTCGCCTCTTGCTTTACTTCCTCCATCTTTCGCTCGGCATCAACTAGGCTAGCCCTTAAAACGCTCCTAGTCTTTGTCCATTCTGCTGCGCTGGCCAGGTCATCTTCACCATCCGCTTGGCGAACCGTCAGAAATCCAGACCTGCGCAGCTCGTGCAGCTCTATTGTCCTTTAGCTCTCTGGCTTACGGCGTATGCGTCAGCGTACATTGATTCCAGCTTCGCGCGGTCGGCAGCGAGGCTGTCCAGCTTTTCTTTCAAAGTGGCGGCATGTACAGCATAGGGAATCAACGGCCCCAATTGGTATTCTGCGCGTGGTCCATGACTGTACGATAGTGGCGTCTTATTATCGTGCATCGCATGCAAGGAAAGGTCCGAAGGCCGGATAGTGAAAGGCAGCTGATAATATTGGCTCAATTCAACGGTTTGCGGGTCAGAGGGATGCTGCTCAGGGGATCGCTTGCGTTTCTTCGGTGCCATTGCTCCGGTTTTGGCGGGCTGTGTAATGGATTTCCGGATCAAGCCCTGAAAAGACTTTTCGGTCTGCACTGTGCTTTAGAGATAAATCAATGATTTTCGTGGAGGTTCACAGATAGATGTAAAGCTAGAAAGCTGCTACTTCTGGCGACGAAGAGTACTAAATAGACTAATTACTCTGCATCTGAAAATCGCGTCCGCTTCACTTGGCACTCGAAGTGAATGCCGGGCAAGCATGCTCAAACCTCGTTCATCAACATTCATCGTGTGCCCTGCACTCAATGCGGGCTTTCCGTCGGGGTAGACATTGAATGCACAATCTTTCTTTCGCTATGTCAAAGTCGTACGAAGGCTGATCGACGTGCCTCGTCTGGCCTCTGGTAGCCACTCAAACTCGAATCTGGACATTCAAATCCTGCTCGTACCCAACACTTAGTTGCGGCACTTGCGCGTAATTGCCTTTCAACAGCTGTCGTGTTTGCTGCAACACCTGAACAAACGTCTGTTGCGGCCCGTATTCCTTCATACTGTTCAAGAAAGCCCAGCTCATTGCACCGACATGGCTGCCTTGAATACTGGCGTCTGCGCTTGTCTGGTCATCTCTGCACCCAGAGTACATCCATGCGTTCTTTGCGCCCTCGCTGGCGTAGCTGTCCATAGTGTCAGATTCGTCTAGGCCGTACTGATCGACGCTGGCCTGCTGGTGAGCAAGTCCTTTGAAGAAATCTGTGGCACCCGCCAGGAGAGACTTGGCTTCGCCTATTTTGGCTTTCGAAAGGTGACCCTGCAGGAGATGAGATGCCGATCCTATCAGCCGCATGCCGGCCTCGACGTTGTCTAGTAAGTTGACGTTTCCGTCCTGATCTGTGCGATAGACGTACGGCAACTCAATAGCTGAGCCGGAGTGACAACAGTCGAAGACTACGAACAAAGTGCTATCCGGGGGTAGCTTGGTGACAAGTGCTTGGTGCAAAACGCCAGAAGGGATCTGACCTTGCGTTTCATAGTCGACGGGCACAATAGTGTCGTCGAAGCCGCTGGTACGGTAATCATCTGATGGCACTTGTCCGCCGTGGCCGGAATAATGGAGAAAATTGACCGTACCTGGCTCCGAAACGAGCCAATCCATTGCAGCCAACATGTTGTCACCGGTAGGCCAGTAAGGCCCACGGGGGTCAGTGTACTGGTCGTCTCGCATGACAACCTGCGATTGCTGATCGTCCGAATAACCCACCTGACGATCATCAGCTTCTTGAATATGCCGGTTCAGGTCAGGCTGCAAATACGTACTGCTTGAAGAAATTCGCGGACATTGTGTACATCCTGATGGCAACCCTCGAGCTCATGCTGGCTACCGACGTAGTTGATACCAATCACAAGCGATTTCTTGCGCGCTGGACGACTGCCATTATGGACCATTGGGGCCCGGAGCACTTCATCATGTACTGCTGTCTTGCTGCCGGCTCTCTGCGAATCCTTGGAAGCAGAGACAGCCTGCTTTGTTTGCACTTGGGTTGAAGTCTGAGGCGGCTTTTTGTCACCGAGTCTGAAAGGCTTGAGGGGTTTTGGATCATGAGGCTGCCTAGGTGAAGATCCGGTTCCGCCAGGTAGAAAGGTTTGACGAGCGGGTTGGGCTCCGGACGCTCCTCGATTGGACTGAGTGGCATGAGGGGCCGGTGGCGAACGGGCTGGCTGCGCAGGTATCCCGGGACTGGCCTTTTGGCCTGCAGGAGCGGTGGAAGGGGAGGTGCTATGTGCCGAGGAGCTGGTAGGTTTCGGAGTGGTTGATGAGGTCTTGGTTGTAGGCTGCGGCGGAGGCATGTAATAATTTAGG
This sequence comes from Hortaea sp. C3G1500-4, assembly GCA_022701445.1. Taxonomy (NCBI): domain Eukaryota; kingdom Fungi; phylum Ascomycota; class Dothideomycetes; order Mycosphaerellales; family Teratosphaeriaceae; genus Hortaea; species Hortaea sp. C3G1500-4. The sequence goes on from JAJVDI010000015.1 coordinate 410,143, forward strand.
GATATCAGTGGAGTCGAAATGTATGATGCGCGTTTGCAGGTTGACTTTGTATCGAACGACGATGTCTGGCGGGAAGGAGATGGATGGCGCAGAGAAGATCACCTACCTCGGGTACATAATCATCATGTCTACATAAGGGCATGCAACCTTCTGACGCACCTGCTGGCAACAATCATGGAAGCAACATCCACGGATATAGCAGAAATGACCGAGAATTGCCTCCAGCTCCTACCTATATGTAGGTACTGCTGGGCTGGGTACTTTACAGTATGTATGTACCTGCGAACTTGAAGCTTAGAAGTCGGCATCCCGGACAAGGATGCGCGGTCCTAGCTGCACTGTTTGTTCTGGTGCCTGACAGGAGGAGGAGGTATGGAGGCATGGAGGTAGGAGAAAAGGAAGTGGCGTTCAGATTGCATGACAGCGGGCGGGAAGGAACCGCGGTGGTGGCTCGGGCGCAACCAACCTAACGCAGAAGCGAGCCGGACACAAACATCACGCACCCTCAGCCATCAACAACTTAACGCCCGCGCCAACCACCGTCCACCCCTCCACTGCACCCGCCGCCACTGCACCCGGTCTGGTGCAATCCACGCTCTCTTGTCCTGTCTGCTACTCCTTCGACTGTGTATCGCCACCCGACCTCACCACCAATCTCAATGCTTCCTCGCTGCTTGTTGGCATAGGGCGCGTCAGAGTCGCGTGTGCTTGCCCCGCCAACGAGCTTCAAGCTTCAAAGCTTGACTGCCCTGCCCGCGTTGTTTGTCTAGCGCCTCGTACATTATTGCTACAGGACGCATGGCAGAGGCACCGATCCGCACGCCCACTTCGGAACATTGAAAAAGATGGCCAGTCGGAGGGTGCCCTTGGCCAGCATGCCTCATGCCGCCAACTCGCCTTTCCGCAATGGCACCACAACAAGCGGAAAGCGCACTCGCGCTCAGGGAGACTCGGGACTGGGGCAGCCGCCGTCCAAGAAACAGATTCTCGAACTGAAAGATGAGAACGATGAGAATGTGGACCCCAAACGGCGAGCGGGCGTGGCTATTCCTACCGTGGACAAGCCAGAAGAGCCTTTCTCGAGGCGAAGCAATGCTCATCCCACGGCCTTTGAAAAGAAGCTCGCAGCGGTACGCGACAAGAGGTCGACTTCCCAACAGCAACCAAAGGAACGTGTGCACAAAGGCAATGCAGAGAACTTGGAGTCGATCCGCCAGTGGCAGCGCCACTACCGGAAGCAGTTTCCCAACTTCGTCATCTACTTTGACAATGTGCCAGATGATGTCCGCTCCAAGACCATCCGCCAAATCCAATCGCTCGGTGCGAGGGAAGAGAAGTTCTTCAGTAACAAAGTCACCCATGTCGTCACGACGCGTTCAATTCCACCGGAGCTCGCCACTACAAGCCCGGAGGACCAGGGCAAGGACGATTCCACGCAGCAAAAGGTCTCTCAGCAGAACGCTGCCTCCGATGTGAGAAAGGGCACCTCTTTGCTCGATGCACACATGCAGCGCCGTGCGAATACTCACGCCGCCCACGCCCCCGTTGACGTTGATCCGAAGAAATTGCAGAATCAAGGCGCCGACATCTTGTCTCGTGCCCGTCAGCTCGGCATCAAGATTTGGGCACTGGAAAAGCTTCATCGTATGCTAAGCACAATCCTTGACACTGATGCTGGTGACCAAGGCACCGGGCATGACACGCGCAGCCACGTCACTGGTGGCCGCACAGCTTCAAAGGCCGGTAGAAATGCTGATCTCGAGCAATTGCTTCGCAATGAGAAGCTCACTGGTCCCACCGACAGAGACATGTCTGTTGCTGGCCAGGACATGGCCACCTTTCGCGGGTGCTACCTCTACGTCCATGACATGGACGAGAAGACAAAGCCTGTCATGGTACGAGACTATCCCAAGCCTGGCGCAAGAGAGACTGGCAAGTGGCCTCAGTTTAGACTCAGTGGTCCTGGTCGTTGCCCCTTTGTTGAAGATCCTTCCTACCAAAAACGGCAGGCGCAAGAAGCTTCTGCGGCGAAAGCCCAGGAAGAGCTCACTACTCAGCGCCGATTACGTGCTACATCAGCTCAAGAGACTGCAGCGTCTCGTCAAACTCAAGACCGCCCCTTGACAGAGCGCCATGCCAACTTGAGGCGCTCACCACGCAAAATCGACGCTCCTGCTAAGCCTCTTGACCCTCCCAAGCCACCGCCTGCAAATAAACAAATCTCAACAGAAAATGTGCCTCTTTTCGGAAGCACCCAGCAAAGCCTTCGTGGGCTGCCTCGTATGATTGGGGGAGAACCTGTTGCTTCTGGAGTGCAGGCGTCAAATGTGACCTCCGCCATTCGCTCTCAATACGTGTCCTCTGCTGCCATATCCTCAACTGCCCCAGGTGCCAACCACCGTGTTGGCGACAGTAAGGAAGTCTCAGCTCTGAAGAGGAAAGTTCTCGAGCGTGGTAACAGCATCAATTCCACCAACAGCGTTCTGTCTTCGCACATGAATGACATGCGTGCCGCTCTCAATGGCGACAACGAGCCTCCACCCCGCGCTGCCAAACGCAAGGCTCAAGAGACACTGGGCGTTGTAAACGAGGACGAAGAAGACTACGACCGAGGCAAACGGCCGTCGAAACAACGAAAGCCCGCTCCAAGGAGGCGTAAACCAGTGGAAAGAGATCCCAAGCCGGGATACTGCGAAAACTGCCGCGATAAGTTTGACGACTTCGATGAGGTACGCTAGCCCCTCTAATGTAATGCTGAAACTCACCGTATGCTGACAATAATCTAGCATATCCAATCTCGTAAGCATCGCAAGTTTGCAATGACGCAGGACAACTGGAAGGAACTTGATGAACTTCTCGGGAAGCTCAAGCGTCCACACAAGGTATTCGAAGTCGTTTAATTCCCATTTCCAACTCGCCGGCACTGCACCATACTGGCCCGACATTTGCTCATCGAATTTTCCCTTTTGCATGATATCGCGATCACGGCAGCCGCCACACGACTTCACGGCCTTTTCCTTTTGCATCTTAATTTTCGACTACCCGGTGCTGCGAGCCCCGGTTCTATCTTATTAATTCAATTCTTCACTTCGACACGACTACCCTGTACGCATAGCGATGGTGTTTTGCATTACTTGGGCACTTGTGGCGTCGGACTCTTGATAGGCATATGGGGAGCACGACTTATGGAACCCCTTGTCGCAACTGCTTGTGAGCTTTGGAAGCGTGTTAAGCGTGGCTGAAATGATACGATGGTGATGGTTTTGTTTGCAGCAGAGCATTTTGTGTCATTTTATACTGCTTGGTAGCTCTGTATGAGGTCTCGATACTTCAATCCTTTTATTGCCTGTTCGTAAGGCTGGGGAGGTAAACCATGGAGGACACAATATCATACCCGACAGAGGTCAGCCTCTGTACCTGGGTACTTTGTATATTTGTGAGGGCTGAGGTGAGAGAGCGGCCAATTAAATTTCGACCGAGGTCTGCTGTCAGCTCCGTGGCTCCGTCTTCCTTTTCCGGCGGCCCTCGCTCTGTACACACAACTACAATGTAGAGTTGTGTACAGCTACCAACAATCATTTCCCAGCGCCCACACCCTTCATGATGCGTCGCAATTTGGTCGACCGTGAGCAACCTTCACTCTCTTCACCCTTCTCACTTTATTTGCGCCCAAGCAACTGCGCAACACGTCGAACAGGATGTCGCGTGCCCTGACAAGAACGTTACCTTTTTCATTCAATATTCTACCAACATGCCCGAACGCGACTGTACCGTGCAGGCGTCTAGCCCAAGACATGCCCAAGGCTGTGTCGTACCCGTCACTCTCAAACGGTAGCATTCGTCACTCGTCCCACTCTCCTCTCGGCTCCTCTGCGCCTACGCGAAAGAAGGTCACCATACCCACCCTCAACGCCATGCACAAACGCGGCGAGCCGATCACCATGCTTACAGCCCACGACTTTCCTTCTGCGCATGTCGCCGACCAAGCAGGCATGGACATGGTGCTTGTGGGTGATAGTCTCGCCATGGTTTCCATGGGTTTGGAAGACACTTCAGAGGTCCTGCTTGAAGAGATGATACTGCACTGCCGTAGCGTAGCCCGAGGAGCCAAGAGCGCCTTCATCGTTGGCGATCTGCCAATGGGCACCTATGAGGTGAGTCCTGAGCAGGCGCTACAGAGCGCAATTCGGATGGTCAAGGAAGGACGGGTACATGGCATCAAGCTGGAAGGTGGTGCAGAGATGGCGCCGGCTATAGAGAAGATCACCACCGCTGGCATACCAGTGCTGGCTCACGTCGGGTTGACGCCGCAGAGACAAAACGCGCTCGGTGGGTTCAGAGTGCAAGGGAAAACTACTGCTGGAGCGCTGAAGTTCATGGCGGATGCTATGGCAGTTCAAGAAGCAGGCGCATTCGCCGTTGTAGTCGAGGCAGTGCCAGCAGAAGTTGCCGGTTTGGTAACGAAGAAGTTGAGGATACCGACTATCGGCATTGGAGCTGGGAACGGCTGCTCGGGCCAGGTTCTGGTGCAAGTCGACATGTCTGGGAACTTCCCCCCAGGCCGCTTCCTGCCCAAGTTTGTAAAGAAGTTTGGCGATGTCTGGGGTGAGGCGCAGCGAGCAATCCAGACGTACCGGACCGAAGTCAAGGATAGAAGCTATCCAGCGCCTGAACATACCTATCCCATTCCCAAGGAAGAATACGAGGAGTTTGAGCGGATGATCGAAGCGTCGAATCGAGCCTAATGTTGCGCATTTCTTCGTTTGGGGTTTTCGGAGTGCAGTATTTGATAGAGCATACTCCGATTCGATTGGGTAGCGTAAGCAGCAAATAGAGTGAACATAATGTTCCAATCTCATCAGCCTTTCTTCTAGCGACAGCCTTTCACCCAAATGCCTGAGTGACGCTGTAGCTTACGACTAGCTCTTCGCCGACTCGAAAGCACTGTCGTGGCGTCAGTGTCAGTATCAATTTACTTTGTTTGGCATGGAGACCTACGCGCCATAGATTGCCAACCCCTTCGTCTAGACCGGGGGCAAAGACCGAGTTGACGTAGCAAAATACACTTTCGTGATCTTGCAGGCCTAGTTTACGTCGCAAGAAGCGTACAATAGCCTCAAATCGCTGGTTGCTGGAGCATTTAAAGCGAGGTTGGCGAAGCTGTGGTGTGTTTGGCAACGGATTGAGCCTTATAGTGACTTTGGCGTACGTCAGTAGCTGCTCGATCCTATTGTAGAGGTTCTATCCTCGTGCGCGGCCGCTCGATCGATAGCCTTGGGCATTGTTTTTACCTTTGGCTTGTTCGAGCTCTCCAGCGGTCTCCAGGGCTTTGGTGGCATCTTTCGGTAGTTGCTCCAGAACCACGGATGCCGCCATAGTAAGAGGCATATCCGAAGTATTCTCTTCTGTCTCCGCAGGAACATCTGGAGGTGATGCTGAGGATGAGGTGGAAGCCATATTGCCCGCCCTTTCTTCGAACCTCACTCCTGTTGATGGAATACGCTATCTCAGAATGATCATCACATCTAGAGCGTAAGAAGAGCGGCTATTTGGGTTCTCGATGTAGGGCCGGAGAATGCGCCTTATGGTGAATGCTGGAGAGACGGCAGGGCAGAGATGGCATGCTGTTAGTGTGGCGCGCTTGTGTGGCGTCGCCCAACGCGTCATCTTGCACAGCATCTTCCTCTTCCTCCATGAGCCTGGAGACTTTTGGAGTGCTTCTCTTGTTGTCTATTCAAGACATACTGCTGACAGGAGTACAGGCCTCTCTGCTTTGAGACTACCGTGGAGGTCAGTACCAAATCAGACCCAAAACCCAGCACTGCGCTGTGCTCCTCTGTGTTGTGCTTGATCTGCTGTAGTTCACAGGCCTTCAAATACTGTTGCATCGGGCTTCAAATACGCCCTTCGTCACCAGAAAAAATCACCATCAGAGCTATCGGGCTAGAGTTCGAAGAGGTTGATGTCACTGCCGCTACTTGTATCAACTCCGGGACTAGCCATGACAAGGAAACCAGCAATGACACCGACCATTGGTATTTCGAGCCAAATTGAGCTCGATTGACACTTCGTTACCAAGCGCAAGTCCCAATCAAAGGCAATGTCCGGATCAATGAGCAGCATGAATTGCCAGGAGGCCATCAACTTGCTCATTGTGCTCAACCCACTTGCCGCAAAGTTAAAAGGCGACCGACATGTAATTGTCCAGGCGTTGAGAGTTTTCCTCTCGGCAGAAGACACTCGATATAGCAAGTCGGTCGAATTTCAGCCGTAGAACTGGAGGAGGAAATGTTGGGGCTCAATTTGCAACAGACAGAGAGGTAAGTTGGAAATTGCGCAGGTAAGGTAGTGGAAAGCAACCTTGACCCATCATTGCTTCACGTTCGTATTGATCATTCGGAATCCATAGACCTACCTACCTACCTAAGTAGGCACTTCATTTACCTGAAGCACTGCAATGTGGCAGCCTGAGGCAATAGAGCCATCGCTCCAGCTTATTCCAATGTCAGGATGCAAGATGGAAGGAGCAACTCGGCACCTGCCAGCTTATGAACTCTTCTACTTCATTTCGAAACCCTCCTCATCTCGCTTCTTCATACCCAATACTCGCTCCATCTCATCACCGTCACTTCCAGCCACTGACCATACGAGACAAATCATCATGAAGTAGCACAGCTGCCATGCCAGCAGACGCCGAAGCCAACGTCATGGCTTCTCCAGACGGTCAAATGGATAGCAAGACATGCGGGCGTGAGGGGACTTCATCAAGGGATGTCACATATGATCAATCTGCGGATCTTATTGAGAACCCACAGGCTCATTACCATGAAACTTTTCACACGCAGTCAGTCCCTACGAAGACCGGAGATGAGGTTGATCATGGGGCTCAGCATGACGAGGAGCGTCCTCAAACTGCGGGTACCAGTTACAGTGGGAACACGAACTTGGACGAGGAAGACGCTGATTTTCTGGAGTCAGTCACACACCGTGGGACCACAAAAGATGCGGCAGAAACCTCTCAACCTGTGACGAATGACCAGCCGTCATTCACAGGACCCCCTCAGACGAAATGTAATGAGATTGGGCAGGCTTTCTCTTTCGCCCCAGCCATACCCCAACAGTTGGATATGACTGGTACTCGCAGGGGCTTTGCATCGGCCGTGATTTCGCACACTGGTGCATCAAATGAGGGAGAGCAACAAATGCCGCAGCAGACCCTGGTTCACGGCATGCGCGCTTCCATGCCAGAAGCTTGCTTGAACGCAGGTGTACATGCTCGCGGAAACACGGAAACCCCATCACGGAGAACAGAAGAAAGTTCCCAGACGACCTCGCAGCATGACAGCCAGTCTGGGCAATCGTTTAATTCTGACAGCATGAATGCAACTGCAAATTCTCAAACCTGCTTATTACTACAAGATGACAAAAACAGCGTCCGCCGCGGAAAGACCTTGGATCGTAGACCTGAAACCGACGATGGCGACCTTCATGGCTTTGTTCCGGCGAATCGAGTGGACCGTTTCAACCTCATATATCAAGGAGAGGAGATTCAAGCGCTTTCCGAACGTCTTCCCACGAGCGAAAGAACGAAGGCCAGCCGGGCAGAGCATCATGACGCATTCTTCCACATGCAGCCTCCTGGCACTACTGAATCCACAGCATTCTTGCAAGCTGAGGCAAAAGCACCAGGAGACAACTCACACCATAATCCATCCTCCGGTGACAATGAATCAAGGACTGACGCCGGCGCAAGAGTCACGGTCAATCAGTCCCCTACTATGGAGCAACATGTTGATCGGTACGACGGTGACTCCCATATCTCAAGCCGTGGCGGTCATCAGGCTACATCACGAAAGACGGCAAAACGTAGGCCGCGAAGTAAGAAGTCCAAGGTGACGCCACCTGTCATGAACAATGGCCAAAGCGATCAGTCAGTTTCAGACATTGAAGACTACTTTCAAGTATTTGGCTACAAGATGCAAGTGAAGAAGCAAGAGGCTGCACGCAAGCACGCAGCCGAAAGAGACGCTCTTGTCGCAGAGCTGCAACATGAGATCGAAGCAAAGAGTGCGCTTCAAGAAGAGCTGCGGTCCGCTCGAGCCGACAGAACGTTCCTGATCACCAGCGTCGAGCAGCAGAGGACGCGAGTTAAAACTCTGGAGCACAAAGTCTCAAGGTACAAGACATTCGTCGATGGCCTTGGCAACGACATGGACGCGCTCAAGAAAGAAAGCGGTGCTGCCAGACGCAAGAGTGAACGACTAATCCAGGAGGGCGAAGAGAGGAAAGCCGAACAGCACGTTTTGCTTGAGCAGCTCTCGGATTGCGCGGAGAAGTCTGCCCAGCTCCAAAGTTCTGCTTTAAAGGCATGCCAGGAGACACAGTCAGAACTTAAAATGGCCCAGCAGCAGAACTACTATCTCGAACAGCAATTAAACGAGAAAGTTGGGCTGCTGGCCGAGGAGCGAGACCGCCGAATGCAGCAAGAGACGCGAGCTGCTAGTGATGCAGGTTCAAATCAAGCTGTGTTAAGCACACTCAAAGCCAATTATGATGCTTTACTTGACCAGCTGTATTCGATTCATACACTGATTGAGGATGCTAAGAACGATAAAAAGTCCACTGACCTGGTGGAGAAGGTACTGGCGGCTATTCAGGCCCTGACATCTCAACAGAGCGCTAACGCAGACGATCTTCTTTCGATGACGGGCGCTATGCAGTCTCTTTCGAATGAGTAAGTGGCAGAGCCTCACTCTGGATGATAAGGCGCTAACAAAGAGCAGAGTGACGACATTCATCCAGCTCGCCAGTAAAGGCAAAAGCAGTGGACAGCCAGATGTTGACTCTCTCCGAGACCATCTGGATGAGGCATTGCAGCGGATAAAAGATCACTTTGATTTGAGAAAGGAGATGGCTGAGCATGCTGCTCGGGATGAGGAGGGTACAGCTGCGTTGCAAGAGAAGCTGAAGATCATTGACATGCGTCTCCTGGAGCGTGACCGTCAGAATGCCGCGGACGAGACGGTCAAAGAGCAGTTGAGGGACCAAATCCATCGTCTTCGGGCCCAAATCGAATCGTTGCAGCAAAGCCATCTGTCTACAGTCACACCTGATACGCACTTCATCAGGGTCAGAGACGAATTGGAAGCTAAGGGTCGCGCTTTGGATGCTGCCAACGACAAACTTCTTAGCATTCAAAAAGAGCTTCATGCGCTGCGCGAGACCAATAGTGATCTCCAAGAACAAAGGCAATCACTCCTGAACGACGTTGCTGAGGCTGAAAGGAGGGTGGCAACTGCGGATTCTGAAAGACGCTCTGTGGAGATCAAATACAAAGACGATGCCGAAAAGCTTCGGACGGACCTATCAAATCATTTACAGAATGCTCTCTCGAAAAACAAGATGAAAAGCGAAAACAGTCTGAGGAATGTGACATCTCAGCGCGATGAAGCAACTCAGAAAATCAAGTATTTGCAAAGCGAGGTCGAAGCTGCTCGAGCAAGTCTTGTGCAGTTTCAGCAAGAGTCGACAGAGCGAACTGCGGAGCAAACAAGACATCTACGGGCGATGGAAGAGGAGGCCGAGACATCTCAGCACGAAATTGAAAGCCTACGCACGAGGCTGGCTGAGCAACACGATCAGACTGAAAATAACGACGCCACCGAGCAGCATATTAGCAAGCTCAGTGAGCTCAGTGACCAGCTGAACTTTGCTAGGACAGAACGACGGGCAGCTTTGGAGCAGAAGGGGTTGCTCGCAGCAAAAGTGGAAACTATCCAGAATGACCTCATGCAAATGCAATGTGCAAAAGAAGAAGCCGAAAAAAGAGCTCTCCAGTTGAGTGGCGAGAGAAGCAGTCAGCTGGAGCAGTTACAAAATCGTGTGAACGAGCTCGAAAATGACTTAGAGCAAGCGAGAACGGACCTGCAGAACCAGAAGAAGGTTTCCGAGGAGAGGTTGGCCAGTGAAGAGTCATCGCGCGAGGGAAGCCTGAAAGCTCTTCAAGTAAACATTCAAGAGAAGCAAGTGGACATCGAGAGCTACAAGGAGAAGTTGTTACAAGCTGAAGCTGAGCTTGAGAAGGCGTTGACAGGTGACCGGAACCACCCCGGCCGGATGATTCCTCACTGCAATGCCGAAGACCTTGAATCTCAAGTGATTACGAGCGAAATAACGGCGGATCACCAGTATCTCCATCCTGAAACCACCCAGCCGAAGCAGCCTTTGTCGCATGCCTCAGGACTTTCTCAGAGCCCAAGTCTCCGCCCGTCTTTCGGTGTTGGCAACGTCAAAGACGGAATCACGCCAACGGCTACTAACAAGGAGAACCAGCCTCCAAAGCCTCGTAAGAAGGTAGACCGCTCGACGAACACGATTACGGATGCCGACCCTTTGCCTGTACCCGATATTCTTCGACGCCCGGATTCTCGCGTCAGTGAGTCGCAAAAAACGGAGGTCACCAGGCGTGAGCCAGTAGCAGATCCTGGCCAGCCCCGGTCCAGTCAGACCGGATCTCTTCTCGGTTCTAAGGCCAGGTCATCTGACACCCATGGGGAACGGCCTATCACAGCGGCGATGTCCGAGAGTGACGAAATGCTCGACCGAACACAGACAACAGAGAAGTTGCCATGGTTCTCCGAGTTCAACGACAGTAATGGTCTTTCTCAAGATCCACGAGCGGAAGCGAAGTCATCTGCTGTAACGGACTCACCTGTTAACGACACTGGACTGCTAGCGAATGTGCTTTCCGACTTACACAGCCCCAGGACCTCTCGCGGCCAGATTGCTAATGATCCTGCAACTACCCAGTCAGAAGGATTCGCGATCTATGAGGATCTTCAGCAAGGCGATCGGAACCGCAAAGAGAAGAGTGCAGAGTCTCGCGGGGCGCTACGAGATAGTCTGCCCTGGATCCGAGCGCAAGCAGACAAGGAGGAATTCCGCAAAGTCTACCCTAATCCGAACAGTGCCTTGAAGTTAGTCCGACATGACGATGATGGCAAGCGAGGCCCAGAGTCCGCGGGCTTGGAGCCCAAAAGCAGGATGCCCGTATCTGAACGGAGCACATCGAAATTAAGCAAGACTCAAGCGCGCATGGAGTCTGCTGTGTATCATCCAAAGTCGCAGAGGATTCCGACAGCCAGTTCCGCAAAGAGCAGCTCACCAGATTATGTCGTCAAAGCAGGTGCGCGAATGCAGACGACTTATCACTTGGAGAGCGGGCCAGACTCGACGAAGCTTGGTACATTTCGCAGCCAATCGAAAGCTTTACCAGATCCTCGTCTCGTCGGTCGAGAGGCGCAGCAAGCGAAGAAGCGCAAAACTTCGGGCTTAGTCCTGGAGGGGTACGAAAGTGAGAGAAAGAAGCGAAAGACACAAGAACCAGCTGCCACGCCCACGCGTTATCAACGGCGATCTTCGCGGCGCACTGTTGCGCAAGAGTCGTCTGCTCGCAACGCCACCCCTCTTCCCGACACGTACAGTTACAAAGACACTGCGGCTCTCAATAAAACTTCTCGCAAGCGAGCGCCGGCACCTAATCCCACTGAGCGAAGGAGGAGAGGCTCGAAGAAGAGTAAGCCAATTTTTTGTCCCGCCCAGGACTTTTTCTTGGAACAAGATCGCTAATTGCTCCAGATAATGAAATGGCTGCGTACCTCAAGGACGCGCTTGGCCGTTAGGTTAAACTGCCACTGATTCCGGTGGACGACTGAGAGTGGTGACTGTGACTGGCTTCTGCCGCGACTTAGCTTAGTACGTTTACAATGAGAGGATGAAGGCGTGCCTAAAAGCAAAAGCTTTTCGCATGTATTTGGAGTGGACTTAGCGACTTGCTAGTGGGTATCTTATGTACGCTGTTCCACCCTAAGTGGTTTGCAACCTCCTCTCTACTTGTTTCCTGTGGATTGTCATCGATAGTTCCACTCGTATCACTCCATCCGCAGCATTCTCTTATGCTGAGAAAGCAGGGCCCGACCGAACCTATCACAACTGACCCCTGGTGCCTATCCCGTCGTATCACGAAATCGCCGCGGCGCGTGTAGTTCCTCATTTCGTTTTTGTATGTCGGTCGTGTCACAAATGGAGCTTCGTCGTGCGTGAGAGGTCAAGATGCGAGATACGCTGGGTGTGACGCTACGATGAGGATGGAGAGCAGGATCTATTTGGAGCCGCCGCGTTTCTGTTCAAGAAACAAGACCTTCTGCTTGACTGTTGATTGCTTCATTTAGCACAAAGCTTGTCGAAGTGAGTGTGAGAATACCACGTACCGACTGGGTCGTACTTCAGCATGCTCAAGGGACGGTGCTGGCGCGGCCTTGAGAAGGTCTTATAGTAGCCCGTCATCGCCATCGAAATGAGGCGCACCGCGATGGTGCGGGACTTGACTGCGTCCGGATCAGTATGTAGCTTACAATGCTACCAAGGGATGAGCGTACCTTTCTTTGCCATTGTCGCTGACGATGCTCATTCGAGGCCATGCGGAAGTCCGACGAAGTCGAGTTCATCGGGCCTGGAAGGAGATGTTTCTGCCTGAGGTTGCCAAAGAGGCGACCAGCACCTGCAGGTGGACACGCGGGCGCTCACCTGCCTCCGGGCAGCGGAGGGTATTGCGGAACGAACGAAAGCCGAGGTGCTTCACATGGGTTGCCGACATGAGCAGAGAGAGAGCTCTGGCCTGCAAGGAGCCTCTGGGCACACCCTGCTCACTCATTTCACCCTCAACAACGACGCTTCGGCTTACCTACAGACCACTTTCGACCTACGATTGCGCGCGACTACTGGCCTCAAAGGACATACATAGAGTTGGGTGAGAGATAGGACTCCTTCGTTGGCTCAAGATGGTGGCCGACGCGATTGCCTACCACCCTGCGGTGGCCCACTACAACCGCTTTGTCGCGACAACGGGTAGGTGGGAACGAACTCATGTGTGAGACTGTACTGAGCAGCTACTCTAGTCGGTCGCGACAAAACCCTTCGAACAGTCCAATACTTTTCCCGTTTCCTAGCATGGTACACCTATCGCACCAACTCCCCCGCCTCCACCGTGGCCCTCTTCGATGGCGTCAAAAAGAACTTCGGCAGCGTTAGGAAAGCCATGCGTCTGGGCAAGTTTGTCGAACACTTCAAAGCCGCTGCGGTCGCGGCCGATGCGAAGGGCATGGACCCGGTCCTGAAGTTCCTAGCTGTGGGTAGGCAGCTCGGCTACGCGTTCTACATGTCTTTCGACGCCATGACGTACTTTGACAGCGTCGGCGTGAGGAAGTTTGACGGTGCTGCGAGGCTACAGAGGGAAGCTTACCGAGCTTGGTTGGCTGGTCTGCTCTGCAACGTGATTGCAGGCGTGTATACGCTGTACAACCTCCAGATGGCGGCGAAAAAGAGCAAAGATAGCCAAGATGCCGAGAAGGCGGTAGAGCTGAAGAAGCTTGAGAAGTATGTGTTATTCTTCAAACTAACAACGAGTTGCGTACTGACAGTGTGTTTAGGGAGAGGAGCGCGACGCAGCTGCAGCTCATCTCTGATCTATGTGACTGCACCGTCCCGAGCTCTGGTCTTGGAGCCGTGAACTTTGACGACGGTATTGTCGGTCTGGCAGGAACAGTGAGCAGCATGATTGGACTGTACGCAGCCTGGGCCAAGACTGCTTAAGCGCACTACACTTGGATCAAGAAATTGTTTGCGGCGGCCTTAATGTTTTGATACCACCTTTACAGACGCAGAATCGATTCAAGTCCTCATACCTCTTTCCTGGCCGCAGAATGATTCTCGTAGTCGAAAAGATGTCTTCAAATGGCTCAGCTGACAATGCATACAGTGTGCCGCTAACGCCGTTTCAACTCGAGCCGATATGCAGATTCAATCCACATCCCGGCATTAAGAGGACCGTCGAAACACTTGCAAGTCTGTCCCAATGCACCTGCCCTGATTATTATTATGGGATTGCATCATGCCACCTCTGAAGCCTGACAAAGTCATTCGTCGATATCCTGATGCCTGATGTGCAGCCATTGGAGTCGTTCGATTTCTATGGCCGGGGCGGCGGATGGACTGATAACGCCGTTCCGATCGCAAGCATTCACCTCCTGAGAATATACGAATTCACCAATCAATTCTGTCGATGGGTCGGGTGGAGGACTCTTCGGCCGACGGTGCCAGACGGGAGGATTCAAGACCGGCGCGGGGTCTGGAGTTTCCTCCGCTTCCGTTCCAACCCTTGTTGGTAAGCAGCAACAACAGCATTGCATGATGTGTTTGTAAAGCAATGTGTGCCACTTGGTTCTGTTTTTTCCGTTTCCTGAATCCGATCATCCAGGAGTGGCAAGATGCAAATCGACAGTCAAGATGTCCCTGTGGACTTGAAGACCACAGCCAGGTCATGCGTCACCTGCTCCAAAGCAAAAGCAAAATGTGTACGGCAATCTGGGAATGAAGCCTGTGAACGGTAATACATGCAATCTTGAACGATTTTGAAAATTATCGATGATGCTGATACGATTTAGCTGCTCGCGTCTAAGCAAAGAATGTCTCTCCAGGGAACCAATGCGACGGAAACGAAAGGTCCTCAAGTCGAGGTGAGACTCATCCCTTTAACCAAACTTTCCAGATGCTGATGCCTTTTCATAGTCGCGCTGCACAGCTCGAAAAGCTCGAAAGTAAAATCGAGCATCTTGTCCATACCTTGTCTCACCAACAGGGTCTTCCTCATGGCCTGCATTCAACCAATACGCAATTGCCTTCACAAGTCCAGCCGAAGAATGGCAGGAATGAGAAGGACCTCCGGATCGACCAGACGTCAGATATGATCAATGCCGTATGCTGCGACACACCGGGTGACGGTATTGCGACGCCTTCGACTCACACATTGACTGGGAGTAGTCCCAGTTACACAGCCATGTCTGCGCCTCTTCAGCACTCCCAGCCCATCGATAACAACCAGGCTCCTCTGTTGGATTGTACTGCCCAGCATTTCCAGTCCATCGGCACCTCCCTTATGCAAGCGGAGATCTTACTGGACCGTTATCGACGCCTCCTAGCACCAGAAATGCCTTTTGTGGTCATTCCATCTCACGTGACTGCGCAACATTTGTACACGGACAAGCCTTTGCTGCTTCGTGCTATTGTGACGGTGACTTACTTTCATAATTTGCCCGAGCAACGCCGAATGGTCAAGATGATGATGCGAGATGTCAGTGAGCGCGTACTCTTGAACAACGAAAAGAACGTTGGTATCATTCAGGCTATTCTGGTGCGTAACTCATACTACACGGCAAAATGCATTGGCTTACACGCAGAAAGGTTTTTGTCGCATGGTATCACCCTCATGTGTTCTGGGGCCAGCAAGCAACCAACCTATTACATCTCGCGATGGCAGCCGTCGTGGATCTGGGAATTGATCGGCCGCCAGGCATGTGCGGCGAAGGCTCCTTCAAGGTCGCTGCGATGAGGCAAGGCAACACACACTTTGTGCAGAGATTGCCAACTTTGGAAGAGTACCGTGCCCTAGCTGGCGTCTTTTATCTGTCTTCTACAGTCACGACATCTTTCAAAAGACTTGATCCTTTACAGCCAACAAAGTATCTTGACGAGTGCTTGATTCATCTTGCTGAAGCAAGGGAGTATCAAAGCGATGCGTTCCTGGTACAGATGGTACGGCTACAAAAAGTCGCGCATGAAGCGGCGGCAACCGAGGCATCCACTGCTCCGATGCCCATGTATGTCAAGGCATTTGAGGCAGACCTCGAACGTCTGCGCCTTCAGATGCCATACCAAGAAAGAGAAGGCGACAAGCAAAGTACGCTGTTGCAGATGCAGCAACTTGGTGTCAAAATCCTTATTTACGAACTCCCACTCAATGAGCTCCTGCAACAGGAATCGCCCAAAACGTCTCCGTCCTCGACACTCCGAAGCCATATGGATAGCCTTCACAACCTGAAGGAAGCAATCCGATCTTTTGTTAACGTCTTTTTCACCATTCCCATCGACCAATACCTCACCACATCCTTCGCCATATGGGGTCAATTCGCCCACTGCTTCATTACTCTTACAAAGCTGGCAACGCTAGACATCGATGGCTGGGACTGGAAAGCTTGCCACTTGGACTTCGTCAAAATTGTCGACGAAGCTACACTCTACTACGATCGTGCCGGGCAGTCCTCGCCGGATGGCTTGGCGGTAGTCAACGATTCTTTCGCGAAGTGGGCAAGCCGACTCCGGTGGCTCAAGCAGCTCTATGAGTCAAGGTCCACCGACAGTAGACCTGAAGAGAGCGAATGTGAAGCTGCTGCAAACTTACAGTCGACGAAGGCCCCAGGATACGAGCAGAGCTCTATGGCAGGTGCACAGCAGCCTACTCCGCCTGATGACTGGCTGCCGAACGGCGACTTCTTTAGTGGGCTAGACGATAATTTTTGGAGTACTCTCGTCGGAGAGGCAGACTTTGGACTCTCTGATCCGATGATATAGAAACTTGGTCGCCCAGTGGCTATTTGTACTTGTATGATATCCAGCTCTCCACAGCAACCGACAGTTTGCCTCTTAAATGATGCCACAGTTTACACCCTGCTCACGCCGCTCCTTGGACTAGACCCTATAAAGCAGCTTCCTCTGGAAATCCGCCACGCTCGGCCGGGTGCCGTAACAGGAGCCGATGAGTTCTCGCATCCCAAACACCAGAAGGGACTATGTTCACGTTTCGAGTTCATAACCAGACTTGCACATCTTCCTTTGGCACAGCAGGTTGCAATCTCTTTAGCTCATAAAAAAGCTCTTGAAGCCACTATCTGAAATGTGAGTCACTGGATGGCATGATGAGAGAGCACAGAATGCGCAACGGATGACTTGATTGTGCTACTCAGTTCTCTCGAAAGGAACGGACGATGTCCCAAAAATCAAAACGCAGCTTTTTGCTCATCACCTTGTCATCTTCCACTGAAATGCTCCGTTTCTGACAGCTTTTTAACGCAGGGCCGACATCACCGCGTTGTAAGCCTGCTTGGCCTGATAGTTCCCGTCGAACAAGAGAGGGTTGGATGAGCTCCTCCAGCTGTCTCTGTCGCTAACACCCCAGCTGGTAATACCGACACACTTGGGGACGTTGAGGCAGGCCTTAGCGACGGTCACATAGGCATCTGGGGATGCACCGGCAATGTCCAACTCGGTGATAGCAACCTCGGGCGCGGCAGCTGCGAGGGCCTGAAGAGCGCTCTGGACACCCGACGCAGAGCCGAAGCCGGAGGCCGACAAGTGTGACTGAGAGCCAATGCCGTCGATGGGGATGCCAGCCGCACGCCACTGCTTGACCTTGTTGACAAGGCCAGTGAGCTTGGCGTAAGAGGCAACGTCAAGGTTGTAGTCATTGATGTACAGCTTAGCGTTGGGGTCCTAATGGGTATGGTCAGCCTCCTATCACTTACGAGCAAGCGGATCCATCTCGACAAGTACTTACAGCCTTGCGGGCAGCCTCGAAGGCAATGCGGACAAAGTCCTCACCGAGCACCCTCGAAAACACGCTGTTCCTCAGGGTACCATCCTCCGCGAAGATTTCGTTAACAACTATACTAAGCTGTCAATTGACTAGAGCGAGATCGTGTCTAGTAAAAGAGCCTTACCATCGTACGCGTAGACCTTGCCCTTATAATGTCCCATAACCCCGGCAATGTGGTTCTGGATCACGGTCGTAAGGGTGTTGCGGTCATTAATGTTCTGGACCCATCCGGGAAGCTGCGAGTGCCAGAGCAGCGTGTGTCCACGAAGGATTTTGCCATTGGAAGTGGCAAAGTTGGCGAGCTGGTCGGCGCCGCCAAAGGAGAAGCTTCCCCTGTTTGGCTCAATGGCATCCCACTTCCAAGAGTTCTCGGCCGTCAGCTGACCGAAGTCGGCTTTGATGATGTTGGTGTTTTGGGTGTTGGACAGGGTACCTGGGTCGGCGATCGTTCCCCAGTACTTCTTGCCCTTGGCCTTGAAGGCAGCGTCAATAGAGCCTGCGGACGCCTGGCGAGCCTCATTGGTCGATGGCAGTGCTGTCGCCAGGCCAAGAAGCGAGGTCAAAGTAAGAAGCTTCATCTTGAACTTGGTATTCAATTTAGTTCTTTGCAGTGCAAAAGTGTTTGGTGAAAGTGAGGATTCGTGGACCGGCAACAGTCTTCTTATAGCCTCGACCGCCTACCTTCTTGTCCTGCTATTTGTTTATTCAGGCTAATACTACCACCGAAGCAACAGCGGTGTTCATTTCCTCATGATGCAGTAGGCCGAACAAGCCAACGCACTCTGGGCCATGACGATAGATGGAATCCCAGTAAGGGTATATTGGAGCCAGGGTGACAGGGTGGCACTCCACAGAACCGCCGAGGACACAGCAAATGAGGTGTCAGACTAGTCGTTTGCAGTCCAAGTCATGTGGCATGAGCCAGCCATGGCGAGCTGCTCATCATTCATCCGTAAGACAAGAATTGAAGCTTGAGCATATCTCCATATTGGCTGGGAAGTTCGTTGTTTCGGAATTGTCTCGCTTACAGAATGAAACGTCTGGAAGCAGGTGGATCCCTCCACTTGCATGCGGGGGTGTCATACACACTGAAAGGGCGGTGCCAATGCTGATGTAGATCACATCTCCTTCAAGGGGCCACATAGTATGGATAAAAATGCAGTGTTCTCTTGGCCATATATAACGCGCGAATTGGCTTTTGATTAAGCCACTTTAGGCTTAAATGCTTCGTAGCGTGAAGACCTGCTGATGACATTCGTGTGGCCCTCGAAGTTCGCGCCCTGTTGCAATATAGGACAATTTAATGCAGCCTTCTCGGACGTTCTGCAGCTAAGGCGTTCGGAAGTTGACAAGGTTCGCATCGGTCCGCATGCACAATGCTGTGGATGTGGAGGATGCGCGCAATGGATGCGGGGATGCACACGGTCAGTTGACTGCTTTCGCACTTTTAGTACTTTGCTTTCGCACAAACAAGAGCCAGAGTGAATTTAGCCGATAGCCACTATTGTGTCCCTTGAGACTTTGGGGCACAGGTTCGAACGATGCTTACGCAGAGTTTCGCAAAGGGGATGTGCTCCGGACCGGGCTAGGACGATGAGGTCGACTTAGGAAAGGCCAAATTCATAGTACGAAAGACTTGAGGCATGTATCCTGCATCATTCTGGAACAGGACGTTGTTCATCTCCGGCTATAGCAATTGCTAGACTTCATCGGAGAATTCTTTGGATGAAGTCTTTAGGCGCCCGATGCACCAGCTCCTCCACTCGGAAGCCAAACAAGCGTGGGCAATAGCGTACGGCAAAAGGCATTCACGATCAGGAAACTGGGGTAGACGTGGAGAATTTGGAGAACTGTCTCGGCGTGTACACACCGTATAGGTAGCAAAATTGTCTGCACGCTGGTAGAACCCTCAAAGCTTAGCACATAAGAACGTAGGTGGTTGCAAACCTTCGAACACGGTGATGAGATACCTGAACCATAGCCATTGTATGAAAAGAAGGAAGGTGTAATCAAAAATTTGTCTACATGTACGTCGTCGACATTGAGTCTCATGTTAACTTCCGTTCAATGCGTTTCATTGCAGACCTGAAAAGCTACTAGAGCCCATGTCTTCGTAAAATTAGGCCTCCCTAACGATGCATGAATAGAGTTTATACTGGTGCAGGGCATCCAAAAGCTGCAGTCAAAGATTAGCAAAAGTCTAGAAGAAATCAGGATGAATAGGGTACTCACATGTAGCAACGGTTCCATCGGGTCCAAAGATGGAAATGAGACCCTCAATGGCAGCCCAAATTCCCATACCACAGCAGGCAAGACCAGCCAGAACGTAGATTAGAGCCGGTACGCTCTTCATCCAGCTCTTCCAGAAGCCGCGGCTCCAACGTTTCCAACCATTGTCCATTCTCGTAGTAACACGCGTGTAAGGGTTGAAGCCCTCGCCTGGGAGTGCAGCGGCTTTCTGGATAGTCCAGGAAAGGTACAACATTCCTGGAAAGCTGTATGTGAAGTTGATCATGAACAGAGCGCCAACCAAGCTGACGATACCGCTGAGGTTAGGAACGGCGGCAGCGACGATGAAGGCGAGGGCCCAGTAGCAAGGGCCCAGACAGTACCAGGCGATCCTGCCCTTCGTGGTGCTGATCGGAGGGAAGTTGAAGATCTGCTGGAAAACTTCCAGGTAGATCGTCTTCATTCCAATGTTGAAGTACATAACTGAGTGAAGTCAGTTACCAAACTTTAATGCGAAAAGCAGTCAGGGGTTAAAAGACTTACAGCAAGCGATAAAACCGGTTAGTAACGTGAAGACATTACCAGCCGTCTGTAAGCCATACGGTCGGATGACGTTGACAATATTGTTGGCACTGTATTGGCCCCAGAAGGAGTAGACGAAGAGACCAAACAACAGGTAGACAATGCAGATGAAGGCCTGGGCGCAGAAGAGACCCTTCCAGAAGTCCATGGGATTGCGCATTTCAGCAAGGAAAGCGACGAAGAGGAGCGCGCCAGCGTACGAATCTGGTTTTTTGTCAGTCAATGGTGACTTTGGAAGGGCACGGTGCTATACTCACAAACCATGGTGTTCACTGCGTTGAATTGCGAGGCGAAACCGGGAACTTGTTGCTGATACTGGTCTGGCGGTTGCCCGGCAAAAGTCATGATCGGCTCAATCGTTTTGATCAATGTTGACTTGGTAACGGCCGGGTAGTAAGGTTTGTAGAGGGCAGCCGCACACATGATGATCAGGAAGTTGGTAATGTTCATGAACACAGCCGCGTTTGAGAGCCAGCCGATCTTTTTCAGACTGCGGATGATACCAGAGATCATACCAATGCCCATGACCAGGACCATGACGCCAGAGAAGCACAAGGACGAGTGTGCAATCTGGGAGATGTTGAGAGATTTACTCATGATCAGGACGGCGACGGTAAGGAATTGCTGGAGGGCCTGTGCGAAGTTGATGCAGTGGCGAGACTTCTTACCAAAGAGGCGGAAGAATGGGTCACCGTAACTGCACATCGGATAGCGCGAGGAGTCCATATCGAGGAAGATCTTCCACAAGGCCCAACCGCTGAAGCATGCGAAGATACCGAAGATGATGTATAACGCGACACCTGTGCCGTACCCCACGCCAGAGAAAACGAAGCTAATTCGAAGTCAGCAATTTGTTCAATGACAGGTTTTTGTAGGGAGATACTTACGGAGCTCCTGACCAACCAAGGATATCAGTAGTGATCAGGAAGAACATCTGGCCCCAGGAGGCAGTTCTCATGGCACGAGCTGCAACTCGCCACTCAGCATCAGTAGGCTTGAGGGGATCCTGGCTGGAAGAGGCAAGCGAAGCATCGCGGGACTGGACCTGACCGCCCTCCTTGGTTTCCGCAACAGGAGACGGGTGTGACTCGACAGAAGACTGAAGAGCCATGACACGCTGCTCTTTCTCTCTCTTCTGGCGCGCGCGGCCCTCGGCGGAGAATTTGCCCTTGATCAGTTCCAGGAGGGGATAGCTGCCATGTTCGGCCTTGAATCTCCGCTCCTCCTCCTGTTCCATCTCGCGCTCAAGCTTGGCCCAGAAGGTGTACTCTTCGAAGGTGACGGTCTCGTCGACACGCGCAGCAAGACCCCAGGTTCGCTCCTGGACGGCATTCTTCTCCGTGGAGACATTGGACGCTCTACGCGCCTCAGCCTCGATCGCCATCTCCATCTCAGCCGTGGGATGGTTGGCGGGGTTCACAGGGTACACGTCCATGATGACGGCTTCTCTCTTCCGCACGAACGTGGAAAATGGGTAAGATATTGCGAGTACTACAAGACCAAAGCAAGATCAACGACGGGGCTGTAGGTACATATTTAAGTGGCAGACGGCACAGATCCAAGTACGCTGGACCGTATTGGAATGCAAACTCTCGGGAACTCCAATTGGAGGCTGGCAACCAGTGCATAATACAATTGACAGTATCTCCTGCTTAATCTGGCCTAGTCAGGCCCGGCGATGTGTCCAGCAATGGAAGAGCCAGATAATCAGATGAATCCTGGACGCTCGATTGGCCGTGTTCGGGTACACAGTATCGCTTACGGCCTCGGCCATGGACCAGTGGCTCCAGACTTCCGATCCTTGGTGCGAAGGCTCAACTATGCTTTTGTGGATTATTAGTTTTGAGTGGATACTGCCGAGGTTTTTGGGGCTAATAGCCGAGGATATTAAGTAAGGGGTTAATTATAGCTATATATTAACTAAGCTGCTATATACAGCAGAAAATAATATACTTTTCCTATTCTATCTACCTCGTATCTATAGGGACTATTAGTTATAAGCCTAGATTCGTATTAATAAACTTCTATTACTACTATAAGATTAATAGTCTAGGCAGAATCGAGGTATAAAGTTAGATAGTATTAAAACCTTAGCTAAAACCTAATAAAATAGCATTAACCCGCTATTAATTGCTTACTTAAGCAACCTTTTAGTAATTAAAGGAAGTGTTCTTAAGTAATTATATTAAATATTATAATTAGGCCGTCTAGACTTAAATTAAAGCTAAAAGCCTTAATATCTAGTAGTATATTAGTAGTAACTTTAAAAAACTACTAGTACTTACCCCTTAAAGTAAGGAGAGTATAGATATTAATCTAAAACTATAAGGCTCTTTAGTAAGAGAGCTAATATAACTAACCTTACTACTAGAGCCGGTACCTCTAGCTCTAAATATAAGTAATAGTAGCTAGAAGTAATATAAACGATAAAAGCTTATATATATAGTTATAATTAATCGATATAAACTCTAGCTATAAGAATATAAGGAGTTTAACTATAATTATAGAGCTTTTATAGACTATATTAGTAGAACTACACCTCTAATATATTAATAACAAATTACTAAAGCTTCTAATAGTCTCTTAGGCATAATTAAAATTATTTAATAACTATTAAGCCCTAGTAGAGAGATTATAATCTTAAGACTAAATAATATACTTAAAGAGCTTATAAAGGGCCTAAAGTCTAAGGACTTTAAGTAGTACCTTAATCGCTAGATACGTCTATATTCTCGGATAATAGCCGTAAACTACTTAGCACTTAGCGATATTTAGTACTAGTTCTGCCGTATAGTAGAAGACAAAATTAATATTACATAAGGCCGTCTAATTATAGCAAATACTACTAGGCTTAATAAAGCTATTATAGACTTACGGTAGTTTTACCGTAGAAAACCTAGAGGATTCTCGAAGAAGCTACAAATTAATATACTCTTTGCTAGTTAGATGGAATTAAACTAGCAAAATCCCTCGAATCCTACTATAAAGTAGAAGAAAGGATCGACCTATACCTAACTTATAGGGGCTACTAGCTCTAACATCTATAGTAGTATCTATAACTACCCTATAGCTAACTATTAAAGCCGTTTAAATGTTATAAATATAACTACAGCTTAGCGTTAGAAATATAAGTACTATAAGAACTAGCTAAAGCGTAAGGTATACCTTACGAGAAGGAACGCTAGGTTTAGAGACCTAATAGCAATATAGATACTAATAGATTACTATAGGGAGGCATATTAAGAAAGTAATAATACTACCGAGCCCTAAGACTCCTATAGCTCTAAGCCTATTAAGTAGGTAAACGCCGTTAGAATTATACCTAAGATAGTTATAAGCTATAAAGCAACTGCTAATACTAAGGAAATATAGATACTAGATAGGGGATCTAATACCTACGTTATTAATAACCTAACCTGTAATAGATTTAAAATTAAGTCTATACTATTAGAAATCGAGATTATTATTAGTAACGGCATACTTAAAGCTATAGCTCTTAAAACTATATAGCTAAATTTTAAAAGTCCTTCTAGAAAGACTATTACTCTTATACTATAGAACGTGCTATACGTACTAAGCTTTTATATAAATTTAGTCGCCTTATCCTTAACCCGTAAGATTAGCCTCTTTTTAGATAAGAGGGACGACTACTAGTATAATATTAATAACGTTAAGGTTACTAAGATTAAGCGTTATAACAAGCTTCCCTTCTTAAATATTTATACTCTAGTAGAGAGCCTTAATATCTATATTATAGAGTAGCTAGTAGATTAGAATAGCTAGCTATATCCCGTAAATACTATAGCCTAACGGCTAGAGTACTATAAAAAGGCCTTTATAGTAAACTTAAGAAAAGTAAAGCCTACTAGAAAAGTAACATTTAAGCGTTAATATTAGATATTTAGCTATATTAGGGGTAATAGAGTTTAGTATCTTAAGTAAGTTATTAAGGGGGTAAGTATACTCTAGTTAGATCTCCTAAATATAGCTAAGTGTAAGGTATACGCATAATCTAAAGCAAAACGCATTATCTTACGTCGAAAGCGTTATAATATTGCTATACCTATAATCTTTAGACAGATATTAATAGACCTTATAAAGTTTAACTAAGCCTATAACGGTAACTAGTATCTATTTTATATCTATAATATAGCTATATATATTTACTTTGTATAGACTATACTAAATAAGACCTAAGAAAATATAGTTAAAGCTATTTAAGAACTTATTATATTCGTAAAGAGCCTTAACCGCTAGATTATAGATATATCTAGTAATAACGATATAGCTTATAGTATTATCTTTCGATCTTTGCTACGAGGTAAAGCTATTACCTAAAGACTATCTACTCTAGATACTCTAGTATAAGATCTAGCTAAGATTACTAGAGCCTTAATAGTAATAATAGCAAGGTGCCTAGCTATTTAAGGCAATATTCCTTAGAATCTATAGCTAGAGCTAGTTAGTACGGTAGCTTACCTCCTAAATCGCTATCTAATAAAGTCTTTAAACTATAAGACCCTATTTAAGATAACTATATAGTAGAAACCTATACTTTCTTATCTAATTAAGATAGGATCTCGAGCTTATACCCTAAAGACTAGTTACTACGAGCTAGTAAAGTATAGTAAGCTTAATTTAAGGGTCTATATTAGATACCTTGTTAGATATAATAGTACTAATATTTATAGGATCTAGATCCTATTAATAAACAAGGTCCTATATACTAGAGACGTTATTTTTAATAAAAATCTAACGTATAACTACGCCTCTAACCTTAATTTTAGATATATATTTAGCCTAGAGCTTCTTAAGGCTATTAATATTTATTACGAACTACTAGAGCTACTAGGCTTTAGATAGTTTAATATATTTATAGAGGGTTAGCAGATAAGTAAGTCTATAGATAAGCTAGATTAACTATAACAAAACTTTTAAGACTCTAATATAGAAGAGATCCTATATAACTAAGAGGCCCTAATAGTTACTAGAGAATAGGAGATAGTAGAGGAACCTATCTATAATCTAGTTTTTCCGCTAGAGGATTATTAACATTAATAGTATATAGTTGCTAAAAGGCCTATATCTTTAACTACACATAATCTATCCGTTAGTAAAATCTAAAAGCTAATAGAGGCTCTAATAGAGACTAATATAAGCGTATATACGCTATAGGGGATAATTATACGCTCTATTTACTTTATAAAAACGGCAGTATCTAAGAAATACGTTAAGGATATACCTCTAGAACCTCTAAAGTAGAAGTAGGTCCTTACCTCCCTATATATAGAGGAATAGATTATAGCAATAAACAAAGAATTTAATAAGCAAGTTACTATAAATACTCTTAAGTAGGTACTAATTAAAGACGTAGAAGGTAATTTACTACTATTAATGTAGGTACTTAGGTATAAGAGTAATAATAAGGGATTACTACTAAGGTTTAAAGCTCGACTCTATATAAGAGGTAACCTATAGTCTATTATTTATAATACCTACTTAGCTACCCTATTAGCTAAGCTATTTAGACTAATAATAGCTCTTATTACTAAGTATAATATAAATACTATCTAGATAGATACGGTAAACATATTTTTAAATACTATACTACTATAGCTAATTTATCTACGACCCTTAGATAGTATTAGTAGAAAAGGCTTTATATTAAAGTGTAAGAAGGCACTTTATAGCCTAAAAAAATTACTAAACCTATAAAATAGTAACTTAACTATAACTCTACTAAAACTTAAAATAATCGAGGTTATAGACTACCTATAAGCTAAAAGAAGAGTATTACTATTCTTCTTTATAAATAATATTTATATTACCTTTCTGCTAGAGGAGAGAGTATAGGCCTTAGATATCTAGTAGAAACTTATAAATATATATAAAATAAAGGATCTCGGTAAGCTAAAATAGTTCTATACTATAAAAGTTATACAAGACTACTAGAACAAATTAACTTAGCTTACTTAGCGTAAGTATCTAGAGAAAATTATTAGAAGATATAAATTATCTATAAATATATAGCTAAAATCTCTACTTCTTACTAACTTTAGCCTAGAAAATACTAGTAAAGCTACTCTATAGCAAATTTATAACTTTAGTAGTAGAGTTAGATCTATTAACTTTATAGTAGTATAGATAAGACTAGATATTATATTTACTACCTCGCTTTTAGTATAGTACCTAGCAAATCTATCTAATAAGTATATAAAGGTAGTAAACTATATATTATAATATCTACTATCTACTATAGACCTTAGGCTCTAATATAGATTAAATTATAGTAATAAAGGATCTAAATTAATAATTACCTTAGAGTTCTATAGTACTTTAAATACCTCCTTTACTAACGATAAAGAAACCTATAGGAGTAGTAAGGGTTTTACCTTCTTCCTCTTTAAAGGGCTTCTAGACTAGAAGGCTATTAAGCAATCCGTAGTTACTAAGTCGTCTATAGAAGTAGAGCTCTATAGTATTAGCTACGCTAGTACTAAGCTAATCTAATAGATAAAAGTCTTAGAGTATATTAGACTTAAGCTACTAGAAAATCTAGTAATTTACTATAATAATTGCTAAACTATCTATATAATTACTTAGCTAAATAGAAAGATTAATACTAAGATACGGTATATTAATATCTAGTAGTACTAGCTACGAGAATAGTATTAGGTAAGCAATATAGCTATTAAGTAGAGGTTAACTACGAATATACTAGTAGATAGTATAATAAAATTGCTATTAATCTAGCGGTACTTAGTATTTACTACTTAGCTTAATATAAGTAGGCTACCTATATAGTTATAAAACTAATAAATAGCACTATACTTATTTAGAATACTATTAACTATAAGAAAAGTATTTTAATAATACTACTAGATACATTAGAATTTTAGAAATATTCGCGAGAACAAATCTTTATATATATAGAGTTAACCTTAATTTATAGCTAAAAGCTTTACTTAAGCTACTTTAGCTATTAGTTTTAACGCTTTCTTTCGATACTACTACTACTAGTACTACTATAATAACTACTAGAACTTCTTTATTTAGCTAGTACTATTAGAATAGTTATTATCTAGCCGTATAATCCTCGTTTTCGCTACCTAAATCCGTTAATAAATAGGTTCTTAGGGTACTTTAAATATAGCTAAAGTAAATAACGATCTCGCTATAATAAGTAGTAGTAATAACGTAGCTAGTAGTACTAAGGCTTAAGAGCTAGCGGAAATAGTATAGGAGTATACAAATACTACTACTAAGCGCCTTATTAAGGAGAGCTTTATAAGGGACCGAAGGGACCCTCCCCCTTAAGATCTAGTAGCTAGTAAGTAGTAATAGTCTAAGAAGACTAAAAAGGTACGTTAGAAACCTACCTATACGAGCGAGAGGGTATAAAAAAAGGCGGATAAAGCTATAAAGGAGTAGAAGAAAAGGGAGAAAGCTACCGCTAAAAAATTAAAGGTAGTAAAGAGAAAACTAGACTAGAAGAATAAGTTAGATACTCCCGTTAAGGCGCTAAAACCGTATAATACTACCTCTAATATAGCTACTACCTACTATAAATCTAAGTCTAGTAGTCTAAATAATATCTAGATTAACTTTTAGAACTTTAGTACCGATAGTACTACTAAGCTACAAAGGTAAAGTAGTAGCAAATACGACCCTCTCGCCTAGAAGTACGCTAATATTATAAATATGTAGTAGTACCTCCTTAAGCTAGCTAGGCTAGAAGGTATTACTTAAAATATAGTAAATATTACTTAAAATTACACCGACTTAATTACTCTAAAAGTCTTAAAGCTCGAAGCTTATATAGATCCTAATATACTAATAACTAGAGTCTTAAAGATAATTAGCTTCTATACTACTAAGGCTTTTAAAGTATAGAAGAAACTAAATAATACTATTATACTATAGAAGAAACTATATAAAGCTCTAAACCGTATCTTTAAGGATAAAAAGGATAAGAATCTACTTAAATAATTTTAGTAGTTTACTACTAAAGGGGTGTGTAGATTATTAGTTTTAAGTAGATACTGCCGAGGTTTTTAGGGCTAATAGCCGAGGATATTAAGTAAGGGGTTAATTATAGCTATATATTAACTAAGCTGCTATATATAGCAGAAAATAACATGCTTTTCCTATTCTATCTACCTCGTATCTACAGGGACTATCAGCTTTTAACGGCTGAATAAGAACGTCCGGGGTAGGCTTATATGGATTAGGAAGGAGGGAAGGCCGTGTGCTGCCAAGTCGAAGCGGTGATTGCTTCGCCAGGCTTCGTACTCGGTTCTGTCGGGATACCAAGAGCGTTGGTCCCCGCGGCGTCCCTTGTCATGTGTGCTATAGAGCACGCCGATCCCTGCCTCTTCGGCACGTTAGTCGAGATAACATGGCACTCGCGTGGTGAAATTGATAAGGCCAGTGAAGCCAAACGCGCGATAGAGGAATCGCAGGAGGCCGGTGGCGACAGATAGGATTCTGGATGCAGGAACTAAGCGAAAGTGACCAGAAGACGTCTGCTTCAAAGGAAGAATTGCCAAGGGCTGCTTCGAATGGCAAGCCGAGGTTTGGCATTGCTTTGCGGGGAGAAGCTGTTATGCCGCGTTCTTCACCATCGACGCTCGCCTTTTGGCGCTTACATTCGGCAGTAGTATGGTAGATACATGTCGTATGTATCTCGAACATTCATCTGGCATTCAACTCAATATGTGCGCTGCTGATTAAGAGTCCCTGCCGCTCTCCCTGCACGACTAATTAAGGTCCCGGCGTTCCGGTTAAAAGTAGCCTTCCAAGGTTCGTACCGGCATGTGGAGAAGGTCTTGCCGCTGATAAGAAACACCAGCATCAATTTGTCCATACAATATCATCAGAGACCACACAAATACAATTGGTCACTGGAGTGCACTTCGTATTACAAGCGCACCCACCCACCTGGAAATGGACGGCCTTGCTTGTCCTTACTTTGGCAATATGCCCGTTCCCTTCTCCAGACTTACAGATATCAACAGGAAAGAGCGAATCCTCCAACTGAAGTTCTCGAACACCCTAATCTTTCTTCGATAATCGCCTGTCCCTCTCACCATCCTTACCATTTCGCGCTCTAAAGCGCCCAGCGCCGAGAAATGTAACACTGTCCGAGCGGCAGGTCGCCTAAGGTGCAACACTGCAATCCTTCCAATATCTTACCTACATACGGCCGTAGTCACTGTCTCTTTCTGCGAGAGATGGTCGTTGTTCTCTTAGATCATTGCTACGCTGCACCCACACTGTTCGTCTGTCCGTCAATCGATCAACCCCCACCCTCCTATCCCTCTGCTCAGCTCCTGGATTCGCACCGGACCAAATCCTCTTACCGTCATTGCTGATAAGATGCATGCTGCGCTGTCAGCCAGTCACTCAGCAGTGTCCCTTTGACATCATGGACGTAGTTTGTGCGAAGAGATAGGAAAATTATTTCGCCCTTACGATCGCAGGGTCTTTCTTATCTTCGCGAGAAGAGATGATATCTTGAAAAGGCAAACCGTAGGATTGATGCTGCCAACATTCATCTACTGCCCATTTTTGGGTGGCAAACGGAAGCGATTGGTTCGCAGTGTCCTTGCTTGACAGTCCATTGATCCAAGTTGCTTGCCCTGGCCTTTTGAAAGGGCAAGAGAACGAGAATTGGTCATTTCCTGCAACGTCCAAGTGATATTGGGAGAAAAACAACATCCTTGAGTGGCGAGAGTGCAGTCTTTACAATATATGCAATTGAGCTGATCATGAGGAACATCAGCGCCTCAAAGCGAAATATGAAATGATTCACGATCACGACCGACTTGATATGCGAGAATTGATATGGATGTGATTGGATGGTAAGGGAAACCTGTGGTTTTAGTCTCGATAATATACATAATTTAAAATCCCACCTTCCCTTGAATCACTTTCAACGAGGCTGGGAGGAAATTGGACTGCCACTCCCAGTAGTCCTTGAGGATTCCTAAGGTGTCGGGACGTGATGCATTTTGTCTATGGCACTTGAAAGCAGCGCAGAGGTCGGGAGAGAAAAATCAGGCGCCTCTCTGTCTCCGTTCTTAACTCCGCTCGCTTCCTCTCAACCGCACGACCTGGCCGTACTTTTGAAGTTTCGTGATGAGCTGGTCACCTGTGCGGATGACATCGTGATACCTACGAAATAGATGAGATTAGCAAGCGAATTCGATACGAATTCAACAAAAGACAAAAAGAAACGAAAGACTTACTGGTGGTTCTTGTCATCGCTTCTCACCGTCTCAATCACCCCCTTCACCCTATCAATCGTGCAGCCCAACCTCTGGCTGGCGATGAAGGGCGCAAGATCACGATCCAGCCAATCGACTGAAACGCCAAACGAACGCGCCATACTCTCCAGACTCACGACCTTGTAACTCTGTAACAGCTGGGCGTAAGCGCGGAGTCGCATCTCCCGCACGAAAAAGTGCTTGTGTTCATAGAGGTGGCGGTCGGTGGCAAGGAAGTTCTGTTCCACGCTGGCAAGGGAGCGGAAGAATGAGGCGTAGTCGCCATGGTAGAGGGAAGAGATGAGGGTTGCTAAGGGTCGGAAGTCGAGGTGCGGTTCGGCACGGGCTTGCTGTTCGGCGGAAGCGGAGCCTGATGCGAGGGTCGTCAGGTTGACGGCGGTGGGTTGGGGAGTGGCGGAGCTGGGTTTTTGAGGCTTGCTGGAGGATGTGTCGGAGTCGGCCATTTCTTGGTCCTGAGAGCCGCCAGCAGAAGGCTGTCCGCTCAGAGCAGAGAGACGGTCGGCATCTGAGTCGGCACCGAAGACAGCGCGGATCTCTGGGGCATCAACGACTTTGGTCTTGAAGTCGCGGCGGGGGAGGCTGACGGCGCCAGCGAGGGAGGCGTACACCACAAGGGAGCTATAAGAGCACAGCTCGGTGGAGGTGAAGGTGGAGAGGGAATCGAGGAGGAGAGGCGCTGCTTCCTTGTGGGCGCGGATGGTGAGCAGATGCAGACCGCTGTAGGCCTTTAATCGGTTGCGGCGGTCCCAGTCACCGCCGCTCTCAACCAGCTGCTGACACCGGTCTACGTTCTTCTTGACTAGTAGCTTGTCGTCGAAGAAGAAGCCGATGCGGATGATGGCCATCACGATGTCAATCTTCGTACCCAGGATGCCTGTCGCGTCAAACACCTTCTCGAATTCTTTCAGGGCGTTGTCCTTGTCGCCTATCCTAGCGTAGAACTCGGCGCGCTTCGCCTGGGCGTTCTGAATCTCCGTCTCACCTGCTGTTTCGCGTGCCTCGTCCTCCTCCTTCTGAATCGTCGCCAGCTCCTTCTCGTTCTCGGCCTGCAGTTGGTTGTACAGCTGCTCGTCCCAGCCCAGCTCTACGCTCCGGTCTGTCTTCCCGCCCAGCACACCTACCATGGAAGGCGCGTTGATGCTGCTGGTGCGCCGCAGCATCTGGTCCGGTGCCGGGGCTGTGCTGGATCGCGATGCTGTGGGTGACGCCATGCCGGAGCCAGTCTCGCCACTACCATTCAACTTGCCCGTCTGCGGATGGGCGAGGTAGGCGTACAGAGGCGCCATCTTGTGCTCGCGGATATCATGTTGGAGCGCTTCGAGCGATGAGCGTTTGGCGGCGGCATCGGTGCTGGGTGCGGCGAGGGTGAAGACTGAGGCGGCGAGCGGGAGGAGGGGATACTTCAAGAATTGAGGGTCGCCCATGGTCGCTGCCGATGATGGAAGGAGTGTGATGCAGCAGCGTGGTTGGTGGCGGTGGTAGCAGTCTTTGGTTGAGTTGGCGGCGGTGATGGGGAGCTGAAAGTGGTGATGTTGGTCGACTGGCGAGTTACCTTACCTAACAGGACTAAGGTACTGACGCAGCTACTACCTCCGACGGCCGTGAGATGATCTGCCCAGCTGTTCAAGAGGGAAGGTGAGACGAGCACGGGACGCGCCGGCCGGGGTCTAGCGCACTGCCAGGCGGATGGCGTACCTGGAGAGCTGGACGCCTTCACATGCAACTTCATCTTCACAGCTTCTCCACAAACTTCGGTGCAGTCGCTGCTGTTGCTATTGTCCGATTCTCTATACCGTAGTCTCGACTGGCAACATCGACATCGTCATGGCCGGCGACGACCTTCCCTCCAACGTCACCGCCCCTCGTCCTATTCAGAAGCGGAAACGACCCCAGGACAACGCCGCCCGCGCCAACAAGTCCGCTCGCACCAGCACCCCGAACGCTTACGCCCGTCGCACTCCGCCTCCGGAGCCCAAACCCATCGACCCGGAGCAAGATGACAATGATGGCGATCAGTCACCTCCCCGCAAGCTCAAACGCCCTGGTGCCGGTGCCCGCATGGCTCGCGAGCAACGCCAAGCCGCAGAAGCCGTCCGTCACCGCCGCGAGGAAGACCAGCGCCGACAAGCCCAAGAAGAGCGTCAGAGAAGCGGCGCAGACCTCGTCGCGGAGCACTACAATGCCGTGCCTCAGCTGGGCCGCGAATGGCGCAAGACCGACTCCCAGATTAAAGGTCTCCGCAACTTAAACAACTGGATCAAATCCACCCTCATTCAGAAGTTCGCTCGGCCGGAGATCATTCCACAACATGGCTATCTTGTGCTGGATATGGCGTGCGGGAAGGGCGGCGATTTAGGGAAATGGAGTAAAGCCTCGCCGCCTCCGGGGTTGTACGTCGGCTGCGACATTGCCGACGTGAGTATCGAGCAGGCGCGCGGGAGATGGGCAGAGACGAGGCGCAAGGTCATGGACGCCGAATTCTATGTGCAAGACACCTTTGGTCGACCACTTTTTGAAGTTCCCATCGTGCGTCAAGTGGGCTTTAATCCGAACTGTGGACCTGGAAATGGAATAATTCAGGGCGGGATGCCGACAGGTGGCTTTGATGTTGTGAGCATGATGTTTGCATTGCACTATAGTTTCGAGAGGGAAGATCTGGCGAGGGGAATGTTGAAGAATGTTGCGGGAGCTCTGAAAAAGGGCGGAAGGTTTATCGGTTGCATGCCGAATTCGGACGTCATCTCCGCAACGGTGAAGAGGTCGTTGCAGGCAGAAGCGCCCGGAACGACGCCAGCTCGAAAGTCCGCGACGCCGGGCAGAGCTGCAGAGGGCGATGCTCAGGACAAGGAAGATGGAGAAGAGGATGACTGGGATCCAGAGAAGCCGGCCGATGCTGATGAAGAAGATGACTGGGACCCTGAGAAACCATCCGAACCTCAACAAGCGACCAATGATACACCCTCCAATCCCAATCCCGACGAAGAAGACGATGACTGGGATCCCGAGAAACCCTCCGAACCGACGCCACCCAACCAACCTCCCCAAGACCCGTCATCGTCAAACAACAATGCGCCCGCCACGGATCCCTCAGCATCCACAACCCCGGCTGCCACCGACTCATCTACTACCGCTCCTCCCCTCGAATGGGGCAACAGCCTTTACAAGGTTTCATTCCCCCGACACCAACCCCTTCCCAATCGACCCCTACCCCGGGACGGCACTTTCCGACCTCCTTACGGATGGAAATACTTCTACCACCTGGCCGAAGCAGTCAACGCACCGGAATACGTCGTTCCCTGGGAAGGTTTCCGCGCTCTGGCCGAAGAATATGGGCTGGAGCTGATGTATCGGAAGGGATTCCGCGAGGTTCTGGGCGAAGTTCACGATGTTGAACCCGGTGTCCCAGTCGATAGAAGTCTGACTGAATTGGCGGAGCGGATGGGTGTCTTGAGTCGGGATCGAAGTGCGGGGAGGGACGGGGGACTGTTGGTTAGTGAGGAGGAGATGGAGGCGGCGGGATTTTATCATGCATTTTGTTTCTACAAGACTTAGGAGATTCACTGGCATATGTGGTATATCCCAAGGCAGGGACGGGTTTTTAAGTATCATGTACACATAAGGAGAGTGATGATTTGACTGAGTACAAACAAGGCCTCCAGCTAGGCGAATTCAGGGCTGGTATGTATGCTCTTAACATCATGCCGAATGAAACGATCATAAACAAAGCAACAAAATTCAGAAACTTCCACGCCTGGAAAAACCCCTCCCCACCTCTACCTCGGACTCTTCCTCCGGTGAAAGAGGAAATCAGTGGCTAGCATGCAGAAGCCGCTTCCTCCGAAAACGCAACCGAGGGAACCCGTCAAAGAGACGCCCATGCTAGGGGAGCCCGGTAGAGTCTTCTAACCGAAGAGGCTACCGAGATCGAATCCTGAAGATGACGATTCGTCGCCAGAAGAGGCTGAGGAAGAGGAAGAAGAAGAAGAAGAGGAAGAGGAGGAGGAGGAGCCAGCGGACTGGACCTTCTGCTGTAAGAAGTCGGAGGCAGGCGATACGTCGTCGGTGTAGGTGAAGTGGCCAGCCTGGAAAAAGAGAAAGTCAGCTTAGGAGCTTATAGAGTGTGGAGGTATAGGCGACGATGAGGGAAATCTTAGCGAATGTGGAGGGAGGCCTTTTTCATTCCCTTTTCACATTGGCGAACGGGGACGATTTGAGGAAAGAAGATGACTTACCGTGACAAGCAGTGCACCCCCGCAAACGCCGTCTGTCGCCGCGCAATACACCTTCACCTTGTCGGCAGGGAAGTTCTCGATCTGGCCGTCATTCTGCGCGTTCTTGGTGTAACCGAACAGGACCACGCCGGCAATCTGGTCCTGCACGTCGGCGTCCAGGTCCTTGATAGCGCCGTTCATGACGGCAGTGCCCTGGCTGTATCCCGAAGCGACGATCGTCGAGTCCGGACACTTAGTGTGGGCGAGGTTGAAGAGCCGCTTGGCTTCGTCGAAAGCGCCCTGGGAGGAGCCGCCGGGGAGGGCGTTCTGTGCCAGCCCGGCTGAGTAGGCGCCCCCGACGCCTTGGCAGGCTACGTCGCCTAGGGCGCGTTTGAGGGAGCTGCAGAGGGCGGGGCCCGTCGAGAGGCCCTTTGAGTGGGCGTCAGCATTGCTGAGTGTAAAGGGAGAGAGACCACTGGCGTAGTTGCTTACCATGTTGCCAGGTTCCGTCGAGGCACGAGCATTGATGAAAATGACCGGCTTGCAGCTGCCATCCTCCAGCTCATTGCTTGTAGAGCCACCGAGTTGACGCACAGCTAGGTCTTTGGCGGGGGCTGCGATTGCGCCTGCGGCGAAAAGACCGGTGAGGAGTGGAGTGAAATGCATCTTGTTTGAGTCTTGTGCCTGGGCGGGTGTCTTGATTGAACGAGAGTGTCTATTGCTTGCTGCAAAGCGAGTGTAATGTGATTCAATGAGTCCAGCTCAAAAGTCACGATTGAAATATGATGGTGAGGTGAAGATGAGAATTGTCAAGGAAAAGGTGGCAGGCTTTTGTACCTAGAACCGTCCGAGGTAGTTTTCCTCTTGCACGCCGCCAAGCTGTTTGACATTTCAGATGGGCTTTTGGCGCATGAGATCTTCAAACCAGGAGTCCATGCTGTAGATGCATATAATGAGCCGAGGAGGTTGTCTGCCAAGGTGTTTGGAGCGAGAGACGAGGGTCGGATTCCATGGTGTGCATTGCAGTCGCTCGCTGACACTCATTACCGCATCGGTCTGGGGCCCCGAATGGTGCTTGAGTCTTGCTCAAACATAATTGACGTCGTTGGTGTCAATGCTCTCACGAGTTTGAGCGAGGACTATTGCGCCAAAACAGTCATGGTAGATGTTGCGAAGCAGGACCGAAGTTGTCCGAAGCAACAACCAGCGCCTACCTTGGTACCTACCTTGGTAATTATTTCTGCAGAGATAATGAATGCTGATGAAACGGCTGAGATGAATTGGTACTATCGATCGTCTTGGTCTTCCTCCCGTGTCCTTTTCTTGGCTCCTCCGCA
Organism: Hortaea sp. C3G1500-4; assembly: GCA_022701445.1. Lineage (NCBI taxonomy): Eukaryota > Fungi > Ascomycota > Dothideomycetes > Mycosphaerellales > Teratosphaeriaceae > Hortaea > Hortaea sp. C3G1500-4. Next base: position 446,276 of record JAJVDI010000015.1, read on the forward strand.
AGATGGCTGCAAGGCATGATAATGGCGCTCGGAATAGTACACGTTCTGAGGTAGATCCAACCACCGAGGCATATATGGACTTTTGTGACATGTCACAGGGTTCACGTCGATCGCGTTGTCTAATAAGACCCGGTATCCCGGACAAGATGAGAAGATGAAGACGTTTCATCTCCAGATCCATCGTTTCAGAATTCCTTGACCTTGACAAGAAGCTGTACGGCCGACCAAAGAGGAAACCACCTCCGTATCCGCTGCATTAGGAGGCCAAGACGCTACCTCCCCACATGCAGCCAACATCACTCTTTGTCAACATCTTACGGTGATTCATGCCATCGAACGACATTTTTACTTTTGTCTACACATTATTTAATCAAGTTACAAGATGTGTCTTCAGAGCCTGTCATCAATGCGCTTGGAAACCATCTCCATCCGGCCGCCACTTAGCATTTTCCTGATCGATCAGCAGTCTCCATCTGCCTTCGCCAGCGGTACTGATGCTTTCCCCAAACGCCAAAGACTCTATGTCGTAGACTTCCGGATCTGAAACCACAATGGCAAAAGCGTCTTCGTCAGTGGCGCTTTGAGTGCCATCGAGCCTAAAACCAGGCGCTTCAGCCTCCACCGCGCCGCGCACCCAGTGCCCAATGGCCAGGAAGTCGGTTCTTTCCACGTGCGTTCTCATGACTGAATCTTCGTAGCCATCGCTTCCATGGCTACTGAAACCCGCAGACTTTAATTCGACGCCACTTAGTCCATCTGCCTGCGCTCGCTGCAACACAGACTCGTACTGCGCCTCGGCCTCTATGAGGGCTCGAGTCCGTCGGCGTTTTTCCATGAAGTAATCACGGCTCTGCGCCTCCTGTTCCGTTATCGGTGCATCTCGGGAAGTCCTCAGCTCGCTGTCCTGCACTCTTTCAAACGCCTCCTGGCAAGCAACAAGTTGTTTGCGAGCGGCACCAAGTCGTTTGCGCTGTAAACCTTCAAGGCTTTTCTGAAGAGCTGCCGCGAATTTCCAGTGCTTGGTGGTGGAGTCTTCTTGATTCTCCGACCTGTCTGCTGGAGTTGTGGCGTGTTTGGGTATGCTGGGTTCTTTCCTTTCTACCCCAGACTTTGGCGCTTCAGCACCGCGGTCCAAAGATTGCAAGTAACCGGCCGCCACGAAAGCCTCTTTAGCGGATCTGTTCAACGCCACTTCACTCAGGAGTTGCTCATGTCGAGCGTCGCGAAGACGATTCTCTATCTCTTCTCGCCGCCTTACTAGTTGCAACATCCTGGGTGACCTGTGGAGCTGTAAGTGGAATGGTATACGGTCTGCATCTCCACTTCCAATTCGGTTTGAATCGCTCCTGCTGTTTTTCCTGAAGGCTTCTACAGCGGCAGTGTCCAGCTCTTGCTCCGCTTCTTCTCGCTCTACAATCACGCCGCTGAGCTCTTGCTGCAAACCCTCCACATTCATTCGCAGCTTTTTACATTCGCTGAAGAGAGTCCAGAATTCTGGCGGGAGTTCGAGCAGCACCGAAGAAGTTGGTATGATCATGTCGTCTGGGAAGCTGTACAAGCGTTCATCTCGGCGCGTTTGTTCTCGGCTGGCATGGCTCATCAAAAGCCTGACATTGGACAATTCTCGGGTCCGACGTTCAATGGCATCCTCAAGCTTACTTAAATCCTGCCGAAACTTGGCAAGACGCCTTGAATTTTCAGCTGTCTCAACCGTGGGAAAATTGTTGATCTGAGCCATCTCCCAGTTCACCCGGCCCCTGGCGTTGTGTAGGTCATCTATAGCTTTGGTGCTAGCTTCAACTTTTGCCGCAAACATTCGAAGAGCCTGAGTCGACTCTACATTGGCAACAAGGATGCCGAGAAACAGATCAGATTCCTGCGTGCTCGATTTGGTGTGATCCCTGGGCGAGATACCTTCTTCACCGTCCACCTCAGCGCTCCCTTGTCTTGTTGGAAATTGATCTGGAGAGTGCGTTTGCTGAGAAACGCCTGCAGTGTCGTCATCCGCGCTATTGGCTCTCTCAATACCAACTACAGAGCTAGAAGGATCTGGTCTTCCAGGTTCTTGTAAGATATCTTGACCTTCAAGCTGTTGGCCTCTCCGCTCTTGAATTTCTCCGTTCGCTCCCGGCTCTCCAGGATCTCCAGGCTCTTCGGGCTCTGCAGGCTCCTCAGGCTCCTCGGGCTCTTCAGGTTCTTCAGGTTCTTCAGGCTGTGGCAATAGCGATCCCGGTCTCTGAATTGCACCGTCTGCGAAGTTTTTGCCAGCTATTCTGGGAGAGCGGCGTAGCGTGCGGCCAGCCGCATGCTGACTACGGCGATTTGGAGCGAGCCGTGGCCTTCTTGGAGGACTTGGGGTGCCTTCTCCTTCGCTGTCTGGTGTTTTTCGTTTGACCGAGGCCTTCTCTCTTCGGATATCGGAAGACATGTTTGAACGACTTCGATTTGTGTCCCGCTGTCCAGCACTTGGCCTTGTCCAATCAATATAGTTCAGCTTGCGATGGTGTCCTTTTCGTGGTCGTACGGCCAGAGAGAGTTAGAGAGAGATGATTCATTCCAGGAAGCCTTTGAGAAAGGAGAAAATCAGCCATTGTGAGGTGGAGACAAAGGCAATATTTTTTCATTGTCGGGATTTTTATTGTCTGCTAATTTGGCTTTCACGTCCAGCGAAACTTCACTTGAGAGCAAGTGAGATTTTTTCAACATGTGCCTGGTGTCAGACACTTTCTACTTGCGCCGCAATGTCTCAGTAAGATCGCCTCCATTTCCTACTCATGCTCCTAAACGGTTCTTCGAAACACGACTGCAAACCGCCAGAGCATCGCACATCTTGCAACATTCAAGATTCAAGTGGGTAGCCTCCAATATTTTCCAATTTGCACTATTACCTAGCCTGCTCGCACTCAACATGACATTCCCCGAAGGCGGCAAGCCAAAAGATACTCACCCTCACGAATACGGCCAACGCGATTCTTATGTGCCCAGTTACAGTCAAAGCCCTTCACAGCACGCCTCCAGTAATCATCTTGGGATGAGGCGCTCAATGGGTCGTGGAAGAGGTCGCAGCCATCATTCCGAACGGCGCCGCGGTGGAAGACAAACTCCGCGTAGTAGCATTCATGGAGCTCATCGACCAGATTCCAGGCAACAATTCGGCGCTAATGTCGTAACAAAGATGCCTGTGCCCGACAATAGGCGCGGTAACGAAACATCGGCGTCTACAAGAGACTTCAATGGCCTCGGAGAAGACAACAATGCTCGCACTCAAGTAGACGGCGCTTCGAAGCGCCGGTTCCACGGTGCCCATCAGCCAACAAATCTCAAAGGCGCTGGGCCTGACCACAACCAGGGAATTCGGAAAATGGTTCATACCTTGGATGCAGCTATCGGCGACGTCCCACCCGGCGTTGTCGATCACGAGGGCTATGTAGACCCGAATCTGTCCACTCGATTAGAAGAGGAGGGTAGCACGCAAAGGCTTGCGTCGAGAAACGGTGCACTTTCGGGCCGGCGTCAGGATGATGAGCCATGGAACAGAAGATCTGAAGACAGCCGAAGCGACCCCCGTGCGATCTATTCCGACCGCCTGATTATGAGCAGAAGCAGCATCCTTCGGCCAGATGGCTTCGGCAGGCGACTTATGCGAGGAAGTCGTGCCAAGCGTGCCCGCGAGACCGACGACGATGAGCAACAGGATCGGAGTGTGGCTCGGACCAAGCACCCGCGCATATCGACGATCACCATCCGTGACATAGATATTCCAGAGGACTACTTTTTTGTCATGGAGAGCGGCGAAGCTAAAGACGAATATCGCGCTGTACGCGCTTACATGAGCGAAGTTTGCTCTAGACTGCGGGCCGATATGTTCAACGACAAGGACTTTGTCAAATCTCAGCGCACGAGCAGAAGCTTAGAGGTAGTGGGCTGGATCATCCTCATCCCTGTTGTAGAGTTTCGCAAACGAAAGGGCCCGCCAGAAGATGAGTACTTGACCTGGCTTGACATTCCAGAAGGCACCCTGGTAGTCAAGCTACGGCCTGCACTAGCCTGCAAAAACGGCCACGATAGCATACGCACGAAACCCTTGACCTCATTTGGCGATTCCGACCCCTACACGCAATGGATCGATGATCGTTAACAAGGAATCAGGCCAAAGCTGCGCGACTACGTTCCATTGTTCGAGCATCCTCCACAGCCTGGAGATGCCGAGCCTGAGGGATTGTGGATCATCGGACCACTCTACTTCCACAGTACGAGTGATTACGATTTCGACAGAAAAGTGCGATTTGCACACATATACACGCACCACAACCATCCTCACACGGTGCCGTGGAAGAAAATCGGCGAACTGCACGGGTTCTCGGACTTTCAGGAGTTTGTCCGCATGGAGGAAACCGCAGCTGGTGATCTTGTAAACCCAGTCAAGAAAGCGCTGATGGCCAGGACCGAAGACATGTCAGGGCAAGTGCCTAAGCTCAAAGGTACATACCAAGCTGCAAGTCATGAGGTGTTACCAGCACCGCATGCCGCTAAAACTGATCAATTTCCAGCGCAAGAGACGAGCACGGCATTCCACCCGGTTGTTGATGACGACAACCAGCAGGCCCAGTCACGATCCCCTGGGGACAGCGGGTTGCAAGAAGTAGAAGAAAGTGCCAGCATGCTGCACCAGAATGTCCCTGCGCAGTCCATTCTCAAATCGCCACGCCAAGTGAGCTTTGAAGAGCTGGGTTGGGGGATCTTGTCCAGTCGTACAGGTGCAACGGGCGATCTTGAGCAACAGAGTTCTGAGGTGAGCGGTGATCATGTCGAACAAAGCTCGTTCGATCTAGAAGGGGTTCACGCAAATGGGAGTGACTCAGAAGGAAACAGTCGTCCCACTGCCAGTGGGTTTGACCATGATGAACAATCGCGAGCGCAACAGAGGGATGACTGGGATCTCGACGTCTGGCCTCCACCATCACCAGATCGGTTGACGCATCTTAACAAGCCAAAGCCTGGCTATACGACACTCGCAGGCTACCTAAACGAAAGGGCTCGCATAGGGCGCGAGTAAGAGGTAAAAGGGTAGGATAGGGGGGTGGTCATGTGATACGAAAACGACCAGACAATCATCTTATCGACACACGACAAATGCGAAGAACATGTATTCAAAAAGACTCGAAGGACGGGCGGAGCGGTCGTGTAGGATATTTGGGTTCCCGAAGCATTATTTGTGGGTTTGAACGTGGATGAGTTATCGCCGTGAGGACACATAGCGGAACGCGAGGGACATGTATGTCGGGAGACCGAATGGATGAGAGGAGTGATAGGACCATCTGAATAGACACTGCTCATGATCAGTCCTTTTGCAGGGAGCAAACACTGTGGCAAGTGACAAGTTCTCCTACTGTAAAATATTACTTGTTGTGCAGGGGATGTAGTGGGACCCGTCTTCCAGTAGAACGGTCAAGACACCCACGCGTCGGGTGCAAATGATTGCGGCTCTGACAGCAATGTCGTGTCATGTCTGTGTCTCCGCCTGAAAGACCCTACTACTGGCAAGTGAGCTTAGAAGACAAGTGAAAAAGGGCAAAAGGCTATGCAAGCTGTGCAGTAATATATCCCTTAACAAGAGTTGGTCTTCCTAAATTCTAGAGTCACCCTCCCTTCGTCCCATCCACCCCACCATCAACACCCCCCGCCTTTCCATCTTGTACCTGTCCCGCATCCACTTTCCCACTCTTCACCTTCTCACCCATAAACCCCTTAAGCTTCATAACGCCTGCCTTAACCTTCTGCGCCAAGAGCGGAACCGGAACCTCATCCACCAAAACAAACCTCCTCACGAGCAGGTTAAACACGCTCCCGAACCCGAGCGCGATGACCGTCGAGCTCAGGATGATGACATTGTACGGCATACTGAAATCTGGCGTGGGCAGCGGGAGGAGTAAAGAGGTCGTGCGGAGATACTGGCCTTGAGGATCGGTATCGTGATCCCCTTGTTGCAGTGTCGCATCACCGCCACCACGAGGCAAGACGCGGATGACAGCAGGCGCGACGTCGAAGCCCCGGTTCGCGTCTGGAGGGTACTCGGTGTACCTCAGCACGGCCTTCTCGAAATCGTACGTCAGTTCGATACTGCTCTCGGCGGGGACGGTGAGCAGGAGTTCGAGGTGGGTGCCGCGCTCGCGGTCGACGAGCGGCGTATAGAACATCTTCTCCGGTTTGATGAGGGTCTTCTGCTCTGGGTTTTGGGGGCCAGTGGCAGAGAGTCGGAGGGTATGCATGTATGGGCGTAGGAACCAGGGGAGTGATTCCATGTATGTGATCTGTTGCGGGTAGGGGTGTGGGTTGCGGAGGACTGTATGCATTCCGCCGCGCTCGGCGCCGTAGCCGGTTATTTGACGGGAGGCGAAGAGGGGTGGTGAGGGGAGGTCTTTGCTGGTTGAGAGAACCTGGGATGGGAGGGTGAGGTCGAAGTCCTTGGTGTCGGGAAGAGTATATAGGCGAAGCGTGTCATCTTTGGTTTGGTGAGAAGCAGAATCAGGAACTTCGACTGTACGTTCTGATGGAACTTCAAGACTGATATCCCACTGTCCTGCTGCGTCGTCAAGGTGGCAAGATCCTTTGATAGGTTGTCCAAAGATTTTGCTTAGACTCCAGCCGGCTTCACCCTCACGCGGCTTTGGGTAGCAAGTATCGTGGCCGTGGTGTTCTCTATCAGTATCGCAATTGATTTCCTCGATCGGTCTTGGCCTTGGGATGGGATCATGGCCAGGCCGCATGCTGCGTTCCACGTCCAGGACCATATCAACTGTCTGGACAATTTCCAATCCACAAGATCCATCATGAGCACTGCAGATCGGTCGCACATCGACTGACATGGTCTGCCAATTAGCATCGAAGACTTTGTGGCCGTCCAGTAAACTTGAAATCCCCGCCTTGCCTTTACAAGGCAGGAGCTTTAGGAACGGGGTCAGGTTCTCTGTACAGACGACTTCGTGCGGTAGAGTGCCGTGCAATAGCTGTCTCCTGTCCCCGGTTTGCTTCAAGGAGCCTTCAGGCTCGAAGCTCAGCACAGGCCGTGTGGTTTTGGTTCCGTCGATGAAGTTGAGACTGGCACAGAACAGACCACTGAGACTGTTGACCAGACTGCTCCACCTCTCTTCAACGACAACATCACTGTGCGGAATTCCTTCCTCGCTTCCGTCTGCCCACGCCCAAATCTCCACTCCAGTCCCTCCTTCCCGTCTCCCGTCCCGTGGCCGAGCACCCCATTCCTCGTCGTCCCATCTCCCTACTGCAAATCGCAAGTGTAATTCGTCGGCATGACTATGTTGGAGTATCTGACCCAGAGATCTCGGGAAGTAGCGGAAATGTTGCTTCTGGTATGCGTCTAAGGAAGTGGTGGCCGTGAAGTTGAAGCCGGCGTAGAGGTAGCCATTGGGGAGGGGCTTGAGATGAAGATGTTCGGAATATTCGGGCGCAGCGAAGACGACGGAGAGAAGGGTTGCGGGAAGGGCGAGAAGGGAAGTGAGTTTCATCTCCAGGTGGGTGGCGAAGAATGGCGACCCCGACTTCCGCCTGAGATGAAGGGAGGTGAAGCGTAACTGCCCAGAAGGGTAAGGTGTCGCATACCGAGAGCTTAGAGAGCGCGAGAAGCTGATGCCTTAGGCCAGCATCGACATGGGACTTTCACAAGCTTCGAACGCGCATCGCATCTGATCTGGAGCTGTCGAACCCTTCCCTTGCGCCTTTCACCTTTCTTCTCCCACTCCACTTACTTGATCATCTGCACCACAACTGAGGCGCGATCATTGACTAAAAATTACCTACCCTTTGAACCACCTGGCATTTTCGTGCACTACAACTTACTAGACCTTGCCTAAGCAATCCACCTCGCTGGCAGGTCGCCAGCACTTCTTCCCGCCATGGCCGCCGAGCAGCGAAGATTGCTCGAGCAGCTCATGGGCGACCAGCTCCTCACCGCCAACCCCGCCTCCACCCACAAACCGCCCCAGCTGGCTCTGACCGACCCGAAAGTCTGCCGTTCTTACCTGTGCGGTTCCTGTCCCCACGACCTCTTCACCAACACCAAGCAAGACCTGGGCGCATGTCCCAAAGCCCACCAGCCGAATCTCAAGGAGGAGTACGCCGTCGCCCCGGAGGAGAAGAAGCGCGAGTGGGGCTTCGAGTGGGATTACTTGCGCGACATTGGACGATATGTTGGGGACTGCGATCGAAGGATCGATCAGGCGCAGAGGCGATTGGAGAAGACGGCCGACGAGATCCGGCAGACGAATGCCCTGCTCAAGCAGATTTCCGACCTGGGCCGCACCATCGAGTCCGGGATCGTAGAGGTCGAGGTCATGAGCGAGGAGGGTGCAGTCAATCTGGCGGTGCAGGAGTTCCATAAGCTGAAGCTGGCCAAGGTGCAGAAGGAGGAGCGCGAGCGGGAGCTGAAGACGTTAAGCGATACGAGTGGACCGAGCGGGCACCAGAAGCTACAGGTGTGTGATGTCTGTGGTGCATACCTGTCGCGGCTCGACAACGATCGCCGGCTGGCGGATCATTTCTTCGGCAAGATGCATCTGGGCTATGCGCAGATGCGGAAGGAGCATGAGCGGCTGCAGAAGGAGATGAAAGGGAGAGCACCGCCTTCACGGAATGATGGCTACGAGGCTGGCGATGCTCCATCATTCGACGATCGTGGATATGGCGGTGGAAGGGGTTACGGGGGTGGCTATGGCGGACGGGGAGGTGGTTATGGTGGAGGCCGAGGACGTGGAAGGGGCAGAGGTGGTGGTGGCTACGGTCCGAGGTGGTGAGGAAAGTTTTCACAAAATTCTGGGGAACTTACAATTCAGTGGGAAGAAGGCGTGCTATTTAGCGAGGCGTTGGCAAATGGTATGTACACTTTTACGATTGAGGCTGTTGCTCACTTGTCGGATATCATGATAGCCCGCAAGGTGTGGAACTGTCTCCAGGGGGCAGCCAGTCTATCTTGACTTCTTTGCAACTCGAGATGCAATCTCTCTGCCTTCTCCAGTGACATTTGACGCCCTGCGGTATTGTCTGGCACGAACGCTCATGCTGCCCGTTGCTATCGACAACCAAGTCACGCCCGCGTCTCGACGACGACCGTGTAGGGTTTCCAAAATGGCGTCGAGTAGGACAGGCGGAAGCCGTCTGCCATTAGTAGCGGCGCTGCAAGTTCTGAATGACTGGGCTAAGCACGATACCACTCCATCAGAGCAAACAGCAGATCTGCGCAGCTACCAGCGGAGCTGCACAATATGAACCGTGGCATCTAAAGATTGGAACACTTGTAAAGGCACAAACGCCATTGTCCTGGGGTGCTTGTGGCAGCGGTTGATCGCGCTGCTTGCCAAGATCCAAGCTCTTTGCGCTCCAGATGCCACAGCCGGGAAGACTAGGTAGGAGTGGAATTTCGACAATGTTGAAGCAAATTATACTATTGAAATTGTGGTGCGAGTCTATGATCTGCTCGACGCCTGTGGTCTGGTTGAACCGACGTCCCTTTTTCCCCTCTTTTTTTGATTTTCGTTTTCCTTTTCTCCTGTTCCTTTTGTTTCTTTTTGCGTCCTTCTTTCGGCCTCAGGGATGCTTCGAGATCTAGTCAATGACTTCAGCCTCAACTCGAAAAAATTCACAACGGGCAGACCACTACTGACCGGTACTTTGGTGTTCGCAACGGTCTGTGAGGAGTGAATGCAGACTGATCACGGAAGCGGGTCATTCACTCGCTGTTGCCTAGTCGACAAATCACTGTCTGCATTCGCTGACGTACGTCTCAAACGGGAGACCCGGCAAACGCTTCGTTCTTTTTCCAGTCTCAAGACCCGCAACTTCTTTCAACGAATAACACTTGCGGCTGGGTACTTCAACTCCGCTCGCGGCCTCGCGTTGAAACAAAAACAACACCTTCAGCAAGCGGCGCACCGCATCCGACATCATGTCCTTCTTTCGCAGGGCCTCGAAGATGGTCCCGTCGAAGCCAGCCCATGCTCCTGAGGATGCAAAGCCGCCAAAAGCAGCCAGCGAGCCACTCAACACAATTCCAATCACTCAGGATGCGTTCCCAGCCATGAAGGAACCCATCAACTCTTCCGGCCAACGACCATCAAGCGCAGCCGCCCACAACCTCATGTGGCAATGCAAAGAGCACAACCGACTCCACCTCCTCAACCTCCCGCACCGTCTCCGCCTCGCCATCTTCCGCCTCGTCCTCGTCACGCCGGATCCTTCTCCCGTTGAGATCCGCGCTGAGCAGAAGGAGCTCTCGGCCGAGCCGGCTCTACTGCAGACTTGTCATGCGCTGCGTGAGATCTACCGGCCAGTCTTCTACAAGGAGAACAGGTTCGTGGTGCACGTCGAGCAGTATGGTATCCATGCTGTCCTGCCGTGGTTGGATCGGCATGGGATTCTCGCTTTCACGACCGCCGATTCGTCCTTTCTGGACGCGCAGCCGGAGGAGGAGTTCCAGGTCGCTGTCGCGCCAGCGGTCAGCGATTCCAGTGGGCTCTCGAATGTGGAGGAGGTCGACATGGATTTCCGGGAGAAGGCCGTTCGTAAGCTGGGAGAGTGGTGGGAGGCTCTCGTCGCCCAGGTTTCACCAACTCCACCGTCTCACTCTCGCGGCGATTGCATCATCCGTACAGACGGGGTGCCGAACTGGACGAACCTTGTCTCCTGGCTCCAGCTCTCTCACAGCGGACAAGTGGTGGCGCTTATGAGAGGTGGCGTGAGCGGTGAGGAAGAAGGAGGAGAAGGTGCAGAGGCTCCTCCTATCCTTGCGGCTTTCGAGATGGTCATGAGTCTTGGTGACGAGAGCTGGGCGACTGTGGAGAAGATCTTACCGGGGATCCGTAGTATGCTCGTCGCCGGGGATGCGCGTTGGGCGCCATCGCTTGCTCTGACTGTTGCTGGGGAGGAGAATCTCAGCATGATCGACTGTGGAGACGAAGATGTGCAGTCCATGGCGGAGATGCAGCATGCTGCTGCGATTGGATACAACCCTGAGGCTTCGCAGACCACTGGGCAATATTGCTCGCCTGGAGCCGACGAGCAGAGCCCGAACAGAGAAGACCATCACGTGGACGAAGTGTTGGAGGCGGAAGACTCTGAGCCCGACCTACCATCGCCCCCACAACTAAAACGGCTTCGCGCTCGCTTCCACCATGGGTATCATCCCACTCTACCATCGTCCTCTCAGCAGACCCCTCAACACAAGGCATCGGTCAGATCTCCAAGGGAAGACGTCGAGGTGATGGACCTGACTCAAGGCGCATCAGCACAAATTGATTTGAGCGACGATGATACGGAATACGAGCGTAAAGGCGGTCGCTTTGCGCAAGGGCGCAAGCGTCGTATCGCGAAAAACAACGCCGAGAGTGATGTCAAGGGATCCAATGTTAAGAAGAGGAAGACGTTGGCATTGATTGAGGATTCTGACATTGAATGATGTAGGACGGTGTGAACGACTGGCGTTGAGGAGAGCGGAATTCGCACAAGTCAGCCTCAGAGGCTGGCGAAGTATAACTAGAGCTGCGTGAAATTGATCTCAGATACACAGAAGGCGAGGACGGTACAGCGATACAGAGGTGTCATGCTAGAATTGCGCCTACAGGACCCACGAAAGGATTGAGATAGATGAGGAGCGTGATGTGGTAGATCGATGAGATTGTGAAGGTTAGCATGCAGAAAAAAAATCGTCTAAACTCGTTGCTGTTCCGTGCAACCCGTTAAAAATCCTTGCACATGATTGACCGCTTGAACGCTCCAAAAATGACCCAGACGCCGCGAGAACTGTACAACCAAATCAGTTCCTTCCAACGCACTGCCCACCCAGCCCTCAGGCATGCGTCTTGAACAGCATCCGCAGCCCACTAGGCTCCTTCTTCTTTGGCCGTTCAGTATTAGCCTTACTCCTCCCGCTTCGCGAGCTGACTCGACTCCCAGTCTCGCTCCTATCACTCCGATGATGATGATGCTTCTTCTTCTTCTCCTTGTCCCCCTTTTCGCTCTTCGGCCCCTTCTTACTCTTCGCCTCGCGCGGCTTGAAATCCGCCTCAGTTAGCTTCCCATCCTCAATCATGCTCCTCGCCGCATGCGGCGTGATGAACTCTCCCGTCACGCTGGTCCCCAGACTTTCCGCCTCGGCGTCCGAAACGCCGCGTCGCCAGCGCTCGATCCGGTTCAGCTCGCGAAGCTCACCGTCGCTTGACGCAGGGCTTTCGGGTTCGGGTAAGGCTTCGGCGGGCCCGTATGTCATGCCGTCTTCCAACGTCTTCTTCTCTTCTTTCTTGGCTTGAATTCGCTTGATGATCTTGTAAGAGCCGAAAGCGATGACGGTCACACCGACGCCTACTCCGGCCGCGATGGCGAATTGTGGGGATGCAAGGAGGGCAACGATGGCTGGGAATGAGGTCTTCAGACTTGCCAACGCGCCGGGCGCGAGCTTAGTGACGAGATTGGAAATCTCAGCTAGAGTGAGAGCCACTGCCGCCATGGCCTCCGGATTCTTTTGCAGATTGTCGATGGTGGCTGTGGCGGTATGTTGGAGGCAGTTGCATTCGTCCAATAGCCGTTGCAAGCCTGTCATTTTTGTCCGCAGCTCGATCTGGTCGTCGTATGACTTCTCGGGTAAGGGTGGGGGCATTTCGCCATATGCGAGATCCATATCAATCTCGTCAGCGCTTGCACTGCGGGTAGGCGTTGCAGGTCGACGGTCTATCCGTCTCATGTCTGTCGTGTGGCGCCTTTGTAGTTCGCCTATACGGGGCTCGTAGTCGCGAAATGATGAACGCGAGTCATGTGAGTCGTTTCGCAGCGGCGATGGTCGAGAAGGTTTGCTACGTTCCGGGCGGTCGTTGGCATAGAAGCTGTCCGAGAAGCCTCGTTCCATAGGCGGCTTCGGACCCTGGCTAGGCAATGGCTTCCTTGCGATCTTCTTCTCGCCGCTTCGACTTCTCGAGCTCCGCCTGGAGCTTGCTCGCGACTGGGCATCATCGTCGACTTGCAGCTGCTCCAACTGCTTCTGCACCTTCAGCTCCGCAATCTTGCGGTTCTGCTCATCATCCCTCACCGCTTTCAGCTCCGCTTTCCTCTCACTGTATGCCCCCTTGGCTTCTTTCCAAACATTCACGAGGTGCTTCGATGTCTTGACTATCTTGCCAGATTGGTTCACGATCGTTACGGTCTGACCCAATGCTACCATGTCTACTCAGCTGTGCGTGGTTGTAACCTGTTGCGATAAACTGTAACTCTATGCGCTTGACCTGCAAGCAATTCTGCCGTATGCTCCGCTTTGCTATGCGTAAATAGTCGTGGAGATTTGGTCGTATGGACAGTTTCACAGGCGAGGAGCAAGAAAGGCCAGTGCAGGATTGCCTGCCCTTTGTCTGGCCGTGAGACAATGGGCTAATTATACTCCCGGAACTCCCTAAGACAAAGGGGAGTTGGTCGTGACGTTCGCCGACAGAAGCCCTGCACGTGGCAGCGAGTAGGGAGACGGCCGAATGCGCAGCGTGATGCGTTCACAGTGCTGGTTGCTTTAGGGTCTCCAATGCAGCGGGCCAGAGAACCCTGGGCGTCCTCTCACAACCGCACAGCAGGAACTCGGCTCGTAACGATGGAACGATCGTGAGCCGTCAGCAGGCGAACGTCGCGGCTATCGGAGCGCTGGATATGGCGTCTGTGAGGTGTCGAGCTATTACTGGTGGAGGATGTGCGGTTGGGCGCCAATTAATTGGAGATGGCTGGTGAGCTTCCGGGTACGAAGGGGGGTTATGGATGAGAGGGGCGCGAAGACAAGAGAGAAGGATGATAAATATAATCGGTATTATGAGGATTGCTGGCAGGCCCACAGGCCGCCTGGGTTTGTAGAGAGAAAGTGAACAATGCTCATGGCGGTCAACGATTCATGGCTTCACCGTTTAGAGTTGTCACCGCTGTGGCTCATCGCTGTGGCGTTGGCTCAGCCACCTGCTAGATAACGCTTCCCGTCGCTGGCGGCAATAATCCTCCCGAGCAACGTTCTGGCCGAGACCGCTGGCCTTTTCCAACTACATAGTCATCAAGGCTGTCCTTCATCCCATGTACATCGACCGGGGAGTCATTTGCACGCCCTCCAGAGTGTCCCTAAGAGCCTCGCTCGACTCCATTGAACGATAGCAAAGAAGATGATTACGCGAAGAAAAGCGATGTAAGCGTTCGAACTCAGCAAGATGAATATGCGCTCGTCGGACTATTCTTGCCTCTGGCTACACTACATTTCAGACAAGCTTGCATCATTTTCCGTGGCCTCAATCGAACGGTCACTCTCCTCCCTGGCCTGAAACAGTATCTTCTCCAGCCTAGTCCATCTCTCTTTCTCCAAATCCATGGCATCAACCAGTTCCTCCGTCTTCAAAGTCAAATCCTGCAGCTCCTCCACCCACTCGCCCACTGGCCTACAACACAACGGCGGATTGCTCTTCTCGCAGATCGCCTTGCGCATTGCGCCATTGCCTTTAGCCCACGGCCACGCTTTCCCGTTCTCTACTCCACTCAGCCATTCCTTGCAGACTGCTTCGCACCTCTCCGGATCGAGTGCGACGTACATATATGCGCCACCTAGGCTCTCGGCAAGTTGGAGGAGTCGTTCTGCACTCTCAGTTGTAACTTTCACGTGAGCCGTGACCTGGTCAGGGAAACTTGGCGGCTTCGAGCGTGGTGCAAACCAAGGGTGATTGAGGATTCGCTGCGATATCCAGTCTTTAGCAAGGCTGCGCAAATACATCCTCGCACGATGGATGCCGCTCATCCTAGCATTAAACTTGGCGTTGAGTGGCATCAAGGACGAAGCGTGCGCTAAGCTGGCTCGCGTCGTTTGGCTGCTATACTCATAGATCGGACCGACCTCGTTGACTTTCTCTGCCGCTTTGATGCCTTCTTTGACCAAGTCTTTGGTCTCGGCTGCTAGCTCTGCGGCCAATCCGTCGTCGTCGTCTTCCGAGACATGGTTCATCTCGAGCACAGCCAGCAGCCCTTTCAGGAAACGCTCACTTGTTTGAACATGGGAGAGGTTTGTTGTAGGTGCATCCAAAATGTCGCTGATGATGTTCGTCGTTTGCGCGCCGTCTGAGGGCAGATCGATGGTGTTGACAGGACAAATGCTTCGGCCTATGAGGCGAGACGCCAGTTGATCAATTGACTGCCCATGTCCAGTCTGGCAGATCGGCCCCCGATACTTGGTCGCCAGGAGAGCAAGCAGTGGTACAAGCAGCCATGGTAGCGTTGCTCGTATCACTCTGTTTGAAGGTCGCGCTTTCTTCTGAGCCTTTGCCATCTGAGCATGGTACCGGGGATTGTAGGAGACCGAGTAAGAGATCTTGGTAGACATAAAAGGAAATATGTCACCCGTTTCTGAGGTGATGCACACATTCCAACGGAAACGGAAGAAATCACATTCTTTGCGACGTGAATTAAAGAGAGCGCTTAAAGGCCAAGGCTATGATAGAAGGGAACGCAAGCTTCTTTTTCTTTCTTCTTTCTGTTTCTTCCCTGAAGACTGAGGATGAGTACCACGTTGGTTGGGGACTATATACATACGCAAGCGGAGGATATATCTCCCAACGCTTCAATGATTATCTTGCGTTGGGTGTCGCAGACGTGGACACATGTTGCACTTTGGACCACGGTATTCACTGATACCTTACGCTGATGTGCGGCAGTGACGATGTCCATTTCTCATGTTGCACGCTCCTTTGTATGTGATTTTGTTTGTGAGCAAAGACCATCTCCTCTGAACGGCATTCCGCTCGTTCCACCTTCCCTGTGTGAAACTCACTATGAACGCCAAGCTTTCCCCACAGCCCCGCATGCGAACGCGGGTGATGACACGGCGACTGAGTTCCGAGGTCCTTGAGAGCTCCAGCTCCAGCGTGAGTGGTTGCCGTCGGCACATCAATGGCTTCCGCCTGTCCTCAGCCGCTGGGCGGTCGTCTTCTTGCTCCTGTGACTCTCTTCCCTCATCATCCTCCGTGAGAGAGACACGAACATCCAGGGTGACAGTCTTGCCGCCGCCGCCGTCCCATCACTCCCCATCATGGCATCGATCAGAGTAGCTCCGTCCCGCGCTCAGCGAGCCATCAACCTCCTTCGTACTGTCAACTCGGCCTCAAGCAGCTGCCCCTGCCATTCCAACCCTCAGCACCACCACAATGCTCACCCTTCCCTTAATCCCTTTGCCGGCAACCGCCGACGCCTCGCCACCCCAATGGATGCGTCCCAGCAGAAAGAGTACGCCTTCGAAATGGCTGCGTCCAGCATTCGTTTTGGCCCAGGATGTACCAAAGAAGTCGGGATGGACTTCAAGAACTTGGGTGCAAAGAAAGTCATGGTAGTCACAGACGAGACTGTCAGGAAGCTCGATGCCATGAAGCAAGTCCAGGAGGGTCTGGACAGGGAAGGCATCCCGTTCGAGGTGTTCAGTAAGACCAGAGTAGAGCCCAAGGACTATTCCATTCGGGAGGCAATAGACTTTGCGAAGCCGTACGCACCAGACGCCTTCCTAGCAGTAGGTGGCGGCAGTGTCATCGATACCGCAAAGCTGATGAACCTGTACACGACCTGCCCCGACGCTGACTTCTTGGACTTTGTAAACGCGCCGCTCGGAAAGGGCCAGCCTATCACCGCGAAGTTGAAACCCTTGATCGCTGTACCAACCACAGCAGGAACCGGATCAGAGACGACCGGCACAGCCATCTTCGACCTGGTAGACAAAAAGGCGAAGACCGGCATTGCCCATAGGAATCTCAAGCCTACCTTGGGCATCTGCGATCCGATCAACACTCGAACAATGCCATCGGCGGTTCATGCCTCCTCCGGACTGGACGTCTTATGCCACGCCCTGGAATCGTGGACGGCAATCCCGTACAACGAGCGTACTCCTCGCCCCGACAACCCAATCAACCGTCCAGCCTACCAAGGAGCCAACCCCATTTCCGACATCTTCTCTCTGCAAGCACTTCGAAGCACAGTCCAGTACCTGCCAAGAGCAGTCAAGGACCCAGATGACTGGGAAGCCCAGAGCAACATGTTACTCGCCGCTACTCTCGCCGGTGTGGGTTTCGGTAACGCTGGTGTGCATCTCTGCCACGGCATGTCCTACCCCATCTCATCCCAGAACCCGGGCTACAAGCACGTCGGATACGACGTCACGCAGCCTATCATCCCCCACGGTGTCTCTGTCGCTGTGACTGCCCCCGCCGTGTTCAAGTACACCGGCGCCTCGAACCCCGAACGCCACTTGCAAGCCGCCGAGGCCTTTGGCGTCGACACATCCCGAGTGAAGAAGGAGAGCGCTGGTGAAGTCCTTTCAGAGGCCCTTGCTAATTTCCTCGTCAAGCTCGGCGACCAACCTCGCGGTTTGAAGGCTTTGGGCTTTGACAACAGCCATGTGGATATGTTAGTTGAAGGCACTATCCCGCAGAAGAGAGTGCTGATGCTCGCCCCGAACTTGGACGTCAGCGGAGGCCAGGAGGAGCGGGAGCAGCTGAGAGGGTTGTTTGAGGATGCTATGCAGTATTAGTCATGATTCTTCTTTCTGCGTCTATACTATGTAGCATTGTCTCGCTTGGAATAAGTCATGATTTTTTTTTTTTTTTTTTTTTTTGAAAGCATCGCGGATGATTTGTATCTTATCTGACCGGCAAGCTTGTATTGGATCTTACCATCGAGCCTTCTCACATCTCATCTAGCGACTTTGAGGAAGATTGAAGTTTCTACCTACAACTACATGCCCACGTGTATGTCCGCACTCGACCGCATCAGCATCTAGTGACCAGGATGGCCATCAGGGTGCTTTCACGCAAAAAACGTGAGTCAGCGACTCTCGTCATACCGTAGTTTGATCGATGATGTGACTGGACGTGACCGGTGGTGACTCTTGAGGTCTGTCCCCATGTGGACTCGCGGCCTGGCCAAGCATGTTCAAACCCGGGGAATTGCGATATATTCCGCAACACCCAATGTACTATTTAGACTTGCCATGTTCAGGCTGTTTGTCTAACTATGACCATGCAGACGCGGCAAGGCACGAGCTGCGCGTAAAAGGGCACTACTGCATCCGTGCCCCAGCGGAATGCACAAACTGGTAGGATTGACAGGAGAAAGGATTGATTGATAATGAACGAGGCAGCGATTAAGAGACAGGCTTTTGAGCCATTTTTGAACAGTCACTACCGCCTGGATGTTCTAATTCTCCGCCATCGAGTTGATCGACTGGCAGTCTCAAGCTACTCGGCTACTTTGGAGCCCACAAAAATAGGAAAACAGAAAATTTCTATGCTCTCTTTCGCAGCTAGAGCATGACAAGGGAAGCCTCCAGCACGCCATCGTTGCCAATGAGACTCCTTCGAACCTCCTCGTCGACTGCGCGGTCGACCCCAAGAATCATCAATGCCTCGTGTTCGCCATTTTCGTTTCCCCCGTTGGTTTGCATCGCACTGTCTACTTTCTTGAGACTGACGTCTTCCGCTGTCTCGATGGGCGCTACGGTCATAGACCTGATGTTTACTCCGGCTTTCCCGAGCCGACCTCCAACCACTCCGATCTTCCCGGGCTCGTCGTAATTGCGACAGATCAGCATGCTACCTTCAGGGATGAAGGAGGTGCTAAACCGACCGAGTCGGCCGATATAAGGCGTGTTGTTTGCGACGAAACCAGTGATGATTTGCTCATCGACCTTCTGCCGGCGTGCTGAGGACGTAGCAGTAGTGGTGAGAGCATCTGTTTTGCCTCGGCCTGCGGAAGGCGAACGAGGGTCAAGTCGAGCTTTCAGTGTTACAGATGCTGAGTAACCCTCCTGGTCAAGCTTGTCTCGGCTCCTCGATTCATTGACAAGGATTCCTCGCTCCTTCGCGACGAGTTCGGCGTTCACGATGTTGATATTCAGGGACTCGGTGCTGCTGATAGGTGACAAAAGCCCTTTGATCAGTGCCGCGAAAAGCGGCTTGGTGGTGTTGGCCGAAGCCAGTGTTCCTTCGTAGGTGACCTCAAAGTTCGTACGGAGGCGAGATGCTGCGTTCGCCGGCGAGAAATGTTGAGTGAACAGACTGCCCATTCTCTCCATGAGGGTGACGAAGGGCTGCAACGTTCTATATTCTTCCGGCAAGATGATGGGAGCGTTGACGGCGGAGCGAGGGAGCTGTCCAGAGAGGATGCTTAGCACCTGTGTGCATACATCGATGGAGACATTTTCTTGTGCTTCAACAGTGGATGCTCCCAAATGCGGCGTAGCAACAACTTTTGGATGTTCGCTGTGGCAAGCCGTTAGTGCGTGAGATTTTTGGCACAAGACGTTGGTGCACGTACATTAGCTTATGCGCTGAATCGCCGGCTTGCGGGGGCTCTGTAGTGAACACATCAATGCCAGCGCCAGCGATTACTCCTGATTCTAATGCGGAGAGGAGCGCAGATTCTTCCACGATGCCACCTCTTGCCACGTTCAATACGCAAGCTGTTGGCTTCATTTTCTTCAACTCCGAGATACCGATCATGCCCTTCGTCGAAGCAATCATTGGCGTGTGGATGGTCAAGAAATCCGTTTGACTGAAGAGCTCGTCCATACTCGGCACAAGCTCAACGTTGGCCGATGCTGCTAATGACGGGTTGGCGTAAGGGTCGTATGCCAGAAGATTCATGCCGAGACCGCCCGCCGCGCGAGCGACAGTCAACCCAACTACAACATTTAGCTTGCGTACGATGGTGAAGATCGCCAGCCATGCACACCTTTACCAAGGCCAATGACACCTAGAGTCTTGCCTTTGACCTCAACGCCAACCAATTTACTTCTCTCCCACTTGCCAGCCTTCAAGCTGGCAGATGCCTGTCCAACATTCCGCGCTACTGCCATGAGCAACGCTATGGTGTGCTCAGCGGCAGCGTTGATGTTGCCTTGTGGCGAGTTGACCACAATGATGCCGAGCTTTGTCGCTGCGTCTAAGTCAACGTTATCAACGCCAACACCAGCCCTGGCTACTACGCGTAGGCTCTTGCCAGCTGCCAAAAGATCTGCAGTGACTTTGGTCTCTGAGCGGACGATGAGAGCGTCGAAGTCGCCTATGATCGATTTGAGCTCCTCGGCGCTCATGCCTTTACGTTCGTGCACCTCGAGCGACTCCTGCAGAAGCCGCAAGCCGTCCGGAGACACCTTTTCAGGTATGAGTACCTTTGGACGGGGAACATGGCTAGTTGCCATGTCTGTTGCTATAAGCAAGTTTTGGGGAGTATCGATTTGGATCCGAGTAGAATAAGTAGCTCGAGACCGTTGTTTTTGCCAGAGTTTTCGAACTTCGTTTTGTGTGACTGACAAGATCTGAGTACCTGTAGCTTGCCACAGCTGTCAAATTCCAGTTGTATGTTGTGACAGGTACGATGAGGTACGGCAAAAGATCAAGGAACCCTCGTGACACCGTAGGCGCGTTACCCCGCGCCTCCGCTGCATGGCGCGGAGCTTGCAAGCTGTAAGCACTGCCGTGACAGCATCGGCCGTGCTTTGTTAAATGCTCCGTATATTCACCATTAGAAATAGTTATTGATACTCTCTTCGGGCATCTTGAAGCCCGTCTGGGCGAAGTCGGATGAGATAGCGGCAGCCATAGCATCTAATTTTCTGCGGTGCAGACCCAAGACGCTGCCAGCGGAGACAGCACTCCTGCTGCTTTCTGGCTTTGACAACACGGAAGTACCAAGAGTAGACTCTGCTCGCGAGGTGCTATGCAACTGCTCACCGTCTGGCCCCTCGGCAGTAGTTCGCGGTTCGAACGTCTTCTTTCGCGGTGGTACGCCGCCTTCCAGAACCAAGAGTAGATCAGGCTGTATACGCTGCACCAGGAAGTTTGAGCTTTCTAACTCTACAATAAGAGTATGTAAAGCATGCTTTGAGGAAGGTTCTTCTTGCTCGGGTGGACCATTGGATTCAAGATTAGCTGGTTGCTGATACTCCTGCCACGCTAGAGCGTAGGTGGCCACTTTTTTGCGTAGATCTTTGGGATCTGAAGGTCGTGTGCTTGCAAGCAGAGTTCCATTCGGTGTCATAATCCACCATCGTTTGCATAGCCGCTCATCGCTGTTGCGAGACAGCAGGTCGCTCAACGCTTTGGCATTGAGCATTTTAAGGGCAGTACCAAATCGAAAGGCAATGGACTGGAAAGGCGGAACTCGAGCCCAGCCCTCTCACTGCCTCTGCAGGTTGATGGCAGATATCCGTATCTTATCAGGTTAGGACAGGAATGCTGCAGCGTGTCTTCGAGCGAAAGTCGCGTTACAACTCAGTAAGGTTGATCTTTCGGCTGACCCCACTTCTTCAATATCTCATCAATCCTCAGACGCTCATTTTCTCCCTCAGTTGGACTTGCCGAGCAGCAGCAATGTTATCATCCGTGCTCAGGCGAGAAATCCCCTATACCGCGCGAAAGCGCGTATGGTACGCATTGGGCACCTGGGCAGTTTGATATCACTGGCTCGGCCCGCCAACGTCTGTGCGCTTCCGGTGAGAATGACGCTGATGACATCGCAACACTATGAACAACGCTTCTGGAAGTAAACATTCCGACTCGACACTCTACCTGACTTTCTCAAGTTGCAAGTCTGCCTCATCCAATTTGCGTTAGAAGTCCCAAACAGGGAATCATTGGACCATTTTTCGCGGCAGCACGCCAAGCAGGATGACGAACGCAGTACTTGCCGGTAGCACCGGTCTGATAGTCAGCCTCCTCTCCCTTACTCTGCACTAGAGCATCATAGGCTGAGACAAAGGTAGGGCCACAATATCCTTGATACCCTCTGCGACCTCCCGAATTTTGACGCAGTACATGCGTTCTCTCGGAAAGAATTGCCAGCGAAAGCTAAGCTCAACGCTCTTGTATCCTCGGATTCTTCAAACTGGCCAAGCGAGTTCCCAAAGAGCAGTCAATTGTTCATCTCTGCTTTGGGCACCACCAGAGGCAATGCTGGTGGCTTTGAGAACCAGAGAAAAATTGACTATGATCTGAACCTGGCTTTGGCTAAAGCAGCCAAGGAAGCTGGCACAAAGCACTATGTCTTGATCTCATCGGGTGGCGCAAACCCGAATTCACCTTTCGGATACCCAAAGATGAAGGGAGAGCTCGAGGAAGCGGTCAAAGCTCTAGACTTTGAACATTGTATCATCCTGCGCCCGGGTCTCATTGTCGGGGAGAGAAATGAGTCGAGGATGGCAGAAGGCGTCTTCCGAAAGATCGCATCTGCCGCGGGTTGCGTGAGCAATGGGCTCAAGGATTTCTGGGCTCAAGATGCAGATGTGATTGGAAGAGCGGCAGTCAAGGCAGGCATGAACTGTCTAGAGGGAAAAGAAGGGGAGAAATTCAGGGTTCTAGGGCAGAGTGATATCGTGAGAATGGGGAGGACTGAGTGGAAATAAGTAGTAGGGATCCTGGCATGGCTGTATGCGACCGCATGGATGGCTTGAGTCGTGTAAATGCGCTGTAATACGTGTGAAAGACGCGATGAGTGCCATTTCATTGTAAGGCTTGCGTTGCCAATCTATCGGACTGCGTGTGAGAACAAGCGATCCGTTTCCACGATGCTGAGCGAGAACGAGCTCGGTGGGTGAATGGTGCATCTGACCCCGGCCGGCTTTAGGAGGTAGCGCCTCAGGCATTCGCCCTCCCACTTCCAGCATCGACGTCCAACTCCGTCTTGTTGAGACACAACATGCACTGATCTTGACCACTTGAGTCCTTTGCCGTTTCAATTGCGTTTGCATTCAATTCACTTCCGCGTCACTCATCACGCACGAGCGTATTCACGACAGATATGAGGACATGATTCATCGCGGCAGAGGCAAAGACACTTCCTCTTCGAATCGGTAAGTACGCCTTCGACACCTGACACATGGGCGGCCTGCACAAGCCTCCCCGCCAGCAACGCCCGGCAACGCACGACGACCTTTGCACAGCTCGCCTTCCACGCCGGATCTTGCCTCGACGAAACATCGCTCAAGAGTACTGCGTGGAAGTGCTCAACACCCTTCTACCCGCTCACCCTCCACCCGCCGTCACTACCGCCTATCACCCAATCCTTAGCGAGAGCTTTACTTACAGATGTCCCAAAGGGTGACTCGCTCCTCTGCAGCGAGGGTTAACGCAGATACAAACATCTCACAAGGCTCGCCGGCAACGACTGCTACAGACGCAGGCTCGCCGCCGTCCACGACACGCCCACCGACCACCGCCGCTTCCCGCAAACGCAAGGCCGCTGTCGATTCACCGGCACAGAATCAAGCAGCTCGTAAACCCAGCAAACGAGCACGTGGGAGCAGGGCCGATCAGAGCGAGACGGAGACCACAGCTACGCCGGCGGATAATCGGAAGAGGAGCAAGAAGAAGGCATCTGCAGCTCCAGCGGATATGTCCAGTGTGGGACCCTCGTCCGGCAACTCCCCAGAAACGTCACCGCATCAAACGGCACGCGACTCCACAAGGAGGAAGAGCAGCAGGAGAAAGTCCAAAGAAGAGCAAAGTGGCAGTGCAGCCTCCGGCAGTAGAAGAAGCAAAAAGGGTGCCCAGAGAAAAGACCAGGACGATGTGCACATGAAGGACGTCGAAGAGAAGACCAAGGATGCTGACGATGACTCTTCCGACGAGGGCGAGGACGGTGAGGACGCTGGCGGCGGTGCAGACGATGGGTTTGATGCTGCCTCCAGGAGGTTTGCAGAGGAGGAACTTGATGAAATGGATAGAGGAGATGAAGATCCATTCATGAGCGGGTTCCTGGGACGCTTCGGTGGAGCTTCTGGACTATCAAGTAGTCTGCGAGCATTGAGCGGCATGATGGCTGGCACACACGGCCGTTTGAGGAACATTCTGGAGCAACTGCGCACAAAGGAAGACTCGTCAGTCCAGCTCATAGCATTACAAGAGCTTTCGGAGCTTTTGCTGGTATCTACCGAGGATAACTTGGCAGGGCATTTCCAACCGGATCAGTTTGTAAAGGAGCTTGTGGTACTGATGCAGCCAAACGAGCTTACTGGAGAGGAGAATCCGGAGATCATGCTCCTCGCCTGTCGGTGTCTTGCCAACCTGATGGAGGCTCTGCCACCAGCAACAGCCAGCGTTGTGTACGGCGGCGCAGTGCCAATTCTGTGCCAAAAGCTTCTCGAGATTCACTTCATCGACCTCGCCGAGCAAGCGCTCACCACTCTGGAAAAGATCTCCGTCGAATTCCCATCCTCAATCGTACGCGAAGGAGGCTTGACAGCGTGTCTGAGTTACCTAGACTTCTTTCCGACTGGCACCCAGCGGACGGCTGTCACCACTGCGGCCAATTGTTGTCGCAACATACCCGAGGACTCTTTCCCCACGGTCCGCGATGTCATGCCCATATTGCTCAACACGCTTTCCAGTAGCGACCAACGCGTTGTCGAGCAGGCCTCGCTGTGCGTTAGCCGTATTGTCGACAGTTTCAAATATCAAGAGACCAAGCTTGAAGAGCTCGTCAGTGCGGAGCTTTTAGGGGCCATCCTGCGCCTTCTTCTACCTGGTTCCACGAACATGATCAGTGCACACATCCACACCCAATTTTTGCGAGTGCTGTCCATCACAGCTCGCGCTTCGCCACGTCTCTCGGTCGACCTTCTGAAGATGAATGTCGTCGATACACTGTATCAGATTCTGACTGGCGTGTCCGCTCCATCAGGAGTCGACGACGCGGCAAGCAAGATCGACAAAAATGTCATCATGCAGGCTATAATCCGCACGCCCCGAGAACAGATCTACGAGACGCTGAATGTTATCTGCGAGATCTTGCCCTCCATCTCAAAAGAAGAGCATTTGATGTTCCTTGACGATCTGCAAGATGCAGGATATCCTCGCCTTCCCGGCATGAGTCATGTTTCCATGTCCACGCGTTCTAAAAAGACGCCAAATGACAAGAAGCTAGAATTGCTAAAGGAATGTCCGGAGCAGGTCAAGAGATTCGCCATCATCCTATTTCCGACGTTGATGCATGCCTTTACTTCTACAGTGAATCTCAGCGTTAGACAGAAAGTGCTGACTGCACAGCTCAAGATGTTGAGCAACCTGGAATCCAGCATTTTGGAAGAGTCTCTCAGAGGTGTCACATATGCGAGCCTGCTGGCCAGTATCTTGACCCAGCAGGAGAATGCAAGCTTGGTGACATTCGCACTGCAAGCTGCGGAGCTCCTGCTAAAGAGGCTAGAAGGCATTTACAGGCCACAAATCTATCGCGAGGGCGTGATGGCGGAAATTGCAAAGTTGGCCGAGAGACCACTGAAAGCCGACAACATGTCACAAAGGACAACTTCTCCAGAAGAGACCAAGCGTCCACATCCGAATATTGTTGAAGGTGAAGACTTGGAGTCCCCCGACAACGGCGACGGGGTTTCAGACCATATCGATGTCGACGTTGGCCCAGCTGGTGATGGTGAATCCGATCAAGGGGAAGAACATGATGACGAGGAACACCCTGCCGACGAGCTCGACGATCCAGAAGATGAGAGTGACGAGAATACTGAGCCTCCGTCGCCTGGCCAGCATCATGTCACGGATTTGCAAGACGTCATAACCCTGCGGGCCAAACGCTTTATGGAAGCTCACGGCAACGAAGGCACGCCCGAAATGCGCGCAAAGGCTACTCAGATACTCGATGATCTGCGAAACCTGGCCGACGATCTGAAGACCTGCTATAGCGGCGCCAAAAGTGATGGCGGGCCTGAGCTTTTCCAAAGGCTTGCGAAACACTTTGATGGGGACGCTCTTGAGAGTGTAACAAGTCACGAGCTGATGACTTCCGGCATCGTTGACGTCCTGCTCACGATCTTCAACGACTCCGATGAGAAAACTGCGACAGAGGCCAGATCGGACTTCTTAGAGGTGTTCATGGCAACAAGCAACAACTCGAAAGTCATGACGGGTACGGCTCAGTCGCCAGTCACGCCTTTCAGCGTCTTTGTTCTGAAGCTGCAAGACCTCCTCAGCCGCGCAGAGCATTTTGAAGTCATCACCGTTCACCAAAACGCCTTTGAGAGCAATCGCAGCAGTGCTGCATCCATGCTGGCGAAGCAGCTACGTCTAAAGCTGGTGGCTGATGACGATTCCGGAATACCGAGCCATTTCCGGAATATCATGGTCTCCATTCACGCGATTGCTACATTCAAGGCACTAGACGACTATCTGCGTCCGCGGATCAATCTGCATGAGAGGCCTCGAGTCGGACATCGTGACGGCTTGGGAAGTGCCATGGCGGCTTATGTCGCGGCAATGTCAGGGCGTTCGGAGAGGCCATCAGGTTCGCCTCAACCAACTCTTCCCACCCAAGGCTCCTCGTTGCCCACCAGAAACACGACCAAGTCAGCTACCAAGTCTTCACGCTCCGGACAAGCGGGTAAGGGCGACCAAAACAAGTCTGAGCAAGATGCGGCTCGTGTACGTAGGTCTTCACGGCGGCGCTCGTCCCAACAGTCTTCCTCTGTTGCACCACCAGCCCCTCCAGGTCTCCCTAGCGAGACTGCGCAGACCGAAGGCGGTGACAGCCAAGAGGGCCTAGAATGTGCGGATGAAGCGCAGATCGAAGACGAAGATGAGGATGGTGGGCTTGAAGACATGGAAGCAGATCTGGACGCGCTTGTTGACGATCTTGAAGAAGGAGGACTGGAGCGAGACGAGCATGATCCGGCTGCTGTCAATCTAGAAGCTGGGGATACCGGCAAAGTCACAGCAAGAACCGAAGACGGCGACAGAGTCAACACGCCATCCGGCTCTCAAGGTGCGCCGACACCGACGCAGAGAGATCGTATGTCCGCTTCTTCCCGCCTAGCTTTAGCACGGGAGATGCTGGGCACACCTACTTCATCCGCAAGACCAGGCGTGTCATATGCTTCTGCTCTGCAACAGACTCCTCAAGACTGGCACATTGAGTTCAGCGTTAACGACCAGCCCATCACCTCCGATACGACGATATATCGCGCGTGTCATTTCAATCAAACCAACGGGGACGATGTCTCTGCGCGCAACATTTGGGGCGCTACCCACACGATCAAATTCAAGCGTGTCGCTGGCCCACCGCCGGCCGACCAAAGCTCTCGATCATCTCAGTCTACTGGTGATGCGCATTCAGCATCTAAAGAGGCAGGGATGCCCCCAAGCCTTAACAAGCACCCTGTCACCTCAGGTATCCTTAGACTGATGAGCATCTTGCACGATCTTAACTCCAATCTGGACGATGTCCTTGCTGAGAACAAGGGTGCAGTGAAGTTGAACGCTGAGCCATTGTCACAATTCGTCAATACCAAGCTCACTGCTAAGCTTAACAGGCAGCTCGAGGAGCCGCTCATTGTGGCCAGTCAGTGCCTGCCTACTTGGAGCGAGGACCTTGCGCGCCTGTACCCTTTCCTTTTCCCCTTTGAGACACGGCACTTGTTCCTCCAGTCGACTTCTTTCGGGTATGCCAGGTCTATGACGCGCTGGCAGAACTCGCAGTCAGAGAACGACTCGCGCCGTCATCGCCATGACGAGCGTCCCTTCTTAGGAAGGCTGCAGCGCCAGAAAGTCCGCATTTCACGCAGTCGCATTCTAGAATCGGCTGTCAAGGTCATGGAGCTCTATGGTGGATCCCAGAGCATACTTGAAGTGGAATACTTCGAAGAAGTCGGGACAGGTCTAGGACCGACTCTGGAGTTCTACTCAACCGTGTCGAAGGAATTCGCAAAGAAGAAGACAAAGCTATGGCGCGAGAACGAGAGCTCTGAAAGCGGCGATTATGCCTTCGGGAAGCATGGTCTGTTCCCCGCACCGATGGACGAGAAGACTTCGAAGAACGAGAATGGGCAGAGGGTGCTCCACCTGTTTAAGATGCTAGGCAAGTTCGTGGCAAGATCCATGATCGATTCACGGATCATCGACATTTCGTTCAACCCTACCTTCTTCCGCATTGGCGATGGAGCGGCCACTGTCCCGCCATCGCTCGGGGCAGTGGCTGCAGTTGATCAAGATCTGGCACGCTCTCTGAAGATGCTGAAGAAGTATGCCAATGCCAAGCAGCGCATTGAGGATGATGACCGCCTTTCTGAGCCCGAGAAGCGGAACAGGCTGGATGAGATTCGCATCAACGATGCCAAAGTGGATGACCTGGGACTGGACTTTACCCTTCCCGGCTATCCTCACGTTGAGCTCCTGCCTGGCGGTGCTAACATCAATGTGACCATGGACAATGTCAACCAGTACATTCGCCTTGTCATTGAATTCA
The DNA here is from genome assembly GCA_022701445.1 of Hortaea sp. C3G1500-4. Lineage (NCBI taxonomy): Eukaryota > Fungi > Ascomycota > Dothideomycetes > Mycosphaerellales > Teratosphaeriaceae > Hortaea > Hortaea sp. C3G1500-4. The sequence goes on from JAJVDI010000015.1 coordinate 474,569, forward strand.
CACTCGGCACCGGTGTTCAGCGCCAAATCGACGCCTTCCGCTCAGGCTTCAGCCAAGTCTTCCCCTACGGCGCACTCAAAGCCTTCACGCCTGACGAGCTTGTCATGCTGTTCGGCCGCGTGCAGGAAGACTGGACTCTCGAGACGCTGATGGATTCTATCAAGGCCGATCACGGGTACAATCTCGACAGCAAGAGCGTAAAGAATCTGTTACAGGTCATGAGCGAATTTTCCGTGGGCGCGAAGAGGGACTTCTTGCAATTCGTCACGGGCAGTCCGAAGTTGCCAATCGGCGGTATGTTCTTAACTCCTTCTCAAGTGAGATCTGTAATGGTTTGCTGACATGTCGACAATAGGCTTCAAGGCTCTTACGCCGATGTTCACCGTCGTGTGCAAGCCGAGTGAGCCGCCGTACACCCCTGACGATTACCTACCAAGTGTCATGACTTGCGTCAATTACCTCAAGATGCCGGATTACAGTTCGCTCGATATACTAAGGGAGAAGGTGGGAGTCGCTATCAAGGAAGGCCAAGGGGCGTTCCATCTGTCATAAGATAGGCACTGGGATGGAAGTCGGAGGAAGACACTAATTATCAGAACCGCACGCAGCACTACGATGACTTGATGCATAGCCGTGGCGTTCGTTCGCACACTAATGATCCTCTCGCTCTGCAATGAGCGACTTGCTAAAGAGACATGGCGTTTACTGGGGGTTTCGAGGGAGGGACGGAGGGGAATGGAGCAAACGGCAAGAAGAATGTTCTTTTGGGCGCGGGGGGAAAGAAGACACGATGTTTGACATGATATGCCCCACGGCCTCATCAGCGAGGTTTTCAAGTAGCTTGCACAGATACCATATGGAACTCATTACTATTCGTTACTCTGGCCCATCCTTACACATGTCGGTGATGGTATCTCCACCGTAGCGTGAGACGCGCAAAGCAGATCTAGTCGCCTTTGCCATACCCTGGAGCTATGAGTTCCATGTTGCATGAGCGCTCTTATCGATGCTCGTTATCTGTGCCAAGAACTAGGATGAGATTCAATGGTTGGACCCTTGCTTCTTGCAGGTGATCGACCGGGTCCCGTCATTATCATGCCTCCCCTCTGGAATAAGGCAAGCCGCATGACCGTCATGCAGCCACCCACGTATACATCTGCTCCCCATCCAACGACCTGTCTACTATGTGAGGGAGGCGAAGTATTTCTTGCTCATTTTCTTCTTTATCAGATCTGGAGAAGATAGCGGCGCAAAAAGAAAAAGATGCGATAGGGACCATTGTAGCGCCGGACTAAGTGGGCTGGGGCGATGTCGGCGACGAAGCCAATTGGCAGAGCGTCATGGACGATGCTCGGGCAAAAGAAACACGGCTGCACCTGTTCGCCGAGCACTTGGAAGAAGTTCACGGTTTTAAAGAAACAACGGCCACCCGTGGAAGTGAGTCAAGGTTTTTCTTTTTAGTGGTTGTCTTTGGTAAGCATCACAAGCGGTCTTAGTGAATCTGTTTGATTGACGAGTGGCAAAAAGGGAAGAAACGTTCATACTCTCCACCAACAGCGTTCAAACGGTGTGGTCGTGACTGGACCTGGACGATCCCGATTAAACGATTCACCTCATATCAGAACCCCCACGATGCCTCTCCAAGGACCGAATGGAGCGTCCCTCCCGCTCCCAGACTTCGTCGAGAAACGCCTCTTCTCTTCCGCCCCGCAACAAAAGAGCTTGACGATCGACAACATCAACCAGAATGTGCGCAAGGCCAAGTACGCCGTCCGTGGCGAACTGGCTGTCAAGAGCGAGGAATACCGCGCGAAGCTCCAGAAGGGCGAGGGCAAGGACTTGCCGTTTGACTCCGTCATCAGCGCCAACATTGGCAACCCCCAGCAGCTCGACCAGAAGCCCATCACCTTCTTCAGACAGGTTGCGAGTATCATGGAGAACCCAGAGCTCCTGGAGAAGGAGGCAGTGCTGAGCAAGGAGCTCGGATATCAGAAGGACGTTTTCGAGCGCGCGAGGAAGCTCCTGGCCGATGTGAAATCCGTCGGCGCATATTCGCAGTCCCAGGGCGCCCCGGGCATCAGGCAAAGCGTTGCAGACTTCATCGAGAGGCGAGATGGGTACTCTGCAGACCCGGCGCACATCTACCTTTCCGCTGGTGCAAGCTCTGGCGTCAACACTCTGATGAACATCATCTGCGCAACGCCACAGACGGGTGTCCTGGTCCCCATCCCGCAGTACCCGCTTTACACCGCGACCTTGAGCGTGCTGAACGCCCACTGTGTACCGTACTACCTGAACGAGGAGAACAACTGGAGCACCAACATCGATGGGATCCGCACGGCGTTGAAGGATGCTCAGAAGAAGGGGATCGACGTCAAGGCCGTCGTCGTTATCAACCCGGGTAACCCGACCGGTGCGTCGCTTCAGGCGCAGGATATCCACAGTGTGTTGGAGCTGGCCGCGGAGGAGAAGCTGGTCTGTATTGCGGACGAGGTGTATCAGACCAACGTGTTTGAGGGCGAGTTCCACTCTTTCAAGAAGGGACTGAGGGACCTGCAGAGGAGCGATAAGAACAAGAGCGGCAAGTTCGATAACCTTGAGCTGGCGTCTCTGCACTCAATTTCGAAGGGTATGGTTGGCGAGTGCGGGCACCGAGGAGGGTACTATGAGATGGTTGGGTTCGACCCTGAGGTATGTTCGAGTCGTCTTTCCCCCCATCACTTCATCCTTTTGTTCAATTAACTAACTTTGCTCGATAACAGGTCGTCGCGCAAATCTACAAGTTCGTCTCCATCATGCTCTGCGCGCCCGTCATCGGCCAATGCATGGTCGAGGTCATGGTCAACCCGCCCCAACCCGGCAGCCCCTCCTACCCGCTCTACAAGAAGGAATACAACCACATCTTCAATAGCCTCTACTCGCGCGCCAACGCCCTCTACGAGGCTTTCAAGGAAATGGAAGGTGTCTCCTGCCAGTCCCCGCAAGGCTCCATGTACCTGTTCCCGACCATCACTCTGCCCCCCAAGGCGGTCGAGACGGCTAAGAAGGCCGGCAAGGCTCCAGATGAGTACTACTGCCTTCGCTTGCTCGATGCGACGGGTATTTGCATCGTGCCTGGTGCTGGATTCGGTCAAAAGGAGGGCACTTTGCACTTTAGGACTACTTTCCTTGCACCGGGCACGGAATGGGTAGGCCGGATTACCAAGTTCCACAAGGAATTCATGGACGAGTTTAGATAAGCTCGTCATTGCTACATGAGCATATGAGATTGAGAAGGCATGGCATTGATTGTCAGCGTGGGCCATGGGGGGGGTGGGGGGGAAGGGAATGTTTCGATTAGCGGGCGCTCCGGTTGGGAGGGTTTATATATTTGCACACTTCACTCAGATAACTGGGTTGGCTGCATCCTTGAGAGGGCGGCGGCCAGATGAATGATAACTTGCTTCAGCATTTTCATGACTCATTCAGTGTCCTCGGTATTATCTCACTTCAAGTATATTCCAAGGTCCTTTTTCAGAATTGATCAAAAAACAAGAAATCCGTCGTTTTCCTACGCTTTCGCCTTGAGCCTAACTTTAAGATCGCCTTGCATGCCCACAACCTGGTTGCCCGCGTAATTGTCCTTCAGGCCTGGGAAGTTCTCACTCCCACGACCTGCGCTGGTATAGCGACCTCCTTTCTCGTGCACGAATTCAACAAACGTCACGTCCAAGTTCAGAAGCAGCGTCGCGACTGATCCGAGCACTTCTTGCTTCGCGAAGATACGACCGGGACCTATTTAGTTTGTAGTCGATGGGTGTCAGCTGCCACAGAAACTCGGCATCGATGGGTCTGCGGTTCGCTCTCAGGAGACTTACACATATAATGTCCGCCGCCGAAGGGGAAATACGATCCGGCAGATCGGCTGGTGTTGTAGCTTAGCTTGCCCGTCTCCGGGTCTTGGGCGAGGAAGCGTTCAGGATCGAAGTCATCCGGGCGCGCGAACGTGTCTGGGTCCCGGTGCGTCATCCATGAAGGCGCCATCACATGCTCCCCCTGACGGACGTGGTGTTGTCCGGCGAGCGTCACGCTGCTGTCGACCTGCCGGACGATGAGCAGGTCGACGTAGAGCCGGAGGGTTTCGTGGAAGGCGGAGTTGAGGAGTGGGAGCTTTGTGAGTGCGGGGACGTCTACGGACCCGTCTGGTCTCTGTGCGCTCTTCAGCTCTTCCATGATACGGGGGAGGAGGTCGGGGGGACTGGTGGGTGAGAGGAGATGTGCTAGCAGCCACCCCGTTGCAGGGGTAGCGTTGGATAGGATGCCGGCGAGGAAGACCAGATCACATCCTGCCTGACCTTGGGTCGATAGGCCTTGCTGGTGATAATACTCGTGGCGTTTACGAACGACGCGAGCGCCGAACCAGGGTTCCCAGTCTGCATCACCGTCCGAGCCATTCTTGTAGCCTTCCTCGAGGAAAGCGGTCAATTTCTTGATGTTGAAATCCCTTGCCTTATACGCATGTCCAATCATGAATCGCGGCACTCCGAAGAGCAAGCCTAGCATGTTGTCCTCCCAGACTTTATAGTCTTTGTCGAAATCGGGGAACATTTCAAGGAGTTTGGTGCCGTACAGCGAGGTTGTCGAAGCGTGGAAGATCCGCTGCCATAGCCACTCATATAAGTTGACTTCCGCGCCAGCCTTGAGCTCTGAATCGTTTTGAAGCTCTTGGACGAAACATTCCATGAATTTGACCGTGAGCGAATTGACAGCAGAGGCGCTCAGCAAGTGCTCAGTGTGGATCTTGGCCGTTGATAGCTTGCCTTTCGGATCCAGATCGGCAGGGAAGGCTTTCTTTGCATCTTCCTTTGACATCCCAAGGGCATTGATGCCGAGTTGCTGATCCAGACCGGAACGTGAAAGCTGTCTGGACTTGAAGGTTGCAGTGATACCCTCTACGGAGTAAATGAAGTTCGTCCGTGTTCCAGCAAGCAAGATTGAGAATGCCTCTTGATTGTACCGCCTTGACTGTGTTCGAAGCCATGACCAGAAATGACCGATCTTCTGGCTGGAGAAGTCGATTGCTGAGCCCAAACCTGGAATTACGTATGGTATCAAGGGCGGTCGGGTTGGACTTTTCTCGGAAGCCTGAGTGCGGCTAGTAATTCCTAAATGGAAGCTGATGAGCGAAGTGATGTAGGTGTACGCTAGGGCAAGGACCACTGTAAGTATGGCGCCTGAAATCAGGGCCGACGGGCCCAGAGTCTTAAGCTCATGGCCGAGAATCATTCTGGACAATGTCAACAGCGCTTTGGAATTAATGCAGCTGTACCACGCGGTGCTCTAACAACAAGCAGACACCTTGAACGTAAATAAGGGAAATATGGTAGTATTGAGTCACGATGTCGAAAGCAAGAAATCGGGATTATTGGAAGAAGTTGTCTACTTGCCTATTTGCATTCGATATCTCTGTTCTTAACATCCTGATTAAACGTGCGGAGAGGGCGTGTCCGGAAGTCTATGACAGCAATGGACAAGGTTGAACGGACCGTAGTGCACCGTAGTGGGTCATTGTATGCATGCCAATGGGTACGCCTCCGACCGTGGAAACAGATCCGGCATAAGACATGTGAGTTGGTCGGCTCTGGAACGAATGAGTGTTGAGATTGCACATCGATTTGGCTTCGATTTCGTGAGCCATTAATAAGTCCTTGCTGCAAAGGGAGGGATGAAGCTGGAATTTCGTTGGCTTGCGCCGGAAATGATCCGTCACGCGAACTGCCTCTTACTCCAGGTGCATGAACACATACGTACAGTGTGCCGATCAACTTCAAGAAGCGAGAAGATATGATGTGGTACAAATACCAAGCCGAAAAGCAGTGATTCGAGTACATATTCGTTATAAAGCATCCTAGACACCATCCAACGCCAAACAGTAATCAAATCGCTTAGAACGCTTCGAAGCTATCACGAATTCAACACTTTGGTCTTCATCCATTCACTCGTGCCGACCCCCAAATTAAGTCCGTTCCTTGCCCACCACCTGCGGACTTCCATGCCACGCTCGCCTTCATCGCCATCCTCCAGCGCCTCTTCGACGTCGCAAGTCTTGTATTCGACTTTAAGCCCGGAGCGCTTCCACCATTCGAGCACGCGAACATTGCCATTCTTCGTTGCGCCGACTAGGACCTGGTTGTCGAAGATCATCTTGCTGCCCTTAAGCTCGTGCCACAGTTGCAGAATATCAGTGTGGCCGTGCGTCGAAGCTAGCTTTGCCACTGTATCCTCATGAGGGAAGGGTATGCCAGACTGACACCACCATCTGACGATCTCCGTATGCCCGTTTTGAGTAGCATAACAGATGGACTTGCCCGGTTTCAAGCGGACCTTGCTTGAATCCACAGAGACGGACATGTCGTCGACGGTAGTACTTTGCTGTTTCCACCACTCTAGCACAGGCAGATGCCCCTGTGCCGACGCCTGCTCGAGGGCGGCTTCGGTAAACTTCAGCGGGAGCGCTGAATGCTGCCACCATTCCAGCACGTTTACAAAGCCAGCTCGTGAGGCGCCGTCGAGGGCTTCGGTGTTGTACTCCTTGGTGAGGAAAGATGGAGAGGTGCGCCAGAACTCGAGAATCTCGGTACGTCCAAAGACCGAGCTGGCTTTGTCGGGTAGGAAGGTGTGTCCGAACGTTGCCCAGAAGAGGTCTTTGTGGTTGGCTTCAAGGTGCGCGAGGAGCGGAGTCATTGCGAAGCGCATGATGAGCTTGATGCACAGCTTGCTCAGCCAGCGAGGTACACTGTGCGAAGCTATGAAGGCCTCTACGTCTTTCAAGTCGCCACGCAATATGGTGAGTTCCAGAGCCTCCATATAACCTCGTGGCCCTTGCGGGCTGGTGTGAGATGTCCAGTCTGCCGGTGGGGGGAGGTTGGTGTAAATGTGCAAAGTCTGAGCAAGCTCCCAGTCGCCTGTGAAGTCGAAGATGATGGTCCAAAGCTCAGGAGGCAGCCGGCTAGTCGACTGCCTCGAGCCATCCTTTCCCGACTCGGCTGTGTATCCGACGGTGCGGGCTGTAGGCGACACGTCCATGTCCTGGCCAATGTTCATGAGGTCGACTTGATTCCGTACCGCATCTACGAGTTCATCTGTCGTCTCCCAGCTTGCGACCTTCTTTTTGCCTTCTTCAAAGCTCCATAAGATGGGCTGCAGTACTTGTATCCAGTTCCACTTCCTCCGGATCTTCGTCAATTGCTTCTTTGTCATAGGATTTTCCCACATCAGACTGCTCATGCCCGGTATCATGAGTATCTTTTTGCTGACGTTCCAGCTTCGTAGTGTCTCGGTGAGCAAGTCGTCCGTGTGACCGTGCAGCATTTTCGACAAGCTATTCGCATCCATAGGCGCCAGTACGAGCAAATCTGCCCACTCTGAAAGTTCCGCCGCCTCCTGTTCCACATCTTCACTTCCAACCCGACTTCCCTTTGCAGTGTTTGAATAGGTCAACCCATAACTCGACGCCTCGATGACATCTTGGCCTCGAAAGCCAGTGTCCAGAATGGATCTTATCGACACGCTCGGCAACGCAGCGAGATGGGGCAGTAGCTCCTCAACTATCTTGGGATAGATACAGCCTGTCGACGCGAACACAACGTTGAGTTCTCTTGGTCTCGGTGCACTGTTCGCATCCATCTCAGGCACGTCTATCCGAAGGTTTCTGTCTCGGGAGCAGCTAGCGCTCGCCGTTCGAGGTGGCGACTCATGTGTCAGCGAAGACATCAGTAGCAAGTGTCGGTCGTTTGTCTTCGCACAAATGTTATTGCATGGTCAAAGCCTTAGAGACAAGTCTCAGGTGGAACAGAGCGGTAAAGATGAGGCACAGGTTATCGGCGGCTTTGTTGTTCAGGGCTCGTGACAGCCAATCATACTTCCGTCACTCACGGTTGGGCTTCCGAGTCGGAAAGGGCCGAACAGCAAAACATTTCTGCTGGAGTTGGTAGAAGACGCAAGCGTCGCCACGACCATATCAAATACGGTGTATGTGAGGAATTACATTTGCCACAACCACCTTGGCAAGTCGCTACGCCGAGAAGGTTATGCAGAATCGATGCTATCCGACTTCTCGAGAAGACTCATCGATCGCCACCTATCGCTAGCACGTGCGGACGATACACTTCGGGAAGGCAAGCAGATAAGGTAACACGCGACGATATCCGTTCAACGCCACACCAGAATCTTCTTGGTACCACAGTACGGCGCTGCATTGAGGCAACTTCACGATGGCTTACGACCTAGGGCTCTTGGGAGGTTCTCGTCAGCCTACTTAGATCTAAAACCCCTTTTCTTTCCTTCTCCTTTGCAGATATCTGTTGTGCTGTCAACACTATTGCAGCGCCTAGTATGCAGTGAGACTGTCTTCTCGTCGCGACAACCATACACCACGTATCATGCTTGCTTTGCCATGCTTCGGCGCGCATTGCCCAACACGCAGGGCCTTGCGTTTTGTCCTTCTGGTTTGTACAGCAAAAGTGTTGTCACTGCTCTGTCTCGCGATGCGCGTCTCTCTCGAGTTGGGCCTTTGGACTTCATGCATAAAAATTGTACAACTGGTCGTCTACTGGCAATGGAATCATCTCAAAAATATTAATGCTAGCGTGCACCGAGACGAGACATCTTAACGCTGGACGGGCTATGAGCCGACCAACACCCACCGTCGCGGCGGTCGGATCTCGTACGTACTGATGAGGCAGCTGTGGGGCAAGCAAACGTTCAATCTTGAACGTTCTAAGGTTCGTAGAACAATCCAGCGCACAGCCACATTTAGGTCTACGGAGCGGACCCTGCAGCCCTTGAGAGCCACACCCCTTTAACCATGATCTCACGTTTGCATCATTCATGATTGCACCGAAATTTCATCTACGTCTACACAACGTGTAAAGATGACAAGGGTTCCGCAGCTGGACGAATGTGCAGCTCCGAGGGCGCAACCAGACGAGCTTGAAACATGTTGTTCAGGTCTGCTACAGTGCAGTGGCCGCGACAAGGCCTGGGGCTGGTGGTGTGGAGGCGGAGTGGTGTCTGGTGAACCATGCCACGGCTGCCATCGAGCGATCTATGTAGATCATCCCACCCAAGCGCGCGGGCTTGCGGGAAACCGGCGTCTCTTGACGATACTGCAAGCAGGTTTCTCTTCCGTGTAAATGAGACAGCAGGCTATACACAGCGTAATTTGATCGTCGTGACAGCGTTCGAGTAGATGAGGCAGAACCCGGGTTCCAACGTTGGCAGGGCTATATTGACGAGCAATTGAACATTGCATCGCATGGCGTAATCTATCGGAACAAGGGCTTGCCCTGCTGCTCGGCGGTCGGGAGCAGAAGCACTGGAGACCGGAGGCAAACCTTATTTGACTAGTACGGGAATCTCGTGGGAACTGGAACCTTCACACTCCCATCTTCTTTCGTTGCTGTTGAACAGGTCTTTGTCTTTTCCTTTTCGCAATAATATAGGGCCGAGGGGCTTTGTGTGGCAGGGGACTTGGAAGCCCGGCATCTTGCCGTGTCATACAATCCAGAGTCGCATCGCGAACGCATCGGCCGAAACCTGGAATCCGCCCCAGAACCGCTTTTGCCACATCATCTCGCCGATCGACGAAGCTACGTCTTCCTGCGCCATTAACATAGCGCTCTCGGCGGGCAACACGCACAGGGCTCGAGGGCTCAAGGACGGTACTTTCTGGACCCATACTGGCATATCGCCGGCTCTTAGGTCGGCAAGCCAGTACGAGTCTTGATACGGTCATTGTGGACGCATTGTCGTGCAGCAAGAGAGGGCAAGGGGCATAAACTGTATGCGACTCATGGTGCACTAGGTGTCTAGTATCCCTACATTGGGGTCGAGGCTTGAGCTATACGACCCGCTGCGGGCGTGGGATCAAACAACCTGGGCGAAGAACTGCGGACGAGACGCTTTAGGGTGCGGCAATGTCCGCGGAGCAAGAGCATGACAAAGGGAGCTCAGAAAACAGCAGCGCGAATGCGCAGCCCGTTTCGCGCAGCCCGACAGCATCGACCTCTGCCGAACAGCACAACGATTTCGACTCGTCCACGTCACCTGTGAGGCAGAAACCCAATCTTTCCAGCATCCCTCCTCCGGACGTAGACTTCCGCGAGCAGGCAAAATCGCCGATTGCGCTCGAAAACCAGCTCAGCCCTCAGGCCCAAGACCGTGTCTTTCCGATCCGGTCTGTAGTGGGGATTGAGCCAACAGCCACTCCCTCAGGGAGAGATCATCGACATGACGGTTACTTTCGGACGCCTGGCCAAGCACGTAGAACGTCTGCAAGTGGTCGACCACAGAATCTATCAGACAACCCGCTGGCGAGGAGCCGACAGGCAAGTGCTGAGCGAAGCCGCCCTACCTCGCCACCCGCCGGCCCAACTGCCATGCCAGGACATACGGTGAGCGGATCGGGCTCAACTTCAACACAGGCCGCTCACGCGGCGAACCCATCACAGTCGTCGACCAAGGACGACAGAAACCCCATGTATTTGCAGAACATCATGCAAGAAACGGACGGGGACAGTACTAAATCTGGCACAGTAAGCGAGCGATATCCATTGGATAGTGCTGGCAGCAATAAGAGCATCCGGAGCGCGAAAGATGAGACTGGAGGGCTTGTTACGGCGCGCTTCAAGCACATTGTCACTGAAGGAGGACATGCTATTGTTACTGGCAGAGATGGCGAAACGTTGCAGCGTTGTGAGGATGAGCCAATCCATATCCCGGGCGCCGTACAGGGCTTCGGTTTACTCATTGCGTTGGAAGAAGAGAGCGAGGGTAGACTGATTGTGAGGGTAGTCAGTGAAAACTCGAAGAGACTCATTGGCTACACGCCAAAACAACTTTTTGCCTTGGAATCTTTCACAGACATCTTAAGCGAGGAACAGGCTGATAATGTGCTGGATCATGTCGACTTCATTCGGGACGAGGATGCAGACGTGAAGGCGAACGGGCCAGAGGTTTTCACAATGAGCGTACGGACGCCACAGCGAAAGAGTCAGAAAATGTGGTGTGCTATGCACATCAACGAAGCTCACCCGAACCTAATCATATGCGAATTCGAACTAGAAGACGACCCTGTGAATCCTCTGGTGCCACCGAATGATGCAACGCCTGAACCGGCGGAAGACACACTGAATTCGCAGCCAACCGAGCAAGAGTACGCAGAGAGTACGCACAACGCCAGCAAGCCTTTACGAGTATTACGAAGCGCACGAAAACGGAAAGGGGAAGCCGCAGCGATGGAGGTGTTCAACATTATGTCTCAAGTGCAAGAGCAACTAGCGGCGGCTCCAAATCTGGAGGTTTTCCTCAAAATCTTGGTCGGTGTTATCAAGGAATTGACTGGTTTCCATCGAGTGATGATCTATCAATTCGACCAAGCCTGGAATGGGCGGGTGGTTACTGAGCTGGTAGACCCCAGAGCAACCAAAGATCTGTACAAGGGGCTAAATTTCCCAGCCTCCGACATACCGAAGCAGGCGCGAGATCTTTACAAGATCAACAAGGTACGAATGCTCTACGACCGAGATCAGGAGACCGCGAGATTAGTATGCCGGACAGTCGAAGATTTGGAGACACCGCTGGACCTGACTTACTCCTATTTGCGGGCAATGTCACCGATTCACATCAAATATTTGGGCAACATGGCTGTTCGAAGCAGCATGTCGGTCTCAATCAACGCTTTTGATGAGCTTTGGGGTCTTATCTCATGCCACAGCTACGGGTCTAAGGGTATGCGCGTTAGCTTTCCCATCCGGAAGATGTGTCGGCTTGTAGGCGACTCAGCTAGTAGGAATATCGAGCGACTCTCTTATGCATCTCGGCTCCAGGCGCGAAAGCTTATCAACACAGTGCCTTCGCAGAACAATCCCTCCGGTTATATTATCGCGAGCTCCGAGGACCTGCTCAAATTGTTTGACGCTGATTTTGGCCTCCTGAGCATACGAGATGAGACGAAAATCCTTGGTAATCTAGAGCAGAGCCAGGAGGCGCTAGCTATGCTGGAGTACCTCCGAATGCGGCAGTTTCAGAGCGTCATGACTTCGATGGATATCAAAGATGACTTCCCAGATTTGCGATACCCACCTGGATTCACCCATTTAGCCGGCCTACTTCTTGTGCCGCTGAGTACTGGCGGTCAGGATTTTATCGTCTTCTTTCGAAAAGGACAATTACGAGAGGTGAAATGGGCCGGGAACCCCTACGAGAAATTCATCAAGGAAGGTACTGAAGGCTACCTTGAGCCTCGCAAGTCGTTCAAGACGTGGAGTGAGACTGTCGTAGGGAAGTGCCGAGAATGGACGGAAGAAGAGATCGAAACAGCTGCTGTTCTCTGCTTGGTGTATGGCAAATTCATCGAGGTATGGCGACAAAAGGAGGCGGCGCTCCAGAACTCCCAACTCACGCGGCTCCTCCTCGCAAACTCGGCTCACGAAGTGCGGACCCCACTAAATGCCATCATCAACTACCTCGAAATCGCACTTGAAGGCTCTCTGGACCAAGAAACTCGCGACAACCTTGCCAAATCGCATTCAGCATCAAAGTCACTCATCTACGTCATCAACGATCTGTTAGATCTGACGAAGACGGAGGAAGGAGGCGACTTGACCAAGGACGAGATATTTGATCTCAGGGCTACCTTGGTTGAAGCTACCGACATGTTCAAAGGCGACGCTCGGCGAAAAAACCTTACTTACGAGATTACCGACTGTCCTGGTTTGCCCTCTCAGGTCATTGGAGATCAACGGCGAGTGCGACAGGCAATTAGTAACATCACTGCGAATGCAATCCAGAATACAACAGATGGTGGTATTAAGGTGGAGATGTATCTCGCCAGCCGAGACGAGATGGGGTGCGAAGTGGAGATTTCAATAACGGACACCGGGGTGGGAATGAATGCACGCAAGCTCGACGCACTATTCCGTGAGCTGGAACAAGTGCAGAGCGAGTCCAGCGGAAGTCTCAACGATGCCATGCTTACCGACCCGAAGAGTCTACCGGAGTCATCTTCGAAAGATGAGGGGCGTACGCTTGGATTGGGTCTCGCCGTAGTTGCCCGAATTATCCGAAACATGAACGGCCAGCTACGACTGAAGTCAGAAGAGGGAAAGGGCAGTCGATTCGTTATTCAATTCCCATTCGAGCTGCCTGACACCGAGCCTAAGCAGCACGCCATCGAGGCCGGCTCGAATACTGAATCTACCACCGGCAGCGCTACCCCTCAAGGCGAGCTCCCTGCGACCGATCCCTCTACACCATCCAACCAGGTCCCTGGGGAGGTCACGTTGATAAAGCGCGATGAGAGAAGGGCGTCAACTGATAAAAGCATGAGTATGCATTCATCACTGTCCAGAAAGAGCAGCGGAGGTAGCTTAGGCAGTCGGGGTAGCCGAAGAAGCTACGCCAGCCTGAAGTCGCAACACAGCAACCTCAGCAAGGCGTCAGCTGCTAGCAGAGGAAGCGAAGCTGACAGGCTGATCGACGCCATTCAGCAACCTCACAACGTCCGATCCATTAGCTCATCAAGGCGCCCTGGCAGTTCCGGCGGGCCTTCTACACCCCAGTCTCGGCCTCCGCTTGACAAGCGGCACACGACGGCTGTTGCCTCTCCATCATACAATAAACAAACACGTCCTCGCACTAAGAGCGTGGAAACGAGGTCTGTTCAGGATCACCAGTTGGTGGAGGGAAGGCGGGGGAGTAAACCCGGCGAATTGAACATCGAGGGCCAGGGTCAGCCTATCCGCCCTGTCCGAATGCCTGATGATGCTGTTTCTTCCCCTGCTGGCAACGATTCGCCGAAAGCGCCGTTGAACATCTCTGCGCCGGCCGAGGAGTTGCCTCACTCTGATCATTCTCGAGTGCCAGAGAAGACCGAAGACCCTCCGAAGGCGGATCATATGCGTGTCCTTGTAGCCGAAGATGACCCTGTCAACAGTCGAATCATCCAAAAGCGGCTGCAGAAGCTTGGACACGAAGTATTCCTGACTGTAAATGGCGAAGAGTGCGCAAGCACTTACGGAGACAAGAGCGGCTTCTTTGATATCATACTCATGGACATGCAGGTAAGGAGACTCTGTTATTGTGAACCAAACCTCTCGGCTAACCTCGTTGCAGATGCCAATTGTAGACGGTCTTACGTCGGCAAAGATGATTCGATCTTATGAGAAATCTCATCCGGAGCATCTACTGTCCACACGAGCTACCTTAAATGGCAGAGTACCTATCATCGCTGTTTCAGCGTCACTCATTGAGAGAGAACGACAAATATACATTGATGCCGGCTTCGATGGTTGGATATTGAAACCAATCGCTTTCCAGCGCCTGAGCGAAATTATGTTGGGCATTGTAGATAAGCAAGTGCGACGCAACAACCTTTACAGCACCGGAAAATGGGAATCCGGAGGCTGGTTTGTGGAAGGACAGCCGAATGTGTTCTCGGCCGATACCAAACCGAGCCAGGAGCCGCCCACCAGCGCACTGGGGCACGAGGCGGACAGTGATGCAGTCAAGGTCGCGGCAGCGACAGACGACCCGGGAGTCAAAGAAGAAGGAGAAAGTGAGCAGACACAAGAGCAACAGCGTCTGCTTGAAGAGCAGGAGAAGAAAGCACAGGAAGAGCCGCCAGCCTCAGACTTACCACCTGCAGAAGCAAGCTAGAGGAGATGCGCAGCCTGGCGCTGCGTCATTCTAGCTTCACGACGTTCACAACAAATGAGATATGGAGTTTGGTTGGGTTTGAAGATGGAAGGCAGCGCATGAAACTGCACAGCCACTTTTGTTTATGAGAAGTTTTCTCGGCGAGTGGGAAAGGGATCCATTTTGCCCCAGGTCCGAGCGAGTCACGATGTGCATGGTGTTGATGTTTTGAATTGCTTCGCCGCTCATGGGCTTCTGAGCGATAGACTAGGATTGGGGACATTCTGCATTGCATCCCGACTTTCCCGTCGGGGCGACTCTAAATCAGTGACCGGGCGAGGTCTAATTTCAGCGCCTGAGATGTTCAGATTTCTGAAGTAGTGCTAAAATCCGCCGACAATCAAGAGCAAATGATGAAAGACAGTGATCTTGCCGGTTCGATCAAGTGATTTTCCCTTGAGGTTCGCAATTCACAATTCGGAATTATAGGCCCGACGTGACGCGTACGTTCGGACAAGAATAAGATTCATAATCTAGATCGCAGCCTAAAGGTACTGCAGCATTTCGTTGGTTCATGGTTGTCGTATAAAGTAGGGGCAATGTTGTGGTCCACCATGCTCTGTAGGCTCCAATGTGCAGTACTGTGTCCAGCGGGCCTTCCCGGTGTTCTCAGCCATTGGATGGTTCCGATTCGCCGAGTCGCGGCTTGGTCATCCAGCCAACGTCAACAGTCGGGTCTGCTTCAACAACGCCCTACCTACCTACCTCCCTCCGGGCCTCGTATCAATTTCCTGGGGAGCGCGAGCATGCGTTCCATTGAAGCAGTTCCATACGTAGTGCAATGGAGGCAGATTGGAGCGAGACCGCCAGGTTGACTCTTCCTGGACCCTCCCCCAACGCGCCCAGTACCCCGATCACAGCGTTCGCGTTCGACACGGCACAGGAGCTGTTGTGGACCGGAAACGAGTATGTGAGTGAATCCATTGTTTCTTTTCTTTATTCACGCCCCAGATGCTTCTTGAGGTTCAAACAAGAGTGTGAAACCATAAGAGCCAGAATCACCCTTCTCTGACCTCGAAGTAGGGGCGTGTGACGTCGTTCTATGGAGCAGAGCTGCAGAAGTACACGTCTTTCCATGGCCATGCTAGCAGCTCGTCTCGGTCGGCGCCTGGAAATGCGCCGGTCAAACAGTTTCTGTTTTGCGACAAAGGTGTCATTTCCGTCTCGCCGCGCAGCGTGCATTGTGCCAGCCGGAAGGGGCTTACGCAATGGCATCTTGCCTTACCAGACATGCTCGATCTACGATGCATGAGCTTTACCGGGAGGGGGACAGAAGAATTAGTCGTCGGCGGTTGCCAACCTCATCTGTATCGAATAAGCATTGAAAAAGGCACAGTGCTTGAGACGCTGTCGCCATCCAAACCTGTGCTGTATACCATGATGCGACGTTCCGGCCAATATATTTGCGCAGCCTCCCACGACGGATCCATTCATCTGCTCGATTCAAAGACCCTGGCCGTCGTCCACAAGTGGAACGTATACGCTGGCGCAATCAACGACATGGATGCCCGAGGAGATTATCTACTGACTTGCGGCTGGGCTCAACATCAATACAGAGGACTTGGACTTGAACGACTAGTACGAGTATACGATCTCAAGAACCTTAAGCCTGCGGCCCCAGTAGCTTTCCAACAGGGTGCGGCTTTCGTCCGAATGCATCCGAAACTGTCTTCGACTTGCATTGTGACATCGCAGTCCGGAGCTATTCACTCGATCGATGTTCAGAATCCTGATGTACCTTCGATGAGGTACGCTCCAACATTTGACGCGCAACTTACAGGATTGGAGCTCATGCCGTCCGGCAAGGGCTTTGCTATGACCGATACGAACTGCCAGGTTGTGCTATGGGGTTCGCAAACAAACATGCAATTCACCGAGTACAGTAGACCGACGGAGTTCGCGGATACTCAATTGGCATCGAAACAACTTGACTGGAGATCTGAGGTCCCGCTGAATCTCATCGGGATGCCATACTACCGAGAAGCGCTGCTTTCAGGATGGCCTAATAGTCTCGTCCACGAAGTTGGAGCGCCTCCAGTCAAGCTTGACCCGACCGTTCATGCTACTCTGCGCAAGACCGACTACGGGATGGTCGGAGCGAACCCACGTACCACTCGAAGATATCAGGTGGAGGACACGCGTGCTTCATTGAACAGTCCAGGTTCCCTGGCGCCACCGAAGTTCCTCAGTGAGAAACCTCGAGATGAGAATGGCGCACCCGATGGTGAACGTAGACTGAGCGAAGATATTGGTAAGACTCTCAACACCTTGGCAATAAACGGTGTGTCTGATCCGCTGGCCTACTATCGGCCAGTCGAGATCAAATACAGCAAATTCGGCATCGACGACTTCGACTTCCGCTATTACAACAAGACGAAATACTCGGGCTTAGAGACTCATATCATCAACTCGTACGCCAACCCACTCCTACAACTCTATCGCTTCAGCAATGTGACGCGCAACATCGCTCTGCAACATGCAGCTAGGGTTTGTCTCAACGATAACTGTCTTGTGTGCGAACTTGGCTTCCTAGTGGACATGCTAGAGAAGGCACAGGGGCAGAACTGCCAGGCTACCAATTTACTCAAAGTTCTAGGCAAGCAACGCGGCGCAGTACCACTTGGCATATTAGAAGATCATCCAACGAACATGCCTTTGACTGCTATGATTCAGACGTTGAACCGTTTCATGTTGCATAAGCTTGAGGAGAGCTACAAAATAGCGGCAGGTAGCCCTGTCGCCATCCAAGCTGCCTTTGCCATGAAAGGAAGCAGCTTCATCAAGTGCAATACCTGCCACTACCTGCAAGAAGCAAAGGATCAAGCGTGGTACAGTCATGACCTTGTCTATCCGCCGAAGCCTGCGAAAAACTTACCAAGATCGACTACGCCACCCTTTACTCGGCTACTGCAGGATTCCATACACCGTCAGGAACAACAGCGTGGGTGGTGCATGCGGTGCCAAGGATACAAAGCCATCACCTCTCGACGCGCAATCTATGGCACGCCAGACGTCTTGATGATCAACGCAGCCATCCAGACGCCAGATGCACGACATCTCTGGGCTACTAAGAATTTCCTCCCACGTGAGGTGGGAACTATCAATGCAAATGGCCAAGTCTACTGCTATGACGGTCAAGACCTTCAGTGGCATCTTTCGAAGAGGCCACACGCTATTACTATTTATGAGCTAGTCGGTCTCGTCGCAGAAGTGGCGGCAGGCGAGTCACAGAGGTCGCATCTCGTCTCGCTTGTGAATGTGTCGATCGGAGAGCCAGAGCCTACCCAGTCGCCCAACTGGCATCTTGTCAATGATTTCTTGGTACGACCTATACCCGAGGACGAAGCACTTCACTTTGATGCTCGGTGGAGGCTACCATCGGTCATCATGTATCAGGCCAAATCCAAATCGCACATCCTCGACGATAGTTGGAAGAGAGAACTGGACACTAGCGTGCTTTATCGCAGCGTAGCTCAACCGTCTCTCTCGGAGAGCTACCGATTCCGGTCGCTTGCGCAATCGGATCCTTTGCCTGGCAGCGACACTCACTGCGCTATTGACGCTGAGTTTGTTCGTTTGCTGAGAGAGGAAATTGACATGGGCGCCGACGGCTCACGTACCATTACCAGACCTGCCCGCTCAGGCCTTGCCCGCGTATCTGTCCTACGTGGGGACGGTCAAGAGCAAGAGCTGCCTTTCATCGATGACTACATTGCCATCGACGAACCCGTAGACGATTACCTCACGCAATGGTCAGGCCTACAGCCCGGCGACCTGACGCCCGGAACGAGCCGCTTTGCCCTGGTTAGTCTGAAGGAAGTCTACAAGAAGCTCTGGGTCTTGCTGAACCTCGGGTGCAAATTCATCGGCCACGGCCTATCCAGCGATTTCCGGACCATCAACATCCACGTCCCGGAGTCGCAAGTCATAGACACGCAGCACCTCTTCTCACTCGGCGAGCGCACCCAACGGAAGCTCTCCCTGCGCTTCCTAGCCTGGCTGCTATTACAGGAAGACATCCAACAGAACGGCCTGTCAGGCCACGACAGCATCGAAGACGCCCGGACGGCTCTCAAGCTCTGGCGGAAATACGTCCAGTATGTCTCCGAAGGCAGCCTGGAAGACGTGAAGGACGATATATGGCGGAACGGGCGACGCACAGAATTCAAAGTCCCGAGTAATGGGGCGAAGAGGTTGCCTGAGACACCGAAGAATAGCGCACCTAATACGCCGCTCCAGCCCCCAGCGAGCATTGCTAGGATTAGCACGCCGTCGCGGTCAGATGTTGGGAGTCCACTGAAGTAAGAAAGGAAAAAAAAAAAAAAGGAAGGAAGCAAGGATGATGATTGTTTGAACAGATTTTGTGTGATACTTCATAAACCCGTAAAAGCTGAAAATGCTATGTGCAGTCTTCAAAAAAAAAAAAAAAAACATAAACACCTGAAGATGTCTGGTATCGCGTTCAACATTGTGCAAGGAAAAGAAACTTCTTCATGTTGCCCCTTCCACATCCGCTTTGCAGCGTTCCACCACTCTTATTCCACTTCACGTTGCCATTACACCTGCGGGCCCGCGTTGATGACCTCCGGGGTGGCCTCGTCCGCGTACTTCTTGAAGTTGTCCTGGAACAGCTGGCCGAGCTTGGTGACCTCGCCGGTGAAGTCGGCGGTGCCAGTCCAGCTCTTCTTGGGGTTGAGGAGCTCGTCCGGCACGCCCGTGCACGTCTTGGGCACGGACAGGTTGAAGACGTCGTAGGTCTCGTAGTCGACCTTTGCGAGCTCGCCGCTGTGGATGGCGTCGAGGATGGCGCGGGTGTACTTGAGTGGGCAGCGCTTGCCTGGAAATTCGTTAGCCGATGAACAGTATGCTAATGAGGGAGAAACGGATGACTTACCACCGGTGGTAACACCAGCACCGACCCAACCGGTGTTGAGCAGCCATGCGTTGGCGTTGTGGTGGGCGATCTTGTCTGCCAGCATCTTGGCGTAGCGCATCGGGTGCAGAGCCAGGAAAGGTTGGGCAAAGCAGGAAGAGAAGGTAGCCTGCGGCTCGGTGACACCTTCCTCGGTACCGGCCATCTTGGAAGTGTAACCGGAAATGAAGTGGAACATGGTCTGCTCGGTGTTGAGCTTGGAGATAGGCGGCAGCACACCACGAGCATCGCAGGTGAGCAGGACGATGTTCGTTGGGTGGTTGGTGGAGATGCAAGGGATCTTGGTGTTCTCGATGTACTCGATCGGGTAAGCGCAGCGAGTGTTCTCGGTCAGGGTTGAGTCGTCGTAGTCGACGACACGGGTGACCGGGTCAAAGACGGTGTTCTCCAGGATGGAACCGAACTTGATGGCGTTGAAAATGTCAGGCTCCTTCTCGGCAGACAGGCCAATGCACTTGGCGTAGCAACCACCCTCGATGTTGAAGACACCACGGTCACTCCAGCAGTGCTCATCGTCACCAATGAGGGCACGCTTCGGGTCTGCGGACAGAGTAGTCTTGCCGGTTCCTGAGAGACCGAAGAAGACAGTGACATCGCCACTCTTACCCTCGTTTGCGGAAGAGTGGAGGGTCAAGACGTTGTGCTTGACTGGCATCTCGTAGAACAGCACGGTGAAGATACCCTTCTTCATCTCACCGGCGTACTCGGTACCAAGGATGACCATCTCCTTCTCGGCGAAGTTGATGGCAACGGAAGTAGACGAAGTCATACCCGTAGTGAATCTGTTGGCGGGGAAAGCACCGGCATTGTAGATCACGTAGTCAGGATGGAAGTGCTCCAGCTCTTTCCGCGATGGGCGGATAAGCATGTTGCGCATGAAAAGGGCATGGTAGGCACGAGCGCAGACAACACGCACGTTGATCCTGTAGCGCTCGTCCCAACCGGCGTAACCGTCGATAACATAGATGCGGTTACGGGTGTTCAGGTAGTCGACAGCACGTTCGCGGTTGATACGCCAAACCTACAAATTGACGTCGGGTCAGCGAATCAGAATCGACGATGTCGCGAAAGCATGTGACAGTCCAGCCAAAGCCGTCAGGCCGATCGCGCCCGAAAGTGCGGGGCAGCGGAACTGCGAGGCTAACAGCTCGGCAATGCGAGGTGGGATGACGCTCTGCCCCGCCGACGCGTGCTAGTGATTCTCTTCGCGCCGACGGAGAAGAGTCCATGGCAATGTGTGATTATTGGAATGGTATGGGTGTTAGGACTCACATCAGGCGACATTGGCTTGTTGACTGGGCCCCACCAGACGTTGCTTTCTGAGCCCTCCTCTTTTACAATACGCTTGTCGGATGGTGAACGGCCAGTCTTCGCACCAGAGTATGCAGAGAGGGCACCCGAGGAAGTGATGGCAGAGCCAGTCTCGTAGACAAGAGCATCTTCGTACAGGGCCGGGACGGATGGGTTGGCAATCTAGAAAGTATTAGCGTTCTGTCTCTGGCCAGCGGCCTGCAGTATTGTGAAGTGCTTACAATTGAGACACGGTCGTAGTCGATGTGTGCTCTCTCGTGAAGCTCCTCCTCGATCTCGGTGTGCTCGTTCTGCGGCCTGTGAAGCTTCGTCAGCCATTGTACATTGCACTCGGCATCGAGGTACCTACGCAACACCACCGGGGTGGAGGGCGGTCTTGTTTACACTGTTGGCAACCATCTTGATTGGTCCACTGGTCAACGAGGTCGAATGAAAGTTGTTCTTCTGCTGCTTGGAAATCTGTTCAGAGAGGAAATTGTTGGAGCCGTCAGGAGGACCAGGAGTGAATGACCGAACAGGAGGAGCAGGACGGGAGTTGATATTTGACATTGCTCGCCTCGGAACAAACCTCTGGCCTGGCGATTCGTGCCCCACAAAGACGTGTTTGCAAGCTATCGAGCTATGCCTCCCTGCGGTGGTGATACGGCTTACGATTGGTAGAATGGCGGAGCCCCAAACGCTTGATCGCTTTTAGACGGAAGAAATCGGAGCTCGGGCGTGGTCGGGCTCCCGCGCTGGCTGTTCTCTTTAGCGGCTGCTGCGGACGACGGTGATGATATGATGCGGATGATGTTCTACTGATGATGGAACTGCCTAGCTGCGTGACAATTTATCAAATATGAGAACCAGACGGGGCGCTGGAACGGAGGAACGGATCTCGTCGACAACTCCTCCCGCTATGCCTAGGCAAGCAAGTAGATTTCAATTAGTCTTCATGTCGTCACTAAAGGCATTGCGAACACTGCGGGGCACGGCCAGCCAGCAGAGAAGAGGCAGCCTAGATGGACGTTCCGCGCATATTCGTGAGCGATGCGCGATCCTGCTACCGACCTGCCTATCTGCCGTACCGAGCTCCCACTTCACGCCTGCCGATTCGCGTATAGTCGTGTCGCGGAGAAGGACGGGGTCTAGCTCCCCCCCATCCCAGCCAAGCAGACACTGCACAGATGCCTTGCGGCTCCAGACTGGGGTCCCGCTCAGGTGTCGGTGGTGAGTTTGCTTCCACGGGTTGGAACCACCCACTTGCTCCCGATGCTGCGCATGAGTAGTGCCCTCCATCCTGCTCCGCCACGAAAACGAATCGGCTTGTGCGCAATGGGGATGATATGGCTCACGTACCCGTAACGGAACCCTTTTTTTTCTCATGATCCACTTTCACCGATGTTGTTCCTGTCTGCTGTCTTCAGCCGCTTTAAGCCGTCGAGTGAGCAGACCCGTACGTGTAAGAGGCTTGCCTCGATTTCACCTTTCGAAGGATTTTGCACCATCGTCCAAGAATCTTTGGCTTCGCAAGAAGCAATGCAAGCATGGCGAGAGTTCTAAGGCTCAGGTTTGGGGTAGGATGGATGCTTCACACGAGTCATGCTCTCGCGCACTCACCCAGGAATACGAACTCCAAAGGCCATAGAACCCTGGTTGTTGCACACTGTAAAGACTGTAAGCAGTAGTGATGAGCTTTAATGCGCGCGTCTTAAGTGAGTAGGATCCGCCAAGCCAGGCGCAGCAACGACGATCGTTTCGTAAAACCTCTTGGCCACCATAATGCATTCAGGCAGACATGAACAAAGAAAAGCGGTAAAAAGACTGTTTCAAAAATCCTGAGAGTGTTCATCTATTTTAGCAGCCATGTCGCTACAAGTCCAACTGATGTAGCCACTTCACATCCTCCATAATCAATCGAGCGGAAACCAAACATTCAAGATCCCTCGCGCCCACCGCAAGACACAGGAGAAAAAAGAAAGAAACCCCCACCCAAAAGAATGCAACACCCCAACCCCCACCCCCACCCCAGCAACCCGCCAGACACCCTCTACCACAAACGCCTCCTCATCCCCCTCTGGACCACCAGCCTCGCCTTCACCACGACCCTCTTCGCCCTCGGCATCACCCACACCCTCGACATCGAAAACGTGCTAGCCCAGAAATACCCCCGCGACTGGTCCTACCAAACCCAAAACATCTTCGCCGGCTCCGCCATCGCCTGCGGCTTCCTCTCGCTCGCCCTCGACGTCACGGCGATCGTGCGGTTCGGGAGTCCCAAGTATGCCCTCCCGCCGCGACTGTATGCGATGGTCGAAGGGGTCAAGGTGGGGCTGTGGGCGTATTATTTCGTGTTGACGTGTGTGTTTCACGGGGGACCGAATCTCTGGGCGGATTACCTCCTCTCGGTCGTTTTGGTCGTGGTGGGGATGTGTGGGGTCGGGTATGCGTGGACGGTGGTGAGGAAGGGGAAGAGACGGGGGGAGAGCGAGCGGCGGGCTTGGAATGCGGAGAGGATGGCGCGGGGGTCGAGTGGGGAGGATGAGGGTGTGGGAGATGTGGTTAGGAAACCGGAGGCGGTGAAGCGGGAGTATGAGATGAATCGTCTGGCGTGAAAAGTGTGGTGGGGGTGTGAGGGGTGTAATGTCTGATGAACCTGAAATGACAGGTACGAAACGAGCTGGAATAATAACGTAATGTCTAATGTATAATGATCAATTTAGTTTTGAAAGGATAATATCCATCATATATAATACAATCTATCAACACAGTATACGAGTCGAGGGCATTACTTCCCCTTCAACTCTTCTATCTCATCAGCTGTCTTCGCAGCTGTATCAGTGAGAACTTCCACCTTCTCCTTCCCTATCCGCACCGAGTCTTCCGTCCTCATCCCCATCCCACGGAAATGCTTCGGCCAGCGCTCATCGTCCGGGACATACACGCCAGGTTCGATCGTGATACATTGGTTCTCCTTCAACTTATCTGTGCGCGGGTACCCAGGTGCATCGTGGACATCAAGCCCGATATAGTGTCCGACATGATGAGGGAAGAGAACGTCAAGACCGTTCTTTCGCAGATCAAACCCGAGGTCTTGCAGCCCTGATCGCAAATTCTGCTCCGCAATGCGATGTAGAGAGTCCAGGGTCATGTCGGCGTCTTCCCGGCAAAGGCTGACGCAGGATTGCTGGACCTTGAGCAGCATGTCGTACATATCCCTTTGAGGTTTCGAGAAGCGGCCGTTGATGGGCCACGTGCGCGTGATGTCTGTAATGTAGCCGCCGTATTCTCCACCCGCATCGACAAGGACCATGTCGCCTTCGTGCAAGCGGTCATCGTTGCGGACGTAGTGTATGCTCAATGCGTTCTGTCCGCCCGCGATGACAGGAACGTAAGCTTCAGTGTCTAGGCCTTGGGACTTGAAGCCATACGCCAGATCTGCCCAGAGTTGCTTCTCGGTGGTGTAGGAGGGGGTGCGGCGCATCGCTTCGGTGAAGACGGCTCCAGATATTGCGCCTGCAAAGCGCATACAGTCCAGTTCTGACTCGGATTTGTTGACTCGTAACTCATTCATCAGCGGTCTCAGCTGCTTGACACTGGCATTCTGTAGTAGTTTTGCAAGTCCATCGACCTTGGGCTCTCCGCCTTCCATGAAGCGCTGGAACGCATTCTTGCGCGGCCCATAGCCGATATCTGTGTACACTTGTTTTGCGCCTTGTATTATGTCCGGTAGGACAGAGGCAATGTTGTTGATGTCGCCGGTCTCGTCCGCATTGAAGACGTCCTGGGCGGCCTGAACGCCAGACCGGGCCCCATCCCAGAGTTCAGCTTTTTGGTCCTTTGGGCGGACGAAGAGGTGGAAGGTATATTCGACTTCGGACGTGCCTTTCTCTGTTTGAAGCTGTTAGGCAAAGGCAGGATGTGGCTTTTCAAGGAGACTGACCTACCGATTACTGCGACTGCTTCCGGTTCGTTGAAGCCTGAGATGAATCAGTCAGAGACATATGGTTGGTGTAGCGATCAAAGAGGTTTGGTCAGCTTACCGGTCAGGTAGAAGAAGTTTGGATCCTGGTGGTACTCGTAGAACACAGCGCCGGATCGGTACTTCGTATCTGCCGCGACCAGGAGGGCGATGCTGTTTTTGGGCAGCTTTCGAGCGAGGTTGGCTCGGCGATGGTGGTATTCGAGAGCAGAGATGCCGGGTGTCACTGCGACGAGGTGTTATGGCCAGCGTATTGACTATGTGGGCTATGATGCGGACGTACAGTCTCCCGGCTTAATGATGTGCGGATGCGTCTCGTGTAATGGTTGTCCGAACTGCATGTCGGCCGCCGACACCAGTTCTGCCATCCCCCTCCTTGCCTGCCATTGGATTTGCCATGGCTCCTGTGCGAAGACTGGTCTACTTCTGAATCGCGGGACTGGTCGTATTGCTGCACGCAACGCTGATGGTATGTTTCTCTTCATTTCGTCTGAGGAAGAGACGGTCGAGCGTTACCTTCACGACTCATTGCGATCAAGAAAGCGCACATGCACACCATCAGTCGGGCCGCCTCCTCCGCAACCCCACACTGAAACCAACTTCCCGATTGGGATCTGTACCTGGACCGATCAAGCGACCACATGTAAATGCTGTGCAAGAAGAGACAGGTGAGGCGATTCGGCCATCGAACGTGCATACAGTGACACACGTTCCAAGGCAACCGTATCCCTACAGCTTGTGCCGCCCAGGCTGACAAGTAAAACATTCCATGCATCTGTTTCTTCCTCGCTCGCCCATACACCTCTTGCCATCTAAAAGCATCTTCGCGCCCTCTCACTTATTATTTGCAAAGAAATTCAATACACTATCGCGGACACTTTCTCGCCAGCGGAAGCTGTCCACAATGTCACAGCAACCAAGGTCTCCCACACCTTTAGACGAACAGGACGTCAAATCGTTCCACGAATATTTATCCAAGTCCAAGCGCGTCCTGGCTCTGCTTGGAGCCGGCCTATCCGCCTCATCAGGCCTCCCAACATTCAGAGGAGCAGGCGGATTATGGCGAACGCACAACTCCACCGACCTCGCCACTCCAGGAGCGTTCCGTGAAAACCCAGGACTGGTCTGGCAATTCTACTCCTACCGTCGGCACATGGCGCTGCAAGCCCAACCCAACGCAGCCCACTACGCTCTCGCGGAACTAGCAAGGAAGATGCCGGGCTTCCAAGCGCTCTCCCAGAACGTCGACGGCCTGAGCCAGCGCGCCGACCACCCACCCAAGCAGCTCCAACTCCTACACGGCACTCTATTCGAAGTCCGCTGCGCAGACCGCGCCGGATGCGGCTACAGCGAGCCCAACTTCACGGACCCCATCTGCCCATCCCTCGCCATCCCCACCTCAGGCGAGGACCCCACAACCAACACTGCCCGCCGTCCCCACCAATCCTCCTCTCTCTCCTCCGGAGGAGGCGGAACCGAGCTCGACATCTCCAACATCAACACCCCGCTCCCCATCCCCCCACCCTCCCAACTCCCCCACTGTCCTTCGTGCCACCACCACCTCCTGCGCCCCGGCGTCGTCTGGTTCGGGGAAAGCCTGCCCTTCCACGTCCTCGAGACCGTGGAAGACTACCTGAACGAACGCGCACCCATCGACCTGATCCTCGTGATCGGGACCTCGGCGCGGGTCTACCCCGCCGCGGGATACGTGGACGAGGCGCGGGAGCGGGGCGCGCGGGTGTGCGTGGTGAATCTAGATGCGGAGGATGTGCCGGCTGGGGGGTGGGAGGAAGGGGATTGGTTTTTTAGGGGGGATGCGGCGACGGTGGTTCCAAGGTTGCTGGAGCCGGTTATTGGACAGGTCGATATGGTGGGTGGGGGGTCGAAGTAGGGATGTAGGTGCATCGGTAGGCGGCTGAAGAGGCGTACGTTGGACGCTGCGTCCTGTCCCTCCTTTCGGGTTCTCCTTGATGAAGGATATGCGACCTTTTTTTTTCTTTTCTTTTACCTAGGTATTCTTTTGGCCTCTCTCCTTTGCCTCCAGTCCCTCCCAAACTTCCCCTGTGTAGTGATACGACTACTCAAGGCAAATTGGACTATAAGTCGTAGAAGCATTAGCTCTTCCATCAGCTCCAGACACTCCAGACACTTTCATGCAACCCATCCGAGGCCCAATTTTTAAGGAAGATATGTGACGATGGGAAAAGGGGTCAGGAGGGTCATCTCGGCATCCCAAATCAACTGGCGGGAAAAGAAGAAAAGCAATAAAAAAGACAGAGAAAAAGGGAAAGTCAATTTTAGAAAGGATCAGTGCAGATTTCAGACCTCCATTTCAATATCACACTAATAATACATAATCGTCCCCCCTTTCCCCTTCTTCCCCCTCTCCCCTCTAATCCTCAACCCATACTCCTCCCTCCCTTTGCCCGCTTCCACGACCCCCATCCCTTTCTCCTTCCGTCAAAGGAAAAAAAAAGCAGGGAAATTGTCCAACCCCATGTATCTAATCTAATCCCCCCTTGCATCGCCCCCGCCCGACCGACATTTATTTTTTAAAAAAAAAAAAAACGAACGGCTTTTTCCCTCGCTGGAAAAGCGCAATCAAACCCCATTACAAGTTTGTGAGGTGGGTAGGGAGGGGAGATTGACGCTCATGAAAAGTTGTGAGATTCCCCCATGTTTCTTTTCCCTCTACGCCTCGGAACCCGGACCGGACGAACCCTTGAAAAGCCTTCCCCTTGTCGATGTGGTCTCGAATTCTCATATCCCTTTATTGCGCGAAAAGGCAGGGAGGAGGGAGGAGTGGAGGAACACATTGCTTCGTAGTCTTTCTTCCTCCCGGCCCCCGAATCTCGCAATGCTCGTACGCATTTTGGGCGGGAGGCCTCCTTCACACACCGTGTCCCGGAAAGACACACCCAAGAGAGGGAGGGAGGCGACAGGTGTCGGAGTGGGAGGGGTGAGGCAAAAGGATCCAGTATCCCTGCGTTCTTTTTCTCCTGAACACCCAAGCCTCGGGCCTGTGTATCCGGAAACAGGCATCGCGCGCGCGAAGCAGCAGCAGCAGTAGAGGAGCGGGAGAAGGAGGGGGATAATACGAGCCCCGATTGAATCCGCCATGCACAAGTTGCCTCAACTGCCTGCCAACCAATGATGGCGCCACCTGTCGATTCCTGGAGTTGGGGGGGAAATGCCTCTGCCTGCCTGCCTGCCTGCCCGACGGGGGCGTCATGCTCATCGTTCTCCGAACGCCCCATTGCAGGACTCGAATCCCTCCTCCTGCCGCAGAATCGACGCAAGCAGCGGCTTGATGATACCCCAAGGGGGCGGCCAGACGACAACAAGCAGCATGAGCAACAGCAGCCCAACTCTTATCATTTTATCTTCGCCGCCGCCACAACCGCCGAGGCGCAGTCAGCATAGCACTCGAAACGCGCCCGCAGCCGCTATGCATAGACGTCGAGAAAGGAAGGAACGAAAGGGGGGGGGGGGGGGGGGGGGGGGGTCGCAGACAGACAAACACCCCATCCCCTCCTCCCCCGAAATTTCCCCTCCTTCCTACCTACCCATGACTAATAACCACCCTCGCGCCCTCCTTCCCCAAAACCCCCCTCTCCCGCTGTTTGGCCTTCGGACTCCGATCCCTTCCCTTCTTCCTACTCAAGAAACCCAGCATACCGGGGGGTTTAGAGCCGCCAGCGGCCGCGGCAGCTTGCTCGTCGGCGGGAGTCGGGGACACCATGGCCTGCGAGGAATTGGCCATGTCGCTCCAGCTGCCTTGTTCGTTGAGCACGACTTGCACGCCGCCGCCTTGGCTCGTGCTGCGTGTGGAGCCGTGTTGGCGTTTCGGGGCGGGACGGATAGTGCTGGGCGGTTTCTCGCTGGGGTTGGTGTCTTCGTATCGGACGGTGCGGGGGATGCGGCCTTCGCGTTCGTGGCCGGGTTGGGTGGTTGTTGTTGTTGTTGTTGTGGTGGGTGGGGCGCCGCCGCCGTGGGGGAGCGCGGTGATGTGGGTGGTGGTGGATCCTTGGAGGTATTGCGGTGGTGGGGGTTGTTGGTTGGCTGGGACGGCGATGTTGGTTGAGATGGCTGTGGCGGGTAATGGTGGGGAGCCTTCTGGTGAGTGGGTCGTCGACGACCTCGTTCGTGATCCGCTGCCTGGTGTCCGCGATCTTGGTGTTGGGATTGACCTCGTTTCCTTCGGCTGGGGTCGGTGATGGGAGTCTACCGGCACATCCTTCTCGCTCTTTGCGTACTGTTTCGGTGCCGGCTCGTTTGCTGAGACCGATGAGGAGTTCGATGCATTTTGCGCATTCGGGGCGTTTGCCACGATTGGAGCTCGCTCCGCAGACACCTGGGTATAGTTGAATGGTTCAAACATTGTCTCGATCATCCTGTGAAGCTCATCTGCTCTGATCTCTTGTGCTGTCGCGTCCTCTCTTAATTCGGCACGAGGCTTCTGTTTCCGCGCTCGTGCTTCTAATGGTGCTTCTTCTAGCAGTAACTCCTCCAAATCATATGTCGCATCGAAGTTGGTCTTGTCACTAGACGGACAGAAGACGGGCTCGATCTCTTTTCTTTCTAAAGCCTCGAAGTCAAACTCCCGGAAGAATGGGTTGTCGGTGAACGTCCCAAAGCCAGCTGCACCTATTCTCACTGACCTGTCCCTCTCCAAAAGAGAACTTATCGCGTGTAGGCAGACCATTGTGACCGGCGGCGATGTGACTGGGAATGCTGGGTCGGCCTTCATAATGGACTGCGCCAATGCGTCGTGGTTGTTCGCTTCGAAAGGTCGTTTATTGTAGATGCACTCGTAGAAGGTCACTCCAAGTGACCACCAATCCACTTCTGATCCGTATCCCCTACCCAGGTAGACTTCCGGTGCCAAATAAGCCAGCGTTCCCGATTTACTCGTCAAGGGTTTTCCTGGTGTGAGGTCGGAAGCGACATTGAAGTCTGCCAGGTGTACGTGACCCTCGGAATCCAGAAGCACGTTGTCCGGCTTTACATCTCGGTGGACGATACCCTGGCCGTGGATGTATCGCAACGCGCATCCCAGCTCGGCCACCCAAAAGCGCACCGCCTCTTCCGTGAAAGTCTTTCGTGTAATGTGAAATCGAAGGTCGCCGCCATTCATCAGGTCCACCACGATGTACCTAAGGGTCCCGTTAGCCTCAGCAAGCAGTATCGTTCCAAACGCCTGTTTCACTCACAAATACTCCATATCCTGAAAGCTATACCGCAGATTGCACAAGAAATTATGATTCAAGTGCTCCAGCATCCTGCGCTCTCGTATTATGTTCCTGACGCTCTCCGACCGTACCACCTCATCTTTCCGAATGTATTTGAGGGCGAAGGTCAGGCCAGTGTCCTTCCGCTCCACGATCCTGACCTTGCCGAAGGCTCCCTTGCCTACCACGCGCAGCAGACGGAAGTGGTTCAGGTTGACCTCATCCGTAAGGACGACGGGCTTGCCATTGGAGTTGCCCATAGGTGCAAGTGTTCCAGCGTCGGAGGGGCGGACAAGCCAATGGGGCTAGATCAACCGCTCGAAGTTATCCTCAGACCGTGCAAGCTATCACCTCTGCGACATTGCAATGTGCGATAGGGAAACCTCTTGACTCGCAGCTGCTGTCTTTCACCCGCCTGCGTGTGCCCGGAAAGCGTTGCGTTGTTCCCGTTCAGCAGGGCGGCGTTGTTTTTCGCACTGCTCCCTCCTGAATCCAATCGCTTCGTCGGGGCTGTCTCAATGGGATCGGCAACAGCCCGGCCGTTTCGATATGTGCAGCGATATGGGAGGGAATGGGAGGGAGGGAGAGAGTAGTGCCACGGCAGGCGGCACACGGCCCAGAGATTCGGACAGGGCTCAGCGCACGCAGCCGGGGGGCGGCAGCGTGGCCTGTGGTGGCTCGATGGTGATGTCCAAGTCTCGTGGCGGCGGCTCTGCCCCCAAAAAGACACGGCCTAACCGCGTGGTCGGGTCGTGGAAGGAAGGGCGAAGCTTAAGGATGGGGCTGCAAGCCTGCAAGCCTGCAAGCCAAGCGTTACACACGGCGACGCGGGCAGCGATGGATGAAGGTACTACTGTGCAGTATGTACCTATAGGAAGTACCTATAGGAAGGTAGTGACTTGCTGCGGCTTCGGGATAAGAGCGAGTAGTGAACGGAAGCGACAGCACCGCGCTCTCCTTACCGCCGAAGACCTGGTACCGATTTGTTGCAGAGTGACCCGTCCGCAGCAGCCGACAATGATAATGATAATAATACTAAAGGCAGTTAAAGAGAATAGAGTGTGGTAGCCGTAGCAGCAAGTCAGGTTCTAGCGTTTCTGCTCCACCGCATAGGGTTCGCTTCACCTTCGCCCACGTTCTACCCAGGAACAGTACTTCCTAGTATCCAGCCTACAGACAGACAGACAGACGAGCAGAGACAGCCATACACGCACACATGGCCTCCGCGTTTTCGAATCAGACATACGCTGCCTAACCTAACTCTACCGCTGCCTCCCTCTTCCCCCCAAATGAAGGCTAGTGCAGGGAAGATCTGCAAAGGCCTTACCGCCGCAAACGCCTCCCATCGGAAATCCGCCATCAGCTGATCTGTGCCACCCCTTCCAAGTTCCATTCCCTTGACCTCCTGCTGTCTTTTTTTCACCAAAAAACGAAGAACAGGATGGGCTAAACCTCCCCTCTCATACAACCCCTTGTCTTTTTTGCCTGTCTTCCCGCCAAAACCCGTCATCTCAATGGCCAGCGACTGCGAGCGGTATTACAGATAACAAAGTAATTGGAATTGGAATTTACCAAGAGTTTCACCATCTCCAACGGCTCTGACGAGTAATCGCTAGTCATCTGCGCCTCTCTTCTCTTGGGGCGCTTCCCCCAAATCACATTCTCAAGTACCGACTCCGGCCTTTCTTCGCTTGTTCGCTCGGCATTCCGAGAGAAAGTCGGAGCTTTAAGTGTCCCCAAAACGGCTTGGAGGAAGGATTCCGCGTCCTCTCCGCTACCCCTTCCCTTGCAAGGTTTCCAGCCTGTCATCTAAGAAAGACTTGACAGGTGAAATTCGCCGACGTTGAGAATAGAACCAAGAAAAGTGGTGACGAGTTCCCCCCTCTCTCTTAAGTCGCGCGACGCAACCAAACAGCGAGCCCACGAGAAAACCCACGTCGTTCGAGCGAGATACAATGCGAAAAAGAATTGGGAAACCCCTCCTATTTCCGTGCTACCCTTCCTTTTCCCTCTTGCGTTCCTGCCATGTGAAACCCTATTCAAAGAGTCAACGCAAATGCGTGACATACCTACCTACTACCTCAAAAACTCTACACTACCTTTCCACACTACCGAGACCAAAAGCAACCTAGGTTCGCCGCGCCTGACTCGTAAACACTCTTTCGCGAATCAACTTTCTCTGCGTAGCCATGAATCAGTGCAGTGCAGGGCAGGGCAGGGAAAGTGAATAGGATTGGGGCGCCATGGAGAATACTCGGCAGCCCCTCCCAATCCAGCCAGATAAGCCGCCGCCCGCATGTGAGAGTGGCGTTACCCTCTCTTCTAGAACGACCCAAGAAGAAAAAAAAAAAAAAAGAAGAAAAGGGAAACATGCTTTCTCATCACGTGCAGATTCCAGACGTCGCCGCACGAGCGGCGGGGGGCGGGCGCAAGAGCGGAGAAGAAACGAACGAGTCATGCTAGACTACAGTACTGAAAGTCTGTATGTAGCCATATTTCCGTTTCCCCTCCCTTTCCTCCATCTCTCTTTTCTCTGGGTGTGAGGGTGAAACAATTCGAACTATGTATGGCGCGCATTTGTGGAGGGACCCCAGTTTGTGTGGCTAGTCTGCCGACTTGGATGACGAAAGGGGAAACTACAGTACAAGTCGAACGCATGAGGTAGGAATTCGTAGGAGTTTGACTTAATTTCAAATAACATTGGGGCAACCGCCCCAGCAGAACCAAGTCTCCAAGCGCACGCAAAGTGCTGGGAAAAAACGAGTGAAATAATCCGGGGTCGATAGTTGGGTTCTTGGGTTATTATATGGGGGAGAGGCATGAATAGTCCTACATATATGTCTCAAGGACATTTTCGGCGGGTTCACGACCCTGAACGCGAAAATCTCTTTTGCACAACGCCGTAGAGACCAATTCTGTACCCAGGCAAGGAAAATCAATCTTATTTGCGAAATTGAAAGGGAGCTCCTCTTATAGCCTTCCTCCCTCGCGCGCTCGTGGCAGGGACCACTTTTTTTTTAATCAGGTCTGTTTTGAAGAGGAGCAGTTACACTCTCAAAGCAACATACAATAAAAAAGCTTCAATCTGAGTGTGCCCGATTGCTCCCGGCATATTGAAGACAGCCGATAATCGCCTCCGTGAAAGGGGAAAAACAGGCCCTATCAGCCCCAGATCGGGTACCGTGGATGACGCCTTTGCATTCCATCCGTCCCTCCGCGCCAGATAACGCCGATCCTGCCCCATCCCCCCCGCGCGTCCCATGCATGCAATATAATCAAGATACGACTGTACGGTCTGTAAGACAACCGGACGGCGGATTACACATCATCCATCGTGCCGGCCGC
Organism: Hortaea sp. C3G1500-4; assembly: GCA_022701445.1. Taxonomy (NCBI): domain Eukaryota; kingdom Fungi; phylum Ascomycota; class Dothideomycetes; order Mycosphaerellales; family Teratosphaeriaceae; genus Hortaea; species Hortaea sp. C3G1500-4. The sequence continues at coordinate 508,086 of JAJVDI010000015.1, forward strand.
TTCCTCGTCCTCGTCGTCCTCGTCGAGACTACCGACACTACTCATACGATCGCTGTCGTCCGAGTCGTTACCCGCGTCGTCGACGTTCTCCTTAGTGGCATACTTGGCCACGTACTCTGCCGGGAAAAGAAAAAAATCAGCACAAAAAGTCCCCATCACTAGACACGGAAAAAGGTAGATTGCCTGGATCACCGGACTCACCTTTCACCTTGGCATCATACCCCTTCTGATCGCGCATCATCAGCGCGGCCGCCTCGCCGTTCAGCGGATCCGTCGGGTTCGGGTAGCGTAGCAGCTGCGGCAGGAACACCTCGAAGATGTTGATCATGTCGTACATGGGCGACCAGGTCTGGTTGATGACGTCTAGGCAGACACTGCCGGACCTACGTAAAGGGAGACGTATCAGCTCCAAAGTTGTTCTGTCTTATGCAGTGGACTCGGTCGTACAACTCATCTATGTTCGGGTGGAAGATGCGGTTGACGAAACCGATGCTGGGGCTTTTGTAGGGGTATTGGTCGGGCAGTTCGACGTGGATCTTCCAGAGACCGCCGGCGAAGGGGGCTAGGGTATGTGTTAGCGACGTATTGATATTTAGGGAATCTCTGGGTTGACTTACTCTCCTCTGGCCCTTTGAAGCGGACGTAAAACTCTTGCCTAGGAGGTATTAGTCTCCATTTCGCAATGGCCTTGCCAATGTTATCTTATTCCGTACACTATTCAAGCTAGTTAGCCACCCTCCCGCAGCGTGAACGTAGGTGAGGATTCAATCGACGAGACTTACTATTGTCATTAACCAGCGTGACCTCATAATCGCTCATGAGCCTGTAATCCACATCAGCCCGATCCATCCTCCCTCATCATATCCACAATCCACATACATCTTCATGACCTGTATTCCCATGGTTAGTGAGCACTAAATACCGCAGGGTCCCAAGTCCGGGAGGGGTTGACTCACGTCCGTCTCAATTCTACGCTTGGGGCTGCTCATCTTGTCTGTGGCCCTTCCGGGTCTTGTGACGTATGTTCGTGTTGAGGGAGCCTTCCCAGGCTTCCAATGGAGAAGTCACCAGTGGGTGGGTGGGCCGGCCTTGCCTTGCTGCTGCGGATGAGCAGTGTCGTCGGGCTGGAGGCAGAGAGATCGGTTTGTTGGCAAGAGACCAAGCCTAGGATTCTGTTTGTAGGATCTCTGAAGGTGTGACGCGGTTCTGCACCGTGATGGCGTATTGCTCGACGCTCTTGGTGTTGCTATCTCAGCCGAAGGTTACCACCCGAGATCGGCGTTTCAATGTGGTAGGATTGGGATTCGGGACTCTGATCTCGTTCGGGTGTAGTTGTTCAGGCGTCGGTAGGGCGTGACTGTAGTCTGGAAGGTCGGGAGTAGTGAAGCAGTGTGTCAGTGATCGATTATGAGGTATGAGGTTACGAGGAGTGGAAGGCGGCGGGTTCGGAGAGTTACTGGAGGTCACGCCGCACTACTTACTGTACCTGCTGCAACAGCTCACGAGTGACGTCTCGGGTGGACCCGGCTTTGTGATGCGATAACGATAAGGAAGCGAAGGCAAGCTTGGACTTCACTTCCACATTCGGCCGTGAGTGCTGGACCTCTATGTTTCACCTCTTTCGCCTTCCTTGACTTCTCTGAGGGTCAAACTGTACCACACAAATACTTCGGAAGCAGTGACATATTGTCTCAAAAAGGAACCTGATATACCTAGATATCTTACTCCCTATCAGATCACCTGTAGCAAAAGCGAGCCATTCACCAGACGGCTATATCGATTCTTTATTCAAGGCCCTGCCCTATTCTGTCAAAGGGCCACTGGTAAAAGATCGCACGGACTGATGACCATACCATTTCGAGCTTTCCATTCAATCCATTCCAACTTTCACCAGCTCCGAACCTTCCTTGTTGAATCCCCGATGTAGCCTCTGCAAAGCCATCGAGCGCCGGGCTCGCGATGGGGTAGGGTTAGAATCAGACGTAAATACAACATTGTGACAACCTACCAAAATCGACCCATCCCAGGCCCAAGTATCACATTCTTAGACTCTGTTCCAACCCCGGAATATACTTCGCTCCGTACACGACAGCCAAAAATCCTTCATCTGCCACTACATAACCCCCCACCCCAGCGCTTCCAAATGACTTTTGCAAGCCTCTATACGCCTACATCGTACTTGCCTTACTCCCATCAAGAATCAAGCGCGGGATTATCACCTCTAATAGCCTTCTACGACAAATTCCGCCTCGCTAACCAGATGAACCATGCTGCGTCCAGCCCACGACCAGATAATAACTAAATACCCAACCCCACCTCCGTGCCTCTCGATCGACAAATATCGCTATACGAGCATACTCGAGCCTTAACCCCATCAAGAATTAACAGCGAGATTCTTCACATCTCATAGCCTTCTACGACATATTCCGCCTCGCTAGCAAGGTAAAACGTGCTGCGACCAGCCCACGACCAGATAATAACTAAGTACCTAACCCAGCTCCGTGCCTCTCGATCGACGAATGTCACTCCATGAGCATACTCGAATCTCAAGACAGAACACCCTGACGAGTTTCCTCTAGAAACTCCTCTGGCGCAGGGCTCATCAAACTCGTATGCCCTCGCGCCTTGCACTTCCTGGCGAAAATGTGGACAATATATGACCGGCGGGCCTCGCAGGCAACAAGAAATTCGAATCGGGGAGAAAAAATGCCGGCGGAAACAAGGACATTGGACGAGCGCAGGGGATGGAATAAGCAAGAGTGTTTTTCTGTAGAAATAAAGTCAAACTCTCTTATATCTGCTAAATGTCCTAGCTCCTAAAACCCACTCCTTTCTCCCATTTGCCCCCCCTCCCCCGCTTTTGCCCTTCGTCCTGCCTGTTCCCGATTCCACTTTGTCCTACATCCCATCCCCTTCTATCCTCCTCTCCTGCCTTGCTTTCCCACAATCCTGTATCCATCTATCCCCCCTCCCCTCCCCAAAACCCAAAAACTAACTTCCCCCTTTTCTACCGTCACGCCTCACATCGCGTTACCATCGCATGAACATGACCGTCCCCTTAAAACTCAATCAAACTCTCCTCCTTCCCTGCTACTCCTACCCCGCCGCCTCCAGCAGCAGCGGACGCGGGTAAAGCGTGTTGAGGCACCGAAGGAAACTGGTCTTGTGCGTATGGTCCCGCAGCGCTTCCGGGAGGATTCGAGACGGAAGGAGGTGGAGGCCACTGTTGCTGCGGTGGTTGTTGGTTGTAGAAGGTCTGCTGTTGCTGTTGCTGCTGATGGGAAGGATACTGCGTCTGCGCCTGCGCCTGCGCCTGCGCCTGTTGTGGCTGCGGTGGCTGCTCACCAGTGTAATAATACCCTCCTCCCGCTTCCCCCGCCGAGGACATCTGCGGACTTGACATCTGCTGTGCCTGCTGCTGGGACGGCGGGAGGCCCGCGGAAGAAGAATGCTGGGAAGTTTGCGAAGGCGCGTAGGAGGTTGAGAGGGGGCGTTGGATATGTTGCTGTTGCTGCTGCTGCTGCTGCTGCTGGGGAGGAAATTGTTGATGGGGGTCTGTAGAAGGAGGAGGGTAGGAAGTCGGTGGTGGTGGTTGATTGCCAGTGTAATAGCTTGCCTCGGCCGACTGAGGCGGGAAGCCATACGATGCTGACATGCGCTTGTCGAAAGACGGGTAAGGTGCTGAGGGCGTGGGGGTCGAGAGAGGCGGTTGCTGCTGTTGTTGTTGTTGTGGCTGGTAGGGCGGTGCGTAGCCTCCTCCGTAGGTATCCATCTGCGGGGGCCCGCCTGTGTAGTAACTTTCCATTCCGCCGCCACCGCCGCCGCTCGGATCGCTCATCCCCATGCTGGGAGGAGGGGCGCTCGGTAAGCCGGGATACATTCCACTGCCCCTTTGAGCAGGTTGACCGTATCGATTTGATGAATATGCGCTCGCCATGCGGTCTTCGAGCATCCGGTCGTAGTATCGCACTACCGTGCTCAATTTGCTGTGAAGGTCAAGGAGGGTGTCGTGTTTGCTCATCGTTTCACCATAGGTGCGTGCGAGTTTAGGGCGGAGGGTCCCGATGGATTCGTAAAGTTCTTGGATTTGAGGTTCGCGGAGGATGGTACCTGGGGGTTGGTGTTGGAGACGATCGACGAGGTGGGCGAAGAGGTTGATGTTTTCCGCTTCGACGTGGGTGAGCTCGAATTGGTTGTTGGGTTTGTAGGCGGAGGAAGGTTGGGGCGTAGAGGTTGATGAGGCAGTAGTCCGTTCCTTGAGTTCGCGGGCGTGACGCTTCTTCTGTTCTTCCATGTCTTGCAGACTTGCTGCTATTGCGGCCTTGAGATCTGCATCTTCCTCTTCTTCGCCCTTCTTGTCCGTGCTTGGTTTCCTGTTCGTCCCGTTCGTCTGAGCTTGTGGCGTTTTCGGCTTACTCTGCTCCAATGCTGTCCGCGGTACATACCCAGCTCCGCCACTCTGCCCTTTACTTTCTTCCAGACTCATCTCCAAAGCTTTCTTCAAATCCGCATCAAAATGGCTATCATCCACATCAACCCTCGCACTTCGCGGATGCATCCTCGCCTCCGCCGCTCTACTCACACCCATCCCACTATCCTGCCATAGCGTCTTCCTCGCTCCTGCACCAGGGCTCTGAGGTGCTCCAGAGGTCATGGCGCCAACCTTCGCCTGCAACTTCGCATAGCATCCATCATCCACCCTTACCGGCTGCATAATCCCCAGATGTGGTAAGGGCAAACTCTTACTCGAACACTGGCCACAAAAGACATTCCCACAATTCCGACAATGATGCTTCCGATTCGTAAAAGTAAAGCGTTCCCGACACCGCATGCACACATCGCTATCGCTCCATTCGGGGGGAGCCGTCGAATCGTACATGCTGCTCGCCACCTCCTGCTTGGGCGGGAACTGATAGCCCTCCGTCTGCAGTGTACGGTAGATCTCGGCGATATAGCTTAGACTCTCCTTCCCCGTCGCTGCGCCCGCCCAACCCTGAATCAGCTCTAAGATGCGCTGCCGCACTTCCCGCTCGCCCATGCCGCCTTGTCCGCCCTCATACCGGACGAGGCTGACGAGGTTATCCATGAACTCTCGACTCGCGACTTCCTGCATAAAATGGCTGCCGCCATTCTTGACACAAGTGTCGGTCAGGCCCAAGGCGGAGAGCTGGACGTTGGGGTTCTTGTGGGAGATGCGCTTCTTCAGGCTGCGCATGGCTTCCTTGGGCGGCACAGTCTTGCTTCGGACCGTATCGCTGATCTCGAGGTTGAGGGCGATGTCTTCGAGCGAGCTGGAGGTGGCGCGTTCGATTTGGGCGTCGAGCTCGGCCCCGGCGGCGGATTGGCCGCCAAACCAGGAGCTCATTGTGGAAGGGATGGAGACGGGCAGATGTGAAGAGGGGGAGGAGGATGAGGAGGAGGGTGGCCACAAGGGCGGGAGAGTGGATGGGGTAGGTTGGTCGGTTTGCTAGTAGTAGTTCGGTGACTGCGGCTCACGATCCCTGAGTTGGGTGCTGCGGGGGGTGGTTTCCTCGGTGGATAATGGATTCGAAAACCAAGGTAACAGCCCGATGCCAAGCTGGATGTATTATTATGTGGCGATCGTGATAACCCCAGACAGGCGTCGATATTGTAAGATTCTCCCCTTGTACCGTGCTTATACAGTAGGGAGAGTTATGTACTATGTACAGACAGTACGGACTAGACAGTTCCAGTGCTGCGGCCTAGAGCTCTCGGAAGCCGACGCCGATATCCACCAACCGTACCTTAAGGTATGCAATTTGACGTCATTCCATCTGGGGAAACCCGACCTACTGTACTGTACTGCGACCGCGACCGGTGCGGCCCACACTCGAGCCACTTGGGCATGAGGCGACGACGATTAGACGCGACGACGATTACAGGCTACCTACACACTTCACTTCTTGGACGCGTACGGGACACTATACACGGCTGTGGTTTGATTAACACGATACTGTGTCTCTGAGTAAGCTTGGAATATTCGTGACGCACACTCGATCCGAACTTCATTTCGAGACAACCATCGCTGTGGACCTTGCCTGCAGTTTCAGCAAATAATTCGGCAGCCTTAATACAACCCATATCCCACCGTCAACTTCACGCCCACCACCACGGGAGCTAGCGATGGGACTTCGATTGCTTTCCACTCTGCGGCCACGATGAGCGCCGCAGCAGCCATGCCCTCTGTCCCGAATGGCGGAGGCGGCGGCGGCGGCGGAAACGGATCCCCGGGCTTCAACCCTGGGCCGGGTGGCGCTGGAGAGAAAGCGTACAAGCATGTCAGTGATTTGGTCGCCCAAGCAAATGAGGGCTTCGCTCATCATTCCTCCATCCCCGCCTTGCTCCAAACCGCCGACGCCAGCGTCCGCCAGGCCATCACCTTCACCGAGTTCCGTCGCCCGGACTTTGCCTTTGTCGAGTATCTCCGCGCCTACATCATCCTCGCCGATGTCATCCCCAGCCACAAGGACTATGGCGGCTTTCAGATGGACCATCCGGAGCAGAACGTGCAGATGGGGAAATTGCGGAGGCGGGTCGAGGGCATGCAGGAGCAGTACATGAAAATTAAAGAGATTATCAGGAACAACAACGAGCGATGTGGAACTGTGCCGGAAGCTGCGAAGAGGAATGGCGCAGTCGGTGGCCATGTCAGGACCGAGTCAGCGCCCGTCAATGGAAATGGCAGGCCAGGGACGCCAGATGGCCGTGGGCAGAGAGTACGGCCTACACCCAGTCCAAAGCCCGAAAAATTACATGGACGGGCTTTGTCGAATGCCCCGACAGGAGGGAGAAGTGATGCCGATAGCTTGGCGGCGCGGTTCGCTGGGTTGAGATCAGGTGGAGGTGCTGCGAGTCCATCCTCCCGACCAGACTCCCGCTCGTCAAATCGCTCCTCGCTGCAAAGCGAGCCTTTGGCTATGCCGGTCGCCAGCGATTTTTCAGGACGCGACTCTTCCGATGGCCCACAACGCTCATCGTCAAGGCCTCTAGGCCCAAGAGGGATGCCAAACGGGGCACCGCCGCTTAAGATGCCGATGAATCTTCCGCAAGAGCCGCCGGCCGCATACAGTCCAGCACGGAACATGCAGACCCCAGGCCATGTAACTGCACCGCGCTTCACCGCACGCAGTCTCGCCTCGTCCAGCAGCCGCCGTACGCCTAGCGGAGCCCACTCCGCTGCTTCAGCACACGCCCCCAACGGTCCGAGTGGAAGTGGCGACTACTTTCCAATCACCAACGCTTCTACATCGTCACAATTACCAGAGCGTGGCCTGCCGAAACGTTCGGTCAGCATGGGCTCGGAATCCACCATCGCTCCTCAGAAACTATACGATTACTTCCGCCTCTACAATGTCTTGCTCATCGACTTTCGCCCGAGAGGCGATTTCGACAAGGGCCATATCTGGCATAGGAATCTCATCTGTGTCGAGCCCATGTCTGTAAGGCAAGGTATGAGTGCTGAGGAACTGGCGGAGAGTCTGGTGGTGGGTCCAGAATGGGAGCAAGAACTGTTCGGGGCCCGTGACAGCTTTGATCTGGTCGTGTACTGCGATGAAGACACGCAGGATCCATATCCTTTCAGAAGCAGTCGACGGGCTGAGGGGTTGAAGTACTTGCATGAAGCTATCACGGACTTCAACCAGGAGAAGCCGCTTCAGCGGCCCCCGGTGCTGTTGCAAGGCGGAGTCGAGGCATGGGCGGATATGACAGGACGTCAGGCCCTTGTGAGTACGGACACGAATAGACAGGCGGGTGCCAACACCAATGGCATACGAAGACGGCCTTTGGCTACGGCGAAGGCTGGAAGTGGAAGCAGTCAGCTCAAGATTCCCAAGAGGAGACTAAGGAACTACGAGCAACTTGACCCTGAAGAGGAGAAGAAATGGAGAGAAAGGGCTCGAGCCGAGAGTGTTCAATTACCTCAAGCTACTACGCTTGAAGACGAGGGATTGACAGAAGAGCCGGAGGGAGAGGAAGAGGAAGATCAGATGGATACCAGAGGTATTGATGAGTTCAATGCTCGGTTCCCTGATTTGACTGCCTCGCAAGATTTCGAGCGGCAAGCTTTCGCCAGTCAGCTCCCAACACGCGCACCACCACGGCCACCCGATCTACCTGCAAAGGTACCTCTCTATCCACCTCCACCCACCGCTTCGCAGCATCCACAGGCGCCGACTCGACCAGCGCCAGCAGCACCACGCATGAGTTACACCGGCGTGTCCGATCGTCAAGCATCTACTGGTAGTCAAACGAAGAAAGACACCGCCAACCGACCCTACATTCCTCCAAAATACATGCCTGCGCACGTTCGGCTCCCCAAGACTGGCCTTGTCAACTTTGGAAACACCTGCTACATGAATTCTGTTCTACAAGCCCTCTCGGCCACCGTTCCTCTCAGTGTCTTCCTCATGGACGACGCCTATCGCGCACAACTCCAACGCGACAACTGGAAATCCTCCCGTGGAATTCTCACCGAGCTCTACGCCAATCTCATCCGCTCCCTGTGGAAAGGCGATGTGTCTGCCATCCGGCCCACTACGTTTCGGAACTTTATCAAACGCACCTCCGAAACCTTCAACAACGAAGACCAACAGGACGCCAAGGAGTTCCTGGAATTAATGGTCGATGTGCTTCATGAAGACGGAAACCGAATGTGGGCACGCAGCCCCCTTCGCGAGCTAACAGAGAAGGAAGAAGAGAAACGCGAACAGATGCCAAAATCCGTCGTCGCGCGGACGGAATGGGGAAGGTACACCCACCGCGACCTTTCCTTCGTCCAAGGCCTCTTCGCCGGCCAACACGCCAGTCGGCTGACCTGCGCCACCTGCGGCTTCACCTCCACCACCTACGAAGCCTTCTGGTCCATCTCGGTGGAAATCCCGACCAACAGCCGATTCTGGAGCGGTGGCGGCGGCCGCATGCCCACCCTAGACGACTGCCTGCGCAGCTACTTCGCCGAGGAGCGTCTCACCAAAGACGACCAGTACCGGTGCCCGCGCTGCAAGACCTTCCGCGAAGCCATCAAACGCCTAACCCTCACCCGCGCCCCGCAATTCCTCGTCGTGCACTTCAAACGCTTCGAGTCCAAATCCCCTTCCTCCTCCTTCTTCCCCACCCCATCCAGCTCTTCATCCTCATCACTAAGGAAAATCCGCCAACCGGTCGACTTTCCCTTAACCAACCTCTCTCTCGACCCTTACTTCCTGCCCCCTCCCTCCCCGGCAGAGGAGAAATCCATCCTCGCGTCCTACGGCCCGCAAGCCCTCGCCCCGGACCCCGCGATGCAAGGTCCCTACTCCTACGACGCGTACGCCGTCATCCGCCATCTAGGCGGGACGATGCAAAGTGGACACTACGTGACCGCGGCGAGGAAAGGTGGGGGGTCATCGTCGTCTTCAGCCGGAGGGAAGGGCGTAGGGATGAACGGTGGTGGTGGTGGCGGTGGTGTTTCGAATGGCGGCACGGGAAACAAGGAGTGGATGTGGTTCAACGATACCAACGTCACGGACTTCGTGCCGAGCGAGGTCCCCGGCACGGGCGGCCGCGAGAGGGATCTCAGGGGCGAGGAGGCGTATATTGTTTTTTATCAGCGCGTGTAAGGCCCAAGTGTCAGGAGAGGGAGAGGGAGCGCAAGGGAAGGGGGAAAGGTAAAAGGGAAGGGAAGGGAGGGGGAAGGGGTTCTCCTTCCCTTTTTTAGTTTTGACTTTCCCCCCACGGCGCGCGCATATACAGGAAGATTACTTTTGCCGTTTCTTCTTCTTTTTTTCCTTGTAGCGCTGTGCTTCTCAGTCCTTCTCATTTCTTGTCTTTCTTTCGAAGCACGGGAGTTTTTTTTTAGTTTTTTTTTTTTCTGCCTTGCGTGAAAGGGAGAATGCGGGCAAATTTAGGAGTATGTAGAAGGGCGAACGAGGGATAGGGATAGGGAATAGGAAGGACAGGAGAGAAAACATGATGAGTATTGTGGTGCCTACTTTCTCTTCGGTCTACTAGTCCCTTCTTCGCCATCAGGCTGATGAGAAGTGCGCTCCCCTTCCCCCTTACCGCTCTGTATGAAAATCGTTTTCTGGGCTTTATACAGAAAAAGTGCTCATTTTGTTCTTTCTCGCTCCTGTATTTTGTATTTATTGAAGCTGGGGGTTTTTTCCAAAATCTGCCTATCAAAACGCCTCGCTATTTATGCCTGGGGGTATCTTCCTAAATTCGTCCTGTAAAACTAAACATGCCCGATAAAAAAGTTCTTTTCCGTCCCCGCCAGATCACTTTCCCTACGCTACATCAACCATCTCACTATCCTTCAACCCCAAATCCGCCCTCGCAGTCCCCACCGCTTCCCCCTCTTCCACTCCCATCTTCCCCCTTTCCCGCTCATCCGCCTCCTCCCCAACAAAAACCCCCAGTCCCGCAAACGCCGCGACCAGCGACCGCTGCGTGAAATCCCGCACGTCGTATCCGCCCGCCACGTGCTTGACGTCGCGCTTAGTATCCTGCACGCCTTCCCAGCGGTACTCGTCCTGCAGGGCGAAGAACTTCGTACTGAACCGCACCCCGCCGAAGGGATCGATGGGCGGTTCGGGGACGGGTTTGGTGGAGGCGGGTTTGCGGAGACCCTTGAGGACTGCGGGGCCATTGTCGTTGGTACTCGTACTGGACTTCTCGGCTCCAGCAGCATTCGAAGAACTTTGTGCTTGTTGTTGTTGCAACCCCGCCCGTCTCCTCTCCGCCTCCCCCCGCCCCATCCGCTTCTTCAACTGCACCTCCTCGCCCTTGCGCAGCACCTCCTCCGCATCCCCGCCCTGCGCCAACCGATCCAGCACATCCCTGCGATTCGCCTCGAGCTCTCTCCGTTCCATCTCCTCTTCCCGTCTCGCCTGCTCCCGCCTCTCCCTCGCCAGCTGCCGTTCCGCTTTCTGCCGGGACGAAAACTGACTCTTCTCCTCGGCCGCCAACCGCTCATTCTCCGCGATCCCCTCCTCATTCGCTTTCCGATACGCCTCGAACCGCGCATTCGTGGCATCCAAGTCTATCCTATTGACCAGGTTAAACGTGATATCCTCGACGTCGTTCAGGTAATCGTTCCAGGTCCGGAGATCCTCGAACTCGTCTTCGCGTCGGTTGAAGACGCTCGCGACGCGCTTGCGGATGTCGATTTCGCGTTCGACGCGGATGTCTTCGAAGGTTTGTTCCCGGAACCGGTGTTTGCGGAGTGTGCGGCTGCAGTTCGGGAGTGGGCAGGTGGCGGGCCCGTGGGAGAAGATTCGGTCCACGCAGGAGGCGCAGAGTTTGTGGTAGCATTCGGGGTTGACGAGGAAGCGGAGCGAGGGGTTGAGGTAGCGGGTGGATTTGCAGATGGGGCATTGTTCGGAGTCGGCGGCGGGGAGGGGTGAGGTGGTGTTGTTGGAGGAGGTGGTGGTTGGGTTGGTGGATGGTTGGGGTCGTGAGTGTTGGGCGAGTCGGGACATAATGGTAAGGGGAGGTGGAGAGGTGTGATGTCGAGTACGTCGTGGTTGATTAATGAGAGAGGTGAGATGTTTGGAGCTTGGAAGGTGCAGTAGATAAATGTCAGTTTGATTGAGATTTGATTGAAATTTGTCGAGAGAGTTAAGGGAATTGGTTGAATTCAGCCAAAGTTCCGGCAACGCCTCAAAGCAAGCTTGCCACTTCAGTTCAGCATGAAGTAAATGGCGATCGTTTCTGTCTGCTTCGACAAGCTCATATACAGTATAATGATTTGGAACATGAACGGGATAATATCTTTACTCTTGATAGCTTTATCATTCGCGTCCACAACCAGCGGTCAAGCATCCAAAAATGTCTCGCCCTTCATTATGATCAGCAATGAGCCGTACAGCAACACCCGACTCAACACCCACGAATCCTGTTGACCACGTCTAGCTAACTCCATATCCTCCACTACATCAGCATACGCCACACGAATCTAACCTCCAAGGATCATGACACGGCATCATCGGTCCAACAAGATCTCATCCAAACCCTCTCCCAGTGCGAACCCCAGCAATACATCTTCCTCTCGCAATTCGGCCTCCAACCGGAGGACATCCAAAATGTCTCCTCCATGCCAAAACTGCACGCACTTATTCATAACGCAGCACAGGCCGTAGTGATCCCGCATGTGTCGGGAGATATCGATTGCATGTCTGTTGCCGTTAGCGCGCTGAGGAGACGCTGTATTGGGACGCGGCAGCTGTATTACGATGCTCGATTAGAGAGTATCGAGGAGTTCTGTGAGTGCGAGAGTTGTGTGCCATGGTCTCATGATGCGGAGAGGGAGGGGATGTTGGTGAGAGTGCCTTATTTGCCTCATCTTCCCGACTCAGCGGGCGACGAGGAAGAAGAAGATGACGACCAGAGGAGGAAAGTGCTAAGGAGGACTGGTATGTCAATTTGCTCCCAATCTCTCTTCTATGTGCCGTCCACCTGGATGTGGTCTAATGATGTTTCCTTGCTTACTGGACGGAATAGACGATTATATTGCATGTCACCTCTCCGCCTTACAGCGGGCGGGGCAGTCATACGTCTTGGTATATACCGCCTCGACTGAGCTGCAGATGGGGCAGAGGACACCAGAAGATGGTCTGAACGGGTCGAAAGAGAAGCGATGGAAAATTGGGGTTATGGCCCTCGCGGCGGTATCTGCTTTCCTTGTAGGCTTTTGGGCTCTAAAGGTCTACCTTTGAGGCCACTACGTTGCCTCTGGGTCATGTTTACTATGAACAAGTATTTTTGAGGCGTGAGAAGTAGTATGGCGAGTTTAAGGGCCCCATATTATAAAATCAGTCGCGAACCGGACTCGCATGTCTGGCCCTTGCTCGCAACATGAGGGGTCCGTCATCACATATCGCAGGAGATCGTAGCAACAACGATACGGTCTCAGCAATTACCAGCAGGTGCTGCGAGACTAAGGCATGTTGTGTATAGAAAATAAAAGAAGTATAAGGTATCCGGGGTGGGTACAAGTACCTAAGTAGCTGGGGTTTGAGAGGCAGAAAGCGGAATGGATCGGAGGTTTCCCTTCCCGTCTCCCGCTCGAATCTCCCATCCGTCATCTCTCTCCAGCAAAAGATTCCCAGGGTTTGCCCATCAATTCCACGCCTGCTCCCATCGCCGCCTCTTCTCATCATCCCAATCCTCCTCCTCACCACCAGCCCGATCCCTCATTTCCACGCGAACTGCTCATCCGAGAACCTCCGAAACCTCCACATCCACCATGTCCGACCAACACGGCCTTGATCACTCGCGCGACCCGTGCCCTTGGGTCGCATTATCGGATTTTGGTTAGTATACCCTTCTATCCCGCGGCTTCAAGAGCAAGCAAAGACCGAAGGCAAAGGGCGAATATGAGGGAAAAGAATCAAGAAGAAGAGCAAGGATCATTCACAGCAAAGGAAAAAAAGTTCGCGCACGTGACAATCTACTGCTTGGGAGTTTGGAGGTCGAGAAGGATGACCTGGGGAAGGCAAGGATTGGATGGTTAGGCGGGAAAGGAGGAAGAGAGACGATGCCAAAAATTTAAAGGAGAGACAGATCGCTGACGGTTCTTTTCCACAATCCAGGCGGTGCATTCTGTATGGGCGCCATCGGCGGCGCAGTCTGGCACGGTGTCAAGGGGTACCGGAATAGTCCCTACGGCGAGAGGAGAATAGGCGGTAAGTTACCCACTCCCCTCTGTCAAACCCCCAAGGGTTTCGCATCAGAAAGCCAGAATCCAATGCTAACCCGCATTTTTTGCACAACAGCCATCACAGCAATCAAATCCCGCGCCCCCGTCCTCGGCGGCAACTTCGGCGTCTGGGGCGGCATGTTCTCGACCTTCGACTGCGCCGTCAAGGGCCTGCGCAAGAAGGAAGACCCCTGGAACGCCATCATCGCGGGTTTCTTCACGGGCGGCGCGCTCGCTGTCCGTGGCGGGCCTAAGGCCATCCGCAACGGCGCTATCGGCTGCGCTATCCTGCTGGCGGTTATTGAAGGTGTCGGCATCGGTTTCCAGCGTATGATGGCTGAGAATACGAGACTCGAGTTGCCGCCGCCGCCGCCTAGTCAGGGGAGTGAGGGGAGGATTGCTGCTTAATTTCGTTTTTTTTTCCCCTTTTCCGTTCTTTTCTCTTTCGTCGGGGACCGGAGGCGATTTACTCTCCACTCCTCTCACGCCCACGGGTCTGGCGGGGAGGTCTGATCTGTCTGTCAAGAGGATCTTTGTTTTGATATTGCGAAGGGTGTACTTTTTTGTGAACAGGAGGAGCCTGAGGCGCCGAGGAAAGAAAGCATGCATGGCGTTTTTTTTTTTCTGATATCTTATTGGGTTTCTTCGCCCGGGAGCGACACCTCGTGCGTTGCGAACGACTGTCGCCATATCCGGGGACAATCGTGCCAGATCGGAGAAAGGGGAGGAAGGGAAGAAGGGATGGAGGAAGCCACATTTCGAGCCCCTCCTCCAGCAGAGCCCCGGGAAAGAAGCAACCTGACTGCTACATTAGATGGGCGGATGGACTGCAAGTTTTAGAGAGAGCGAAAGGGGTGAGAGAAAATCCCCCTAGGATGAACAACTCCACTTATTTTCCAAACGAAAGAAAATACAAGGGCATGATCTGTGGAGACAGCGCATGCGAAGGCGAGATGAGAGTGAAGGCTAGACCCTGCGAACTGTGAGGGCCTGGGAAACGACGGATGGGCCATGAACATGGTGGAAAGGGAATGTAGGATTGCAATATACTGTATTTGTATAAATCTTCTTCATTACTTTTACGTTTTCCCCCTCCCCCTCGGCTGCTAATTTCATTATCCTTTTTCAGCAACAATGCCTCATCCACTCATCACCGCCCTCCCTTCTTTTTTTTCTTCCCTCGACCATGTCGTCTCCTCCTTTGCCCGAGGAAAGAAGATCACTAGGTCGAGAGTCCCCAACCCCCCTTTTCTGAGAAATTTTAGCCCCATCACATGGCCCCTTCGCTCCCTCGCCTATTCTGCCCTGTTTAGGTCCTCCTCTCACTCCCGTCATACCCTCCTGCTTTCCAATCCCCGCCTTCGTCCTGGAAAATTTGCCCCTGGCCTTCGAATTGGGAAGATGGGTTCGTGGAGGTCTGCGGGTATCCTACTCTTTTCCCTCCCTTTCCTCTCTTCTTTCCGGTGCTTCTCATCTTCACGGTGTGAAGGAGAGGGAGGAGAGGTAGCATTGGGTGGTTGGGCGAGGTTGTGATGAGGGTAGTGTGGAGGCGTTAGTGGGCTGAAAAAAGTGGTGGTATTGATGATAATGGTGTTGAAAAGGAGAGTGAGGAGCAAGTCCACTGGAGTAGACGGACTGAGACGACTGATGAGATCGACGATAATTTGGCTGAGAAGGGTGGCGTTGGTGGGTGTGGCGAGTTGAAGAAGGTCTAGGATATCCGCGCTTTTCATGGACGGTTATCTCGGGCTGGGTCGCAGGGAAGTGATGGGAGTAGGGCTTGGTGGTGATCTGAATGTTGATCCAGAGCGGTTCACCACCGCGAGGTGTCGTCTGGTGGCGAGTCGAGGGACTGGACCGTGAAGTTGCAGTGCTGGATCTTCTGCTATGGCGGCGAGAGTTAGGCGTAATGTCGCGGATGGGGATGATGCCATTGGTCAAGTAGATACTCGATCTACATTGGTGACTGGGTACGATGGTCTGTGTTGGGAATACTTCGCGGGTATTGTAATGTCTTGGAAAGAAATAGTTGGACATCGTCGGCATTGTGCTCAATGGACTTACTGGTCTTCGTTGAGATGCCGGCGATTGAACATGAGGAAGTAGACGCTCGAAAACTTTTTCGCATTTAATGTTGCTGTGGGTTAGACATCTGTGAAAGGTAGGTGGAAGGGAGTGAGACGTGACTGTGACACTTTAGCTTTGATCAATAGTCTTCTCATTCACTTGCGCAGCGCAAGTGTGTTTAAAAAGCGATGCATGTCTCGTGTGACCTGATGTAAAAAGCAAGATCGGGTATCTTCCACCAACGCCACGCTGTAGAACGAGCCGAAAAACAAAATCAAACAAAGCAGAGTCTGCGACTTGGCAGTCGTTACTTCTGCAACCCGCCAAAAGGATTCATCGCCGCACGTGTATTGCCAACCAGCTGCTTCCGCAAAGCATCTGCGCGACTCTCTTTCGCAGACTTGACAGAACTCACTTTAGACCGCTGTGGAGTTCTGCCATCGAACAAACGTCGTGACGCCGCAGCACCGTCTGCCCTATCCTTCACCCCATAACTGACCAATTTCGCTCTCTTAGCATCCTCTTCCCTCTCTGGCAATAAATCCATACCCGTGCCCAGGCGATCTTTCAGCGCCTCGTCGGCCTCCTCTTCCCTCTTCCTCGCCTTCCTCTCCTGGCGGAAAGTGGCACGTATCCGCTTATTAGCCGTGAAAGGATCTTCCCAGTCCCTCTCCCGCGTCTCGTATAACTCGGTAATCCGCTTCGCATTGTCCTTCACAACCTCCTTCTCCTCTGCCTTCCCCTCCAGAGCCGCAAACGCATCTTCCCTCCTCCGCTGCCGTTCGGCTTCAGTTAGGATCTCAATCCCACCTTCCCCTTCCCGCACTTTATCCTCCCCATAGTCGCGAGCTTTGCCCCCTTCTACGACAACATAGGCAGTGTTCTTCGGATCGGTCCTGATTTCAATACGGCCTCCGCACGCGGCATGCTTGAGTCCAAAACTCCAAATGGGCGTGCTGTAGTAGTACCCGACCTTTTTCTTTTCGGCATTGAAGCGGACACCTTGGCCTATGATCGCGTGGGGTTGACAAGTATGGCACCAGACGGCGTAGGGCAGCTCGAATCGGACGGTCTGAGTGCCGTCCTTGCGCAAGGTTCCAGGGGCTTTACGACGGTGGAGTTTGTTGCCTGACGTGGTCCCTTCGAGATCCGGTGGGATGTACCGGCCCATATTGAAGCCTTGCATCTTGTCTGATCACCTGGCTAGGCGATGCCGTAAGAGGTGTGTAGTTGGCTCACTCGATGGTGAGTTCCTGTGCCTTCCAAAAGCACACGCTGCTATGTGCCAGTGAAGCGCTGTCGCGATAAGATAAGATAAGATGTGCGTGATGGACCCTGATTTTAGCTTGAATGATGTAAATTTCGAAGTGGGATGACAAACTTGACGGCAGACCACTGCAACATTCCCAATTTGCCGCTGGCACTCTCTCCTCTCTTAACCTGAACTTGCTGAGCAGTACTTCTCCGACCCGAACGACTACCAGTTTTGAGTACATCGATATTGACAGGAGTCAAACAACCAAAAAAAGAAACACCGCCTACCATGGCGACGCTCACGCAGCCTCAACCGGCAATGCCCTCTGCGCCCACCCCAGCCGCGCACCCCTTCACCTGCAACACCTGTCAGGTCGCCTTCCGCTCCTCCGACCTGCAGCGCACCCACATGCAATCCGACTGGCACCGCTACAACCTCAAGCGACGAGTCGCCTCTCTCCCGCCCCTGACGTCCGAAGTCTTCGCCGAGAAGGTCCTCGCCAACAAAGCGACCGCGGCAGCAACAGCACAGAAAGCCGCTTTCGAGAAACGATGCGATGCGTGCGAGAAGAACTTCTTCAGCGAGGGCGCGTACGCGAACCATCTGGGCAGCCATAAGCATCGGGTCATGGCGGCGAAGTCGCAGGCGATCGGTGGCAATGACACGGAGAGTATGACGGGATCTTCCTTCTCGCTGGGCGAGCCGATGGAGACGGCCAGTAGTACGGCGAGCACAGTCACGGTGAAGGACGGTATGGATGAGGCGGAAGCTGAGGAGGAGCTTGATCAGGTTGTTGACGGGATGAAGAAGAGCGGGTTGGGAGAGAGTCAGGATGTGGCATCGAAGCGGCCATCGAGACCTACGCCAGGTGCTGCTGCGCAGGCTAATGGCACTGAAGATGGTGAGGAGATGCAGGAGGACGCTGAGTATGTGCATGAGGCGGATCTGAAGCAGTGTCTTTTCTGCAATTACACTTCGCCAAGTCTGGATTTGAACCTGAACCATATGCAAAGACAGCACACCTTCTTCATTCCAGAGAAGGAATTCTTGGTGGATGTTGAGGGATTGATCAACTATCTGTCGGAGACTATTGAGGCACTGCACCAGTGCTTGTATTGCCACAAGACGGTGCACACCAAGACGGGTGTGCAGACTCACATGCGCGACCGAGGTCACTGCATGATCGCTTACAGCACCGAAGAAGAGCAGATGGAGGTAGGACAGTTCTACGATTTCCGTTCCACTTACTCCGACGAGGAAACCGAAGATGAAGACGAGGACGAGGCAGAGGGTGGAGTCAAGCTTGGCGTCAAGCGCGGCGTAAAGACCACCTATGAGGGCGAGGACGGCGAGGACGTGGACATGGACGAAGATGACGAAGGCTGGGAGAGCGATAGCACGCTCTCGTCCGTCCCGACCGACGAAATCACATCGGTCCCCATGGAGCACCGCGACCACCAATACGCCAAGCTCGACAAGCATCGTCACCACTCGCACAGCGACCCGCGACCGCACAAGCACCACGACGGCTTCCACTCGCACGCCCATCACACCCCGCACGCCGTCTACCACGACGACTACGAACTGCACCTCCCCTCAGGCCGCACAGCCGGCCACCGCAGCCTGCGAACCTACTACCGACAAAACCTGCGCAACTACCCTACGCCCGAGGAGCGCGCGAACCAGCGCATGCTAGAAGAAGCCAACCCGGACCGCCACGTCTCGGACGACGAAGGCGGCGAACCCCGCGCCTCAGCCGGCGGCCACGGCACCGTGACCCGCGGCCGCCAGCCCCGTGGCCAACAACCCCATTCCCAGGCCGTGACGCGCGCCAATGGCGGACTGGGCATGATGGGCGCCAGCGAGCCGCAGAAGCGCGAGGCGGCGAAGAACGAACAGCGGGCTGCGAAGCGGGCTCAGCGCGCTGAGAACCGCTATCGGGCTGGTAACGAGCGGAGAGCGAATCACCAGAAGCATTTCCGTGATGAGTTGTTGCAGTAGAGGTGTGATTGGTGTGAGAGGGAGAGTCGAAGGGAAAGAGGGGAGTGGTGGATTTGTTGGGGGACAGCGAAGCAGTATGGATTTTTTTTTTTTTTGGAGTTTTTTTACTTTGGTCCTGGTTATTGGGCAGTAGCTGTGTGAGCTGATAAATGGGAGAGGCGGGAATGTCTGCATGAGTTGGCATTGGACTAGTGATGATGATGATCTTCCCAAAAGCGGTGGCGGTTTCTCGGCCGCGCTTCGCTTTCGGTAGTGGGTCGGGGTTTTCATGTTACTCCTGCCCTATGGGAGGGCGATCTTCCTTCATGGGATGGATTATTCAAATATATTCACATATGCACATGCACATGCACATGCACATACGTCTACGCGTGACTTCCCTATGACTAAGTTTCCTTGTCTCCGTGATTTCAAGCACGCCACATGTGAAGCGGCATAGGAGCACAGACTGGATAGGTAGGTACCTGATAGCAAAAGGCCATTGGATCTCCTCAATGGTGGCAACTCACATGCAGGTCTCAAATGTTTAGCGGGCTATATAGCCCCCAGCTGCAACCAAAACCCCCGTCACATGTTCGAATGACGAATATCTGTCCTTTCAATATCATGGTACGCTTGGGAGTTCGGGTATTGTGCTGACAGTTAGCTGAGGGGTGGGCCGGGTCCAAGTGGCGGGAAAATGGATAGCAGAGTATAGACGGTGTAGTAGCGTGAGTGTGTCGCCCGTATATCTCGCTTCTCTATGGAGAGCTGCCCACGTTGCACCACTCGGTCAGCAGACCGCTTTCCCGTGCGGCACTCTCTACTGTCTTGTCTCGCCTGTCGCGGCACGTGAGAGGAGCTCCCAGCAAAAGAGGACACAGGCAAACCCGGCTCACCTGGCAAGGACGACGGGCTTGGCTGCGGCGCCAGCGAAGTGTGTTGGCCTAGCGTCGGGAGGATCCGTTCGAGCGGCAGAGCCCACTCTCTTCTTCCGCGAAAGTCTTGAACTCTTCTGACCCGCCTTGCCCTTGGCGACATACCTGCCTTATCTGTTCCGGGGCCCGCTGCCACCTGACGTCGTTCTGTGCTGGTTAGACAAACATCCCATCTTTTCCCCTTCCCTGAACACCCTCCCTTCTTCTTCTCTTACCCACTTGCTTTGATTTAATATTCGTCGCTTGCTTGCTTGCTTGCTCGCTGAGCTTGTGACCTGTGACGTTGCTGGGGTTGCCATTCACTCTTTCCGCTTGCACCTTGCATCGGCGTATTGCTCAGGTTCTGTCGTTTGAATCGGAGGACTGCGCAACACAGAACGCAAAGAGACCAACGTTCTTCTTCATCGACCTTTCTGCTCTGATCGAGCGCCGTCGACAAAACTTGCAGGAGGCCAAAACAAATCTCAACCATGGACATGCTCAAAATCGAACAGCAACGCCAAGCCCTCGAAGGCAACCTCCAGCAGCTGCGTCAGAGCCTCAAGTACTGGCAAGCCTTTGAAGCCGAGTACGAAGGACTCAAAGAGGAAATCCAGGATGCTCAGCCTAATGTGGATGCCGCGAAACTGGACGCTTTATCGACGGCCTACGATGGCGAGCTGGTCACCAAGCAGGTGATTCGCGAACTCGCTGGTCTGGACAAGGGGACCCCGCGCACTGGTCAGCAAATCGTCAGGGATCTGGAAAGACGAGTCGAGTATGTGCAGCGCAACTGCGAGGTCATTCAGCGGAGGTTCTTCGATGCCGAGGCGAAATTGGAGGAGTTCGATTTTGCCGCTATGAGGGATGCGGAGAATTTCTTGAGCGCGGGTGGTAGTGGTGGGGAAGGATTCCCGTTGACGGAGATTCACGAGGAGCTTGATGAGGATGGCAATGTGATTTCTAGTCGATTGGAGCGGCCGGAGGAGAAGCAGGCTAGGCTTGTGGAGAGTTTGCGGAAGGCGGGTTTGACGACAGAGGATCTGGAGGAGGGTGGCGAGCAGGAGCAGCAGCCAACAACCCCGCTCAAGCCCGCGATCACGAATGCTAGTCCGCCTCCATCTTCGGTCGCCTCCCCGCCTCCGGTTGGGCCTTCGAGAGTTCAGGGAGAGAGAGGCAGCGTGTCGAGTTCCGACCTTCCTTCAACAACTGGAGATTCGACGCAGGAGAACGAGACACCGCGACGACCGCAAGTGAGGAAGAAGTCCGTCTCCTTTACCGCTGATACTAAGGAATCGCCTGAACTGGTTCGGATCGATTCCGAGGAGGGTAGGAAGTCAGTCTCATTCAACGACAAGGTGGCTGTCGCACCTGCTGCTCCCCCTCCCGATCCCAGGACTGTGCAATTCTCACCTCAAATCGAGGAAATACCGCCTCAGCCGCTCGGGCCGCCTGGACCTGCTCAAACTGGCGCACAGCTCCCCTCTCAGCCTGAAAAGGATGTGTCGCAAAAGGCACCCTCCACTACATCCGCTCAGGATACCCATGGGAAGACGAAGGAGGCGGAACTGGAAATTCAGAAGGAGCTGCGCGCTTCTTTCAAACCGGGCGACAGAGTCGCGACGCTTGATGATGACGAGGAGGTGGTCTCCAAGAATGTGGTCATTCCAGAAGATGAAGATGAAGAGGATGCGCGGACCAGACGCGAGATGCTTGACTACCATCTGAATGAGGTCGGTCACGTAGTCGCGCAGATGGATTTGAATGATGACGACGATTACAACGATGATGATTTTGCCGAAGACGATGACTACGACGATGATGAGACGAGTTCGCACTTTACAGGATCGTCTTTCCAGGGTGATGAAGATACTCCGTACACGAGCGGTCTTTCCGACGACGAAGACGAGGATGAGTACGGTCGCACCAAAGGCAAGGTCATTACAGACGACTACCGGCAGCAGATGCTGGAAATGCAAAAGAGGCTTATTGGGAACTTGGGTCCGTCGCCGGAAGGTGAAGACGTAGCGGAGGTTGACCCTGACCTTGACCCGAATGATGTGCGCAAGCTCGTCATCCGCGACAAGCGCAGTTCGATGTCTTCGGATAATTCGGACGGCGTGGAGAAGAAGGCCGGTGGCAAGAAGAGAGTCAGCTTCGCCCAAGCGCTGGATGTCGCCGAGAAACCTGAACCTTCTCCCGCGAAAGCTGACGTCCACCAAGAAGGTGGAGGAGCTGCGGCACCTGTCGCTGACACCGTCGCGGAAAAACCTGCCACGACTGCCCCGCAAGCAGCACCTGGCGCTACTCCTACCCCCGCCAAGATCTCTCGGTTCAGGAAATCCCGCAATCCACCTCCTGAACAGGATCCCACATCCCCACCCACCGAACCCCCAACCAACTCCAACAACATCCCCGACTTCGACTCCCCCACCGGCCCAGCAGGCCGCACCCTAGCCGAGACGCTGATCGAGCGACCAGCTGCCTCCAAGACCACCAAAGGCAAAGCCCCCTCAGCCGACGATCCAGACCCCATCGCCGAACGCCGCCAGCTCGCCGCCGATTACTACCGTCGCCGCAACGAGCTGATCCGGCAGCAGGGCGGGTTTAAGGGAAATCGTGACGAGGACGAGGCGTTGGGGGAGTTGATGGAGGAGAGGCCTGATGGGCGCGTGAGGAAGGTTAGTCGGTTTAAGGCGGCGAGGATTAAGCCGTAGAGCGTTCGTTGCTGAAGGACTGTGGGGGGGGGGGGGGGGGGGGGGGGGGGGGCGGGAAGGGATGAGGGGTGTGTGGGGTGCGTGGGTGAGATGGGTGCAGGTGGGTGGTGGATGGCTTGGGGGGATGCTACTGTTAGTAGGATTTTAGATACCTCTGTGTAGCTAGCGATAGCCAGCCAGTACCTCCTACATGTTTCCTTGCCCCAATGTCTCTCCTCTTCTTGGCTTTCTCATGCTTTAATTTGACTTTGGGGGGGGTTTTCTGCCGGCCGGCTGGCAAAGTTTTTTCGTGCCTTTCTCAACCCTTGTACCTACTATGTAGATAGGTTACGCAGCTCTAGACCACCAAACAAAGAAAGAGAAGGGGGTGTTGATACCAAATTTGAGAGATGTTTCCCATTGTTCGGGAAGTTCTAGTAACGCACCCTTGTGACTAGGTCGCGATGTGTAGGTAGTTGAACATGGTCCACTGCCCTTTTTTGTTTTTGTTTTTTTTTTTTTTTTGTTTTCTAATAACTTCATCTCAGCAAAGACGTGACGATAAGAGGATTGGTAAGGAGCTGAACGGGACACCAGATCGACTCTCTCTCTTTTGGATCACAGGGTTCATACAAACAAGCTAGACATAAAAAGGGGAAAACACACAAGAAGAATTTCCAGGATTGGAAAAGGAAAGGGGGAGGTATCCAACATGCCTTCTTCTCCTTTCCCCTCCTCATCCATCCCCTACTTCCTCTCCTAGACCCCCCCCCCCCCCCCCCCCCGGGCAAATTCCATCTACACATGCGCCCCAACCCCTCCCACAGCCACCAACAACGCCTTAGGCTCAAAACTAAACACCGCGCCCTCCTGCCCGACCCCGCCATCCGGCGTCACATCATCATAGGGGAACGTATACCCCTTCCCGTCCAGATTCGCCGCGTGCACAATCCGCGCATAATGGTTCGTCGTGGGGTTCTGATAATACTGCGTCGGATTCGTCCCGTTGGGGGTAGTATTCGAGAGTAGGAGGACACTGCGGTTGAAAGCCGCGCTGAGTCGGGGGATGATGACGTTGGTTTCGGGGTTGGAACCTGTGGCGAAGGGGCCGGAGTTGCAGCTGAAGATGTCTTTGGCTGAGGGTTTGGGGAAGGTGGGTTGTGGGTTCGGTTGTCCGGCTGTGGCGAAGGTGAGCGGGGAGGTGGTTGTCGGGGCGGGGACGGTGCCTTGCACGTCGCGCCAGACGGCTTGGGTATTGACTGTTAGGGCCGTGTTGGTGGAGTAGCGGGCGTAGACTTGGTTGACGTAGTCGGTCCAGTAGGTTTGGAACCAGTCGGGGTTCAGCGTGATGCCGGAGTTGGGGGAGAGGATGCGTAGGAGGTTGCCGGCTTTGTCGTTGACTATTAGCGAGCTCCATCGTCGGCCGTCCCGGCGTGTCTGCGCTATGAGCCCGTTGGCGATGGTCTGCGGTCCGTAATTCGTCATCCCTGCCACCCGTTGCACATTGTTCGCAGTGTCGGTCAGGTCGAGGGAGATGGGGAGTCCGACAAAGTCGACGTAGCTGATGTTTGCGAAGACTTGGGCCGCATTGTAGGTGAATTCGGCGAAGCCGAAGTTGGTGTAATGGTTTGGATCGGCTGGATTGAAGATTGATGGCTCTACTAAGGCTGGACCAGGGTTGAGCAGGAAGGTCAGAGGTGTGCCGACCGAGAACCAGATTCGGCCGCCAGCTAATCGAGGAATTGTGCAGGTGACGGTATTGCCAGGAGAGCCTAGAGGGATAGAGCAGTTCTTCTCCAGTTTACTGCCAGTGCTTGACGGGTTGGCGGGATAGTATGGAGTCTTTCCGTCTGCCTGCAGGAGAAAGACTCGATTGCCGCTATCCAGTGCTAAGCCGGCTTTTCAAGAAGTCAATGATCTGGATGTTATCTTGCAGAAATGAGGAAGAGGACTGACTGATATATCCATACACAGTACTGGAATTAGTATCATTGCGCAATTGGATGGTGAAAGTGCCCGACGCCATGGTATCGGCAGTGGTACGCTGCTGGATCTCTTCCGGTGGCTCGGAGCGATCTAATGGCGCCACAGGCTTCTGCTGCTGTTGCTGGTGCTGCTCTTTGGTGTTTCTGGTTCCAGCGGATTTGCTGTGTTTTTCTGTATTCTCAGCCCTGTCAGCATTGCGTTTGAAAAGCCTCTTGATCCTGTCTATCAAGGAAGCCATGGCTCGATACCCTGGAACCTGCACTAATGCCGAATGACGGAACGGTAAGGATAGCTTGGAAGAGTATGCGTTAGTGCCCTGCGTCTCGCATCGCGAAAGGGAAGGAGTCGTCCATTATTATTATATGAGTTAGGATGTTAAGGACATTGTCGCGTGCTACCCTCTCGGGAGGCGTGCTGGGCTAATGAAAAGGTTGTATCTACACCACTGGACTTGGTTGGGAGCTGACTGCCGCCCACCGGGATTGCGCACGAGGCCATCGCCATCGGCGTCGTTATTGCCTTCTCTGGAGTAGAGCTATACATGCAGGCGCGCCGGAGTATCTAGTAGCAGGACTATGATGCAAAGGCGAAGCCAAATCCGAGAGCTCGACTTGACTTCTGATTCGAGTAACAAGCGAGAGGCGCTTGATATAGGCTGCAGGTGATCCTGGAGCGTTGTCCTCAATCTTGATAGACGAAGACCGGCAGCAACTCAAAGGCCTGGTTGTGGGTACAGCAGATTGGAGTGAACTTGCAGTGCGTGGGAGACATCAGCCGTCGGATCAGAGGCCGAGCCGAGGCGAGAGCCACTCTTGTGGCTGTGATGAGCACCTGGCATCTTCCTGAGAAGTACTGTAGTCGTTCTGTTGGCAATATGATGTTGTCTGATGATGTTGTTGGTAGTGCACAGGTATGAATGGATTAGTAAAAGATATTGTCTCCGCCGAGTATCGAGTATTCCACGATGGGACATGAGACGAACGAAAGACGACTACGGGCAAATGGAACGCTTTGCTGGTGAGACATAACGAAGCGTGACCTCAGTGACAACCATCTTTGTAGCCTCACGAGCATCATTCAGCCTGATCGCAGCGAACAATGCCCGAGACATCTTCCGCACATGTATAGTGATGGATTGTCACTGCAAACTGCATCCGTCAATAAGAGCGAGAAGCAGCTTGAGACATTAAAAGCATGGCTGTCGCATGGCCAGTCAGCTTATGTATCGATTGGAACTCAGGCTGCCGTAGCAGCCTACAAGCTGTCCTTGTGACACTCCATGAAGTTCCAGGGCTTTAGAAGCATCACGGGACGCTTCCGGCGACGTGATCCCGATTTGCCCAGTCGGAAAGAAAAATGTTAGCGCCGAATCGGGTGTGAAGATACCGAATGTGTTTGATCAATCTTCTATTCGATTGCGACGCGGCACATGCCACAGATGGTGCTTCTAACAGTTTGCAGCAAATTCGACTTCAGTGCAAAAGCCCACTTTTAGTCTGAACACAATGGAACGATAGATCCAAGTCTCGTCCACACTGATTCGTGTCTCTCCCCGCCCCCAAAACGGATCATAGTCCCCGTCCCCATCCGCCCTATCCAACGCCACCAAGAAAAAAAAAAAAAAACCGAAAACCAGTAAACCCCACTACCACCCCCTCAATCAACTCCCACCCACTGACCCCCTCACCCTCAAAACCCCATCCAACAACCCCCTCACCCCCTCCCGCCCCTCCAACGGCAAAACCGCACTCACATACTGATCCGGCCTCACAACCACCATCGCCCCGTATTCCTTACTCACCCCCCTCGTCCGAAACACCTCCCCGAACCCAAACCCATAGCTCGGCTCGTCCGTGAACACTTTCTCGTAGTCCTGGATCCCGAAACGCCCTTTGCGCGGGAGTAAAAGGGGCGGGAGGGATGTGATGGGGATTTCTTTCCGCGAGTGAGGCAGGATCGCGCGGACGTCGAGGAGGCTGTCTATGTCTTCTTCTCCTTCTTCGGAGGAGGAGGAAGAGGGGGAGGGGAGTCGGGGGGTGTAGCGCGGGATAAGTGCCGTCTCGAGGTAGGCGCACGTCTCCCACAGCGTCGAGGAAGGGGATGTCGGGTCCTGGGTTTCGGGACTGAAGAGCAGGATCCGCCACCGCCCGTCGGCGTTCAGGATGTGGCCTAGGTGGACGGGTTTGGCGTCCGCGAGACGCAGGACTTGGTCCGAGGGGAACCGCATCCCGATGCGGTAGCCTGGGGCGAGGGCTTGGTGGTTTTGGGTTTGGCGGCGAACAGTCGCGCGATCTCCCGGTCGAAATCAATGAGTTGCTGTGCGATGTTCTGGCGTTCTTCTGTGTAGGTGTGGAGGAGTTTGGGGTGGGCTTGGCCTTTGAGTACGGAGGCCAGTTTCCAGCCGAGGTTGTAGGCGTCGTTCATGGACACGTTCATGCCTTGTCCGGCTTTAGCGGAATGGGTGTGGCAAGCATCTCCGGCGATGAAGACTCGCGGCGTTCGCTCTTCCCGTTCGGCTTTGGGTACATCGTCGAAGTGGTCGGTTAAGCGCTGTCCGACTTCGTAGACGGACCAGTAGGCTATGTGACGGACTTCAAAGTTGAAGGGCTTGAAAATGCGTTGTGCGCGGTCGACGAGGACGTCGGCGGTTACGTTCTTGCTGGCGATGCGCTCAGACTGCTGGAGCTTGTCGAGCTCGATGTAGAAGCGTGCTAGATACCCTCCCTCGCGCGGTATGATTAGAATGCTCCCTTCGTTTGCTGAGTGGATTGCCGTCTTCAACCGCAAATCGGGGAAGTCAGTGACGACCAGTGCGTCCATTACCCCCCAAGCCTGATTCGCAAAATCCCCCTTCATCTCCAGCCCCAACGATCGGCGAACCATACTTCGCGCTCCATCGCAACCAACCACATACTTCGCCTTAACATGCTCCGTCTGACCCTTATGTTCCTCGTCAAGCCTCTCAATCGTCACATCCACCGGGCCCTCCCCTCGCGGGATCCTCAACTCCTTCAACGCCCGACTATAACTCGGCTCCAGCCTTGTGGGACTCCACTTCATCGCATCGAGCCAGAGATCATGCAGACGGGCCTGATTCAGAATCACATGCGGGAACTCACTTAACCCTTCCTCCGTATCCCGGATCCGTCCCGTCCGTCTCAAGCCCTTGCCATCTTCCGTCGGCGACCAGAACGTCGTCTCGTTGACCCAGTACGCTTCTTTCAGCACCCGCTCGCTGAAGCCGAACGCTTCGAAGATCTCGATCGTGCGGCATTGCAGGCCGTCGGCTTGGCCCTGCTGTAGACGGCCGGGCTTCGTCTCGACGATGCGGGTTGTGATTTCGGGGAACTGGGCGAGCTGGGTCCCGAGCAGTTGGCCGGCTGGGCCGGCGCCGACGATGAGGACGTCGACTTCGGTGGGGAGACGGGTTTGGAAGTCGGGTTCGCTGGAGCCTTCGTATTGCAGTTTGAGCGGGTCGCCGGAGCCTTTGAAGCCGTTCAGGTGGAATTGGAGGCCGCTGTGGAGGGCCATGATTATGGGACTGGGGGAAGCTTAAGATTGGGGGTAGGGTGACTTTTCAAGATATGGACAGAGGAGGTGTTGGGGCTTCTTATTACGGTAAGGTACAGACGTGTCGGACGTTGAGGGGAGCAGTAGGTGCGCTTAAATCAGGAATCCCGATGGATGGATGCATGGAGCGGAATCGATTGCCCTACCGTAGCTTTTGGTTCTATATAAATGAGAGGTGGTCATCGGCCTCTTGAGGGGTTGATCAGAAGCATTGCGCGAGACTCTTTAGGTGGGTGGTGCGGGGGAGAGTCGAGGGAGGAGTGTCGCTCTGATCGAGTTACATTTGCCGGGCTGTGAAGCTCACCGGGCCGAGAGACTGTCTGCCCGTTCTCACATGCCGTGTTGCTCAGGAGTCGTTGGGCATAATGGGCATGTCACAGGCTGCTTGGTATCTACCTAGGAACTGTACGGCGAGTCTTGGAGGATTGAAGATCGATCTGCCTGGTATTTGTAGTATAGCCTTCCATATACTACATACTACCTCCTACCTACTGCCTCCTGCGTCCTGGCTGTTCGGGCGAAACGGCTACTGTATCACGTGACTGTGTCTCGGGGAAACTGAACAGGGGTAGATATTGATGGCACTGATTGGCGGGAAGGGAAAGAATCAGGGACCCCATCCTTCAACCGCCTCCGCTAGCGCGCGCGCATCGATATGAAACGATCAGTGATGAGCGGCCGGCACGTTTCCGTGTGCTTCAGCATGAATCACGGTTGTCCTACTAACTAACACCGGGCCCAGAGGCCAAATCTTCATTACCGCGCGCCTTGCGGTGCGACGATCAGCGGAAAATTGCTGATGCCCCTCCTTTGGACATGACGCTTTGCAACAGGCGACAATAGCATCTTCGCCCATTGTGCGACGCTGCCATTGTATCTGGGCTGCCCTCATCCAAGGTGCCTGCCACTCCTTGACACCATTCGCTCACTCACCCTACTCGTCTTGATCGCGTGGACTGGAAACCGCTGGACGTTTGCTGGTCGACGGGAGAGAAAACCGCGTCTTTGTGCGCAAAGCTATATTCGACAACCTTGTCCCCAATTCTTTGTTGAAAAGGCGAGAAAAGAGGCATTGTCTACCGCAGACAAAGCCCAGAACGCGCACGAAGCATTCCTCGACCCGCCCAGTCGTCTGTCACCACCATTCCACCTTCGGACACTCACTGCGACTACACATTCATTTTTGGACACGACTGGAACGATTGCGGATTTTGATTTATGGAATACTAGGAGAGTCAGTCGACACTGAGATTCTGCTGCGCAGGATCGAGATTCTATTGATTGCAACATTGGAAGATTGAGATACCCCGGCTGACGGCGCGGTCACACCCACCACCGACGGCAGCAAGCAGCAACGCCGGCCATCGATCGCACACTACGAGGCAGTGACGAGTGATTGTGAGAATCGGGCAGACTTCAGCTGGACTGAAGCCTCTACCACACGTTCCTTGACATAAGACATATTACAAAAACACATGATGGGTTGCTTCGGAGGAGATCGGGAAAAGGGCAAGGCTCTGCCGGAGCAGAGCGCCAAATGGGCCTTCATCACCCTCTCCGATTTCAAATGCACCTCCAACTGGACTCCACTGGCCTACCTCTGGCTGTGGATTATGGCATTGATCGGCGTAGCCGTCTACGCTGTCGACACATTTACCGCCATCAACTTGCTGGTCTTCAACCGATGGAGTAGCCAGATCAAACCGGCCATCGACTTTGAAATCAGCAAATGGATCTTCGCAGGCTGTATCTTGCTTTCCTGGGCACTGGCTTTCTATGAATGGTTTCGCGCCATCCGCGTCATGAAGCGCGGAGGCGTGGCCGAAGGTTACATGGACCCCTTGGCCGCGACACTGTACTCGATGAAGCCGCCACAGGGCTGGAGGAGATTCCTGGTCTTCTCGGAGTTGACGAAGAGCAAAAAGGGCGTCGATTACGTTGCCTTCTTCGTTTACTTCGCCTTCAACGGCGCTGTCCGTGTCATTCTCGCTGAAGGCCCGCGTCAGTTCGTCAATGGCATGACATTGTACGCTGTCATGCAGGCCGATGTTATACCAGGCGCAAATGCGGAGCACTCGGCCTTCAGCCAATTCTGGATCAACCTCAAGGAGCTGGCGGAGAAAGACGAGAAGCAGGCGGTCATCCTGTTCTCCATGCTGTTCACACTTATCATCTGGGTCATATCTGCGCTCAGTTTGCTTGTGGCGATCGTGCTGTATGTAGTGTTCCTGTGGCATTACATTCCTCAGCAAGATGGACGGTTAGCTGTGTATTGTAAACGCAAGATCGACAAGAGATTAGAGAAGATTGTGGAGCACAAGGTGAAAGCCGCGATGGAGGAAGAGGAGCGGAAGACGGCCAAGGAAGAGCGGAAAGCGGATTTGCGGAGACAGAAGACGGGTGAGCTGCCACCTCCTCGGCCAGTGGTGGCGCGACAGCCTACCTTGCCACAGATTCCTGGTGGAACACCAGATGTCGGCAAAGGCAAGGAAGACGAAAAAGCGGCCGCCGCGTTTGGCCTAGCGAGGCAGGACACGAGTACGACTGTATCGACATTACCGAGATATGAGAGCCGACCGCCGACCCGGAACGGAAGTGGCAGAGTTCAAAGGCAACCAACGCTTCCAGATGCATCGCTCGATTTTGCCACGAGGCCTGGCATGCCAGACAGAACGGACACTCAGGCTTCCGCATGGTCAAGCGCGCCTAGCTACGAGTCCGATGCGCCTCTACTTTCGAACGCTGGATATGCTGGCGGTAGGAGCTCCCCTGCGCCGCCTATGCCACCTCCTCCGGCGTTCAGCAGGCAAGCTAGCGAAGCTAGTCTTGGCAGGCCGATGCCAGCGAGGCAGGGATCTCATCCCACGGTGAGGAATCAGACACCAGTGGGCAGGATGAACACGTTTGGGTCACAACAGCAACAGAGGCCGTTCTCGCCAATGTCAAATGCCGGAAGGTCGCATTCACGCCCGCCTCCGGAACCAAGAGGTCCCCCGATGAGAAGCAACACTGGCTTCAGCTTCGATGACCAGGCGCAGCCTGCTTTCAAACCCCGCGCAGGCCCAACGCGCCCATACAATGCACCTATGGGCCCGCCACCGCGAGCGAACACAGCCGATTCTTTCCGATCCGCTCCTGCTGCTACCAGACAGGACAGCCAGGCTTCTATGGCTCCTTCCTTTTCACGACCAATGTACGGCAGCCTTCACAGCCAGCAATCTTCCTTCAGCCGTCCCACCCCACCTCCAGCACAACCGCAGACGAGACCCCAGGGCCAACCAACAAACTTCACCGACCGACCATTCTCGCCCGCCATGAACGACGCGAGTAACTTTGGCCCACCAGGCGCCGAGAGCTACGAGATGACCCCTCAACCCACCTACGCAGCTTTCCGAACCGCCTCGCCCGCCCCATCAATCTCCCCATCCGAAAACCCCGGCGGCTACATCGCCTTCAACCCCCAACACTCAGAGACACCAACACCCATGCAACTCCAGCCCGGTCCCCGCCGAAACCTCACCGTCGCCTCCCACCCTCCAGGCGAAGGCGACTCATACTTTCCGACGACCGCTTCCGCACTCGACATCCCCCAGCGCAGCGCCACAGCGCCCCACGCCTTCTCCGCAAACGACGACCCGGCTCCCTTCGCCTCCCGTCCCGGAGACAACCGCTTAACGACGGGATACAACGACATCCTCGACGACTACGGCCACGAAGGCGGAGCCACCGCGCCTATGAGTTCTCCTTCGCCCGTGCTAGACCCGTCTCACATTCCCTCTCATTTCGCAACTATGCAGGACGAGTACCGGCCTCAGAGCAGCCAGTCGGCGATTAGGAGACCGGAGTTACCTGTCGATGTGGCGCCCAGAGCGCATACGGCGGGTCCTGTTGGTTTGTCGGATCAGCAGCGGCAGTGGGAATATCAGGACCAGTACCGGCAGTGGCAGGGTTATGAGGGTGGGCGGTAGGGGGATGGGACGTAGATGTCTCTCTCCGGGTAACTGGGATCTTGGCTTCGTGTCTTTTTTTGCTTTCCGCTGACTCGGGTTGTCGTGCAGCCTGACAGGCAGCGTGAATGGCGAGAGAGGGGATGGGGCTTTCTTTTGGAGAAGGGTGGTGAGAAGGAGAGGGAGAAGAGGTCGGGTATTGGACGGAGACGGCCTTGAAAGAAGGTTGTAGTGGTTCGTTCCCTCTTTTTTTTTTTTTTCTGGATTTTCTTTTCCTTAGCGTTCGAAGCGAAAAAAGTGTCCTCTGAAGCCCCTCCAACTCGGCACACAACAGGGAAGGGGGGAGGGGAGGGAGGCTTGGATTTGTTGGCTTTGTATACTTTTGTGTTTTCTTACGGTGGATATGCTGGATGAAATAGATACCCGATTTCATTTTATTTTATTGCTCCTATATTTACTTTGAGCTTCCATCCGTCCAAGCCCACCCCTGGGCTCTCTCTCACGTCCGCGACAGCTTCTGGATTCCTTCACGCTGCGGCAGAGATGGGAGAATTGGTGGGGGGGGGGGGGGGGTTGTTTAGTGAATGCGACGGACTTTTTTTTTCCCCCCCTTTTGGGAGACTGGTCAGAGGGCAAAGACAAACACGTTGTCCGCGCTTTTGCCTTTCTTTGCTCGGGTAGGGAATCTCTCTGACACAAATTCACCCCTCCCCCTCCCCCTTTTTTCCTTGCCTTATTTTTGCAGAAAACCAACGAGGATTTACACTACGATTTCTCTCAATTTCTCTGGATACACTTCACGACGACTGAACCAATTCTCGTCACTCCCAAGGATCCCCCGCCGCCCTCTCTTTTTCAAGCGAACTCGCAATACTGAAGATGTTCCAAATGCCAACAACGATGATGACGACGGGGAACGCGACCCAAACCCAAGCTCCCCTTTTCGCCGGTCTCGAGGCCACTTATCCCTTTGCGACTACCACATCTAAAGCCATCGGAGGAACAGCAGAGAAGGAAGAATGGAAGGGCAAATTTACCACTCTCTTCGGCCCCTCGACTGCCGCCCGTGAATCCACTCCATCCGACTCTGCGCCTACCGCTGCTCAGGACGGCATTGCCGTTTCCTCTTCCTCTTCCTCTTGCCTTCCTCCGTCTTCGTCTCCAAAGACGTCCAACCCCCCTTCTTCTGTTCCTGCCAGACGGAATGGAACTGTACGTGCTCCCTCGGGACTCAGGCTACATAAACGCGATGTAGCGGGGCTTAAGGTTGCGCTTGGTCGGTTGAGGGTTAGGATTGCTTCGGAAGGAGAAACAGATTCAGGGGTAAGGGAGGGGTTAGGTGGTGCGAAGGGGGAAATAGGTGGGGAGGTGGATTTTAATCGGTTTGAGAGGAAGAGCGGCTCGGGTTTGTGGGGCGTGGTGGGGTTGGAGAAGGAGATGAGGGAGGGGTCTGAGGGGAGTGGTGAGGATTTTGGAGAGGTGGAGGCTGGGTATAAGGGTCGGGGTGAAGGCGAGGTTGAGGGTGAGGGTGAGGGTGAAGATCAGGGAGAGGGTGAGGATCAGCTTCGGACTGAGGATGATGTTGAGGATGAGGCTGAAGCTGAGGCGGAGGATTATCCAGACGAAGACGAAGAAAGTGGACCAGAAGAGGCCAGTCTCGACGACCTACTCCTATCCACTGATCTGCTTAGCTTGAGCGATAGCAAGGCAATGTACGGTCAGTGGGAGCACCGCAAGTCTTCCAGACCAACTCCCGGAACCGACAACATCAAGGAGCAACAAGAAATCGACACCGCCTTCGTCGAAGCCATCCACGCCAATAACGCGATTAAATGGGGCAACAGCGCTTCCATCCGGGACATCAGTCCATTTTCCAACAATACCAGCACGACCAAGCCCTCGCAAAAGCGTCCAAGCGCCCGCGCTACACAACAGACCGCATTCAAATTGCACGTCCCGAGAGACTACGGCAAGAATCCTTACTACACGGCCGACTGGACTCTCGCGGACGCCGCGAAGCAAATCCGCCTCGCGCTCGCCGAGGCCAACGCATCGTGTAAACAGTGGATCTCTCTGCACAGCCGCGAAAAAATCGAGTCCCTGATCCAGAAAGACGGGGAGATGCAAGCTCGTCTCAACGCCATCTGTCAGGATCTTGGGTACATGGCGCAGCTGGTTGAATATGGACGTGAAGGCTGGAACCTGGCGGAGCTGTCGAAGATGGTGTTAGGTGAGGTTTCTGAGGTTGGTGGGGAGTTGGTTGAGCGGCTGAGGGTGCTGGCTGGGTATAAGGGGTGTGAGATGTTGGAGAAGATTGCGGTGGCGCCTTTGGTGAGGGTTTGGAAGGGGTTGTCTGAGTAGATATCTGGGGTTGCTTAAATGGGGGAGTGGTTGTGCTTTGGTTGGAGCTACTACTACAACGAGCGTTGGAGACTGCAAGCTGCAAGGGAAGGTTTTGTTGAGTACTTTTGGGAGATGGCTCTTAGGATATGACTAGGGCACAGATGATTGTGAGATCTCGGGGCTGAATAGGATTTGGTCCGTTGCTATACTACCATCACGGCTGACAGACACCGAAGTGTTTTTTTGTGTTTCCTTACTTTTCTCCAAGCGACAGCGAAAATTTTTAGGATTTCGTAAAGAACTGGTCAAAGGGCACAACATGATTACCGCTTCACTATCGGTATGTACTGAAGAGATGACAGAACAGTTGCAGACGTATCGATGATCTGAAGTGCTCCCCTTTGTCCCCTATCTCCAAAATTCCACGTGCTTACCCAGTTTCCGGAAATGGCGACTAACAAAGAAGTCTATATCGCCATACCAAACAAAGTCATGTTTTTCGACTTCCTTTCTCCACCTTATAAAATGGTTTGAAGCCATTTCACAGTAATCGCTTTGGATATAAGGGTGCTGTTCATGTCTCGGATCTTCCTTTCATCGTCAGGTTCGAAACATGCGACCTTATTTTGAGCATCATGGAGACGGCGTCAACAGCTGAAGCGACGAGACGCTCGACGTCGACGTCGTTGAACGAGTCGAGCAAGACGCGACTCAAACCTCACACTCCGACTAGATCGCAATGTGTATCAAATGACAATGCAGGTCACGATGAGCTTCGAACAACTGAAGGGAGCGTGGTGAGGACAAGAACGACGGCCTTTCTTGCCAACGCCGCAGCCACATCCCTAGCAAGCACCATTTGGCACCTCCCAACAATATGGCGCTTAATTTATCACCATATCCTAATGTTCGCACACATTCGATTCGGGCAGGACGAGGACATCAACTTGCAAGATGCTATGTTCATCGCCTCTTTAGCTTACGTCTTCATTTGCTGGCGCTCGCCTTCGCTGCTCAGGGCGAATCCAGCATTGCGGCTATTTCACCTCTTTGCAATGATTCAAGTATGCTCTCTTAACCCTGTCCTTTCTGTGGTTGATTGCTAAAGGTGGTAGATACTTATATGGCCCATACCCGACTTGAACTTTATGCGACACGAGCTCATGTATTGTCTGACTTATCGAATGGGATTTGACTTCTCGATAACCAAATCCTGGAAGGCATGCTTACACGGCATCATATTCCTGCTCTTGGTCAATCATACAATTGCACTTTCTTGGGCAAGCCAAGTGCCATCCTATCTCCGATTCCTGGACAAGACTTGGATACTTGCTCGAGCTAGAGCGCTCATACACATGCTCTGGCCAGGGCGGCTCATATCTGCAGTACGCAGTTTCGTGCTGAACATACGCCTCTTGAAGCTTAGAGCCAGCGCTTCGTTCCAGGATATCTGCACATTCCCATATATGCAACTGTTGGACGAGGTTCTGGCTGCGATGTTAAGTTGGATCTTCAGGCTCGACATGGTAGAAGTGAAGAAGACACCAGTATGGCCTGGCGCATATCCCACCTCAACGCCAGTCACGAACCATTCAGAAGATGATCATATGGACACCATTTCGCCTTCATTCTCTATAGCTCCGTCAGCCCATCAACTCCGAGGGAAATCAACGGCCGACGGATCAAATCTCGCTTTCGCGCGGCAAGGGCACAGAAAGAACTTGTCAACTGTACTCGAAGGAGATGAGAGAGACTATGTTTATGATGATGCCGCGGTACGGATCGGAAACGAAGTCCCAAAGTATCAGGCTACTGTCGAGGACTGTGATGAGAACGAGAACGCAGCCGCAAGCCCTCCCCTTTCGGAGACGGCAGCAGTCTTCCGGAGCGGTCTCGCTTCAACGACGCAGCCGAACAGTACGCATCTACGACGACGCAGTGTGAAAGTGCCCCGTGGAGGACATATCTCCATTGCGAGGGCTGCCAATGCCGGATCTTCAGTGTCCAGTAACAACGCTCTTGAGCTTACATTACAGCCAGTAGCAAACTCTTCGGAGCCGTCTCCAATATCACCAAAGACAAGACGCGAAACAGGAGCTAGATCAGGGATCCCTTCAAAGCATGTCCCCAAAGTGAGGGTTGTGGAACTTTCTGTTGCAACGGACAACCTCAAATACTCAGTGGTGGCCTCAGAACGTGCTCACAGTCTGCCTGCTACGACTCTGGCTTGGCATGGTGTGGTAGCAAAAGTTTCAGACACTGTATTGTGGCCTTTTCGAGATCCCCGGATAAGCTTCAGATTATCGCCCGCGTCTGCAGGTTTACGAACGTGGAATTTTCCAGAAGCTCAGAACAAAGCATCGCCAGCACGGCAGAAGGTCTCAGGTGGTCATTGCCGGTCTTAAGCCAGCCTGGAGCACTCACCAAGCGAACTTCAAATCCATTGATGATCAACAAGCTGTGGGTTAGCAGCATTCGTTGGTCGAATACAGGCCAGTTGCAGGGTAATACACCTTCGGCAATACATCGCATTGCGAACGAACTGTGGCTCTGAGAGAGAATAATTGTTAATGATGTCCCACGTCCTGGAAACTGCTGAACCCTGCATTTTTAGCAGCAAGGCGGTCGTCGGCCTCCGCAATCTGCATTCACTCTTGCCGCTAAATCCAGCATGCTTTAGCGCCAATACTTTCGGTGGTGCTGACTCTTTGCCAACATTCACACATCGTGCCACTTGACACATGCATGACAAAGGCGGCTAAAGGTCTTTAAAACGATTGGTCGCGTCCGAACTCCCGATACTTCTCCCTCTTCAGGTTGAAGAGGCTACGAGGAAGGGGCGGCACGCCAAAGCGTAAAAAGCCTTAAACGTTGCAGCGGTCGTGCCGCCCTACCTCCACATTTCAAGAACAAGGGGGTGGATAGTCGGCCAGCAATGAGTAAAAGGTCCGAGAGGTTTCTGCAGCTGGCTGTCAGGTCTATTTTGGCGTTTCCTTTACGGCTCAGCGAGAAGAGATACAAAGCGGTGGTCTGTTCAAAAGAAGGCTCTCAATGTCGGAAGGGTTGCTCTCTGGGTCAGCCTGTGCTTGGGAGATGACTTTGTCAGGGGACCTCGTTTTGAGACTTATGTCAGCTCCTCAGAATCAAACGTTATGAGCCATTTTCATGCTGCATTCTCTGTTCTTTTCGTATGATAGCAACTGGTACTTTCTAGCCTAATGACAAGGTCCATCAATCGTCCACGTCTGAAGCATGCAGTTCTTGAAATTTCGTGTAGCAACTTTGATGCGCGAAGGCTCTGCAAGCCGACGACCTGGACGGAAGACGGTGCGAGATTAATATTCAGGGGAAAGGAAGAACAGACTGTCAAGCCCTGGCTGGCGGAGTGACCATGGCAGACGCGGAAATGGCCCGCTCGGCCCAAGTCTCAAACCAACTTCACCTTGCACTTGGCTTAGCTATCTCTATCAATGAAGCCTTCTTTTCATCTCGACACGGACGTACTCAGAGAGCATGGAGCTATTAAAGTTCTCAGATCAGTCGAGCGCATCTTTTTTGGGCTCAGGCCGTCCCAGGGGCCATGCGCGTCCAGTTTTTCCTACTTTGTTGCAAGCGGACGTGGTCTCAGTCAGAAATCCTCCTTGACCAGATACGTGGGTTACGTACGCAATCTCTGCATCCAGGACATGGACAAAAATTGTAAGTGCGTGGGAAATGGGCCGGAGCGTAATATACCGGGACTTTCCCATTGCCATGATCAGTGCTCTGCATATTTGTTCCCTTCAAAGAAGAGGTGTTTGCTAAAGTCTCAGATGGCCTTGAAGGTAGGAGACACAGACCTTGAATACTCAGCAAGAGTATGGGTGTTCGGTCAGAACGCCGTGCCATTAAGAAGCTCCCATCCATTGGGCAACTGACAAGGCCATTGTACGACCGGTTGTAAAGATCTCCACTTCCAACGCCTCATAGCTACGCAACGTATAGCCATCGTTAAACGCCATCTCTTCCCCTTCGATGTGAACTTAACTTCACTGCAAATCACGCTAAATGCGGCCCGCCACCCCACCCACCTTCTGACTCCGGCACCTCCCGCCGCCAGGCCACTGATTTTCTGTCATTGTTCTTCCGAGTACTCGCTGCTGCCTAAAACTTCGCTACAGCTTGAACAATCACGTTACAACCTGCAACTCTCATTCAGTCATCAAGAAACCCCCAACCCAACATTCACAACCTTGCAGGTTCCAGCCGCAGACACTTCAGGCGTAACCTCTGCATGTGAATCACTACAGTTCGGTTCGGCCGCAGGTTGCTCCTCCCTCCTTTTCCTCGCCGAACACACAATCCTTCGCAGAGCCACCCTTCGCTTCACCACATCCGGCGTACATCATAGCGCCATGGATTCCTCAAAGTTCCCGCGCACGACACACACGCGCTCCTCAGGGCTCGTCATGCCCCTGTACCTCCACCTCCTCGCTCTCCTGACCACCCTTTGGCTTGGCGCCGTCCTCCCATCAACCTACGACGCCAGCGGGCAATACGTCTTTGCCCCTTTCAACAAGCTCCTCCTCTTCTCGGATCTCGCAACCATCTTGTTGCTTGATCTTCGCACACCCATCGTCACCGCGGCACTCGGGCATCTTGTCGGTAACATCTGGGCTCACGTCGCCCTTCCTGCCATCGTCTATCTGCAAAACATCGACGACTGGTCTTCCATCTGGCTCTGGACGCAGGTCTCCTTATTCTTCACAATGGTTGCCATTGTTAGAAGAGAGATCTTGCTTGTTTGGAGATGTCTGGGTGCATTTTGCCTGGCTCTCCGCGCCGACGACCACTTCTCCGCCCCTGAAGGTCAACTTGTGCTTGCAGAACCGAAAGGTAGCAGCACGAGCGGCGACGCGGTAGAAGCTTCACCGCAGACAGCAGAGCCAGTGGTCGACCCTCTCGACGATGAGTTCACCGCCCCTGAAGATCTGCTTGCGCTTGTAGAGCCGAAAGGCAGCAGCGCAAACGGGGATCAGGCAGAAGCTCTTCCACCAACGGAAGAGCAAACGGTGGACTTCCTCGGGGACTTCCTCACGGTCCCTGAGTCTCGACTCGCGCTTGCAGAATCGGAGGATAGCAGCGCGGCCGATATGTTGGCAGAGGGTCTTCCCCCGACGGCAGAGCGAACGGTCGCGCCTCCCAGCGACGTCGTTGCGGTCGCCGAGGATCGGACTGCCGAGACCAGCGCGGAGGCTGTTGTGATCCCCACGGGGGTCAACAACAAGCGTACTATGACACGCAGCGCTGTGAGATCTGCGGCCAAGGATCAGTCGGGTTTGGGAAGCTTGGCCCAGCTGATTCCGGGCTCATTCATCCGGGCTCGTGAGGAGCTCGAGCAGGATGAAGGTCTCTTCTCGGTCGGCAAGATGGCTCGCTTCGCCCGGTGGCATTCAAGGCTCTATGCCCACCAGGCAGCATCTCAGGTGTTCGTGTGGCCAGCAAGCCTTCTTGCAGTAGTCGATGACGATGAATCGACTCTCGAGAGGGCTCTGCCGACGCCCATGGATCATGAGGGGCCAGCGCTGCTGCTGCCCACTGCGGATCTCCCGGTCTTCGACGCTCTTGCTGAGCGGTTGAACGACTGGCGCGGCCTGGATACTCCAATCCAGGCGCCGTGCGGTGCTCGTCAAACCCGCATCTCTTTGCCTCTGGATGCTTATTCCTCTCATGTGAGCCCGCCCTCCATTGACGAATATAGCACTGGCGAAGAGAGCGAGGTTGTCGCCGAGGCTGTAGATCCGAGTGCGGTCAGTGACTCTGCTTCAGAGGGTAAGCAGAGCAGTGAGCTTGCCGTGCCGCCGTGTGAGGATCAGGACCAGCAGAGCGACAATGTCGGCATCTGCGAGGAGACCATCTCGTCTGATGCTCCTGAAGAGGTCGCTGATCCCACCGAGACGGCCAGTCTCTCGAGCGACGAGGACTCTTGGCCGAGGTTTGAAGCACCTACGGCGATCGAGGAGACTGCGGTCGCTCCAGAGGAGCCGGTGAGGGATGTCGGCCAAGGTTCTGGGGAGGGCGAGCCCGTTCCTTTGGCGGTCCCTCTGTACCAGCCGCATGTCGCCGATGGCACGGAGACTCCTGCTTCGCCGGTGATTGCAGCAGAGACAGGCTCTGCTGATCCCGGCGAAACACTCGCCAGCGCCGTCACCTTGGAAAGCCCTGTGGAGAGCGACCAAGGTGCATTGGGGCAGCCGGGCAGTGAGGAGCACGTGCCTGCGACAACATCCGCGGTCAATGACGCAGGCTATAGTGCCTCTATACCTTCCATCAGCATCACGGCTCCTGATGACGAGCCGGAGGCGGATGAAGGTACAGAGGACCACTCAGCCCGTCCTCTGACCGCGGCAGAGGCTGAGTCCGGTAGTGCAGGCGAGATTCCCGGCGACACCACCGCCCAGCAGCCCATTTTTGGGGGGAATACAGGCGCAGCTCAACGTCCGAATGACCCTGAGAATGTTGAGTCGACTGCAAGCGACAATGCAGTCAGCGACATGCAGGACGTGATGCCGGCGCCTACAGTCGCCTACACGGACAAGACGCCTCAGGGAGAGCCTGAGCACGCATCAGACGCCATGGAATATGAGCACAGTATTGGGTACAATGCTCCTGTGATTGGGACAGAAACAGCAAAACCCGAATACGATGATAAGCCTCACACTGGCTTTGACGCTGAAATGGAAGATGCAGACACTCAAGAAGCAGAGGACGAGGGTATGGAAGGCCTCGAATGGGAAGATGTACTTGGTTCTGCTGCGCAAAATGACATCTCCAACGATGACACACAGCCAATGGATGAGAGCGAATCTACCCTTCCAGCTGCAAGCTGGAACTGTGGCTTTGGCGCTCCAAGTATCTACATCTCCAACGATGACACACAGCCAATGGATGAGAGCGAATCTACCCTTCCAGCTGCAAGCTGGAACTGTGGCTTTGGCGCTCCAAGTATCTCCCAACAAGCGGACACACCCATGGCAGATGCTCAACCGAAGAACGAAGCCCCGATGCAAGTACACAGTGTCTCGCAACCGGCAGCTCCTCAGCACCCACAAGTTTTTGGAAATGATCAGAACAATGGCGAGCTGGTTCTCGTGAACCCGGAAGACGTTGCTCGAGCTAATGCCCCAGAGAAGACAATTCCGGCCAACACGCCTCCTTATTCGATAATGAACTTCCCATACGGCAGTATTTCCAATCAGCCAAGTAGATCTACGTGGCAACCGCAGCCTTTGTCCGAAGCAAGCTCTAGAACTACGAAGCGATCGCATGAAGATGACGGGGACACAGAGACGCCTCCGGGCATCCAAGATACTCCGTCAATTGCTGGCTCCGCAAGCGAAAGCTCTTCCGCTCAACCAAATGAATCTTCGCGACGTATACTTGTACCAAAAACAACCTCCGGAGCTACGAAGCGGCCGCAGGATTTTAACGCTCAGTCAAGCACGTTCACCGGCGCCACAACAGCCCCGTCATTTACTGGCACTTCATCCGACCAATCTCCTGCCTGGGCAAGTAGCTCTGCGCTCGGTACATCTTCCGCCAGGGCAAATGCGTCTGCGTCGCAGCAACAACCTGTACCTGAAGCTAGCGCAACACCTGCGAAGAGGTCGCTCAAAAGTGATGCTGGCCAAACTAAAACAGAAGATGTCGGCGATACAACTCCGCGTTCTCTCAAAGAACTTGTCGCCACTCGTGAGCGTGACCAATCCGCATGCTGGTCGTGTGGAGGCAAAGCGGATGCATGGAATCCTTTGAACTTGTTCCAGTTATGCCAGGACTGTGCCTTCTCAATGCAACTGGATGACCGCCAGAAGGAAGCCATCTCAAACGATTTTCCTTGCGAGTCATGCCATAAGTCTCTACTGGCAGATTCAGACTTCAACATGGGTATTGACTGGCTCTACCGTCTTTGCGGCAGACCAGCCTGCATCGCCAACCGTCAAAAGCAACAGCCGAAGAAGACAGATACCTCTTCAAGCGCAGCACCAGCTAAGCAGAATGATGACGAGCAAGCCACGAACCGTGAGACACACGGTCAGAAGAAACACAAGGCCTCGCCGTCAGCAGATATAATGGTCGAAGACGAAAAACCTTTGTTTCCTCCTCTGTTTGACCCAGATAAGAATGTTGAGGAGAAGTTCACGATCATTGCAAGCGAAGTCGACTCGCTGAGAGATGCAATGAAGGGATGGAGGGCACGAGTAGTCGACAACCAGTCTATCAAGGACGACGTGGAAGAATACCGCACGAAGCTCAACGCAGTCCTGATCTGCCTACGCGACGACCACTGCAAGCCGCGAGAGGAAGACAAATATGCCGTTTTCGACGTGCACGACTTCGGTCAAGCCTGCGCAGCCAGGTTGGACGAGATTGAGAAACTCTTGCACAAGCTCGAGCTGATGTCGGAAGACGAGGTCGAGAAGGCATCGATTCAGGCCCTCAAGAGACTGGTCAGCAATGCCAGGAATCCGAGGGCCAATAATGGGGGTGTCTTGCAGAAGCTGCGAACTTTGTTGTATGATTGGCACCTACACAATCGACGTTACTCTGACGCTCTAAAAGGGAGGCGGGTGATGCGCTATGATTTTGAGTCTGAGACGCGGAAGGGCTACAGGAAGGAGGTAATTAGGGAAAAGGAGTGAATGGCTGCAAAAAGTTCAGCTGGATTATGATTGTGATGAGCAATGACACTCGGATTTCAGGGATGCGAGAAAAGAGTCAGAGTAGAAAGCATGGCCTAAAGTAGATGACGCATGATGCGCAACAGGAGGGCTCTTGTGAAAATAGCCGTGAGCAGAATGCATTAGAAGGGATGTTCTGGCCGACGAAGCTACGCAACGAAACGAATGAACGAAACATAAATCCACAAGTGTCCACTAGACGAGTTCATTTTCGGACAAGATAAAAACAATTGAATCCATCTAGGTTGGTTGACCACAAGCAGTAGTTCAAGATCTATGTATTATTACTATGATATCCGTGCATGTGCACATGCGACTCTAATAATTCTATTGCTAAATGCGACGAAATTCAACTGAACGCTCTTCTCAAAATATCATGCCGCTTAGAAAGTGCCGTCGGCGTTACACAGACGCGGCTCAGTGTCGTAGCAGTCCGTGTAGTTCTCGATGAGCTCGCAAGTCCAAGTGCTGGGGTCGGTCCAGTCACCGCTGCCAGAGTAGGTGGTCCTGAATGGGTAGCGGCAGTGGGGACGCTCGAACTCGACGCCGTAGTCCGGAGTGTCGTAGTAGAACTTCGTACCAGTGATGGTCTCTGGTCCGTTGTCGTTCTCCACCCAGTCCACAAGAGTGTCGATGATGTTCTCACCCACGCCCTCTACGTCAGCCGTTGCGGACTGGCCAAACATCCAGGCACCAGCGCCAGCGATGCCGCCAACGCCGCAGTGGGCCATTCCCGAAATGCGGAACAGACGCATGAATGGGTCGACGTCCTCGTACGAGCTAAGACCCATCTGACTCTGGACCTTAAGGTAGTAGCGCTGAGCATTGTTGCCAGAGACCATCGGGTCAGCCATACCGTGATAGATGATCATCTTGCCACCAGCAGAGCGGAAGGCGCTCAAATCACCGCTGTAGGACGAAACATTGCCGTGGAACTCGTCGAGCGAGTCAGCGTAGTCCCAGTCCTCCTCGTTCAGGCCGGTAATGTTGAAGTCGGAGTTGTTGTAAACACCGTAGGCGTACCAGTCATGGGCAATGCCCTGGGTGGAGCCATCAAGTGTTCCCAGGCGGAAAGCATCAACCTGGGAGCCGTAGAGCAGCGCAGGGTAAAGTAGTTTGTCTTCAGAGTCCACCAGAGGAGAGAAGACGTTGTTGACGGTGTCAATCTGAGTGCTAGTAAGGCAGTTGTCGGTCTCGGTGTCATTACAAACGGGGATGGCAGAAGTATCGAACTTGCAGGCAGTCGGATCTTCCAGAATACCATCGTTGACACCATCAAGAGCCTCATCACACTGAGCGAAGATGTAGCTCTGGACAAAGATCCACTGGTCCTCAGTCAAGAAGCGCGGGTCATCAGAGCTAGTGCCGGTCAATTGAACGAAGCGAGCGCCCCAGTCCTCCAAATGGTTGAAGTCAGCGGCAGCAGATCCAGCAATAATGCCATCGAAGTCGTCGGGGAAGTACTGTGCGGAGTGCATACCCTGCTGACCACCAGTAGAGCAGCCAATGTAGTAGGCATAGTCCTGTTCTTGGCCATAAAATTGCCTGACAACATCCTTACCAGCGACGACGGAGGCGTGGCGGCTTCGGAAAGC
Source organism: Hortaea sp. C3G1500-4 (assembly GCA_022701445.1). Taxonomy (NCBI): domain Eukaryota; kingdom Fungi; phylum Ascomycota; class Dothideomycetes; order Mycosphaerellales; family Teratosphaeriaceae; genus Hortaea; species Hortaea sp. C3G1500-4. The sequence goes on from JAJVDI010000015.1 coordinate 552,861, forward strand.
CCAGTCAAGCACGTTCTGGTTGCTCTGGTAGAAGGCGGTCCCGTCGAAAGATGAAGAGTTATGGCCGCCGTTGTCGCCAAAGGCAGCGAAGCCAAGGCCAGTGACATAGGTCATATCGTCGTACGCAACGCATCCAGAAAGACCGCCATTGTCGGTGCTCATAGTGCGGCCGTTCCAAGAGGTGGTGTTATCGTTCGGCATCCATACTTCCATATACGCCTCCGAGTTGCCAGCTGTTTGGATGCTGAGCGTGACACGGCAGATACCGGCATCAAGAGCGCCCTGGCCGCTGTCGCAGTTTACCTCGGACTGGCCGGATGGTGCTGGAACAGTTGTGCCCGCTTCGTAAGCCTCGCAAAGGATGGGAGTGACGGTGTAGTCGCCCGTGAAGTCTAAGCTTGAGCAAAGGCTAGCGCAAGTGCTGTTTGCAGCCACATTGCTGTTGACGCTGACAGCCGGAGCTGGCGCCATGGTTCCGGTGGGAGAAAGAGAAGTGGAGTTGCTGGAGACAATAGGACTGGCGCTGATACGAGCAGGTGCGGTGCCAGTCGACTCGACGTTCGCGGACGAAGACGAAGGGGTTACCGTAAAGTTGACGGAATTGGTTGGGCCGACACTAACAGCAGAAGTGAGGGTAACGGTGCTGCAGACCTTGGAGGAGGCAGCAGAGCCAGTCGGATAGGCACCGGACGAGGCAGCGGTTCCGTTCAAGGGGTATGTAGCGTTACCGGCGTCGTAAGGGGCTTGAATGTATGAGCAGGTGGTTGTCACGTATGGAATGGACGTGGTGTACGCGTATGCAGAGCTGGAGGAGGCAGAGTAAGTAGGCTCTGCAGTAACCTTGGAGGAGAGGACCGCAGACGATGAGTCTGGTGCTACCGGAGGAACGGCCGGAGAACTGGCGTAGGAGACCGGAGCCTTGTTAAAGCTATCACTTGAGTCTGCTGCTGCTGATGCTGAATCGGATTCGTAGGCAGCGGGAGCAATGCCAGAAGAGCCGGGCTGGTCGACTTCCGGAGTGTAGGTTACGAAGTTCGAGACAGTGCTCGTCTGTTGGACAGTAGTCTGCTCGCCAGTGGCGTGTGATTCGGAGTCCTCGCTTTCCGGTGCGGAAGTAGCCTTCTGGTAACTGCCGGGGGAAGAGGCTGCTTCGACGTTGACAGTCTGGGTGGAATAATACGTGAGAACGGTTGTGGACTGGAGGGTGGTTGTATATGTCGAAGCACCGGGCTGGGAACCTTCTTCTTGAGAACCTTCTGCGTCGGATGCGGGACCGTATGATGCAGCGGAAAGAGTAGCCGCGGAAGTGGCGGTGGGGTAAACGGTGACAACAGTTGTGTATGGAACCACCGTTGTTTGTTCGGAGGTGACGACAGAGGTAGAGATAGACTCGGATGGCTGGGGAGCGGGGCTTGTACGAGCATACGACAGGGACTTGGAGTAGCCAAGAGCCGATGAATCGGAACTAACTGGTGCTACAGAAACGAATCCCGAAGCAGTTGGAGCCGTCGGCTGGGCAATAGGTAGGAAGCCCGAGGAAGCTGTTCCCTCGCCATGGTTGCCACGGTAGATGGCTGGGCTGTGTACCCAGTCTTTTTGCTCGCGCTGGACGGCTGCAGCATTTGCTGCGGCTCCCAGTATAGCGGCAGAAACGAATGGACTATCGAAGCGCATGACGTCCGAAGCTGGGGATGTTACCCACAAATAAACGAAAGTCAAATCCGAGAAGCAGCAAAAGAGTGACTTGAGCAGACAGAGAGCAAGAAAGACCGGTATACTTAGCAGCGCAGTGCTCGGTTTTGAGTAACCTGCATTCAGGGACAATCTCCGCAGAGCTCACGCAATCCCCATCAACTTATCGCAGTCGATTGAGTCGAGATGTCGCAGGTTTTATCACAGGAGCTTGATCGACACTGGAGAAGTGAGCGGGCCTGGCCGGGTTCCTGCATACCCATGCACGCTTAACCAGTGACAAGAAGTCGGCGGTCTGGGATACAGCCGGATGTTTGGGGCGAAGTTTCAGGCTCTGCGCAGGTACGCGCAAATCAGGGTATTCACGAAATTGAGCCGTCATTGGGATTCGCTAATGGTCGCTTTCCTGGTAGAGGTGGTACTACTGTTGCCATGGTGTACAAAAAATAGTACTGTAGGAGTGAGGTCTGAACAAGCACCTCGTGTTCGTATCTGTTTATCGCCAGCCGCACACAAGATCCTTCCAAACTGTATCTCGTCGAAAGTTGGGCTAACCGTTCATTAGCGTGCTCAAGTCGCACGGGCGTTGCCAGTGCCACCGCTCTAGTCGTCCGAGCACTTCTAATTCGCCGTTAATTAACCTGCCCGGCAACAGTAGCCGACTTTTGATCTCCGATGATATAAGGTCCATGTGAGAAAGGCGCGAGAAGAGATCATAGACGTGCTTAGAGCAAACTCTCGCGTCTGTCGGAAGTTGAAAATTGACTACACGTGTTCTTATAGCCGTGCCACATGGGATTTCTCCGGAAAACAACCCCATGCAACGGTGCAGAAGCAAGATCATGCATGGAGGTTGAGATAGCAACGTCGGGTGTTCAAAAAGCTCCACAGCACGTCCAGGATGACTCGCGCGAAGGCGCTGTTGCCTACGTGCGGTTGCACAAGACCGGACTGCATGTGTTTGACAAGGGCGGCGGTATTGATCATAGCCTCACAAGGTAGTATCAGAGCATATCAACTGCACTCGGCCCGTGAGAAAGCTAGTCGACATAAGCTCGGCGAACAATAGATAATGATGTCAAGTGCTGTAAATAGGTATTTGCATCACGAGTGTCATTGAGAAGGGCCTGCTCGTGAAGCGCGGTGAGAGTATGGTCAATCGGCCGAATTGTCATCGCGTGGACCGCAAGTCGGTCGAATTGGACGGTGTCACCGTACTTTGACATAGACATGCTGGAATAGACTGGGTGGGTCTCGTTTTTGTCCGGGCTGGAGCGTGTGGCTGGTAGACTAAAGTGCTGACTTCGCTTTACATCGCTATCCCTGTGGAGCGAGTGGAGTGATCACTGGTATACCAAGAAAAATAGCAGGCGCAGAGTATAGTTGGCATGTCGCTCAACAGAACTGAGGAGTGGCAAGGCAAAGACTACCTAGGTACTCCGGCAGGCGATCGGACAGTCATCATAGACTTGCGCTCGCATTGTGCAGCGGGATGTCTCCGTTAGGGTTGTGCAGGGTTAGGACTTCCTGCCTGAAATTCGATCGCTATCTAGCTACCTAGGTAGCCTTGAATACAATGTACACGCGTGAGCTCGATGTCAGGAGATGCATATGAGGCACTCCTCTTTGTCGATATTGACGCTCTGTGTGATTGCTTTGGCTTTCATATTTCCATCGGGGATTTCGTTGATCGTGATCTGGTCGGTGTGGTTTTAACGTACAACGTACGCATGAAAAGTCAAGATTGACATCTTCGTGAGAAAGGTTCCGAAACAATGCCCTCGAATGCCCTGCAGTACAGCAACGAGAGGCAGACTCACATGAACAGGATCGAAAATACCGGTGGCATCGATGATTCTCGGCAGCAACAGCTGCTTTGCCTACATACCCAAGTCACGGCAATCAAATACGCAAGCCCTTCGCACTAACCGACCAACGCCACGCCAAGAACGATACTAATGCTCAGACTACCAAATGCATGACTAGACCGAGAGATCCATAAGCTCTATCGAGCAATTGACGAGCGCACCCGAGCATCGACTCCTCTACTCCGAATCGCTCAAACCCTCCCAGGGTAGTTCATCGCTATCATCCTCATAAGCCCCATCCAATCCGAATGGGACCTCCGGCCCTCCTCTGCCGTATTCAATGCTCATACTCCCCGTCGAATCATCACCTAAATCTCCCTTGCTGGCACCGCTGGTACTCCTCTCCTTCTCCGCAGCAGCGGCCTGTTTCTGCCCCTCGAGAACGTCATACAATGCGTACACTTGATCACTCTTCCTTTCCACTTCAGCAGTCAATTTCTCGATCTTAGCGCGAGTCCCCACGCGCTGACGTCTGGACATCGCCGGGTCATGGTTGTTGTATTGACGCTGGAGGTGCTCAAGCTGCATCTTGAGGTGTTTGAGCTCGTCGTCATGCTGCTTGATGACCGTCGCAAGAGCAACTGCAGGCTCCTGAGCAGGACGGATCGTCGCCGAAGTGACGTCCTCCATCTCAGGGACCTCGCGGTCGGTCACCGGAACGGGAGTTGGGACGGTGAAGGAGAAGTCGAAAGGATGGCAGGCAGTGCAAGAGGCAGCGTCATGGGCAATGCACGTCTCCTTACCAAGACCGGTAGTTGTCGGATATGGCTGCCTGCTGCGAAGGGTAATATCTGGCAGGATGAAAGCGGAAGTCATGCCCTGCTCGCCAGACGAAGAGAGACGTCGCCGACGACGGGATGTGTTGCTCAGCATCGAGGTTTCGCCAGCATCAGCTTCCTCTTGAGGCTGGATCGTGGACGCGTCGGAGAAGTGAGGTGATTGTACGCGGACGGACTTTGTAGTCTTGGTCGCCTCGTCGTTGCCATCCCCATGAAGGCTGGTCGTCCCATTCTCCAAGCCAGAGGTGATGTCTTTCAGGGAAGACTTGCGAGGCATGGGCTGCTCTCTTTCCCGCTGGTGCCTCTCTTTCATTTCAAACTCGATCTTCCGACGCATCTCGTTCACCGCACCTAGGTCAATCTCACTCAGCTGCGTGTCGTCTGGATGTCCCTCTGTAAACTGCTGGGAGTGACGCGTGCTCTCTACATGCTCATGGTCCACAGGAGCGGATTGCGGCCTAGCAGGCTGGGAAGGCTTCGAAGCAGATGAAGTCCGCTTTTGCACTGAGAGTGGGCGCTTAGCATCGATCGAGCGCTCCCGGTGCTGCGATTTCGGTACAGACTCGTCGGTGCTCCTGCGGCGCGAGGATGCGTTGTCACGCTCTTTCTGGACTGCCTTCGCGATTCTAGAAGCAAGATCTTCCTCCTCCGCATCAACCTCAAGCGTACTCTCTCGCTGGCGAGAGCCACTCTTGCGCCTCCTCGTACCGGCCTCATGCGCGTTTGATGGCTGGGCATCGTCTACTCGCTGCTCCAAAGGTGCAGATGCCGCTCGTTTCGACGATGACCGACGCTTGGAGCGCGATGCATGGTGATCCTTCAAGCTTTGTAATTCATCTCTGACAGCCCCAAGCTCCGACTTCAGCACCTCGTTCTCAGCCTTAAGCTCCTCATTGTTGTAATATGCAACGCCAATCTGCGTGACCAGCTCATCTCTCTCCTTTCTGATCCGGTCGACCTGGATCTCAGTGACGCTAATCTTCCTCTCAGATCTGTTCAGTCTCTCCTCGAGGCTCTTAACCTGGGCCCTCAGGCGAGTCTTTTCATTCCTGAAGGTGTCAAGAGCCGCAGTCTCTTCGTCCTCTTCAGTCCCAAGCGTGCTGTCGGGCGAGCGCCTATGCTCAGACTGCAGCCGAGAACGCAAGTCAATGACTTCACCTTCATAATCTTGCACACGGCGCTCGGCTTCGGAATTGGCAGTCTCGAGCTGTGCGACCTTGTCCCTAAGCAATTGCAGCGACGAGAAGATCGCCTTTTCCTCATCTGGAACTGGTACGTTTTGGAGAGTAGCGTGCTCAGTGTGGGTAGCCTGCCAGCTAGCAGATGTGAAGCGCGAGCGTGAAGCGGCGTTGCGGTTGAAGACAGGGGTGCCGTCTTTACGCTTGCCAGAGACGAGCTCTGAAATGTTCGGCAGGTCGGGGAGCATGAAGGAATTGGCGGTAAATGTCCCTGACTGGGCTGTCGGGTTGTTCATCGCTTGGCGCCTGGGGGTCGCGTTCGCAGGTGCCATAAAGCGAGAAGGCGGAGAAAGGTTCAGATTGGTGGAGGGCTGGCGCGAGGATTTAAAGCGTGTGTTTCTCGAGTTTTGAAACGTCGCGGTCGGCTGCGAGTGGTCCTCCGCATCCATTCTTGCCAGCTGTTCCGAAATCGAGCGATGCTTTGTGCTTGCTTTCGCCGAGTTTGCTGCATTGCGCAGAGACGCCTCTCTTCTGAGCGCACCATCGCTTTTTCTCGAAGTGGTACGCGGACGTGCTGGAGGTGTTCCGGTCACCTCGTACTGTCCGTCGCTGCCGAAGTTGAAAACGAGGTTTGAAGAGACGTCGTAGTCATCGGCACGTCTCTTGCCGCCGCGCCCCATTTCAATGCTCATGTCTGCGCTACCTTCGCTTTCGTTGTCGACACTATGTTGTGTTGGATACTCGTCATAGTCAAGCGGTAAGTGCTGCTCCAAGCTATGTTCTGGGATGTTCATCGTCGAGTTCAGGATTTGGTCGTTGTTGATGTTGAAGCTCCCCGCGGTTTCAAAGTCAGCTGTTGGTGGCGAGCTAGTCATTACTGCGTACTGCTACTGCATGCAGTGTATGAGCTGCCTGGTTAGTATGAACGAGTTGGTGTGAAGTATATGTTAATCGTAGCGAGTTCAACATGCAAGAGTAAGCGCGTCTACGAGATGGAAAGTAAACAAATCAACAGACCGAGTCTTGGCGGAAAGTTAGCCGAGTGCTGTAGATCAACGCTGTGCTCGCCTGGCCCATCAAAGGCATGGCATGTACAGGGCTACTATGTAGTTTGCGAAGTTCCTATCTGCTCACCTAGGTACCTAGCTATTGAGCACATGCAAGCCATCTCAGACGCTGAAGCTCATTCGAAGTCGTTGACCGAGAGGCAGAACACCATGAACGTGCGAGACGGCCACGGTGCCAGTTAGTGCGTTCGGAGACGGGCTTATGGCGGAGATTAGTCAGCTCTAGCAGTCAATCGCAGTGAACATTTTCCGCTGCGATGATGAATCTTTTCCCAGAAGCCCATTTCTCCCATGGCGACCTCAGCACCCGTTCTGTCAACGCCGGCAGAGCATATACTGGAAGAGGAGACGCCGGTCGTCGCTCCAACCAGTAGGCTGTCCAATGAGCAGCTCTACCTGCAATATGAAATCAAGCGGACGGTGAGCGAGATTCGCGAGGGGAGATGGAAAAGAATCGCCCTGCAGTTTCCCGATGAGATGCTAGTGGATGCTCCGAGAGTGTTTGAGAGTCTGCGAGATGGCTTGAGAGAAGAGCGAGAACACAAAAACACAGCTGTCGACGGCGTCGCAGATGCTGTGAGCAATGTTTCCCTTGACAAGAGCGAGGTCCAGCAGAACGAAGACCATGGTCCGAATGAAGATGTAGAAGAGACCCTTTGCATTCTGGCAGATACATCATACGGCGCATGCTGTGTGGACGAAGTTGCTGCAGAACATGTAGAGGCAGATGTCGTAGTACACTACGGCAGAGCATGCTTGTCACCCACAGCAAGGTTACCCGTCATCTACGTCTTCACCTCCAAGCCAGTGGATATAGATGCATCCGTAGCAAGTTTCGAGCAGATCTACTTGAACAAGGATGAAAAAGTGTGCCTAATGGCAGACATACCTTACAGCCATCACCTTCCGGAATTGTTCAACAGGCTGTGCGAAAAAGGGTACGGCAATGTCTTCCAAACGGAGATTGTTCGAGATCCTTCCTCTTTACTGCCGAACCGGACTCTGCCCAAGGACGTGGAGGCTGATGCAGAAAAGCTGAAGGAGTATTCTATCTTCCATATTTCTTCTCCACCTACCTCTCTCCTGCTCATCCTCTCTTCCCGCGTCAAGTCTGTCTACATCTTCCCCACCGATCAGTCAGGGACGTCTACGGCTTTGGAAGCGTCTACAGCAGCTCTGCTTCGTCGGCGCTACGCTCTAATTACTCGGCTCTCCACGGTTTCCATCTTCGGCATCCTCATCAACACTCTTTCCGTCAGCAACTACATGGGCGCACTCAAGCATTGCCAAGACATCATCAAAGCCGCCGGAAAGAAGTCATACGTCTTTGTCGTTGGCAAAGTCAATGCGGCGAAGGTGGCAAACTTCTCGGAGATTGGCGGCTGGGTGGTCATCGGATGTTGGGAAAGCAGCCTGATTGAGAGCAAGGAATTTTACAGGCCAATCATTACTCCTTTTGAGCTTGAAGTTGCGTTGACGGAGGACAAGGAAAGAGTCTGGGGCGGAGAATGGGTGGGTGATTTCTCTGCATTGCTTGGAAGGGGAAAGCCAGCGAGTAAAGGGGCAATCGAGAGCGGCAAGGCGCACTCCGATGGTGAAACGAATACCGACGGCGACCAGACTGCAAAGAGAAGTTGGGACGAAGAGGAGTCGGATGACGAGCCGCCCGAATTCGACCTCAGGACTGGCCGCTACATTTCCCAATCTCGTCCTATGGGCCGAACGAAGCCCAGCATACCCGCCTCATCTGATGGCATCGTAGATCCGAAGGTGGGAAAGCCCCCAGCAAGCTCTGCTTTGGTGCAGAGAGCCAAAGGCGACCTTGCTGTTGTCAATGGAGCAGTATCACCAGCAGCGCAATTCCTGCGGGAAAAGAGGACGTGGCAAGGCTTAGGAAGCGACTACGAGATATCTTACGAGAGAGACGAGAATGGCAAAATCCGCGGTGCGGCGATGGAAGAGGGCAGAGCAGGAGTGGCAAAGGGATATAGCGTTGGAGACGTGGAAGGGAAGAGCTGAATTGCTAAAGTATGCTCAGCTCGAATGTTGGCGGGGGATGGGCCCCTTATGAGAAGCCGTCTTTATAACGATATTATGTCCGCAATGAAGATGCTACGGTTCAAAAAAGTTCTAACGCAATTCTCATGTGGGATTAAAAGCACCGCGGATGGCACCACGGGTGGAAGCACACAATTTTCAAAATGCGTAGTAGGTATGCGTTCAATGCGTGTTTCCTAGATGATCGGCATGATGCCTTGCGGGAAAGCCCGCCTAAGCTTCGTGAGATTCAGATCAATGTCAACATAATGACATCACATGGCGACGTCCATCTTCTGGGGAATGAGCTTTCTCTCACGCGCTGACCACCAACCAGAGCTTTCAGATTAGCGAGTACATTGCATTTGGCGGAGCTTCATTTGAATTCTCCTCTTTAAAGACAACGAACACCGTTCAAAATGTACTCACGCACCCTCCGATCTTTCGCCTTGCCACGGCGCCAATTCCTCGCTGCACGCCAATTCCAGACGTCGAGCCGATTAGGTGCGAGGAAAGATGCTCAGGGCAAGGATGACTTGAAGCCTGAGCCGAACGAGATGAGCAAGTCCGGCTCTGATGACCAGGCTGCTGCTGTTGAAGACGCAGCCTTCAACCCAAAGAAGACGAGTCCTGAGGAGGAATACAACACCGCAGGTGGGGAGTCCGCAAAGCATGGGGTATGTCACAGACAATAGTTTTGCAAAAGACTCAAGAATACAGATGACTAACGGCTGGCATTTGTGAAAGAAGATGAACAACCCTCTCGATGTTAGTCCAGCGAACCACGAGGTCAGCAAACCAAGGAAGGGCACCGAAGGCGGCCCTGAAGGTTCATCTGCGCAGGCGGGAGATGGAGACAGCCAACGGGCGCGGACAAGTGGTGGTGGTAGCTCTCCGAAGAAGGGAGGTGGTAAGTCAGCCGGCAATGCAACAAGAGTGAAGCACGACATTTTGAAGGAATACTAACTCCGTCGCAGGACAGTACGGTGGTGGCAGTGTCTCCTAGATGCCTTAATTAAGCGGCATTTTGTGTGTATCATATGCAGCATGAGTTACTTTCCGTATTTGCATAGCGTTCTGCTTTCGCCACACTATTTCGATCCCAAGCACTCTTCTACTCTCGATGACAAGTCGTTCCTTACTCGCAGCTCTACGTCTGCATGGCCATGTGGGGCGCAAACCTTCGAACGCGTCTTCTTGACGCAGGTAGGTTCGTTCTGACTATAGAATTCTGTGTTTCCCATTGACAACAACGAGCCCGGATGCAAGTCTCTGAATGGCAACGAGTCTTTGTGCAGACATATTTGGGATAGGGGAGAAAAGGGCTGTCGGTCTGATTGATACTTTTAAATCACTTTTGGTGACATTGTATTGAATGCCACGACTTAACCCCATCAACGCCTGTACAATGCGGTCTTGCGAATCTTTTCTCCGACAGGGCTAGCTTCAGAGCAATCAGGGTGGCGCATTCGCGTCGTTCTGAATGAGGGTCTGAAGATATCTTCACCACTGCGGGCGTGAGACCCGTAGCACTCGATCTGCTGGCGATCGGCTCTGCAAGCCCGAGGAGAGTATCGGCAGCGGACAAGGACAAGGGGACGCGAGGTACAATTCAACCGAATCCAATGATACCAAGTATTGCCCTCCTTGAACACAGGTTGTGATTGTCAACTTTGCAGCAGAGTGTAAAGGTCGAGTTTAAAAGTCGGACTCGGGTTTCGTTGTTGTGAGACTTGGATGGCCAAAGCGCACCACGTCATGACCGTTCCGCCCAAACTCTGTTGCAGTCCCCAAAGCATACAATATTTCTGCACTTCTTTCTACACACCATTAGGAAGTCTATGTTCGCGTTACAAATCAGCTTTCCGATCGGTACCAATGTCGTCCCATGGATATGCAGTATGATCGCCTTGCGAAAGCCTGGTTCACGCACGGTATTTCAAGATATCGAAGATGGATGATGCTTTCGCAAAGCTCGAGGCGGACTACTGCCCGCCTCTAGATCCTGCCCTGTTGTCCGCGATAGTCTCGGACTACGACTTGAGTGATGCGAACAGCGTGCAGAATGCGCGCGAGACTTTGGACCAGCTGAAGGAGTCCGCTGTGGTGGAGGAGGCAGCGGGTTTTGACCCTTCAGGCACGGGTGCGCAAGAGGAAAGGAAGAATTCAGAACAACGGGCGGAGTCATGTCCAGAAACAGGTACATCGCAGACTCGGGAGACGGACTTGACGAGCGTATCGAACGGCATGTCATCTCTCGATCTTGATGATATGGTGGGCGACGAGAGCGGAAGCGTTGGGAACCCGGAGGAACTGGAGCAGTTGGACGAGGACACGAAGGTCAAGCTATTGCAAGATCTGTTCGGTGACAAGGTGACCAACTTCAGCATAAGGCACACACTTCGAAAATGTAACGGCCGGTGGCAGGCCAGCATGGAGGAGTTGCTAAATCACGTCTATTTTGAAGAAGCAGAGGATAGTGATGGCAGCGGTAAGATAGCTACCAAAGGTATCGATGCTTTTGCTGGAGATGGCACAGTGCGGCGGGGTCGGAAAGGCAAACCCAAGGGCAAAAATGTGAAAGGAATCGACGACCGCAAAGCCACTTCGCTTCCGACTTCGCCCGCCAGCACCTCGCCGGCTCCTGCAGGAAACAGGTGGAAGACAGCCTCTGAAGATATCGAGTTCGTTGCGTCTAGGACACGCATTGCAACTCCGACCGTCTCTTCTGTCTATTACGAGAAAGGCGCTTCCGTGCCGAAGACTATTGGCACACTACTCAAAGCTACCATGGAGGAAAGTAAAGCCATTGTGACAGACGACCAAGCTGTCTTGAGCAGCGCAAGAGAGCTCGGGTACGAGTTCCCTGGTATCGCACCTGACTATCTTGCGGCCATCATCCGACTCACGCACCCTTCAACCACAGCTGCTCATGAGCTCGCTGTAGCATTGACGACAAAGCCGAAGGACTCAAATGGAGGTGGTATCCAATTGCTGCCTCACTATGCTCCTCCCTCCCTCGACGAAGAAGTCTCTTGGGAGCCTGTGGCAAAAACGACACGTTCCGCCGCTGCAGTCCGCTCTCCAGCATTGGACGATCCGGCAGCCTCTTCTCGCGCAAGCGCTTATGCATCCGCTCGCGCTACTGCATACGCCCAAGCAAGCGCTGCTCATCGCAAAGCCAGGTCTAATCGCCTCATGGGCGGCGTCGCAGCGTACTACGGCCAGGTAGGGCGCGAATACGCCGCGCTCTCTTCTCAGGCTACTGCGGCCGCAGCCGATGATCTGGCTTCGTCGCAGTCAAGCCCTGCACAGCTGGACTTGCACGGCGTAGATGTTCTTAATGCCGTTCGCATCGCCCAACACAAGGTCGAAGAGTGGTGGGACGGCTTGGGCGAGAGTCGCGTCAACGGAAGGCTAGGCGCTGAAGATCGTCAAATGGGATATAGGATCATCGTTGGGCTTGGTAGGCACAGTGAAGGCGGTAAGGGCAAGCTGGGTCCTGCTGTTAGCAAAGTCTTGAGAGAAGGCGGATGGAAGGTGGAGAATGCAGGCGCAGCCATAGTCGTGAAGGGCAAGGCGAGGAGGTAGATTCAGGCTCGCGCAAAGAAATCGGCTACGATCTTGCGATCATCGTCGCAGTGCGGTGTTGCTAGCAGCAAACACGCTGACATCCGGTGTCCGTCATACTGATGAGTGCTACCCACCTCTTGTCGACTTGGATCGCGATCTTACGCCCTTGTCATTGCTCCTCAACGAAAAAGACTTCTCCATGGCGTGTACGCACGGTGAAGCTGTTCAAGACATTTGTCCGAACCATCGAAGGCGCATTGATCGCTTTACAGCCCTCAACCTTCTTGAACGGCTCGCGTGACAGCTCAGAGCATGGTTGAGTGTGTGGCGCCCCGTGGGACACCACGCATCTCTTGCAAAAAGATCCACAAAGAGCCATGGCGTATCCCGCTCTGCGGGCATGGTCGTGGAGGAGTCCGCTCTTGGCAACGCTACGAAGCACTAGCTAGCATTGAGCCGCCGAGCACCAATCTTGAGCCGCAATGTTTTGGTGGAGTGTAACCGCACGAGAACCTATGGGATCTATCCACAGGTGGGGAAAGTATATCTCCAACCTCACCCGCATCTGCAGCCTGGTTTCTGGGGATGGCGCTAGAAGGGAGCTAGAAGCTGCATATACGGCACAGAGCTTTATATGGCCATCTAATTGGCTCGCTTCATTGCCCGCGTACAAAAGGGCCGAATTGAACTTCACTACACGTGCATGAGCAGCATGACAGGGACGGCTTCTAGCGTCCTTCTCGACGTGCAATGCTTGCTGTTGGCTGCTTGAAGTGCTACAAGCACATGGTAGTGGCGAATGGTAGAGCTGTGTTCTGCTGCTGATCCCAATCGGAAGCATTGCTGATGTGAAGATCATACGTCAATCGATTTGCCATCTGCACGACAAACTGAGGGCTGAGGCCTTGTAAGGCCGACCTGACACCATGCTTCTCAGCACAGGCGAACAATACCGCTACCCTTGCCAATTGCAGAAACATCCGTCCACACCAAGCCAGCCGGCTCCCCATAGTCATTTCAACTGTGGGCCAGAGTTCCCCATCGTCCATCCAGCCAGAGCCTAACGTGGAGCCTCCCGGGCGTCGCGCGCTTCTCCAGTCTGGAGTTCGTGTGGAGGGCCCATGGAGTCCCAAATTGTTTGAATATACGGGCCGAATACTCTGTGGCACGACTTCGGGGGCCGGCGACTTGGCTGTTTTCTCAACGCTAGCGCTTCTCTTAACGGGTATAGCGCCAACTTTAACATTCGTGCAAGCATCCAGACTCATGCTCTGGGACTAAGGTCGACGACCAGGCCCTTGGCGGTTTTGGTATACTCGAAGATGCTTCACATGTGGGAGACTATAAGATCATCGGTCTTCCTCGTCAGGAAGTCAGCATCCATCAGCACAATCAACTCCGCCTTCGAGCTCGGCCTTCTAGCCGTTCGTTGCTAGGTCGCGCATCTTCTCACATCACTCGAATCCTCACCAGCATCTTCACCAGTCCGCGCTTCCTCTTCTGAAAGCGATATCAATCTCGAACATCATCGTCGGATCCTACCAACTCGCAAGCAACCCGACAAAGCCTCACATCGCCCAAAATGGCTGGTGGAGTTCCTATCAACACCGTTCCGGTGGATTACCTCACCGGAAGGAAGCTCATCTTCCCTCTTTGCCTTATCATCTCTCTATTCTTCCTCTGGGGGTTTTCGTACGGACTATTGGACGTTCTAAATAAGCACTTCCAAGAGGTGCTGGGCGTCACACGATTGGAGTCTACGGGTTTGCAGGTGATGTATTTTGGTAAGTGAAGAAAACCTCACCAAAAATCTGATTTAGTGAAGATATTCTTTCTTCTTTCATTTGCATGTGATCTAACATGAATACAGGCGGTGGTTACCTCTGTTTCTCGCCCATCGCTGCCGAAGTCTTGAAGAGAAAGGGCTACAAGATTACCATCCTCATGGGTCTTGCCCTATATTCCATCGGTGCCATCATGTTCTGGCCTACTGCTCACTTTTCGTCGCCCGACAATACTAAGGCTGCTTTCGGAGGTTTCCTGGCATGCACTCTTGTCATCGCCTGCGGTCTTGCCACTCTCGAGACTTCAGCCAACTCCTATGCCGTCGTCATTGGATCTCCCGAAATGGCTTCTGCTCGCCTGCAGTTCTGCCAGTCCTGGAACGGCGTTGCATCATTCATCGGGCCTCTCATCGCTTCCAAGGCTTTCTTCTCTGGTGAAGCCTCCGATGACCTCACCAACGTGCAATACGTCTACCTCGCCGTCGCCTGCGCCGGAGCTGCGGTGGCTGTTCTATTCTTCTTTGCCAAGCTACCTGAGGTGAAGGAGGAGACTGGTCGTCGTGGCTCCGTCACCGATGCTACTCTCGAGATGGCCGTTGGCACTGACGGCAAAGTCATTGGTGAGGGTCCGTTGTACAAACAATACAACATGATCTTCGGATTCGTTGCACAGTTCTGCTACGTGGGAGCGCAAGTGACGATCGCAACATTTTTCATCAACTACGTTACGGAGAATGCCGATTACACCGCTGCAAAGGCCTCGCAGATGCTGTCATACGGCCTGATCGTTTTCACCGTCGGTCGCTTCATCGCAGCTGGACTGGCCACGATTTTTGAGTCAAACTTCCTGCTCACGGTCTACGCCTGCTGCGCAATTGCTTTCAACGCTTACATTGCAGCGGGCCGTGGCACGTCTGCTGTCGGTGTCTTGATCGCGATTTTCTTCTTCGAGGCTCCGATGTACCCCACCATTTTCACGCTCGGAACGGCCAACCTTGGACGCCACACTCGCCGCGGCGCTGGTATCCTTGTCATGGGTAAGTTCAGACTGATATCATTTGCACAAGATAAGATTTCCGATTCTAACTTCACCACAGGTGTCTCTGGTGGAGCTGTCTTCCCGCCGATTCAAGGCGCCATCGCCGATGCTGCCAACACCCGCATTTCTTACGTTGTCCCACTGGTCGGCTTCTGCGTCGTCCTTGTCTACGTCGCTTTCCACTGGGCTCGCCACGGCTTCCACGTCCTCCGCATCAAGAGCGAGGCTGTGATCGCTGTCTCGCAGGAAGGCGGCGCTCTTGGTGGTGTTGTTGAGACAGTCCACTACGATGAGAAGAGATTGGACTCTACCGCATACGACGAGATTCGTCGCGCAAGTGTTGGCGAGGTGACGACGGTCAAGGGCGCTACTGGAGGCGTCAATGCCCACTAGACATGCCTCTGTGAGTGCTTGAACAGCAGAGATGGATGGGTTCTTGTTTCACGAGCGATGGACGTTTACGGCGTTTTCCTTCCCACGAGCTACGCGATATGAGATGGATGGATCATGGATTCATAGACATACGATTCAGAATCAATTTTTCACATCATGCTTCTAATACGCGCTTCTACATCCCAAATCCCGTGTCATTATCTCTTCTGCACGCGAGCGTCTTCCGAGGCATTCAAGCAATTGCTCCGGGTTGGTTCTATCAATTGCCAATGAGTATCGAAGACTTCAACGTAGAGTGCAGAGATCCGTCCTTCCATTGCTATGGCTGTACGGAGGGAAACCTGTCGTTGGATGAGATGAAAGCTGTCAGCGTCTAAAGCACTGAGACAAATACGACGCATCGATCAGGAATGAAACGCATCCAACTAAGCAACCACAGGAGTTTGAATTAGCAGTAATGCTTGACCTGTCTCCTCAGCCACTTGCAATGTTGATACCGGCGTCGTTGAAAGGCTTTCGCGTATTTGAGGGTGCAAATGGGTTAAAGAACGTTCTTTCCACACAATCAGCATAACTTCGGGATGTTCACCATGTGACGTTCCACCTCGGCGAAGTTCACTACATGATGTGCACTTCCGCTAAGTTCACTTCACTACTACATGCGTGGATGATTTTTACTTATCTAATATTCGCTTCAGCAATGATCGCCTAAGCAACGCTCACTCTATCAGCTTCACCTAGGCAATAATGTTACACTGCCAATTTTCCACTCATGCGATCGATATGCTTTTTGACCATAAGGTGTATCTCACGTCATATCTAGGTAGTGTCTTGGCATCGCAGGTATCCCCTCCTTCGAGGTCTTGCTTACTCTATTGTACTTTGCCCTGCTGCAAGCTTTATGACCAATCTTCGGCTTGGCTTCGCTGACGGCCTCTACCTGGAGACTTCACAAAGAAAAAACCAGACCGTACTCCAGTTCGGCTTACACCCAACCCAAGCTGCCAGATTCTACTCCGAGCTTCATTCTACTCTATACTATCGCTCAACTCTTTCCTCGGTTCTGGTTCGAATCTGCTCTATACTGTTGACCGCTCGCGATGTGAACTGATTCAACTTACTCTCTCCTCTTCCAGCTGGTTTTTGGATTGCCCAATCTATCCCCAAACGGATCTTTTGGCTTATAGAGCTCGGCAAGGTGCATACCAACATGGCTTTCTTCCAGGACCTCCCGTGGCACGAAGGCGAAGAGCACATGCACAAAGCCATGCGTGTGCCGCCAGGCCATGATAATCCAACTGTGCCGACTCTCTCGCCTCAGCTCGCTGCACACCTGCAGATAGCACCTTTGGTCGCAATTGGGACGCTGGACAGAAGCGGTCGGCCATGGACTACGCTCTGGGGCGGTGAGCAGGGACTGGCACGACCTCTTGGGGGCGGCATCGTCGGGATCAAGACTGCTGTGACTGGTAAGCATGATCCGGTCGTGGAGGAGCTTGTCGGCAAAGAAGCTACGGGTGAAGTAGTACGCGAGCAAGGCGAAGGCAGGATGGTAAGCGGGTTGACTATCGATCTGGAGACTAGGAAGCGGGTGAAGATGTACGGCAGGATGGTCGCAGGCGCTCTGCTCAGCCGGGAAGATGAATCGGCGGATCGACAGGAGACCGTTGCGGAAGTGCAACTCGTGGTGAAGATCCAGCAGAGTCTAGGTAATTGTCCCAAGTACCTGAACAGCAAAAAGATCATCCCAGCAATATCGAAGCCAGAGATCGTCGACCATCAGCCCTTCTTTTCACAACGAGCTTTGGATCTGCTCGCGAAAGCGGACATGGTTTTTCTTTCAAGCTCGCATAACAGCATCGATATGGATACCAACCATCGCGGCGGGCCTCCCGGGTTCGTCCGCGTCGCATCGAATGAAGAGTCCGGAGCGGTCATCTGCTGGCCAGAGTACTCTGGAAACAGACTATATCAGACCCTAGGAAATCTACAGATCAACCCAGTCTGTGGCATCTGCGTGCCTGATTTCGAGACGGGTGACATGTTGTACCTGACCGGCCGCACAGACATCCTCATTGGCAAAGACGCAAATACCTACCTCCCTCGCTCCAACCTGGCGGTCAAGCTGACTCTATCCGACTCCCGCTTCGTCACACAAGCCTTGCCCTTTCGGGGCGAATTAGGACAGCGCTCGCCTTATAACCCCGTCGTTAGGTACCTAGCGAGCGAAGCGCAGCACACTCAGCCTAACGAGAGTACGTCGCAGCAACAAGCCATGCTGCTAAGCCAAGTACAACTCACACCCACCATCTCGCGCTTCCGCTTCTCCATGGAAAACGCCGCGACGTACAGACCGGGACAGTACGTGACGCTGGACTTCTCCGAGCACTTGGACATCGGCTACTCGCACATGCGTGACGACGACCCTCGCAGTCTTAACGACGACTTTGTCCGGACGTTCACCGTGAGCAGTCCACCAGGGGATCCGCCGGATCCTGTGCGACGGTTGAAGGACGATGAGTTTGAGATTACGGTGCGGAGGGTGGGTGTCGTGACTGAGTTTCTGTTCAAGCAACAAGGGAGTGAGGGCACTGAGAGGGCTTCAAGGAGCGGAGGACTGGAGGTAGGCGTGAAAGGGTTTGGGGGAGAATTTGAAGTGCAGCAGCGGGGTGGAGAGACGATTGGATTCATTGCTGCTGGTGTCGGCATTACGCCTTTGCTCCCTTCGTTGGGGAGACTGGATTTCTCTCGATTGAGACTGTTCTGGACAGTGCGTGTGGAGGACCTTGGCTTGGTTGTGGATGTGCTTGACCAGCATCCTGATCTGGTCAAGAGCCTCAGGCTCTTCATTACCAATTTCGTCCATCCGCAAGTGTCAGCTCGGCACATGGAAAAACTTCGTCAGATGGGCGTTTTCGTTGAGCTTCGGCGGATACAACATGAAGATGTGAGGGAGATAGAAGGTGGCAATGATGTGGAAAAGTACTATCTTTGCACTGCAATGCCAATGAGGAAGCAGCTTGAACAATGGCTTGGAGACAAGGAGCTAGTCTTTGAAGACTTCAATTTCTGAAGCAGTGCCAAAGCGGGTACGCTAGCTACTCATTGTCGCGGTGCAATGCGACCATCACAATCTGCTTTTCGTTCAAACCTGCTACACCGTTCGCACTCACACTTGAACCTTACTGCATGTTAGGCAGACCCTCAAGATCCCTCATCGCCATCGTCAGCTTTTCCTTCTCAGCCGTAAGCCTCAGCCTCAGATTCTCGCGCTCCGGATCCTCTGCAAGCAACTCCAGGCAATGCTGTTCTTCCGTAACCTTAAGTCCAGTCCTTAAAGCGTCTCTCAATTTCGTCTCGAGCCCGTGCATAAGACCGAACTCCAGGTGACTCGCAATCGTGTCCAGCAGCCTCGAGGATGCGATGTCATAGTACGCTAGAGGCGTCGCCAAAGCATTTACCTCACGGCTATAACAATCTGGACCGAGCTGAGAGCGAAGAGTCTGATCTTCGAATTTCTTCTTCCGTTCTTCGCCATTATGAATCCTCACTCCTTTGGATTCCAGCATGTCGTAGTGTTCGTTAACACGCTCGACATGGCGCAACTGTTCGAGACGGTTCCTATGTGCTGCAGTTTCGGTAACAAGAAGTTTGTTGTTGTATGTGATCGGCTTGTGGATTTCACAATCCACCAAATAGCCTATGCGCTCCTTTTGCTGCGTCAGTAGGTCCTTGACGAGTTTTTCAAGGATACCGCTAATATCTCTGAGAAGTTGGCTTGCTTGCCGAGCTGGAAGAACCTCGTAAATGCAAGCTTGCAGTTTGTCGGCAAGAAGACGATATATCCTTACAAGCAGTTCTTCGACAAGGCGGCGCCAGTCCTGCAGGAGCTGCTTGATAAGACTTTCAGTGACTCTCGGATCGATTTGATCGGGCAGACAAGAAGTCGATCCGAAATCGAACATATCTTTAACCTCATCTAAAGCAAGTGGCGTCCCGCTCGATGAGGCTGCATCCTGGGCTGCATCCTCGCTAGCAGTCTTGGAGCGGTTGCGCGACGTAGGTGTTGCGAAGCTGTTGTCGAACTTGATGCGTTCGCGTTGTGTCGGTGTTTGAAAGTTGTTATTGGCGACCTTGCGCTTCTTCGAAGGAGTCTCGGATGAAAGACGCGAGGTTGCCGCTCTTGGATCGTCTGTCTCGTCTTCGGTGTCCAGTGAAATGGCGGGTTTAATATAACCCGGGGTACCCAGAGATATCTGGGGTTTGCCTTGCTTCAGTTGAGCTCTCAGCTCACGCAAAAGGCCCTTGTATTCAGCTCTAAGTTGGGTTTGGCCTTCACCGCGAAGAAGCATAGTGATCGCGGTGGTTACGGCGTGCGCTTCATCCATAACTGTATAACACGCTGACCGTCCGTCAGGGCGCTCGGGAAATTGCTCAAGATGCTTGCTCACTGTAGCCAGCCTGTCCTGTACCCTGTTCGAAATCTCCGGAAGGCTTGCAATAATGTGGAGCTCAAGCCTGCGTGAGATTGTTCCCTGCACATTTCCTATTCCGAAGCGCTCGCCGAGAACAGTACTTGCCCATGGCTCGCGGGAGAAGAAATCCTGCTCCCGGATTCGTGCCTCCGCATAGGAGACAGAGTTGACTTCCTCGCTGGAAAGCTGCTTCGTAACAAACCACCCACTGCCCAGCTGGAAGTCTTCTCCATACAGCAGGTCGTAAATCTTCGGCATACGACCCTTCGTAATCAGGTCTGGCTTTGTGAGCACGCCCATAGTGCGGCCTTCAGCGGCGCACTCCTTAATAAAGCGAAATGCCGTAGAGGTCTCCGGGTCTTGATCGCTACTGAGAGCGAGCAAGACGAGGGCCTGTTCATCGCGAATGTAGTTCTGAAGCAGCTTCTGGATGAAAGCAACTAGGTGTTGTTCGTTGGGATCGCGATGGACGTTGATTGCACCCGGAAGGTCGAAGAAGGACAGCTCGGGCAAATTGGGACCGTCAATCTGAATGTGGATGACATTTGGCGAGAAAGCAAGCTCATTTTTGCCCCATGTAGCATGAGCAGACTGGAAATGTGCAGGGTCGGCACGTGGGTTCAGCAAGGCAAGCTGTGCACGCTTAAGCGTCTCTTCCAGCGAATGCTTGTCGTGAATCGTTGCGAAGTGAAAGGGCTCGCCGTTGAACTCGTCCCAGCGGTCGTACTTGGTTTTATCTCGCCCAGCCTTGAAGGTCGGGGAGTACCTGTACTTGGGCTGTAGATAGATGCGGCAAGTCCACGGTAGAGGGGAGCTAGAAGTAGTGATTTGGAAGGGGCAGCGGGTGACCTAAAGCGACTGTTAGCATATGTTGATATAAAGGAAGTGCTTGGTACGTACTGTGCCTTGACCGCGGGGGAGCTGAATGTCGCAAATCGCCTCGACAATCGAGCTCTTACCGTGGCTTTGGTCGCCAACGACGACGAACTTCGGAAAAGAAGGAATTGTGGCCTGGATCCCGAGAGTCTCGAGGCGTTGAACGACTTGGATGAGGGAGCGTGCCTTGCTGCCCATAGCTGCCATTGCGTCGGGGTTGGACTGGGCAGAGTTTGACTGGTCGGCCGCTGGTTCTATGAACCCATTAGCATTAGACTATGCACGTTCAAAAGCAGAGGCCTACCGGTGTCGCCTGTGCTTCTCATTTCGACGTCGCTGTTGGAGAAGATTTCGTGGCTGGACGTTCCGCCTTCAGCCTCTTGGCCGAACATGGCCGCCGAACCGACACGGACTGGGTACTCGTGACTGGTGTCTTGCGAAGGGGTTGTGCGAAAATCGAGCGTAGCGTCGTCTGCAGAAGTGGAGGGTCCACTTCTGTCCGACATGCTGTAGGAGGGGTGAGTCAAAATGTAGTGTGTGATTGCGTGGCGTGTATCTTTTGCAAAGGTGGCGGCACAAAGCTTGAGGCAAAATGGCAGAGCTTTGACCCCCGAGATTAGGCAGCAGAGTTGCAAACGAGTGCCCTGAGGGAAGGTGTGAATTGAGGTCAAACTAGGGCAGACTTACACGTGATTGCGGCGTGTGCGGAAGCTACTGCGAACAAAGGCTCGAACAAGAGGGTGACTTTCCTGCCCAGTATGCAAGGATAGGCTCATCAGAAGACGTGCGTGAAAGATACAGAGTGCAATCGTTCGTGGCAGTACTCCAGGCGTGGTATTTGTAGCGGACAGGGCATGGCCAGAGCGCCGTCCATTGGCGCGCGAAGAAAGGTGCGCAACGAGCTCTGACGGGGGAGCTGCAGCGCCTCCCAAGATTTCGAGTCCTACACTTGCTGCTAGGTCTGTCAGGAAGACGGCGGTAGACGCCAAGAACGGAGAGACAGAATGAAATCCTGCGGCAAGAGAGCGGCCATCATTGCGAGCTGTTGTTAAGCTCTCAAGAGCGAAAACGTGTTGCTCACGTTGGCAACTGTGTGAAACGCCAGGGCGGCAAAGAGCCTACGTGAAAACACCCTTGTACACGTTAGCTTCACAGTTGAAGCCAACGCTGACAGCCAAATTGTAGTATGCGTGAGGTCGAGGACTGTGAGCTGACCGTGGAAGGGAGAAACCTTCATTTCCCTCTGCGGGAGCACATCTGCAGGTACCAGCATCTTCGTAGCATTGGTCAGGGATAAGAATCCGCATTAGGGAGAGTCATGGTGCGGTCGACGCTGGCTTCACAGAGCATGACGGCTGTTGACGCTTTTGTACCCTTGTCATCGTCGCTCCGAGGTATCAATCGGTCTCTGACAGGCTGATGAAGATCGGACTCGCCATGTGTAAGACAGATAGCTCATGCTGCCAGCTCCTATGAGCATCTGGGACTCTTCTCACTGTCTGAAGCATATGATCCCGTCACCCCAAGTTTTTCATTGACATGTGAAGTGAGGTCAATCAAGGACGGCGTGGGCGGCGTGGACGGGTGGGACGGGAAGGTAAGGTATTATAGGCACGTCGGCCGCTGTTAAGCTCTGTGGGGGGATCGCCGACGCTAATGCAGGGCAAAGTTGCGCGTTTCACCGCGACAGGAGGGACTGGGCCGGGCTGGGAAAAGTACACGAAGCTCCAACTGAGCAAGAGGATAGGAGGGAGACTCACGAAGCAAAAGACTCGTCGCAACTTGCAAGCGACCACCTCTAGCCGCAATACGAAACGGCGGACACCATCTCGACATCCAGTGCACGGTGCAGCACTGTCTCGACACACCAACTACCATCCATCCCACTGAACCCACGTAGCGATCGGCGAGAGCGTACCTCCCTCCTACAGTAACGAGCGACACAACATGGCATCACTGCAAGTCCCCAACCGCGCAAAGAGCGGTGCTTCACCAACCACCAAAGCCGTCGTCCTTGTGGGAGGACCGAGTCGAGGAACCCGCTTCCGGCCGCTGTCGCTCGATCTGCCCAAGGTATAACCCCTCCATCCCCCATCCACATGACCCCACCACTAACCGACTGCTCCCTCTACAGCCTCTATTCGAAGTCGCCGGCCACTCCATCATCTCCCACTGCTTCGCCGCCATCGCCAAAGTTCCTTCCATCCGCGAGGTCTTTATTGTCGGCTACTACGATGAGTCCGTCTTCCGTGACTTCATCAAGGACTGCTCCCGCACCCACCCGCACATCTCGATCAAATACCTCCGCGAGTACCAGGCGCTAGGCACTGCCGGTGGTCTGTACCACTTCCGTGACGCCATCCTCAAAGGCCGTCCCGACCGCTTCTTCGTGCTGAACGCCGACGTGTGCTGCTCCTTTCCCCTGGAGCAGATGCTGCAGCTGTTTGAAGAGAAGGACGCCGAGTCGGTCATCTTGGGAACACGCGTGCCGAAGGATGCCGCGACCAACTTCGGTTGCATCGTCAGCGATGCCCACAGCAAACGTGTGCTGCACTACGTCGAGAAGCCCGAGTCGTACATCTCGGACCTGATCAACTGCGGTGTCTACCTCTTCTCCACCGAAGCCATCTTCCCAAGCATCAAGAGCGCGATCAAGCGTCGGACCGACCGACCGCGCTTGGTTAGCTATCCTTCTGGCGAAGCTCTTGATAGGACCTTCGTCCAGCACGACGAGGAAGAGGAAGGCGAGAGAAACGAGGTCATCAGGCTCGAGCAAGACATTCTTTCCGACCTTGCAGACAGCCGCCAGTTCTACGTTCTCGAGACCAAGGACTTCTGGCGACAGATCAAGACCGCTGGCTCAGCCGTGCCTGCCAACGCGCTCTACCTGATGAAGGCTTTCCAGTCTCAATCTGAAGAGCTAGCTCCGCCATCGGCGACTATCTTGCCACCCGTATTCATCCACCCGACCGCTCACGTGGACCCGACCGCCAAGCTCGGCCCGAACGTGTCCATTGGTCCGCGTGCCAACATTGGCGCAGGTGTCCGGATAAAAGAGGCCATTGTTCTCGAAGATGCGGAAATCCGACATGACGCTTGCGTGCTGTACGCTATTATCGGCTGGAGCAGCCGTGTGGGTCCATGGGCACGAGTTGAAGGCACCCCCACGCCAGTGAGAGAGCACAGCACGAGCGTGGTGAAGAACGGTGTCAAGGTACAGAGCATTACGATTCTAGGCAAGGAATGTGTGGTCGGCGAAGAGGCACGTGTGCAGAACTGTGTATGCCTGCCCTTCAAGGAACTGAAGCGGGACGTGGCGAACGAAGTCATCATGTAAATGTTGTGAAAGAGCGCTTTGACCATACATCGCCGCTAGGCTCTCGACCGAAACAGATTTCTTCATTCGCCGGTGAATACTGAAGATAGCGTTTGGCGGCATTTCTAATGAGACGACGGCGGAGTAATCGTAGATATTCAAATGCAACTTAGCTTTCATTTTTCAACTCGGTGCTTTTCCGTGGTCTGTTACCGAAGTGTTGTGTCGTGCTGTATCAGTCACCAGGGTTTCGAAGCAGAAGCGGTGCCTAAAAACGGCAATGTGGGTCCTGGATTTGACCAATTAAGATACTCGTCAGCTATCAGCTGGGATGGACGGTCACCCAGTGGGAACACAGCTGAGCGCGAGATGCAAGCAGTGCGAGTGATAATAGTAATATATGGGAGACAGTCCCGACGTCCTGCAACCATGCAATCTTTTCTGGAACAACTCCAACGAAGCAAGAGCAAGAGTACACTGAGAAGTCCAACATGAACCCAGTCAACGAGACCCCGTATCATATGCCCAAGGACGCAACTTGGCTCAGTACGTTCCCCTCCGTCAACCCTACTAACTCGGAATCGAAACTCACGCCTCTCCATCAACAGTAACAGGATGCTCTACAGGCATCGGCCGCGCCCTCGCCGAACTGATCGCCAGCAAGCCCTCTCATCGGCTCATCGCCACCGCACGGAGCCCCTCCACTCTATCATACCTCCCGGACAACGATCCCAGGATCCTCAAGCTCGGTTTAGATGTCACGCAACCCAGCACGATCAACGCCTGTTTCGCCACAGCCGCCACCCACTTCGGCAGCGGCAGCGAGGACTTCCACCTCGACGTCGTGGTGAACAACGCGGGCTATTCCCTCTCCGGCGACACGGAATCCGCGACCGAAGACCAGATGCACGAGCAGCTGGAGACGAACTTCTTCGGCACGGTGCGCGTGGCGATGAAGGCGATCGAAGTCATGCGGCAGCGGCCGGGACGAGACGGGGGAGTGGTGTTCAATCTTTCCAGTCTGGCGGGCGTGTGCGCTTTCCCCGGCCACGCCTTCTACCATGCTTCCAAGTTTGCAGTGGAAGGGTGGACGGAGAGTGTGGCGCGGGAGATGAGTCCGGAGTGGAAGAGTAAGTTTGCATCGTCAGGTCTAAGCTCATCAGTAGAGGTCTATGCTAAATATTCTCCTCAGTCAACTTTTGCCTAGTAGAGCCTGCGGGCGTCAAGACCAATTTTGAAGGCCATAGTAAGGCGCATACGGCGCCGCATCCTGCGTATGCCGACCCGGCAATGCCTGCAAGGAAACTTGAATTGTTTGTCAATAAAGGGTTAAACATGGGGATGGGTCTCGAGCCTGCGACGGTTGCGAAGGCGATGTATGATGTCGCGAGTCGAGGTGAGAAGATACCCCTACGGCTGCCGCTAAGCAGTACTGCGGTCAATATGATGAAGATGGCGTTGCAGGAGAGATTGAAAGCGCTGGAAGAAGTGGAGGGGTTTGCTGCTGTTGGATCGCCAGCGAAAACGTGAGGAAAAATCGAGAGAAGGCGATTGTGGTATTTCGGGAAACTTACACTGTGAACGTCAAGAAGACAATGAACGATACTTACCACTTACCATTGAACAGCTCACGCACCAAGCCGTTTCAAACTTACCTATCACTACCTCTCCGGCGTCGCGCATCTTCACCGCTGGCTATGACTGCTCGAACTTCAGGCGCCACCGCTCGTTGGTCAGCTGCTCTACCTGTCACACTTGCGTCTCGTCTTCGATGCTCGGTTTCGTCAGGATGGGTCGCATTGTGTCTATCAGGCTTTTTACTGGGTGGGAACGTGCTTGTTGTCCTTCCACCACGGCTAGTAGCCTGCTCGGGATCCGTACGTTGCTTATTGGCATCGGTAGATCTAACGGAACGAAAGGCCTGGCACTGGCTTGAGACAGGTCTCTCAGTCGTGTAGTTTCCAGTGCCCCGAGTCGCGTTGCCCTTTATCTTAAATCCCTGCTGGTCCTGGTGATCGGACAGCTTCGGTCTTTTATTGGACGATCCTCGCGCACAGTTGCCAGCCACATGTTCTTCTGCGCCGCTGACTGCCTCCTGTTCGATTTCTCCTGGCTCAAGCTCGCACTCTGCGCGTCTTTTGCGGATCAGAGAAGGCAAAACGTCAACGACAGATCTCCCTGACTCGGGTCGCTTTTCGAGCACGGGCACTTTGCTGTAAGGACGTGAATCACGTTTGTATGATTCGTATTTTGCATCTTTTGCATCTAACGCGGCATGCCAGAGCTTTACGTTGCGTTCTGTGGGTTCAAAAGGAGGCTCGGCAAATAAGCCTCCATCTGACCTTTGCCTGATAGGATCGTTGCTGTTTTCGAGGCTGGTTTGATAAGCAGCATTGACTTGAGCTCTTAACTTACAGATAAGCGCAATGCCTGCGTCGGTCGGTTGTCCGATTTTTACCCGAAAACGATTGTCGCAATCGATCTTCCTGGTCTGTGTCATATCGAAGACGCCGTAAACATGGTATCTGAAGCCAGTGGTGGGCACGATGGTCATTCCTATCGGCACATTAGCACGTACGTAGTCAACTTCAGTCTCGTCGCATAATACAAATTTGTGCCGGCAGTCTTCAGCATTCAATTTGAAGATAGCTTTGCCACCAGATGAATGTCCAAAGACGATCTCCATCTGACCCCCAAACTCAATACCAAGCGAAATTGCCAGATGCTTACCAGTGAATGCTGTGCCGTTAGGCCCGTCGACTCGATATTGTTCGGCATCCTTGTACCATGGCTTCCAAGAGCTTACGTCTTCCAATTCGAGGATCATGAAGGGCCGTACTACTTCAGTGTGGCCGTTAATCCCATGTCGGATAATCCTAGAGCCATCATGACTCGGTCGTCCCCTGTCATTCCATCCTTCTGACCTGCAAAACGTAAGGTATTGTTGGATGTCATCAGTAAGAAGTCTATTAGTAGAGGTCTGGCCACTCCATAGGTCAGCGACGCTCTCTAGAGTAGGGCCGGATTGCAGATACTGTTGGATCTCGTGTTCTAAGTGTGCTTGCAGTGTTTGGATCAAGGAGAACTGCTCCTGCTGCGAAGCTTCCCTGGTATCCATGTTGATTCCTTCGTCGCCGAACATGCGACGTGTACTACCGCATGGTGATGTCGACCTTCCCCTGTCTGAGGATGGTGTATATGTGTCTCTTGCCCGCTTTGTCGAAGATACGCCAGAGTCATGAGACGATTGCAGCCCGTGGCCGGTGAATTGTGAGTATGCCGCATAGCTGGGGACAGGTTGACTCAAAAAAGCCGTAGAGTGTCCGTTCGAGTGCATGGTGTAATTGATACGCTAGTTCGTGTCGGTGAACAATGCGGATGATCGAAAAAGACCCTTTATTCTCTCAAATGTCGCTGCCTGCAGCGAATGTTTGAGGGAACTTTGCGCCTAATATTGGTGATGTTCTGGTGTAAGTGCAAGTTGGCTGGGAAAGTCTCGTATGCGCCAACTTAAGAATTACCATCGTGAAAGAACACTCATAAGAGAAGGGTGTGCCAAGGTGCCAACAATAGTGAGGAAACAATAGAACAAAGCCATATCTTTGTAACTTCCTAGCGATTCATACGTTGAATCAGCTCAGTGGACAAAGAGGCATTGCAGACAATCGTATTATCCCTAAGGAGCGGAATTGCGCCAGGTCCGGGAGCAACCGCATCGTCTGCAATGCTAGACCGATGCATTGCCAGTGTCAATACAGTCAAGTTCTTGTTCCTGTGCAATAAGCTGTCTTGGCATGTTATCAACGCAAGAATGTTTTTTAAACGCCATATCAAACTAGTAATCGCGCTGGGCCTGGCATTAAAATCATTTGGTGGTAGGAGAGACAGTCGGCTTGAATGTCCGATCGGGATCAGCTTTTTGACGGGTTCATTGAGCTCAATCCTGGAGCTTGCCTATAATCCGCAGACCGCTAGTTATCTTGCGTCGTAGATGCTCGTATGCAAGCGAAGTCCAGAAATGCAGTGTGCCAGTGCAAGGGGGAACCGGCTTTCCTTTCACCAGCTTGGTCTTCGAGCTGACTATTGCAGTATGCGTTCGACATAAAACGTTACGCATCCACATGCTCTCCAAGGCGGGACCAAGCCGGGTTCTCGGTGCGTGGTCTGGTCAAGTCCATGGGCCGGTCTGACTCACTCTCAAGGTTCGAGGACCCGCTTCACCACGGTCTTAGCATGCTGTGAATGAAATCAAGCCAACGACACCGCCCTCGCAATGGGTCACATGAGCTTTCACCAAAGCATCTCGAAAGTCACTTCAATGAGAGACTGGGATGCTGGCACTAGCGCAGCGCTGACGGCCGGGTGTCCTCGAGATTGGCGATGCTTTATCAGCCCTATGACGGCACCGAACGTCGGTTGGCAACTGCAATGATGGCACCAGCACTTCGGGCGACGACATGGTGCGTATTCCGGTGAAGGAGAGAGCTGTCGAAGCTGTCAAATCCGCAGCGCAGCGTGGCTGAAGTCCGCAAGCGACCCACCAAGGTTCACTAGGGCGACGCTAATGCAGATTAGCATTGCTCACAGGGCTGCTCAGCCCAGCAGCAGTTCGCATCTTTCCACATCCCCAAGGCTATCAAGCTCGTGAAGAGCCTCGTGGCCAGCGCCAAATTGCTGGTTTGAGCGTTCGCGGCTTACTTCTGAGTTTCAGAGTATCCTTGTCACCACAGAGCTCCACAAGCACCTCAAGAGGCGCAGCAGCCTTAGGCACGACAGTCTGCCTCAGCTCCAGCAGGCGGTTGCAGGCATCAATGGCTCTCGTCCAATCGCCGTCCACCTCATCCTGCAACTCTGTGACTCCTCCAGCGGCGTCTTCTTTCCGGACATTCAGGGCGCATTGACTCTTCAAGAGTCTGCGCGCGCTGCTTGCGATTGACCCGCACGCTAGAGCCATGGATCGCATGTCTGCGGCGATGAGTCCGCAGCAGCATCTTGGTGCCGGGGGTAGAAGGTGGCCTTATGAGGTATAGTAGGTAGGTGGGCTTAGCGGCTGCGACCAACATCGTTGCCTTCGCACGCCCCGTACTGTGAGTACATAGAAGGCAGGTACCTAGCTATAAGTGCTTCGCATTCCTGCATCCTTTTCCTGCCTTCTCCAATAGCACTCAGAATCCCATCCGCTAGCACTACAATTCGCCGCCTCGACTCCAGAAACGTCTATTGCGGCCCGACTTATTACACCACTGGGCAGCATTGCTGTTATCGAGCATTCACGGACAGGTGCCACACATTTACATCACCCGACCTTGCTCTCCGCTGCTGCATGTTAGTCAGCGAGATCGCCGCCGCTATGCCTTCTCAGAGCCGGAGGCAGTACCGGACTGTCGAGGTGAAGCCTGACAACATCAGCCCCAAGGCCACTCATTCCCCATCATCACCAGGATCCCCCAAAGCAGTCCGGTTTGCCCCTGCCTTCAAAGCAGAACCAAGAGCCCCTACCGCCACTGAAGCGTGGTCATTCTATCACTTTGAATGCCACGCGAGGCAATGCCGCTATTGCTATAACCCATGGGAAGTTCATCGACAAGGCCGCCAGCTGTGCACGCTTGGCCACAGTCTGGCACAGGACGTCGCCGAGCACGTCTATCATCAAGATGGCGTCACCTACTCTTGCAAAAAAGACAACCACAAGCTAGTCAAGCTGGAAATGCCTGCCGACTACACGCAAGTGGCTCAACTGCTTAGCTCCATGGACCGCCACATCAGATCAGCACCAAGGAAAGCGCCAGTAGTCAGCTACGATCCTAATTACCCGGTCACAGCGCGACGACCTGGCGCAAAGGATGCCGAAGAGAGCTGGAAGGAGAGGGGCGACATAGTAATTGAGCCTGGCAATTCAAGACGGGACACCGAACGAACCAAATCAAAGCACGACCCGAAGCGCCGCCGTGACACAGTTGTCGAAGATGACCTTCAGCCAAGCCTAGCTGTCCAGGAGCCTGAGCGCAAAGAGCGGCGAGGGTCGCTCTACTACGAAGACATGCGAAGGCAGCGGAAGCATGCTTACAAAGTCGAGATCCGTGAGCCGGAGAGACGGGAAAGGGAAGGTCGGCGACGAGAACGGTACAAAGAGGGGTACCACTCATAGCGGAATTGCGCTCTTGTGCGAATACGTTCTGCTTGACTCATCGTAAGGCTTATTAAATTAGTTAGAAACAAATACAAAGTAGCCTGATATTTTCACAAGGTGACTCCTGTACTCTCAATGTCATGCGCCTGGAACGCCCGAAATCAAGCTATGGTAGGCAAAGACCAGCGGGATCTTTGCGCACTGAAGGTCGGCCAGGAAAGCGTGGGAAGGTATGGTGCTTGCACAACACGTGTCGTCCAATTTCAAACAGGAGACACTTTTCAGCCGGTGGCAGCAGCCTCCACCACGGCTTCGGATTTGCCCTCCAAATCTGCTCCAGTTGCTCTTTCAAGCACGATGACAAAAGCGCGTCTCTTCTTCGCTTTCTCGTCTTCACCCGCCAACTGTTTCGTTTCGAGCTTCTCCCAATGCTGCTCGATCAGCTTGTGCAACTCCTCGCCCTCATCCGGCAAGCCAAGCTTATACAGGCTCTGCGCCGACTTTCCGTCAACAAAAGGATACCCGTCGTCCCATTGCCATTGGACTCGTCGGAAAAAGATGTCCAAGCCCGTCCTGCCCAAGCCTTTAATGTTGCTCTTCAGCATCTCGCGCTCCTTCTCGACGTCCTTGTTGCATTCGGTTCGGACTTTTTCCAATCGAGTGCCCTCTTTGTCCCCTTCGGCCGTGAACTTCTCAAGGACCATGTCGGCAATCATACCGATTTCACCGGCAGTCTTTTCTTTATGCTGGGTCCTCGCGTCCCAAACAGCTTGGATGTGCTTCTCGCTCCCTGCATCTTGTACAGCTTTAGCACTTGTGAAGTTGTATGGTGGGTTTAAAATGGTGCGGATCGTCCTAAGACCTAGACGGTGGGAGATAGGTCGGCTGAGGATCACAGCGCATGTTAGCTCCTCGAACGGAGTGAGAACGCTGGTCGAATATGTGCGGATGCCTCCGCGATTCTTCATGTCTTCAGTCTCGTCATCTGGACGGCACAGCGCTGAGGCGGAGTCGGAGAGCAGGAAATTGAGAAGCTGTTGCTTTGAAGGTTGGGCTTTAGGAGCACCGCGACCAGAGCGACGGGGTGCTTTCGCTGGCTCATCCGCAGCATCTGTCATTTTGCGCTTTTCGCCGGATTTTGCGTCTGCAGAGTGTTTCTGTTCCGGTTCTTCTTGCTTCGGAGCATCCTCCGTCTTGACTGCTTCGGATTTGGGAGCTTCGCTTGTAGACTGTGGTGTCACAGCTCCAGCTTTCTTTGCATCTTTCTTCGGACCCATTTTGATTGTAAGAGATGATGAGATGAGGAGGAAGCAGAGGAGATGTCAATATACCTACCGTCCTTTCCAGCCTCTCACATTGTTTAGCCTGGAGCTTACCGCGATGCATGGCAGTGGTGACGTCGACGGCCTTCCTTGTGGTACGTCCAAGGTAGGTAAGTGCAAAGGGCCATGGACTCTGGTGGCCGATGTACTCGAGACACTCCTATTGCCATCAATACGCCGATTACTATGTACTCCAGAGGCGTAAATTCGACTTGGAGTATGTAAATTGGAAGGTAAGGTACCTTGCAGACAATGACATACGACAACGCGTACGATTGGCTCATCGTTCTACTTTCACGTGTTTGCGCGACACTAGCGCGCTTTACTGTCCAGTGAGTACGTCATTTCTCGCGTTTGCTCCCGAGGTCCTTCCACGCACGCCCTTGTCCGTGCCGAATAGATAGGTGAGATATCTTGAGCCATCTTCCTCCTCATGGCAAGGCATTATCAGTCAGACTTCTGATTTGAGTACCACGTCCCCTAAAAGGTTGCCGGTATGGCGCCGTCCAACAATGAAGCGAAGCGTAAACGCGCTGAAGTTGACCAAACAGGCGATTCAACCGATGATGATGCCTCACAGCAAAAGACGCAAAAGACAGCGTCGCGCATGAATGCTCAGAGACGTGGCGAGCAGACCATTCCAGGTGCATCTCAAACCTCTCCAGTCAGTAGTGGCCAAGCTCCATCTAGCAGTGCCTCTGGTCCATCCCATTCGCAGAACAACCAGGGAGGCCACGTTTATCCACCTGGCGCTGGCTCACAACGCTCGTTTGCACCACCATATTCTTCTTACAGACACGAGGACGGGTCGCATAGTCAAGCCGAGCGTGAGTCATGGCTTGTTGCTGACGAGAATGAAGACAATGGAGACATGGACGAAATCGTCTCTTCCACCCAGGGCGCCGCTGACAACGATGAACTGCATCTCTTCGGTAACTTACCGACAAAGATTGTCGGTGTACAATACTATCGCGGTATTGCAAATCCTGGGGAGTATATTCTCTTGCGACGAGAGCCAGGGAACCCTTATGACAGGAACGCCATCCGGGTCGACAACGTTGGGGGAGAGCAGATCGGTCACATTCCTCGACGTGTCGCTGCAAAGCTCGCCTCTTATATGGACAGCGGCTGGCTCTTCGTGGAAGGGAGGCTGTCAGGGAGAATGGGCCAGTTCGACTGTCCGATCGAGGTCGATTTACTCGGGCCCGACCCGCATTCTCAGGCGGGCAAGCAGCTGGTAGATAAGATGAAGGCCGACAAGCTGCCTACAAAGGCATTACTTGACGCCGAGAGACGTGAAAAGCAGCGGCAAAAGGAAATGGAGCAAGCGCGCAAGAAGCGAGAGCAAGAAGAGAAGAGGAAGCTGGCAGAAGCTCGGAAAGCAGCTGCTGGTGCTGGCAAAGGTGGCGCGATACCAAACAGTCAGGACTCTGAGTTTGCGAATCAGACAATGCCCAACCCTGAGAGTGAGCCTGTTATGAGTGACCTTGTCGAAGCATCTCAACGCTTTAATCCACGCCAGGTCAGCAACACGACGGACCAATACGGCTTGCAAGAAGAAGCACTCAAGAATATGTCCCTTGCGCCCAAACCTGCCAGCATCAAAACAGAAATGCTGCCGTTTCAGCTGCAAGCTCTGCAATGGCTCTTGGATCAGGAAAGTCCACAACCACCGGCGCCAGGCTCAAAGGATACGATCCAGCTGTGGAAGAGGCACGAATCTGTAGATGCTTTCACCAACATTGCCACCAATTATTCTACTAAAGAGGCTCCCCAGCTGGCCAGTGGCGGCATCTTGGCGGACGACATGGGGCTAGGAAAGACTCTAGAGATGATTTCGCTCATTATCGCAGATGCAGAGAAGTTTGGCCGTGGCTCTACGCTCATTGTCTCGCCACTTTCTGTAATGAGCAACTGGAGCGGGCAAATAGCACACCATGTGCATGAAAATATGGCCCTCAAGGTCTACATATACCATGGAAATGGGCGTGTCAGCATGAAGGCCGAAGACTTCGCGCAGTACGACGTAGTCGTCACGACGTATCAGACGCTCGCAATGGACTACATGCCACGTGCCAAAGGTGCGCCGAAGCAACCGGAGAAGAAGCTTAGAGCAAATGGACTTTATAGCATGGACTGGAGACGCGTGATTCTCGACGAGGGCCACGCTGTCCGTAATCCGGCTTCCAAAGGTGCCGCAGCTGTCACCTCTTTGATGTCACGCTCACGATGGGTCTTGACGGGAACCCCGATCATCAACAGCCTGAAGGATCTATATTCTCTTCTCCGCTTCATCGGTATCACGGGTGGCCTGAATCAACTAGAGATCTTCAACTCAGTTCTCATCCGCCCACTCAAAGCTGGAGACCCATCAGCGACATATCTGCTGCAGGCAGTGATGACGGCTTTTACATTACGAAGGAGGAAGGAGATGGCTTTCATTGATCTGCGCCTGCCTCAACTGGACGAATATGTCCATCGCGTTCCCTTCACTGACAAAGAGAGGGAGCGTTACAACGCTTTACATGCGGAGGCCACTGGCGTTGCAAGCAAGGTCATGAGTGGAAAGCCTGGCGAACAAAGCAAAACCCAGGTCTACGCCCACCTGCTGGAGGTATTGCTGCGGATGAGGCAGTGCTGCAACCATTGGCAACTTTGTGGACAACGTGTCACAGCTCTCATGGAAGAATTAGAAAAATCCGGCACTGTGCAGCTGACTCGTGAGAACAAGGAGGCACTTCAGAAAATGCTTCAACTGCAGATCGAGAGCCATGAGGAATGCGCGATCTGCCTAGAAGCCTTGCACGGTCCGGTCATTACTGTCTGCGGACACAGCTTCGGTTTTGATTGCATTTCAAAAGTCATTGAAACACAGCACAAATGCCCTCTGTGCCGCAATGAGCTCCAAGACGTTGAAAGTACTCTCGTCGGCCCTCAAAACGAGGGAGGGGATGAGAATCACGACGACGATCTCGATCTCACTCAAAGCAGTAGCAAGCTAGAAGCCATGATGAAGATCCTTTCGGCCACCAAGAACAATGGCAAAGGCGAGAAGACGGTCATCTTCAGCCAGTGGACTAGGTTCCTCGACATAGTCCAATCTAGGCTTGACCGCGAGGGGTTTCAATATTGCCGCTTGGATGGCACGATGTCAGCTCCACGCCGCGACGCTTCTCTACAGGCACTCGAAACAGATCCGTCTTGCACCATTATGCTCGCCTCGCTCGGTGTCTGCGCTGTCGGGCTCAACCTGACCGCTGCCAACCAGATCATCCTTAGTGATACATGGTGGGCCCCGGCGATAGAAGATCAGGCAGTTGATCGTGTGCACCGGTTAGGACAGAAGCGAGAGACCAGAGTATGGAGGTTGGTCATGGAAGACAGCATCGAGGAGAAGACTTTAGTCGTCCAGAGCGAGAAGAGGAAGCTAATGCAGTTGGCCTTTGCAGAGGAGGGCAAGAAAGCAAGGAAGAAGGAAGGAAGGATGGCAGATATTCAAAAGCTGCTTGCTTAAGCGCCATTCAGCTGTTGTGAGTAGTGTGAGTGGAGTGCCTGCATAGCAGGTACCTCTTTCTTCAAGAACTGCGGCCGACAGAGTATACGATTACAATGACATGCAACGCATACCGGGGCTCCTTTGTGTCAATGTACTTTATTTACCTGGATAGCTATCAGAGGTATGTCTCTTGGACGGGCTGGCTGAGAAACAAGACCGCACCCCAAGTCTTCCTTGACATGTCGGCCACCCCGCATTACCTGTCGTAAACAAAGTTCATGCCGCCAGTAGCCGACTTTAACCGATGCCGATGGACTTCACCATAGACTACTCTTGGGGATCACTGTACGACACGAATGTATTTCTTCCACACATGTTTCTACGTATGCAATGATACGTCCTCTGTCACGCCACGTCGGTGGCTTCAAGGTCGCACACGTAGTGCAAAGGCCGTACGCGACACATCCACCGAAAGCTCGGCTTAACATTCCAACAGACTACGCAGCAACACCATTATTGCACCACACATCTAAGAGCGCACTGGCGAATCCAGAGTTACCTCAAGACGCCCGCAATGGAACGACCAGCCGTATCAATCTCTTTCAGTCTATCAACACCGCTTTATCTCACGCGCTACGATCGGATCCTCGCGTCCTCCTGTTTGGAGAGGATGTAGCGTTCGGTGGCGTCTTCCGGTGCTCTATGAACCTTGCCACCGAATTTGGGGAAGACCGAGTTTTTAACACTCCGCTCAGTGAGCAAGGTATAGCCGGATTCGCTATTGGAGCGGCGATGGAAGGCATGCGACCTATCGCTGAAATCCAATTCGCGGATTACGTTTACCCAGCTTTTGACCAGCTAGTCAATGAGGCGGCGAAGGCGAGGTACAGGGCTGGCTC
The DNA here is from genome assembly GCA_022701445.1 of Hortaea sp. C3G1500-4. Taxonomy (NCBI): domain Eukaryota; kingdom Fungi; phylum Ascomycota; class Dothideomycetes; order Mycosphaerellales; family Teratosphaeriaceae; genus Hortaea; species Hortaea sp. C3G1500-4. Next base: position 588,785 of record JAJVDI010000015.1, read on the forward strand.
TACAGCTGATTCCATGAGCTGTGGTGGGCTAGTGGTGAGGATGCCAAGTGGAGGTGTCGGACACGGCGGACTCTATCACTCACAGTCGCCCGAGGCACTATTCTCGCATATTCCTGGCTTGCGGGTAGTGATCCCAAGATCACCATCGCAAGCCAAAGGCTTGTTGCTAAGCGCCATCGCGTGCAACGATCCGGTTGTGTTCCTGGAACCGAAAATCCTGTACCGCGCGGCCGTAGAGCATGTGCCGGCCGAACCATACACGCTGCCTTTGAGCAAAGCGGAAACCTTGAAAGAAGGGAAAGACGTCACGATCGTAAGCTATGGTACGCCACTATATACATGTCAATCCGCCCTCGCTGCAGCAGAGAAGGACTTTAAGTGCTCTGTCGAGCTCATTGACCTCCGGACGATATATCCTTGGGATCGCCAAGCTGTGATGGAATCCGTGCGGAAGACTGGAAGATGTATTGTCGTGCACGAGAGTATGGTCAATGCCGGTGTCGGTGCAGAAGTCGCAGCAACGGTACAGGAGGGTTGCTTCTTACGACTAGAAGCACCTGTGCAGCGCGTGGCTGGTTGGAGTACCCATCCTGGGCTGGCATATGAGAAGTTCAATATCCCGGATGTCACACGAGTATACGATGCAATTAAGACGGCGCTAGACTTTTGAGTTGTACATTGAGTTGCAGAGAAGGGGGTTTGCCGGGATCCATTCCGTTTTGTATCCCGTGGGAAAAATGACCAATGAGCTCAACAGGAGCGGAGAACTTGCCACGGAGAATCGCCGCACTGCACGTATCGGCGTCGACGAGATCTTTGAACCTTTGAGATCTTGCAAGAAAGCATTTGGCAGCGACTTTGACCCTCAGAACATTTCTCGCGGCCCTAGCTGCAAAACCGGCCTCAAGAAAAGTAACAGGAGATACGTCAGCACGCAATGTTGCATGGGGGTATGGACATTTTCTGCCCAAGTAGTGAAATAGCCAATCTTCGTGAAAACTAGAAATGACATCAATAAGATCTTCAGCGGCTTTTAATTCGCTAGCAATATTCCTTGCATTGTCTACGTCTTGTAAATACTTTCATCCTTTCATTGCTGGGCGGTCTAGGCTGTAAATAGGTCAAAGCTGTACGATTTGAAGACAACCAAGTTGATTCGAATGCTTCCCTGCGATAGTCAAGTAGTCAAGTACCATATTTGGAAACATGCAACGAAAGTTAGCGCGAAGTTCTGCGCTCATGTCGCCTCTTCACTTATAAGGCCGCCAGCTGAGCGAAATTGGAAAATGGGCGTTTACAAAAAGCTTTCCAGCTTGTAGTGAAAGAAACACGTCATTCACGTCCGTTTCGAGAGGTCTAGTCGTACAGGATTATGTACATTTAGAGGCACTGCGTCTCATCGACAGGTCTACTTTCCGTTCTTCTCTTGTTGGCTCTTGTTAGCCGTCTGCTTCTGCATCTCTTGGATGTCCGAGTTCTTGTCTGCTGGCAGCTCCTTGTCTGCATGGACGGCAGCCTCTGAGCTAGACGTGAGTTCGTCCCGGGCGTTCTTGTTGCCCTTCATCTGCTCCCGCTTTGCCTTCTCAACCTGCTCGGGGCTTTGCTCCTTGTCTTCCTTCAATCGCAGCTGTGGCGCACAGCTGAATGCTCGCGATGCTGGACGCTGGACGTATGGTGCTTGCAAGGCCCGGGATGGAATTGTTCGGAGGAATGATTGCATGGTTGGCAGCGGAAGTGGAGAGCTATAAACGAGGCTGTGGCGCTGCTCGCTTTCTCGTCAGCTCGATGTTCAACGGATTAAAGATGGACACATACTTGATTTGTTGGCTGTGTGCGTGACACTTGTGCTTATGGACCGAAGATGCAACAGGTTATTTTCTTCGGAGCCAAGTGATGATACGTGCAAAAGTCCTCGGTCGACGGGAGCTGCGAGTAGTCTCATGCGCAACTGTGACGTACAGCGAAGCCACAACGCCACTGTCGTTGTTGGTGTCTCAGAGACGCGGAGTGGCGTTGCAGATGAAGCATATCAAGCTTGCAATGCTTTGAGTGAATTGACCTGAGAAATTGAAACCCGGGAACACAATAACTTTGTCGAAAAAATACAGGGCCGCAGTTGAAGCATCGAAATTTGCAATGTTGTCAGAATGTCCACCAGAACCGCCTTGCTTGTAATCGACTGTCAGGTAGGCGATTCCCGCTACTCTACGATACAGACTTCAAGTCAATTTCCCGTCCTCGCCGCGGAACTGACGCTAAGTAGAACGTTTTTGAGACTATGATCGCTTCAGTAGCGGTACCCAATATCAAAAGACTTCACAATCATTTCGAAGAGGCATCTTTGTCAATCATATATACTCAGCATGGCCATACAGAAGAAGAGCTGACGCCACCCTACAAGAACCAGCTTGTTCGTAAATGGTAAACATGACCTCTTGTTCAAACTTGTCTCGAGGACGTGAGGACGCTCTGACTGGTCTAATAGAACGTAGGGTTCCCGATGGATCGATAGCCCGAGGCAGCTCAGACTGGGAGCTTATACCCGAGCTCAAAACACTTGCTGAGCAACATCCAAAGGTCCAAAAGAACACCTACGATGCTTTCATCAACACGGATCTTGCATCGATCTTGGAAGATCGAAAAATCGAACGTGTGGTCGTCTGCGGCGTCATGACAGACTGCTGTTGCGACACCACAGCCCGCAGCGCTTTCAATCGGGGATACGAAACCTGGCTTGTCTCCGACGCATGTGGAAGCGCCAACAAGACGCAGCACCAGGCTGGACTGAGAGGGTTCGGATTCGCTTTCGGTGAGACGCCGACGACAGCTGAAGCTATCGAGATGCTAGAGGAAGACGTACAATGATGCAAATGAAAATGGCATTCCATTGGACTCGCATATCCGTTAAACGACTGTTTGGCAAACGCCGCCTCCCCCCAAACCCCTTGCTCTCGTCCAAAATGTCAGATCGCTCTGGCGATTCGCCGAACGCCAAGCCGTCCATGGTCAACGTGAGTTCTGACTCTTGAAACGCCATTTATCCTCCTTCAAACCCAGTATGCGATATCTCTCAAAACCCTTACGCCTAATTTAGCCTCCCTGACTTCTTCTTGAACGCGCACGGGGCTAAAGCTGTTACATATTCTTTCAAGTCCGAGGGTCCCTGTGCTCGTTCCACTCCCTTATGTCCTCGCTGCTCTGAGCATCCGTATTCTAGCCTCCTCGGTCCCTGAGTCGTTTATGCTATCCCGATGCGCCGCTCTAGGTGGCGCGGCAGTCATTGACAAGCTAGCAAAGGCTCCAGATATGGTTTGTTGACTGCTGTTGCTGTTGGGGCTGCTCGTGCCGCTTCGTAGATGAGCTTGACCCGGTCGCTGTAGACCTGGACTGGGCGGACGGCTTGTAGCTTCCACATAGCTCGGAGGGCCTTCAGTATATGGTGTTGCTGTTCCTGGAGTGCGTAAAGCTGCACCGTAGGATGGTACGCGAGATAAGCTGCTCATGTCATAATCCCGTTGATTGACATCGTCGGTGTGTTGCTCGTCTGATGTTCTTCGGGACAGTGGCGCACTGCCATGGGGTGAAGGTCCAGCAGATGGAAAGTATGAGCCTGGCTCAGAGCCGTGCCCTGGTGTGGACCGATGAGTCCGTTCGGGTGAGTGATCATCAACCATGCCTGGTGCTGGAGACGAACCACCAGATGGACTGTGACCTGCGAATCGTACTGTTGGGGTGTGCGTGCCAAGGTTGTTGTGGCCGCGATCTTGCAGGTCGGCAAGACGTGAGTGCAGAATGTGTGGGGCGGCACTACCGTGATGTGTTGGCGATGAGGTCCCTCTTCCGTTGCTGCCATCGTCGCCATTTGCAAGCCCGTTCAGCGAAGCCAAGTTCTCATGGGAGCCGCGTCGACTCTGTGCATAGAAACCGTAAGGCGTGCCTGGTGCACTCCCCGCTCGGCTCATATATCCGGCTGGGTCGATATCGCTGAAGATCTGGTCGAGCTGATGTCTCCCGTACTCTGGTGGTGCCACGAGCGTCGTCTCATTGCTGTTAATCTCGGCATCCTGTTGCGGAGTGAAAGTACCTGTCACCTCATTTCGCTCGTCCACTGGCAGGTTCGGCGAGATGAATATCTTGACAGGTAATCTACAGACCAGCTGTGAGATGTGACCTTCTGGGTTATGGATATTGACCATAAGCTTGAATCTGTGAGTGACGTTGATCTGATGTGAGTCAACATCTTGCCGGCACACATTCAGCGACTTCGGGAGTGGTAGTGTCGCCTTGAACTTGTACATCTCGTCCGCCATGGTGGGATTGTCGGCCGTCTCATCTTCATACATGACCCTTGAGTTCTCGGGAAACTCCATGTCTGCCTTCGCCACTTCACTTTCCTCAGATTTGGTTTTGTCGCCTCTGATGTCGGGTACCTCGCTCGCTTGTATTCGCTTCACGACTGTCTCCATGAGTCGCAACTCGATCTTTCCCAAACGCAGTCCCTTCTTGATAGGTGACAACTCAACGTCTGCCGTTATTGAAGTGCCAAACACTATCGCGTCCGTTGGTATCGATATGCTGTAAGAGATCTTGTTGGCCCAGATGTCCGCATTGACCCGTGACCTTGTCATCTCCATTGAATCCTGTCCCAGTGTCCTGACAATCCGTATGTGCTCTTGCGCGACGACGTCTTTCGCATTCCAACCTGGCCTGGAGACGCTTGCGTGCAGATGATACACGATATAAGTCTCTCGGAGACCTTCGACGCTCTCAGGCATAGACGGACTGAGGTCGAACTCAAATGGCCATTCTATGGGCCCCGCCTTGACCTTGTGCGTGCTTTCTATGCCCATCTTGTGCTCTTGATTCCAAAAGACCCTCTTATCCACCACCTCGCCGGCGGAAATGCCGCCCATGAACCACCAGCTGATCTTGCGCTTGCCCTCTAGCCGCACCTTTGGCTTCAGGATACTCATTGCCTCGGGCGCGTTGAAGCGCACCCTGCCGGTCAGCTTAATGTTCTGCGACTCATGTTCGCCGCCATTGAAGACTATGAATCGGGTGTCCGGTATGATCTCGAGAGTGGGCTTTGATCGTCCACTTGCATAGGATCGCGGCGTGGCTACCATGGCGTGCGAGGTCGCTCCAGCGTTGTAGTCGTGTCTGTCGTGTGATGTATTGCAGGAAGAATAAAGAGGCCGTGGATGCTGCTACTGAACAACCCCACGTCAGACCAAGCCGACAAGCTTAGATCAAAACGGATCAAGGGCCCGAGATACTGTATCTCGATCGCAGGGCGACGGGCGACTTTTAGTGCAGACGCAGGTCAGATGTTAGCTTTGGTAGTCAGAAGAGCTGCGGGATTCAATCCAAAGTCACGACACGGTGAGCAGCCTGTTTGTCATGCGAGCAAGCAGGCACAATGGTGGACAAGGCAGTAGTCAAACGCCTCACACATGCAGTCGCTCGGCCCGGTCTGAGGCTGCCCTTCCAAATGCTGCTGTAGCTGCGAAAAAGGCCCGCAGAGCCTCAGCAACATTGAGCTCTTCTAGACTCACAAGCTCCGCGGTGACGTACACCCGGATCAAACTGCTATCGCTCTAGCACAGCCGTCTACAGCGGCTGGTTGGCCTGCGAAAACATCTCGGAGGGTCCGACGGTAGGCACGGCTTCGGCACGACCAGGCACTGTTTGGATGAGCTCGATAAGGGCCGATCATGAGCGATTATGGCTATCACACGAACGGAGAGATTAAGACCATGGGACAAGCGGCGCCGCAGTAGGCCCGCCCTGCTCATGTATTACAGCATGGTTGACGACGCCGCACCCGTCTCTCTTTCACATGAACGTTCACGGATGATGAGGCAGTAGTAGTCACAGACTCACAGCCCAAAAGCGCCGCTATCGGCAACGTATCAGCCCTCTGCCTTGACGCGGTCCGGATGACCCAAACCACTCATTGCAACTGACGCCACTCGAGATACCATCATCCTTGCCGTCGGCTGCAGTCAAGGTCGATCCCGACGCGACAACCGGTATGGCGCCGCCCCGGGGCGAGCCGTCCTGAAGAAAATCTCAAACTGCAGTCAGTGTCGGACGACTTCGGGTTGGGAACCGAGTAGAGACTGTGAAAACAAAATGAGCTGCGCACGGCGACATGTTGGGCGGCACCTTTGCGCTCTTATCAAATGACAAAAGTGGTAACTGCAACGACCACTACTACCAGATGAGTGTTCCCGCCCGCAAAATTTGCCTCTTGCCGACAAAACAGATGAGGCGATCACCGTAGGTAGACCGTCAATCACCTGCATATGCATTCCCGTTATCCACACCATATCCACATCCACCAGTATTGTATAGGTGGATTCATCAACTAGTATCATTGCTTCCGCCCTCTTTCGGTCGGTCCCACTCCCGAATGTGGCCTAAAGCACGTGAATGTCAGCGTTGTCAACTCTTCGTCTTGCATGCAATGCAGTTCAATCCAGTTAACGATCGTCTCTGGAGATTCGCAAGCAATACTTCTTACGAACAATACCTTCCGAGGAGCCACGCGGCTTCCTCACGTCGATATCGACTCTGGTAGAGCTCGAATGCAAAACCAAAACTATAGACTTACCATCTTTGCAGCTGGTGATGATACACCGCTCTTCAAATCCAACCCAGCTCAGCGGATGCTTGTCCACCTGCTTGTTCATGACTGGCGGCAATACTGCTGTGCTTGACCGAGGGTCCACAGGATGCACAGACGGCCCTCCTTCCTGTTCCATGCCATCTGCAGCTGACACGCCGTCCGGCTGGGTGGTCATGCTAGAATTGCTCCGCAACCGACTGACGCCTGTGGCAGACATGTTCGAAATCTTCCTATCAAGAGGGACACTAGAGGACACACTAGTCCCTCTGTTGCGGGCGGACATCGCCTTTGGTCGACCAAGCATCCCGACACTGAAGTCCCACAACAACAGCCTGCAGTCCTCACCTACAGACCCAAACCGGTAATTCCGCTCATCGCATCGCCACGGGTCGAACTTGACATCCGTAATCCAGCTCTCATGGCCCACACACCTCGCCACCAAAGCGGAGTCGCCAATGCTCCAAATACTTACTAGATCATCCTGGCCACCCGTCAATACATAGCGACCGTCTGGTGACCAGGTGACGCAAAGGATCGCGCCGTAGTAAGATCGGAACACATCCAAGACACGCTCGTGGATATAGTCCATGATGGTCAGTGTGCCATCATCGCACACGATCGCCAAAAGGAGGCCATCTGGCGAGAAGGCCATGTTGTTGACTTTCATATTTGACACCTTCCACCACGCGATCGGATTCGACTTCTGATTCCGCGATTGGATGGACTTGCGTATCGAGAATTTGATCCCCGGCTTCACGGCGCCATCGACATGTCCATTGGTCATATCCTCTTCGGAAACGAAATCTGCATCTTCCTTGTCCTTGTCGTACGCTATGATACTGCCATCCATGTGCGCCGCGAGAAAGAAGTTCTCCTTGTTCGGGACCCACAGTATCTGCGACACGGCCGTAGCGTTGATGATGCCGTTCTTGTTCAAGCGCGCATACTTTTGCGACATGCACTCGTACCAAATGATGTCGCCGCTATTGAAGCCTATTACGACGTCCATATGCGTTTGAGATTTGGTATACTCGTGGATATCATGGCATAGCGCATGAGCCTTCGTGAAAAGGACTTTAGTCATGTTCTCGGTCTTTTGGTTTTCGGATGAAAGGTCTAACCACATTAGTGCACGATTGACGTTGGCAAAGGCTAGCATGCCCTCTGGCGATCGTTCATTAAGCCGCTTCTGTAATGACTCGTGCGGTATCACCCTCGATACAAAGGAGGAGTTGCTCTTAACAATGTTGTTCTTCGGTTTGACCCTCTGATCTCCCTTCTTGCCCTTGACTGGTGCAGCCTGAAGCGCCGGATTACCGTCTCCAAATGCGGACGAGTGAATGCTCCGGTTCGACGCTGATCCATATCCGTTCGCCGTACTCCCTGAATCGCTCTTTGCTGACTCCTCCTGAATGCTAGGCGGCATTCCACTCCTTCCACTTTGCGCTGTGGTTGGGCGATAGAGGTTCCTCGCCGGCGATCTCCTCGGCGCAATTACAGCCAAGCTCAACTTCGTCCCAGCCGTAGGTGGGCCTATTGTTGTCGCGAGTGGGTTGTTGTTCGGTTGCGGCGCATCGCTTGGATGTGGAGGCGGGGTCGCGAGGTGCAGGTCATCTCGAAGCAGGTAGGTACCCTCACCGACGACAAGCTGGTAGTCAGGGCCCGTTGGATGCTCCAGGGTGTTGTTCGTCTCCAGCAGGCCGCCGCCCGGCATACCTGTGTATAGGTTGCCATTGGGATAGCGCGGGGGCAGAGAAAAGGTCAGCTTGGAGCATGCGCCATGTGACCATGCAACCTTCGGGAAGAGGCAGAAGGATGCGATAAGGGAGGATGCATGGCCTGAGGCTAGGAGGTACTCACCGGTGGCAGGACGAACATGATGTCGGCGGCGACGGCGGCTTACCGCAGAGCTTCTGGATACAGGCGAGTGCCTGTCTGCCTGCCTTCCTGTCGTGAATCCGGAACTGATAGCAAGGCGACGTGTGAGTGGACCTCGCTTAGCTAGGACGCATGCTGACTCTCTCCGGTGGGTTTCCTTGGGAGTGAGCTGATTACGCGTGTCGCTGAAGGTAGAGGAGGGTGTAAGTATATTATGTGCTAGCAGTGAATACAGATGGAGGAGTGGAAGGCGAGAGGGCGGAAAGTCGTCAACTGTGCTGCTCGACATGGAGAGTCGGAGCCAACTGCTCGTCTTTCCGGTGGAGGATTGGTGCGGGGAACTCCATGTTCGGCAAGCACGGACAAGAGACAGACGAAGGTCATGAGCGCGTGGTCGCTACGAAAAGTCAAGTGACAAGAAAAGTGCGGATGGACTTCAGGGCCCTGTCTACGGAACGCATGAGTAGACGACAATGGAAATGGTAAGATCAAGAAATATAGCAGGAGTACATGGATGGTCTATAGTAAGCTCAAGCGTGGTCGCCACGTGGGGCTGTCACATCCGGATGCAGCATGCGCATCCCGTGAATGCCGATTCGCTCGAGAACACGCGCATGGCTTGTCCAACATGACATGCAAGGGGACAACGTGAGCAAGTGTGCACAGCCAGAAGCGCAAAGGGAGACATTATCATTAGATTCGACACTAAATGCGCGGGTATCATTATTGCCCTGCCTGCTCCCACTGCTCCAAAGCAGTCACCTATGCAAGAACTTAACTCCCTCCCGATATCCAAGTCAAAATCTACATCATAATATACATGCCAGCAGCCAAGCTAACAGCCAGCATCATTGCGCTCTCCGGAAGCTTACTTGCCCCGCTCGTGACACTGATCTCAGATAGCTTGATCTCCGGCGCATATGTCTGAGGGTCGCTCGAGTCCGTGGTACCGTTCCAACAGTATCGCTCAAAGCACTGGGTGCACACGTCCGGAACCGGAGTTCCAGTCCTGTTCAAGCTTCGGCTCATGATGGCACAACCCACACACGTCGGCCACTGCTCGTCCAAGGTACCGTTGCCTTGCGTCGCGCCGTTGTAGCCGTTCAAAATGATAGCGTTACGCTCCGTATCGTTGTAGGAAAGATCGAAAGTCGACACGTTGCTCGTGTAGATGTACGGCGCGTTAGGCATGTACACAATCAGAGGAGCTGAGCCGGTGAGGTTGGATGCATCGCACCCGAAGAAGGTAGGCTTGGTGTTGAGCCCGAGGTTGAAGAAAGTGTCGACACCTGGAATGGATGGGAAAGCCGTGCCGTTACCAATGGGTGTCTGTTGGCGCCTATAAGTCTCCATGAGCGAGGATCCATCTGGCCAGTTCGCAGCAGAGTCTTGCGTTGGCCAAGTCTCGTTCGTGTCGGCGGAGCTGTCCACAGCAAAGATCACATCGACCTCTCTTTCTGGCTGGATGAGAGGGTTCAACGGAATGTTCTGCAGGTCCTCACCTCCATCTACCAGAGTCAACTGCTCTGAGGACGCATAGGGATTTGTGTCGTTGCGGAAGTGGTAGAAGGGGTTCACCCAGTATGCGATGTCGTAGTCATTCTCTCCGATGGTTTCCAACACATTGACAAGAGCATCTTGAAGGGCGTTGGTGAAGAGACCTGTAGTGCCCGTCTGGTTCACTTGCGTGAGGGCCATGTTAAACAGAGAACTGCTGGTACCCATGACGAACCCAACGTTATCATAACCCTCAACACACTGGCTGTCGTCCATTGGAGAGCCTTCGGTGAAATTCGTGCCAACATAACGAAGGGGAGCGAAGCCGTATAAAGTAGGGTCGTGGCTTCCGAGTTCCCACGGAGTGAATGTGAAGACAGTTGTGTTTGTGGCGACTAGAGTCTCACCGGGTCTTCTACCGTCTGCAACCAGCATGGGCAGCGGCGCTTCGCCGTTGGTGAACCAATCTTGCCTCGCAATGGAACTGAAGGTATACTCGGGACCGCCATTCGTGGCGTTGACAAGCTGGTAGGACAGCGCACGGCCCCAGTAGTCGGTAATGGTAACCATAAATCCCGCATCATCTTTGTTACCCACTGTGTCGACAAGCGAAGCATAGTAGCCGACACTGTCAAAAAGCTGAATCCCATCGCTCTCCGGACCCTCGAAGATGGAGTTACCGAGTTGCCACAATGATCCAGAGTCCTCCGCAGGGGTATTCTGGCTGACAATTTCGCTTATGGTGGTGAAGTTGTTGGTGTACATGGACCCGACCATCCAGTTACCACCGGACAAGCCTGCGAGATAGGTGGACGACTGGAGAAGCCCACCCAGCTGTCCGGCTCCTGTTGAGTTGGGCGTTCTGCTGTCGAAAGCTTCCACCACACCTGCGCCATTCAACATGGCACGGTAGCCTCCACCAGACAATGCAATACCAATATTCGGTAGCGCAGATGCATTGTTCCGGTTGTTGTTGATGAACTCATCGGTGTCCAACCCAGTAATATTCAATCGTCCAAGCAAATCGCGCATAGGCTCTATGGTGTTATTTCTGCGCACCTGCAACCATTCTTGCTCTTGCTGGGATAAGCTGTCTGCCACTCTTACCCTTGGGGTATCTGAGGGACAGTCTGATACTTGAGGGACATATCCGTGCGGTGCGTTTGCAGGGAGAGCGCGGTTCGCTAGTGTGCTGTCTGGCTTCACGCCA